>CM055117.1:1101810569-1102410569 GCA_029206835.1 Rana muscosa
ATTGGGGAACATAAAGACTTATCTTTATTCAACATAATGGTGAGAACCATCTCTGGCCTTGGCTGCGGAAGACCCACCAACAACACCGATCAACCTCTTATTACAGGAGGGTACGGGCTTGTGGCACGGTGTGCCTTCTATTACTGTATATATGTTAAATGTTTTCCCACACTTTGTCTCTGTCGGTCCCCTTCATAAAGAAGGTCATCACGCTCTCTAAATGTTTGGAACTTTTATTGCTACTTTGGGCCTTCAGTAAATTCTCTCTCTCTCTCTCTCTCTCTCTCTCTCTCTCTCTCTCTCTCTCTCTCTCTCTCTCTCTCTCTCTCTCTCTCTCTCTCTCTCTCTCTCTCCTCTCTCTCTCTCTCTCTCTCTCTCTCTCTCCTCTCTCTCTCTCTCTCTCTCTCTCTCTCTCTCCTCTCTCTCTCTCTCTCTCTCTCTTCTCTCTCTCTCTCTCTCTCTCTCTCTCTCTCTCTCTCCTTCCTTTTTTTTTTTTTTTTTTTTTTTTTTTTGCGGGGCACTTTTAACCCCGGCTAGGGGCCGAAAAAGGGGTTAAAAGCGCTGCTACGGCGGCGCTGCCCATTGATTTTAATGGGTAGGAGCGGTGAGTTCTGCGCTCCCAAAGAAGTTGCTGGCAGGACTTTTTCTGATGCCCTGCCAGCGCAACGCTCCAGGAGTAAATGGAGCAGCTGTTTTAGGGCGCTTAGCAGGCGCTATTTTTAACTCTATAGCGCCTGCAAAACGCCCCAGTGTGAAGGGGGTCTAACTTTCACACAAAACAATCAATATATACCGTACTTATTGGGATTGGTTTTTCCCAAAAAATGTTTGCTTAAATTTTGATATTATATTAATTTTGTTTTGTCTTTTATTGGATTTGTTTTATAGTAGAAAATATTTTTTTGTTTTCTATATAATAGAAGCCCCAGCGGTGAACAAATGCCACCAAAAGAAAGCTCTATTTGTGGGGGGGGGGGGGAGAATGTATCTAAATTTCAATTGGGTAAGGTGTGGCATGACTGCGCAATTGCCAGTTAAAGTACCACAGTAGAAGAAGGCAGAAGTCCTGGACTGCCGCACTCAGTAAAACAATTTGTTGCAAAATTTCAAAGGGTAAAATCCGAAAAATGAATCCATAAATTCCAAAGGCAAACCAAAACAGACAGTGGACATACAGGGGCTGACGCGTTTCACATCATAACTTGATGCTTACTTCATAGCTCAGTGGGTAAGGTGTGGCATGACTGCACAATTGCCAGTTAAAGTACCACAGTGCTGAATAGCAAAAAATGTCCTGGTCATGAAGGGGGTAAAACTTTCCGGCGCTGAAGTGGTTATACAATATGCCCTCCACTTCTGGACATATTGATCACCATATTCCTTCTACACACCTTTCCTGCATATATTTCCAAGTGCTATGCACTTCTCTCCTGTACATACTGCTCGCTGTCATACACTCCACACTCCTCTCCTGTACATACTGCCCAATATCCTACCCTCCACACTCCTGTCCTGTACATACTGCCCACTGTCATACCCTCCACACTCCTCTCCTGTACATACTGCCCACTGTCATACCCTCCACACTCCTCTCCTGTACATACTGCCCCACTGTCATACCCTCCACACTCCTCTCCTGTACATACTGTCATACCCTCCACACTCTTCTCCTGTGTATATACTGCCCACTGTCATACCCTCCACACTCTTCTCCTGTGTATATACTGCCCACTGTCATACCCTCCACACTCTTCTCCTGTGTATATACTGCCCACTGTCATACCCTCCACACTCTTCTCCTGTACATACTGCCCACTGTCATACACTCCTCTCCTGTACATACTGCCCACTGTCATACCCTCCACACTCTTCTCCTGTACATACTGCCCACTGTCATACCCTCCACACTCCTCTCCTGTACATACTGCCCACTGTCATACCCTCCACACTCTTCTCCTGTGTATATACTGCCCACTGTCATACCCTCCACACTCTTCTCCTGTACATACTGCCCACTGTCATACCCTCCACACTCCTCTCCTGTACATACTGCCCACTGTCATACCCTCCACACTCCTCTCCTGTGTATATACTGCCCACTCTCATACCCTCCACACTCTTCTCCTGTGTATATACTGCCCACTGTCATACCCTCCACACTCCTTTCCTGTACATACTGCCCACTGGCATATCTTCCACATTCCTATCCTGTGTATATACTGCCCACTGTCATACCATCCACACTCCTCTCCTGTACATACTGCCCACTGTCATACCCTCCACACTCCTCTCCTGTACATACTGCCCACTGGCATATCTTCCACATTCCTATCCTGTGTATATACTGCCCACTGTCATACCATCCACACTCCTCTCCTGTACATACTGCCCACTGTCATACCCTCCACACTCCTCTCCTGTACATACTGCCCACCACTGTCATACCCTCTACATATACCGCCCACTATCCTGTCATACCCTTCACACTCCTCTCCTGTATGGTAGGGAAAATATTGATTTGATCCCCTGCCGATTGTGTAGGTTTGCCCACTTCCAAAGAAATGAAGGGTCTATAATTGTTATCATATGTCTATTTTAAATGATAGAGACAGAATATCAACCAGAAAAAATAACACATGATACAAATGTTATAAATGGAGTTGCAGTTCAGTGAGTAAAATAAGTATTTGATCCCCCAAGCAAAACATGACTTTGTACTTGCTGTGTGTGGGGGAAAAAAAAATTGTGCAACCTAAATGAATAAACTGTTGTGTCATAGGCCAAACTGCTGCTTCTTCCACCATTCAATTCATCATGCCTTTTAACGCTGAGTAAAAAATCTCATGTCACAGCCAAGGCTAGCTAAGAAAGTTTTTAAAGTTGGACTGAATAGGTGCAGCTTCTGTATTAAAGTGTTACTAAACCCGCAACAGTAAAAATCAGTCTGTGTATATGCAGTAAAGCATGCTTGTTATACTCGCTGTGGAACCTAAGGGGTTTATCCTCTGCACTGTGTAAAAAGACTGCTTGATCCAGTCTTCTCTGATCCTCCCCTTCTTCCAATGACTCCAGAGCAGGTCTGGATAAGACTGACTAAGTGGAGTCAGGCTGCACATGCTCAGTTTGGTGTGTATTGCTAGAGAGGTTGTAGGTGTGTGTGTGTGTGTGTGTGTGTTTTTTTTTTTTTCTTGGGAGAGTGCTTGTGATCAGCACAGGGCCAATCAGCCCTGTCCAGACAGAGGGTCAGGGGTCCTGGATCCTGATGGGACAATCGATGCAGTGTGCAAACTCCTCCAAGCTTTAACCAGGCACTGATGAAGTCACAAGACTGCTATATACTGCTAATGAGAAAGGGTATTTAGCAAATTATATTTACTAAAATTATAGCATTTCCATGTTCTGTGTACTGTGGGAGACCAGATATAGTGCGTGCAGGCTCCTGGGGAGACCAGATATAGTGCGTGCAGGCTCCTGGGGAGACCAGATATAGTGCGTGCAGGCTCCTGGGGAGACCAGATTTAGTGCGTGCAGGCTCCTGGGGAGACCAGATTTAGTGCGTGCAGGCTCCTGGGGAGACCAGATTTAGTGCGTGCAGGCTCCTGGGGAGACCAGATTTAGTGCGTGCAGGCTCCTGGGGAGACCAGATTTAGTGCGTGCAGGCTCCTGGGGAGACCAGATATAGTGCGTGCAGGCTCCTGGGGAGACCAGATATAGTGCGTGCAGGCTCCTGGGGAGACCAGATATAGTGCGTGCAGGCTCCTGGGGAGACCAGATATAGTGCGTGCAGGCTCCTGGGTTTAGTAACATTTTAAGATAAGCAATAATGGGGAAAAAAAAGGGGGGGTTTGTAAGAATACGGTGTTGCTGATGCGAACATTATGGATTGTTCGCGCCAAATTTGAGTGGCGTGTCACGGCCCATAATTCACTGCGGTATCGCAGTGCATTGCTGGCTGATGATTGGCCAAGCATGCACTATGACCCGCATGCTTTGGCCAATCACAGCGCAGAAAAAAACGGAGAGCCGTAATTGGCCAAAGCCAGGGTGGCTTTGGCCAATTATGGCTCAGGGGGTTTAGTACACACCCCACATTAGATAAGCCCGCCTGCTCGGCGGCCTTGTGTAGTGTGTTGGAGTTGTGAAAAGAGAGTTTACAGAGACAGTGTAATTTATATTGCATTAGATAGAGCAGGCATCCGAGTCAGTTAGCTGCAGTTACAGTGTGTAGAGCAGCATTTCTCAACTCCAGTCCTCAAGGCGCCCCAACAGGTCATGTTTTCAGGCTTTCCATTATTTTGCACAGGTGATTAGATCAGTTTCACTGCCGTAGTAATTACCACAGCTGTTGGAAATCCTGAAAACATGACCTGTTGGGGCGCCTTGAGGACTGGAGTTGAGAAACACTGGTGTAGAGGATATGTATGGGTGTATGTGTGTGTGTGTGTGTGTGTGTGTGTGTGTGTGTGTGTGTGTATATATATATATATATATATATATATATATATATATATATGTATGTATTACACTGTATTAAGGTTAGCTAGATCCGTTCCTGTTAGTCTCTATACTGTGACAGGCAGGCAGGTGATTGTGCTAGCTGCAGACAGTCAGTGTTTCACTTGGTGTACTGTGTGCTTTGCATAGCGTTCACCTAAAGCTTACCTGAATGCAGTTAGTGACTATTATAGTGGTGTTCTCATAATAAAACCACAAGCAGAGAGCTGCAAGTATTTTCAGTGTACTGTGTCCTCTGCACAGTTTTTCACCTAAAACTAACTGAAAACAATTGCTGCTTTTCCCATACTAACACCACAGCAGGCAGTTGATTCTGATAGCTGAATTATCAGTAGAGACATAGATTAATCTCTAATCTCTCCTTTGTGCAACTACATCTCACTGCAGGCCATTAGTATGTCTGGAAGGCAAACAATGAGAGGCAGACAGTCACAAGGCAATAAAAGAGGGCAAGCAGGCTCTGTGTCTAGAGGCAACAGTGCCGCTAGTCGTGGACACGGTGCATCCTCATCAGCACGTGGACGCTTGTCCTTCTTTTCGGCAGCTGGCCATGTTGAGCCGCAATATGCCCAAGACTTGATGTCCTCCTCCCTCCCTCCTCCCTCCTCCCTCCTCTCAGGGTACTTTGTCTGGCAAAGCAGCTGCCAAAGCGGCCTCTTCCCTCGGCTCAATGGCATCAGTCACTCCTTCCCTAGCCCCACCATGTCCTCCTTAGAAATCCCCCGAACTGTTTGACCACAGTGTTGGGTACATGCTCCAGATGGATGCCCAGCGTTTTGAAGGCTCCGATGATGGAACCCAGCTAGAGGAAGGCAGTAACGTGAGCTCAGAGAGAGGGGGTAGTGACGTGAGCCCAGAAAGAGGGGGTGCCCAACAAGGACAGCTATCTGGCAGTCCTGTTCCCCCAGCTGCAGCATACTGCCAGATTGGCACCAGTGATGAGGAGGGAGGGGATGATGAGGTCACTGACTCCACATGGGTGCCTGATAGGAGAGAGGAGGAGGCACATCTCCAATGAGGCAGGATGCCCTCCAGGGGCCAGCTTAAGGGCAGCACACCGACCGCATCACACCGCAGAGCTCCGCATGTGCAGGGCGCTGCTGTCTCTGTGCGTTTATTCCAAAAGATCTTTGTGGGCCTTTTTTCAGACGTGTGCAGCAGATCGCACCGTTGCCATATGCAACATGTATGTCTAAATAGTATCTCGCGTGGCCAAAACATCAGCCGCTTGGGCACCACGTGCTTGACCAGACATATGTCGACCTGCCATGCAGTCCGTTGGCAAGCGTACCTAAAAGACCCACACCAAAGAACAAAGCGGACCTCTCCTTGCTCCTCATCAGCTGGGATCTCCAAACCCACTATACCTTCAGTCCTCTCTGAAACCTGCACTGAGAGGAATGAAGGTGTAGACTTAGGTGTGTCACAGCCAAGTACTTGCGGACAATCTGCTATCGGTACACCGACGTCTGATTGTAATAGGCAAATTTCCCTGCCCCAGCTGCTGCACCGTCGAAAGTTCGCTCCCAGCCATTAACATGCCCAGTGGTTGAATGCTAGCTTGGCTAAATTGCTAGCACTTCAACTGCTGCCTTTTCAGTTGGTAGACTCGGCCCCCTTCCGTGAGTGTGGAATGTGCGGTTCCTCAGTGGCAGGTTCCCAAACGCCACTTTTTCTCACGGAAGGCGATTCTGGCTCTCTACCAGCATGTGGAAGGCAATGTCTTGGCCTCACTGGACAGGGTGGTCAGCGGTAAGGTGCATATTATCGCTGACTCATGGTCCAGCAGGCATGGACAAGGACGTTGCCTATCTTTCACAGCGCATTGGGTGACTCTGCTGGCAGCTGGGAATGATGCAGGACAAGGTGCAGTAGTGTTGGAGGTTGTTCCACTACCACGCCTCCAAAATGTTACTACTGGTGATTCTGACGCACCTTTCTCCTCCACCCCCTCCTCTTCTTCCTCCGTGGCCTCTACCTGTGCTTTGTCCTCGGAAACCAGCCGTGCTCTGTAGGCGTTCAAGGGGCTACGCAAGTACGCAGGCAAAAAAGATTTCATGCGGTGCTTGAGCTGGTGTGCTTGGGGGACAGGAGCCACACTGGGGCAGAGGTTCTGTAAGCTTTGCAGGGGCAGGCTCAGAGGTGGTTGACGCCACGCCAGCTTAAGCCAGGAAAGGTGGTTTCTGACAATGGCACCAACCTCCTCTCCGACAGGGACAACTGACCCATGTGCCCTGTAATGGCTCACGTCCTTAACTTGGTGGTGCAGCGGTTCTTGGGCAGGTACCCGGGCTTACAGGAGGTCCTGAAGCAGGCCAGGAAACTCTGTGGGCATTTCCGCCGGTCATATAATGCCAGTGCTCGGCTGGCTGACCTGCAAAAGGATTACAACCTGCCCAGGAACCGCCTAATCAAGACACATTTTAAGTCAGACAGTTTGCCTGTATAAACATGTAAAACAGGTCTACACATGCCTATCTATCACCAAATGAACACATATAATACCACAGATAAGGAACACATATAACCCATCCAACAACAAGGCTTTAGATTTTCATGTCACACCTGTCCTAGTCCATGCCATACATTTAGTGATATGGTGCACTAGCCTAATGCACCATTTACTGATTTTCACCTAGGTCATTATAGTTGGACTGGTCTTGAGACAACTTTCCACTTCAGACATTGCCCCCATATTATATGTATACACACGCATGCGTTTCTTTGAAATTTTAAATTTATATGCATATTCTTTTGCGTCTCATGCATATAATTCCCTTTTTTCAAGTTTACCTTTCATTTATATCACATAGGTTCTGGTCTGAGACATACTGACATTTTCCTATATCAGATGATTAACTCCATACATCGCATTGCATAGCATGATTTACACATGGAGTCTTTCATTGATGAGTGACAGTCACCGGCACGGGTTTAACTTTTTCTCGCGTAGACGTGCATATTATGGATTATGCACGTTGTATGTGTTTAATACTAGCTTGGTGTGCTTCACACAGGACACACATTTAGATACAGGTATATAGCATAATACAACATAATACGAGTTTGATTAATCAATTAATATAGTAGTTTTTCATCCACAGTTAGTGTGTGCGTATATATACACAAAAAAAAATAATAATAAAGTTAATTATAATAAATAATACAAAATCTATTAGTAAAAATTAAAATAGGAACATGTTATGACAATCAAGATTAAGAACAACACATTGATTGAATACACAAACATATTCATACAAAAAATAAAAATATAAGGATGTTGGAGTTTGCATTAATTAATTAAACTTGGTATTGTATGGCTTGGAACGTGCACTTTTAATTAATTCATCTATAGCAGGGGTCTCAAACCTGCAGCCCTCCAGCTGTTGCGCAACTACAAGTCCCATCATGCCTCTGCCTATGGGAGTAATGCTTGTAACTGTTTTTGCCTTGCAATGCCTCATGGGAATTGTAGTTTTGCAACAGCTGGAGGGCCACCAGTTTGAGACCCCTGATCTATAGTGTCGTTCTGACTATTGACTTCACCACCCAATATATGTCACGATATATATACACACACATATCCTTTATGTTTTCGTTTAAATTTTCACTTTCACCTTTACAAGGGGTTAAAATTACTTATGTTCTGTCTCAACTACAAAGCGATAAAGTTCATTTCCAGGTTTAAGTAGGCCTTACTCAAGCTGGTTTGATATTCATCCCTTGCATCGATACAGGCAGTTTAACTCAATGAATAAACTCACAGTTAGGATGACAGACGATGAATCCTTTTGAATGTTCCGTTTAATGATGGATATTCATAGGTAGAAAAACGTTGCAGTTGTAAGCCACATGTAAGATGTTAGCATGGAAGATATACAGGAGTAATGACCAGAATCAGGAAGTGGAGGAGATATATAAAGAACTACGGTGAGAGAGAGAGTTCAGCTAGAAAGAAGGGGACAGATCTTAAAGACACAGAGCAAGAATAATCACATAGTGTAACACAACACTCCCCGTCTGAAATCTTTAGATTTCATAACCTCAAACTAAAATATATATTTTCAAAAAGTCCAATACTGACGAATATCCTGGAACCTGTAATGAAAAACATGCAACAAGCAAATAATAAACGTAAGTTCAACAGGATGAAGAACATAAAGTCACAGTATGATGTCTTCAAATAATTCCAAAGTTCTGAGTAGAACCTGTAGATGGCAGCAATGTACTCCCCGCCGTGCCGACAGCATGGCTAGTCCTTGCACAAGTCACTCACCTGGCAAAAGGAGTACTAACTCTGTAATTGGTCGACTAAAGGTTTGTGTCGATCCTCCCTTGGTTACCTTAACTTCTACCTTCCGGACTTTGTTATCGTCACTGGGCATAACTTTAGTAATAAGACCCATAGGCCACTCATTCCGACAAACTTCCTTGTCTTTTAGAAGGATGAGGTCTCCAACCTTAAGATTCGGCTTAGATGCTTGCCATTTGTTACGACCTTGAAGGTGATGAAGATACTTTTTCTTCCAGCGATGCCAGAACACATTGGCTAGATGCTGCACCTGCTTCCATTGATGCTTGTAACGGTGTGACCGCAGCTTCTGTTTTGTACTTACAGAAGTGTGTAGTGAGATGTTCACAGTTCTTATTTCCTTATCTTTAGGGTTTACTAACCCATAGGTGGTGTCGATAGGGAGTAAGTAAGAGTCCTCACACAGAAACCTTGGAGGTGACAGCCATAAGCTGTCCTGAAGAGCGGCAGGTGACACGGCTCTGGTCCCACAGTCAGCTGGGTTGAGTTCAGTGGGAACGTGATGCCATTGACTTGGTAGAGAGAATCTCTTGATACGTTCAACCCTGTTGCTGACGTACACATAAAATTGTTTTGTTTGGTTGTTTATGTAACCAAGTACTACCTTACTGTCTGTATAGAAGGTGAAAGAATCAATTCTAGTGTCCATTTCACTTCGTATGACCTCAGCAATTTCTACTGCTAGCACGGCTGCACAAAGTTCAAGTCTTGGTATGGTATGTGCAGGCTTGGGAGTGAGTTTTGCCTTGCCTAGGACAAAACTACAGTGTGATTCTCCATTCAGTTCAGAGGTCTTCAAATAGGCTACTGCAGCAATAGCTTCAACTGATGCATCAGAGAAAATATGAATCTCTCTCCGGTTAGCAGTTGAAGTGGAACCTGGAACATAGCAACGGGGAATCTGAAGTTTTTCTAATGACTTCAAAGAATATCTCCACCTTTCCCACTTGTGTTGATTCTCACTAGGCAAGGGAGTATCCCAGTCTATGTTCTCAGTAGACAACTGTCTTAGTAAAATCTTACCTTGAATGGTAACTGGAGCAAGGAAACCCAGTGGGTCATAGACGCTATTCACCACGGACAGGACTCCTCTCTTATTTTTTTATAATATCTTTTTTTTATGAATTTTTCAACAACATATCATACACTTTACAATACATAAAACCCATATACAGTCTCAACAATTCCCCAAAAAGGAGAGAAGAAGAAAAAAAAAAAAAAAGGAGGGGAAAGTGAGAAGAGGGAAATATAGGGGGAAGGAGGAAATGTCCTCCTAAGTGTTTTATGATTTAATTATATATTAGATCTCTAATGTTAGTGTCCTTTTAAGAGAGAATCCATAGTGTAAAGTGACAAAAAGTGATCCCAAAAATTTCTTCAAAACTAGATAAGGAAGGAAAAACCCCCAACCAATATTAAAATCCACCAATGGACTATATGAGTGACTGTAAAATAAGTTTATCTGGGACTGTGTAAGTAAAGTGACAAAACATGTATATAGGGGTAAAATGTAACCAGGTCAAGTGCCTCCACCAATATATGAGGGAAGAAAGGAAGGAAAAAAAAAAAAAAAGGGAGGGGGAGGGAGGAAAAAAAAGGGGGGTGAAAGCTTGTGTAAGGGGGGGGGGGGCAGGGGAGTAAAGTCCCCTCCTTCTCCCCCCAGTATCTTGTGTAGTGAAGTTCTAGTGTTAATACCCTAATTTTCCTTTAAAAAAAAAAAAAAAGTGATTCCCAGGATTACTTCTAACTAAAATCTTAGTGTTAAAATCTATTGGACTATTTAAAGAACTGAGAAATTATTCTGCAGTTGGCTATATTAAGAAAGATAAGTGACCCAACTTGTATGTGAAAGGGGAAAAAACAAAAGGGGGGGGAGGGGGATAGGCCGGCATGCAAAGTATCCAATAATATATATGTCTCAATATATTTTAGACTCTTTAAGGAATATGTCCAGCAACAGCCCCTAGGGTTCAACCTAAAGATATAATTAACTTATTCAATATTTATAGATTACATCTCAATGAGATTGTGCCAGTGTCTCTCTGTAGATTATAGTGTCCTTAAACTCCCATCCATGGAGTCCAAGTTAAAATATGTCATTGAAAAGTGTCCTTGTTTCGATGGGTAATTTCTTCCATATTTTTTTAAACCACTTTTTCACGGATGGAGTCTCAGGCTGGCCCCAAAGGGTAGGTATAAGTGCTTTAGCCGTATTGAGCAGATGTGGGACTAAAGAGCACTTATATTTTCTAACAGATTCCTTAGTAGCATGGAAAAGAATGGTCCATGCATCTATAGGAAGATTAATACTGGATATTAATTGAATGATACGAATAATGTTAGACCAATAAGGGCGGATAATTGGACATGACCACCATATATGAGCATGAGTTGCTCTGTTCCCACAGTTCCTCCAACAAAGTGGGGAATTAGTGGGAAACATCCGATGAAGCTTAGAAGGGGTGTAATGCCATCTAGTTAACAATTTGTAATTGACTTCGGCCATCTTTGATGCAATTGAAGAGATATGAGTCAGCTGCAGTACCTTATCCTTTTGGCTGTCTGGGATGTTGGATTCCAGATCTGCCTCCCACTTAGTAAAGAAGGGAGGATAAATGTCTCCTTGGATCTTAATGAGTGATTTATAAAATACCGAGATACTATGTTCAGGTAGCTCCGTTAAATTAAAGATTTCCTCAATACTGTTTAAATCCTGTATCCCTTTATGCGGCTGAGGTAAAGTTCTAAGAAAGCCCTGCAACTGACTATATCTCCATATGTCTAGAAACCTAATCGGCTTAAGGCCAAGAATTTCCCCAAGAGGCTTAATAGTATTTGTTCCAAGAACCTGATGTAATAAGAGAGGTCCTTCTGATGACCACGTCTTATATCCCGGATCTAATAAGCCAGGTAAAAAATAATCGTGGTCTAAGAGTGGTAACAAAGGAGAAGCATATGACCATGAGATCTTCCTATGTAAGGCATCCCATACATCAAGAGTGGAAGTAGTCAATATAGAGGTACCTGGAGCAAGATGCCTATGTATACGTGGTAGCCAGGGTACAATTGCTAAATCTGTGCTACTAAGAGCATATTCTAGGCTCACCCAAAGTTTGGAATTATTGGCATATTTCCACTCAGCAATTCTAGATAGAATAACAGCATTATAATACATCTTAAAATTTGGAAGGGCCAGTCCCCCATCATCTTTGGAGCGAAACAACACTTCCTTGGATACTCTGGGGTGGCTGTTCTTCCAAATAAAGCGGGAGACCATGTTCTGTAACAGGGAAAAAAAGCCTATAAGTACACCCAATGGGATCATTTGAAAAAAGAAAAGGACTCTAGGCAGGATGTTCATTTTAACTATGCTTATTTTACCCAGCCATGAGTGTGTCAGCGTCTTCCATTTTTGTAGGTCTTTTCTAATATTTAAATACAATTACATCCCTTTATTGAATAAGGACTGAGTATGAGGCGTAAGATTCACTCCTAAATATTTCATACTTCGTTGAACCCATCTAAAAGGGAAGAGGGGTTTTAAACTTTCCACCTCCCTACCAGGTAGGTTAATGTTTAATATTTCGGACTTAGAAAGATTAATTTTAAAATTAGAAAGTGTCTGAAAAGTAGAAAAATATGTCATTAAGTTAGGAAGCGAAATACGGGGCTGCTGAATAAAAAATAAAATATCGTCCGCATATGCCGCATATTTGTGGGTTTTATTACCTACTTGAATCCCGTGTATATTTGTATTTTGTCTTATAGTTGCCAGGAAGGGTTCAAGGGTAAGAGCAAATAAGAGAGGGGAGAGGGGGCACCCCTGTCTAGTCCCGTTAAATAATTGAAATGACTCACTCAAAGTGCCATTTATACGAATTTGTGCCATGGGGTTAGCATAAAGGGAAGCGATGCGATGAAACATCTTGGATCCCAACCCAAAATGCCGCAAGGTCATTTTCAGGTAATCCCAGTCCACCCTATCAAACGCTTTTTCTGCATCTGTAGATACCAATAGGGTGGACTGGGACGACCTTTGAACATGTTGTATGAGGGCTATCGCCCGGAGAGAATTATCCTTGGCTTCTCTATGTGGTATAAAGCCTGTTTGATCCATAGAAATCCAACTAGGTATAAGAGGGAGTAGTCTATTAGCCATTACCTTTGAATATAGTTTGATATCGACATTTAATAGGGAAATTGGCCTATAGCTACTACATTGAGTAGAGTCCTTATCTGCTTTAAGAATAACTGAGATATGTGCTGTGAGAGATTCCGGGCGTAATCCCGAAGTCTGTGAAATTGAGTTGGCATAGGCAGTGAGATGGGGCAAAAGAACGTCACCAAATGTTTTATAATATCGGGTAGTATACCCGTCCGGTCCCGGGGCCTTACCTATCGGTGTAGATTTCAGAGCTGCCTGAAATTCCTCCACCGACAAGTCAGACTCAAGTTCTCTTAATGATGCCTTTGACAGTTTAAGCAAGTTCGCTTCCTCCAAGTATGCAAGCATGAGACTACGTCTCTCCTTCACAGTCAGAGACGGGGAGTCGCACCGCACCTTATAAAGATCTGCATAATAGTCCCTGAAAGCTTTAGCAATATGAGGAGTCGCATGGACTAAATTTCCATTAGATAATTTTATTTTAGGGATAAATGATCTAGTCTGTTTTTCTTTAAGGGATCTTGCTAATTGTCTACTAGGTTTATCCCCCCCACTCGTAGAGTTTTTGCGAATAGCGTTGGAATTTCCGAGCTGTGTCTAGATTAAGCATATTTTTTAGTTCTTCTCTTTTCAACGTAAGAGCTTCTAAATGGGATATGTGTAAAGTACGTTTATGTTGTTTATCAAGTTCGGTTATTTGATGAAGAACCTGCTCTAGTTGTTGACCATGTTCTCTTTTCTTCCTTGCCCCAAGTTCTATAAATCGGCCTCTCATAGTTGCCTTATGCGCTTCCCATACAATAGCAGGGGATGTCTCCGAGGGTTTGTTGTCTCTAAAATACTCTGTAATATATGAGGCAAACGTTGAGACCTCTGTTACATTAGAAAGGAGAGAATCATTAAGTTTCCAATTGTTGGAGCGCTGGATCAAAGTGGGCATGGTCATAGTCATCGACACAGGTGCATGATCTGACAGTGTCGCTGTGCCTATATCCGCAGATTTTAATAGTGGGAGGTGATAGTGATCTAAAAAAATATTATCTATTCGGGAATAGGTCTGGTGAGTCTTCGAAAAATGGGAAAAATCTTTTTCTTTTGGATGTGAGATACGCCATACGTCTATCAATTGCCAGTCTATAAGTCTCTTTTTAATAAAAGACAAACGCTTAAAAGAGATGTTAGAGCGCCCATGGGATGTGTCCAGAATAGGGTCTAGAGGCATATTTATGTCTCCTGCCAGTATAATTACTCCCTCGGCAAAGTGTGACAAATCGGTGAGAATTTGGGAGAAGAAAGTGGTTTGGTTTTGGTTCGGGCAATAAATGTTTACTAGGGTACATTGGGTAGTGCCCAGGAAGGACTCCTCTCTTAGTGAAGGGTTTGTCACAAGTTGACACTTGGAAGGTGAATTTGTCTTGCTTGATGTTCCACAACAAACCCAGACTTCGCTGTACAGGAGGCACATCTGTACCTAAGTCAAGGTTTTTTAAACTAGTGGCATAGTCCTCAGAGTGAAAGGCATTCATAAGTTCCTGGCTGTTGGATATAATCTTGTGCAGTCTAAGGTTTGCTACAGACAGCATCTCCTTTGTTCTGGTGAGAAGATCAATTGCTTCTTTAGCAGTTGGAAAGGACTTAAGTGCGTCGTCAACGTAGAAGTTTCTTTCAACAAATTGACGGGCATCAGATCCATATTCAACTTCTCCAGTCTGAGCTGTTCTCCTTAGCCCATAAGTTGCCACTGCTGGGGAAGGACTGTTACCGAAGACATGTACCTTCATGCGATAATCTATAACTTCCTTGTTGAGGTCATTGTCCTTGTGCCATAGAAACCTGAGGTAGTTTCTGTTGTCTTCTCTGACGATGAAGCAGTGAAACATCTGTTGAATGTCGACCATTACTGCTACAGGCTCTTGTCTGAAACGAATCAAGACTCCTATTAGACTGTTGTTCAAGTTGGGTCCCGTAAGGAGCATGTTGTTAAGAGAAACACCTTTGTGCTGAGCACTGGAATCAAAGACAACTCTGATTTGGTCTGGTTTGCGTGGGTGATACACGCCAAAGGATGGAAGGTACCAGCATTCTTCTCCCTCCTTTAGTGGGGGAGCAGGCTCTGCATGATCTCTGTCAAATACATTTTGCATAAAGTCCACAAAGTGCTTTTGCATCTCTGGTTTCCTGCTTAAGTTTCGCTTTAAGGAGGAGAATCTACTGATGGCCTGCTGTAAGTTGTTGGGCAATCTCTCTCTTGGGAGACGAAAGGGTAGGGGTGCTACCCAGTTATTGGAGTCATCTTGAAAGAACTCATTGTCCATTACCTTGATGAATTCTTCGTCTTCCATTGAAGGAGCCAGTGTGTCATCTTCACTGGTTGCATTAAACACTGTAGAACCGAAGTCGCCATCATGGCAGGAGAAAGGGCTTGTGTCACCTGAGATACCATGTTGCCATTCGTGGCTGGCTATCTTCTCTTTCACCGAGTAGTGATGTGGGCATGGCTCAAAGTAAGTGTTTCGGCCATTTGGCAGAACATTTGTCTTGAATGACGAAATGTTGGTAGGTCTTTTCATTTTGCCTATGCAGACATTGCCTCTGATGACCCACCCTAGATCTGTGCGCTGGGCAAATGGGGCATCTGGGGGTCCACTGACTTGTCTGTGTACCTTGTGAACTCTTAGACTGTCTCTTCCTAACAGAAGAAGGATCTGAGCATCTTTGTCAAGCGGCGGTATCTCATTTGCTATTACCTTGAGGTGAGGGTGATGGAAAGCAGCAGCTGGAGTAGGGATTTCTTCCCTGTTAGCAGGTATCTGATTGCACTCAAGTGTAGGTAAGGGTAATTGCAAGTTACCTTTGAGAGAAGATACCATGAGTCCATGAGCCCTTCTTCCAGAAACCTCTATAGTTCCACTACAGGTACCCAAGGTGTAAGGATGAGCTTCGCCTTTTATTTCAAATAGATTGAACAATTCCGATTTTGCAAGTGATCGATTGCTCTGATCGTCTAAGATAGCATATGCCTTTAGAGACTTTTCTGGTTGATCCTTGTGGTATATGTTCACCAAGCATATCTTAGCACAGGACTTACCACAGCGGTCTTCTCCACAAACTTCAGTGCAGGATGAAGAAATGATGGTAGAATTAGGCACTTGGTCTGTATTCTCCCCGCCATGCGTTAACCTGGGAGGAGTGTTGGCAGGTTGTGCAGAGCTGGGCTCAAGAGGATGGAGGGCTTGCACATGTTCTTCAGAGCCACACTCTATGCACTTGATGGACACATTACAGTCCCTTGCAAAATGTTCTGTAGAAGCACAGCACCTGAAACATACCCTAAATGTCTTTAAAAGCTCCTTGCGCTCTTCCAGAGGCTTTTTCCTAAAGCCGATACATTTATTGAGGGGGTGTGGCTTCTTGTGTATGGGACACTCTCTTTTAGGGTTTTCAATCTTCCTACTCTGTTTGTTCGTGGCCAGAACTGTGGTAGGAGTGGGAAGGATGTCAGTCTTTTTCACGGACACTGGGCCTCTATGGTTTCTATAGTTGCCCTGAAGACTGGTACTCTTAGGAAAGGGTGAGAAGAGGCTGTACTCACCGTAGGAAAAACTTGGATCGTTCTTGGTCTCTGCAATTTTCCTGATGAATTCACAGAAGAAAGAGAATGGAGGGAAGGAAACCTTGTTCTCTCTTTTGTATGATGACCCTAGTGCAGTCCATTTCTCTTGCAAACCATACGGGAGCTTGGAGACAATTGGGTTTACCCCTCTTGGAGTGTCAAGGTAACTGAGTCCAGGTAGTTTTGGGTCTGTCTTGGCTAGCTGAAGCTCAAGGAGAAGGTCACTCAGTCTCTGGAACTCCTTGTTGTCCTTACCGGATATCTTTGGGAAAGTTTCCAGACGCATGAACAAAGCATTTTCTATAGCTTCTGGACTGCCATAACTTTGCTCTAGTTGCTCCCATGCAGCTGTGAGGCCTGCAGTAGGATTGTCCATGAAAACCGATCTTAATGGCTTAATACGTGCAGCAGATAGAGGACCAAGCCATTTGATCAGCAGATTCAATTCTTGATCAGCTGTAATGCCAATATTGCTGATTGTAGTTCTGAAGGCACATTTCCAACTTCTGTAGTTCTCAGGTTGGTCATCAAACTTGTAAGACCAGTCTTTGTGAGCTCTCTGCAAAGCATGTACCTCACAAACTCTTCTGTCTCAGTTGTCTCCGCCTTTATGTGAGATGCTGTTGGCTGTATGGTGCTGATTGCGTTATCTTTGACATTGTTGTTAAAGGACACAGGGAAATATGGTGCAGCAGATGCATCCAGCTGAGTTGCTTGCTTGAAGTCAGTTGTTCCAATGGTACGTTGATTCAAGGCTGTACCGATGACTGGCGATTGATGACTTGCTTGAAGCTTGCGCTGATGCTCTGTGACGTATGAAGGTAGGCAGGTAGGAAATGCAGTGGAGTGATTTTGAGTGCAGGAAGTTGCTGGAACCTCTTTAACTTGAAGCTGTGAAGGAGTCTCTATGTAGTCTGGAGCATTGGAGACAATGGAGTGTGCACTGCAGTGGCTTAGGACATAGTCTTTAGTGCGTTTGAGGGGGTCTTCCATATCTGCTATGTTTAGGTTAATGCTGTCTTTCTCACTTGCACCTTCGTCTGCACTGATAGCTTGCTGTAGGACCCTTAGCTTTGCCATAGCTGCGTCATGTTTACACTGTTCATTTAAGGTTTCCATTGTTGCTCTTTGTCGTGCTGACTGCGCTTCCAACTCTGCCCTTTGACGTGCTGACTGCGCTTCCGACTCTGCCCTCTGAGCTTCCAACTCTGCTCTTTGACGTGCTGACTGCGCTTCCAACTCTGCTCTTTTTTCTGCATATGCCACCTGCACTTTGCTGGCTTCCACTTCAGCGCGGGCATTAATAAGTCGCTCACTGAGTGTTGAGTATCTTGAACTATGGGATCTTGACGAGTTTTTAGAACGTCTGGTGGAAACAGATTTGTGAGATGCAGTGTCCTGTAACAGCTTTATTTTTGCTTCTGCCTTTAATCTGGTTTGCTGGATAAAACTGTCTCTTTCAATATTGAGAGCATTGATGCGCTTTAATTGCATCATCGCATTTTCTGACTTCATGTTTTGTAAGACATTAGTGAATTTGATGCTGGTAAGCTGATAAAGCTCATATGAGGCAGAAAGTTGTTTAATGGCGCCCTCTAGTGTCAGTAGTTCACGTTCAACAGACACTGTATTGGCTTCAGCAAGGATTTTCTCCCAGACTAATTCCAAGCTATTTGACAATTCAGTCCTTTTGAAGCTTCATAATTCTCCATTACTTTCCAAGTGGGTTTAACTGAGCATTTGGGTAACTCAGTTTCTTCAGGAACTTGTGAGGAGGTAGATGTGAGTTCACATGCAGAAGCTTGGTCACTCATGATAGCAGACTGACTGTGAAAGCAGGCAGGATCTGTGTGCTGAAATATGACACTGTGCAGATTGTCTCAGGCTATAAGGCTGCCATGTGCTGCTCTGTCCCTTCTGTCTTGCTATGAGGGCAGTAAATCTTGTCTGTATCAGTACTGACATGCAGAAATCTTGTAATTAGGCTGTGAAACTCCGTTTTTCTACTGTTCTGTCTCAACTACAAAGCGATAAAGTTCATTTCCAGGTTTAAGTAGGCCTTACTCAAGCTGGTTTGATATTCATCCCTTGCATCGATACAGGCAGTTTAACTCAATGAATAAACTCACAGTTAGGACGACAGACGATGAATCCTTTTGAATGTTCCGTTTAATGATGGATATTCATAGGTAGAAAAACGTTGCAGTTGTAAGCCACATGTAAGATGTTAGCATGGAAGAAATACAGGAGTAATGACCAGAATCAGGAAGTGGAGGAGATATATAAAGAACTACGGTGAGAGAGAGAGTTCAGCTAGAAAGAAGGGGACAGATCTTAAAGACACAGAGCAAGAATAATCACATAGTGTAACACAACAACTTATGTAAATCTCCTTATGCTTCATTATTTCCACGTCAATCAGTCATTATACATATAGTTGTTCTTTGTCACAGATTACATTTATATGAATTATATCTTTTCTGTTCCAATTTATTATTCATATTCTTATTTTTGGTGTTTATTAGTGATGAGCCGAACACCCCCGGGTTCGGTTCGCACCAGAACCCGCGAATGGACCGAAAGTTCGAACGAACATTAGAACCCTATTAAATACAATGGATGCGAACGTTCGAATTCTAAAGTGCTAATTATAACAACTATTATGCATGTTATTGTCCTAAAAAGGGTTTGGGAACCCGGGTTCTGCACCAGGGGACATGTATCAATGCAAAAATAAGTTTTAAAAACGGTCGTTTTCCGGGAGCAGTCATTTTAATGATGCATAAAGTGAAAAAAAAAAAGTCAAATATTCCTTTAAATATCGTACCTGGGGGGTGTCTAAAGTATGCCTGTGAAGTGCCACGTGTTTCCCGTGTTTAGAACTGTCCCTGCACAAAATGACACTTCTAAAGGAAAAAAAAGCCATTTAAAACTGCTTGCGGCTTTAATGTAATGTCTGGTCCCGGTAATATGGATGAAAATCTTTAAGAAAAATGGCATAGCTACCCCATGACCCCCCCCCTACCCCAGCCCATTACCAGCCCCTTTGGGTCTTGTATGGATATTAAGGGGAACCCCGCACATAAAATAAAAAAGGCCCTATATACTCTGAACAGCCGTATACAGGCGGTGCATACAAGACAGGGACTGTAGGTTTGTTCTTATGTAGAATCTGTTTGTAATTTTGAACAGGTACATTGTTGAAGTGTAGCTCCAGACCAAAAATCTATTTTTAAACTTTTTGGAAAACATAGGTAAGGGTTATCACCCCTGTAACATTTGTTTTGCTGTCTGTGCCCCTGTTCAGAACATTTCACCTCACTTTCCGTCCCAATGACAACTGTTTTTGAAATGTGGTGTTTTTCTTGAAACAAGGATTGCTGATAAAGCATCAGTACAGAGGAGACACCTTTCTCCCATATTTATTCTTACAGGAGAGAATTTTCCTTCCTAGTGGTAGATTTCCTCTCACTTCCTGTTGTCTTCTTGCGTTTGCAAGTAGGAGTCGTTTGTAAGTTGGATGTTTGAAAGTAGGGACCTGCCGTATATACTCTGCAGAAATAGGCCCCTTAGTTGTTGGTGTTGGCACAACACTGTAAGCACTCACAGTTACTCTTGGTTGGTGCTGGAACGCCCTGCTGTCAACTATTATATCAGGAATTTTAATTACATATAATTGTTGAACAGTGGTAGTAAAAATTGGGCCTTTGATGGTGGTGCTGGTGCCACAACACTGTAAGCCCTGACAGTTACTCTTGGTGGGTGCAGCAATGGGCCCTGCTGTGAATTATTAGATCAAGAATTGTAATTACATGCCCCTGTTGAACAGGGGCTGAAAAATTGGGCCTTAGGCACTGGTGGCACAACACTGCAACCCTTCACAGATACTGTACTTGGAGCACAGCAATGAGCCCTGTTGCAAAGTATTGCTTCAAAAATTGTAATGACACGCCCCTGTTAAACAGGGGCTGAAAAATTGGGCCTTAGGCACTGGTGGCACAACACTGCAACTCCTCACAGATACTGTACTTGGAGCACAGCAATGAGCCCTGTTGCAAAGTATTGCTTCAAAAATTGTAATTACACGCCACTGTTAAACAGGGGCTGAAAAATTGGGCGTTAGGCACTGGTGGCGGCACCCATAAACAAAAATGATCTTCCAAGCTATCATCATCAATCGTATCATTGAGGACTCGGAGGAGGAGGATAGCCAGTCAACATAACAGCACAGGCACTCAGCATCAGCATCAGTCTTGAAGGGATGTGACATTTTAAAATCAATTAGTCTGTTATATCAGCATCAGGTGTGTGGTAGCTGGTGGTGATCCAAGACTGGTTCATCTTGATGAAAGTCAGTCGATCAACCGAGTCGGTGGACAGGCGCACCCTGTGATCCGTGACAAATCCTCCAGCAGCACTGAATGTGCGTTCCGAAAGAACGCTGGATGCAGGACAGGCCAGTAGCTCAATTGCATACTGTGCAAGCTCTGGCCAGTGATCCATCCTCAAGACCCAGTAAGCCAGAGGATTTTCGGTGGGGAAGGTGTCCAAGTCTGACCTTGCCCCTAGATATTCCTGCACCATGTTTATCAGACGCTGGCGATGGTTGCTGGAACCGATCATACTTTGGGGCTGCGGACTAAAGAATTGTCTGAACGCATCGGTCAGACGGCCACCTTCCCCACCGCTCCTTCTTTGACTGGCCGAAGCCTCAGCAACTCGTTGTCCAGGACCAGGAGTTTGCAACCTCCCAGTCTCTGGGAACGCGTTGCACAGACCTTTCTGCAAGGCCTCCCGGAGTTGTCTCATCCTCTGCTCCCTCTGCGACGGTAACATAAGGTCCGCAACCTTACCCTTGTACCGTGGATCAAGGAGAGTGGCCAGCCAGTAATGGTCCCTCTCCTTGATCCGAAGAATACGAGGATCCTTCCGCAGACTTTGCAGGATCAGGGAGGCCATGCAGCGTAGGTTTGCTGAGGCATTCGCTCCGGAGTCCTCTGGGTCACTAAGGACGACATGATCCGCAGCCACCTCCTCCCAGCCACGTACAAGTCCACTGGTTTCTTGGGACTGTAAATCATCCCTAAAAGACTGCTGCTGATGATGCTGAGTGCCAGCCTCCACCTCCATGCTGACACAATCCTCCCTCCTCCTCCTCCTCCTCCTCCTCCTCCTCCTCCTCCTCCTCCTCCTCCTCCTCCTCCTCCTCCTCCTCCTCCTCCTCCTCCTCCTCCTCCTCCTCCTCCTCCTCCTCCTCCTCCTCCTCCTCCTCCTCCTCCTCCTCCTCCTCCTCCTCCTCCTCCTCCTCCTCCTCCTCCTCCTCCTCCTCCTCCTCCTCCTCCTCCTCCTCCTCCTCCTCCTCCTCCTCCTCCTCCTCCTCCTCCTCCTCCTCCTCCTCCTCCTCCTCCTCCTCCTCCTCCTCCTCCTCCTCCTCCTCCTCCTCCTCCTCCTCCTCCTCCTCCTCCTCCTCCTCCTCCTCCTCCTCCTCCTCCTCCTCTGCGATGGGTGGGACAGAAGGAACACTGTCTGGGTAAAGGGGGCCTTGAGAGGCAAGGAAGTCCTCCTCTTCCTGCCTCTGTTCTGCCTCAAGTGCCCTGTCCATTATTCCACGCAGCGTGTGCTCCAACAGGTGGACAAGAGGTACAGTGTCACTGATGCATGCACTGTCACTGCTCACCATCCTCGTGGCCTCCTCAAATGGTGCCAGGACAGTGCATGCATCCCTGATCATGCCCCACTGGCGTGGAGAAAAAAAACCAAGCTCCCCTGACCCTGTCCTGGTGCCGTAGTCGCACAGGTACTCATTGATGGCCCTCTGCTGCGTGTGCAGCCGCTGCAGCATGGCCAACGTTGAGTTCCACCTGGTGGGCATGTCACATATAAGGCGGTTCTTGGGCAGGTTCAACTCCTTTTGCAGCTCAGCCAGGCGAGCACTGGCATTATAAGATCTGCGGAAATGCACACAGACTTTCCTGGCCTGCCTCAGGACATCCTGTAAGCCCGGGTACCTGCCCAAGAAGCGCTGCACCACCAGGTTAAGGACGTGAGCCACACAGGGCACATGGGTCAGTTGTCCCTGTCGGAGGGCGGAGAGGAGGTTGGTGCCATTGTCGCAAACCACCATTCCTGGCTTAAGCTGGCGTGGCGTCAACCACCTCTCGGCCTGGCCCTGCAGAGCAGACAGGACCTCTGCCCCAGTGTGGCTTCTGTCCCCCAAACACACCAGCGCAAGCACGGCATGGCATCTTTTTGCCTGCGTACTTGCGTAGCCCCGTGAACGGCTACGGAGCACCGCTGGTTCATAGGACAAACCACAGGAAGAGGCCATGGAGGAAGAAGAAGAGGAGGGGGTGGAGGAGAGAGGTGTGTCACAACCAGTAGTAGCATTTTGGAGGCGTGGCGGTGGGACAACCTCCAACACTACTGCACCTTGTCCTGAATCCTTCCCAGCTGCCAAAAGAGTGACCCAATGGGCCGTGAAAGAAAGGTAACGTCCCTGTCCATGCCTGCTGGACCATGAGTCAGCGGTAATATGCACCTTACCGCTGACCGCCCTGTCCAGCGAGGCCAAGACATTGCCTTCCACATGCCGGTAGAGAGCCGGAATAGCCTTCCGTGAGAAAAAGTGGCGTTTGGGAACCTGCCACTGAGGAACCGCACATTGCACAAACTCACGGAAGGGGGCCGAGTCTACCAACTGAAAAGGCAGCAGTTGAAGCGCTAGCAATTTAGCCAAGCTAGCATTCAACCGCTGGGCATGTGGATGGCTGGGAGTGAACTTCTTTCGACGGTCCAGCAGCTGGGGCAGGGAAATTTGCCTGCTAGAATCGGACGTCGGTGTACTGCTAGCAGAGTGGGCGCAAGTACTTGGCTGTGACACACCTAATTCTACACCTTCATTCCTCTCAGTGCATGTTTCAGAGGAGAGGACTGAAGTTATAGTGGGGTTGGAGATCCCAGCTGATGCGGTGCAAGGAGAGGTCCGCTTTGTTCTTTGGTGTGGGTCTTTGAGGTAGGCTTGCCAACGAGCTGCATGGCAGGTCAACATATGTCTGGTCAGGCATGTGGTACCCAAGCGGCTGATGTTTTGGCCACGCGATATACGCTTGAGACATATGTTGCAAACAGCAGCTGTGCGATCTGATGCACTAGCCTCAAAAAAGGCCCACACCAAAGAACTTTTTGAATGACGGGCAGAGGCAGCGCCCTGCACAGGCGGAGCTCTGCGGTGTGATTCCGTCGGTGTACTGCCCTTACGCTGGCCACCAAAGGGCATCCTGCCTCGTTGGAGATGTGCCTCCTCCTCATCCTCCTCCTCCTCCTCTCTCCTATTAGGCACCCACGTGGAGTCATTGACCTCATCATCCCCTCCCTCCTCATCACTGGAGCCAATCTGGCAGTATGCTGCAGCTGCTGGAACATGACTGCCAGATTGGTGTCCTTCTTGAGCATCCCCTCTGTCTGCTCTCACGCTACTGCCTTCCTCTAGCTGGGTTTCATCATCAGACCCTTCGAAACGCTGGGCATCCTCCTGGAGCATGTACCCAACACTGTGCTGAAACAGTTCGGGGGACTCCTCAGGAGGAGGACATGGTGGGTCTAGGGAAGGAGTGACTGATGATTTGTCTGACATTGATACCAGGGAAGACGACGCTTTGGCAGCTGCTTTTCCAGTACCCTGAGCCTGGGTGAGAGAGGATGAGGAGGAGGAGGAGGGCTTGGTCATCCACTCTACCAAGTCTTCGGCATGATGTGGCTCAACATGTCCAGCTGCCGAAAAGAAGGACAAGCGTGTCCCATGGCCATGTGCTGATGACAATGCACCGCGTCCACGACCAGCACTGTTGCCCCCAGACACAGAGCCTGCTTGCCCTCTTTTATTGCCTCCTGACTGTCTGCCTCTCCTTGTTTGCCTTCCAGACATTCTAATAGATGGCCTGCAGGGAGATGGGAAAAAAGCAATAAGGGCTACCTTCAGGTGTCCTTCTCTGTCCCTTGAAACAAGGACTTTCACAGTGAAAGAAACTGACACTGTCCCTACCTAGAGTTTTCTGTCCCTAGAATAAATGTTTTTTTTAAGCACAATATAGCACAAGGACAATTAACTCACTGTCCTTACAGGTCCCTGGAAACAAGGACTTGCAGAGTGAAAGAAAAAAAACACTCTCCCTACCTAGAGTTTTCTGTCCCTAGAATAAATGTTTTTTTTAATCACAATATAGCACAAGGAAAATTAACTCACTGTCCTTACAGGTCCCTGGAAACAAGGACTTGCAGAGTGAAAGAAACTGACACTGTCCCTACCTAGAGTTTTCTGTCCCTAGAATAAATGTTTTTTTTAATCACAATATAGCACAAGGAAAATTAACTCCCTGTCCTTACAGGTCCCTGGAAACAAGGACTTGCAGAGTGAAAGAAACTGACACTGTCCCTACCTAGAGTTTTCTGTCCCTAGAATAAATGTTTTTTTTAATCACAATATAGCACAAGGAAAATTAACTCACTGTCCTTACAGGTCCCTGGAAACAAGGACTTGCAGAGTGAAAGAAACTGACACTGTCCCTACCTAGAGTTTTCTGTCCCTAGAATAAATGTTTTTTTTAAGCACAATATAGCACAAGGACAATTAACTCACTGTCCTTACAGGTCCCTGGAAACAAGGACTTGCAGAGTGAAAGAAAAAAAACACTCTCCCTACCTACAGTTTTCTGTCCCTAGAAAAAATGTTTTTTTTAATCACAATATAGCACAAGGAAAATTAACTCACTGTCCTTACAGGTCCCTGGAAACAAGGACTTGCAGAGTGAAAGAAACTGACACTGTCCCTACCTAGAGTTTTCTGTCCCTAGAATAAATGTTTTTTTTAATCACAATATAGCACAAGGACAATTAACTCACTGTCCTTACAGGTCCCTGGAAACAAGGACTTGCAGAGTGAAAGAAACTGACACTGTCCCTACCTAGAGTTTTCTGTCCCTAGAATAAATGTTTTTTTTAAGCACAATATAGCACAAGGACAATTAACTCACTGTCCTTACAGGTCCCTGGAAACAAGGACTTGCAGAGTGAAAGAAACTGACACTGTCCCTACCTAGAGTTTTCTGTCCCTAGAATAAATGTTTTTTTTAAGCACACTATAGCAGAAGCACAAAACACACTGACACTCTCCCTACCTATCCTTCTCTTTCCCTAAACTAAAGGAATCCAGGTTAAGCAAGAAAGAAATAACAGTCACTGTCCCTGCCTATGCTACTCTATCCCTGCTCCGGAACACACTACACTAGGCCGCCGTGCTGGCGGCCTTTTATAGTGTGGGGCGTGTACTAAACACCCTCAGCAATAATTGGCCACAGGCATCCTGCCTGTGGCCAATCATTGCTCTCCTCGCTGCCGGCGCTGTGATTGGCCAAGCATGCGGGGTCACAGTGCATGCTTGGCCAATCACAGCGCCTGGATGACACTGCGATGGCGTAGTGCATTGTGGGCCGTTCGCGTCACTCGAATTTGGCGCGAACGGCCCAAATCGTTCGATCTTCGTCGAACGATCGAACAGCCAATGTTCGAGTCGAACGTATGTTCGACTCGAACACGAAGCTCATCCCTAGTGTTTATTTTTAGTGTTCACTATACTTCACACATTATTATACCACACCTTATTATTATTGTTCACACCACATTTATATTTATGTATGTGTGTGTGTGTGTGTGTGTGTGTGTGTGTGTGTGTGTGTGTGTTTCTTTTTCATTGATTGCGTTTTTTGAGAAGGATTCTTTTTTCATATCACAGTGGTTGGTGGACCACACCCTTCTTTTTCACTCGGATCACCTCATTCACAGCCAATCACTGAATCATTACTTTCACTTGGTGTTGGATCACATGACCCTTCTTTTAGGGTATATATTAGATTAAATTTGTGCACTAGGTAGCTATGCATAAGCGCTAGTACAGTGTGAAACGCGTTAGCTAGTTTTTGACCAGTGTGACGTGATGTGCAGTGTGTATTTGGATCCCTGAATTTTAAAATAAAGGCCTTTATTTTTGGAGTGCTGCTATCCAGAAGACTTTTTTGTTCCTGTTTGCTGATATTGGCATTGCTTGCACTCTTGGCTGCTGGGAGGAGGTAATTTGGAGGATTTCTACACCTGAGCGGCTTCCTTTTCTCTGCTTTTAAATGACATCCACCCTGGTAAATTATATTTCGTTTGGAGGGCCACAAACGACAGTAGGGTACCCGCTGAGAGAATGTCTCTAAGGCCTCGTACACACGGCCGAGATTCTCGTTGAAAAAAACATGTCGTTTTTTTCGACGAGATTCTTGGACAAGAAACTTGTCCCGGCCGAGTGTACACACGCTCGTTTCAAAGAACCCGCGGTTCTTTGAAAGGAGCGTACGCGGTGACGTCATCGACTACGTCGAGCATGCGCTCGTCACATTCGATGCCGTCGCCGCCATCTTGGTATGCCTAGGAAGCTACCGCGAATGCGTCGAATTCATTTCGAACATGCGCAGGCTTCTGGGAGGACAGGTAAGTGTACACACACTCACTTTTCTCGTCGAGAAACATGCCGAGGAGAATCTCGATGAGAAAATAGAGAGCAGGTTCTCTATTTTCTCGTCGAGGTTTCTTGTCGGTTTTCTCGACGAGAAACCCGATAGCAGCGTACACACGACCGATTTACTCGGCAAGACCTCTCTGCCAGCAAGTTTCTTGCTGGTTCTTGCCGAGAAAATCGGTCGTGTGTACGAGGCCTAAGTTTTAATACCATATCTAGCCCAGACCTGAGAGTCAGGCACTGTCCTAAGGTGTGGGAGGCTGGGGTTCCCCCACAGGGGACAGAAGGGGGACCAGCTCCTTTGGCCAAGTAGCCCCCGCCTGGCCACTGTCCACACCTTAAGAGTAGTTTGGGTCGGTTGAGGGAGATTTTCATATGCCCTATTCCATCCTGTAAACAAGATTTCCCAGCTCTTGGAGCGAACCAAGAATTGTCGCCTCCAAGCAGACTGCGGCATTGCTCCTGGAGAGGAAAAACCACCATCGGACTGTGACCAGCACAGCCGCCCAGTAGTAAGTTCGGAAATTCGGCAACGCCAGGCCCCCGCATCTAACAGGGAGCATCAGGGTCGATCTGGCCAGTCTAGGAGTCGCTCCCCCCCAAATGAAGGAGCCCACGCATCGGTCTAGTTCAGCGAAGAAAGAGTTGGGTATCTAGGTGGGGCAGTTGCGGAAGACATAAAGGAATTTAGGGAGGAACAGCATTTTCAGAAGATTTATACGTCCCATAAGGTTCAGAGGCAAGGAGGCCCATGAGGCGCATCTCGTCCAAAGCTGGGATAGGACCGGTAGCAGATTGAGGTCTATGTAGCTAGTTAATTCCCGCCGAACCTAAACACCCAAGTACTTTAACTGATCCACCCAAAGTAGGGGCGCCCGGGTGTCAGGATCCCGGACCTGAGAGTCTAGGGAGAATATGACTGACTTGGACCAATTAATGCGTATGCCCGAGAACCTATCGAATATCTCCAGTGCCGCTGTCAAAGACTCACCAGCGTCCTGCAGATACAATAGGGCGTCGTCCGCGTACAAAGAAATGTTCTCCTCCTAAGGGTCCCACCCTCAGTCCTTTTTACCCTGTCTGAGTTCATAATCAAAATGGCCAGGGACTCAAGTGCAAGCGCAAATAGGGCCAAGGGACACCCCCTGCTGTGAACCCCTCTGCAACGAGAAGGAAGCCGACAATCTGTCATTAGTTTGGATAGGGGCCGAGGGAGCCCCGTAAAGCATATGTAGCCATCGGAGAAATCTCGGACCGAATCTGAACCGGCGCAGTACTTCCCACAGGAAGACCCACTCCACTGAGTCAAACGCCTTCTCGGCGTCCAAGGAGGCTATGACCCTAGCACCACTGTTAGCATGAGATGCAGACAGGTTAAGAAAGATGTGACGGAGGTTGATGTCAGTTCCCTTCCCAGGCATAAATCCAGTTTGATCTGGGTGGACTATCTCCTCCAGAACCACAGATAACCTATTAGCCAGGATTTTAGCCAAAAGTTTGGCGTCCACATTTAGGAGAGATATGGGTCTTTGAGGAGCAGCCTTCAGGATCCTTGCCTGGCTTGGGGACCAACACCACCACCGCCTCAGACATGGATTCAGGAAGTGCCTCCTAACTTAAAGAACTGTGCAAACAGGGATACAAGCCAGGGGGCCAGCATTTCCTGATGATGCAAGTAAAACTCTGGCGGCAGGCCGTCAGCCCCAGGAGTCTTCCCCGCCTGCAGTTGTGAGAGAGCTAATTGGACCTCCTCCAGGGTGATTCCGGCCTCCAAATCAGAGCGCGCCTTGTCTCCAATCGTAGGAAGAGGAACTCCCGCAAGATACTCGGAGAGCTCCTGGGGAGAGTAATCCACCCTGGAGGAGTACAGGTGCCGGTAGTACTGGGTAAATCTATCATTTATGTCGCTAGGAAGTTTCAACAATGTCCCCTCTGAGTCTTTAACTCCACCAATATGTGTGACCGCAAACTGTCCCTTAGCCAACCATGCCATAAGGCGCCCGCTTTTGTTGCCATATTCAAAAACATTATGGGCTGTGGTGAGGAGCGACTTCTGTGTCGCCTCCACTCTGCACATAGAAAGTTGATGTAGAGCAAACTGCCAGTCCCCATAAGTAATCTGGTCTGGGTGTGCTATGTAAGCTTCCTCCTTGGCCCTTGCCTCATTCTCCAACCTCTCCAGAGAGTACCTGTACTGTTTACGGGCAGCAGAAATACGCGCCATATACTCTCCTCTGGTCCAGGCCTTAAAGGCATCCCAGGTGACCAGAGGGGTAGTAATGTCAGCGTTATCCAACCAATATTGGCATATGCCCTCCTGGACCGCCTCCTGTACACCTTCGTCCTCAATCCAATACCGGGATAACCTCCATAGCCTCTCCCCGGGGGGCCCACGGGACAATTTGAGGAGCAACGGGGCGTGATCTGAGATACCCCTAGGCAGGATACCAACATCCGTAACCTTCGTGAGCATAGATCAGGATGCAAACATGTCAGATCGGTACAGGGTTTTGAACGTGGTGGAGTGACAAGTGAACTGCCTGGTTTGGGTGTTAGAGTGGCGCCAGACGTCCGTCAAAGCGAAGGTGTGAGCCCACTCTGCCAACCCAGGCACCCATCGGGACACGGAGTGGAGCCTATCCCTATCGGGTAAGAGTCAGGTTAAAATCACCCACCACCAATATGTCATCCACCCCATATGCGATCACCAGCTGCATAACTGTGTACAATAAATCCAATTCAGCCGGGGGAGGGAGGTACAACCCCACCAGGACACAAGGGTTATTAGCAAGCAGCGCGTGAAGGATAACATACTTACTTCCGGGGTCCGTCTTGACACCCAAGAGCTGGAAAGGAAGCTGCTTGTTTATCAAGACTCTGACTCCCCTAGAGTAGGTGGAGTATGTTGCATGGTAATGGGATCCCACCCAGGCCCTCTTAAGGCTCATGACACGAGAGCCCAGCAGGTGGGTCTCCTGTAACACGCAGATGTGAGAGGAGTATTTCTTAAGATAGTTAAAAACCAGGGATCTCTTGTGAGCTGAATTAAGCCCCCGTACATTCCACAACACTACAGATAGCTGTGCCATGACAGCAGAAGAGTGTAAGTGAGACCGGTATGCCATAAAGGAACAAACATAACCTAAAACAAAAGTAACTTAAAACTGCGAACTCTTCCCATTAGTGCAACCAAAACTGGGTCAGCAACGGCCGACCTTCCCCTCCCTCCCCACCCTGCAGGACCCACCCAAGGTAAGTCTGCATGTTTCCCAATTAACCAGCCCGAAGGCAACTGTAGTGTCTGGGAGGCGTGAGTGTAATCTCCAAGAGTCAGCGGTGCAGCATTGCAGCATCGCCTGTGGTCTAACAGTGAACTTAAACATAAGAAAGGCGGTTAGTCTCGGAAGTCTCAGTTACTAAAAAGAGAAAACCTAAGAACTAAGAGATGCCGCTGTAATGTCTCAACCGGGTGTGAAATTCACCTGGACTATGCCAGGGGCACAACTTTTATAATCACTGTTCCAACTAGAAATTGAGTAATAAAAATAGAAAAAGGGGGAGTAAAAACCAAAGGGGAAAAGAAACAAAAAATCTAACATTATTATGGCAGTCTAATATCCATTACCAGAGATTGGGAACAATCCTATCCACCAGCAAGAAAAGGAGAGTGCAGCCAGCTCCAGGTTGAAGAAGTAAGTCCTCTTATCCAATCTGGAAGTGGAGACAGTCAGTAGCATACCAGTGTGACACCTCTAATAAGTAGGCAGGTAGCTCGTGGCCTACAACAAGGATATGGAGTATTCCTGTGGCTTGTTACCCGTGTGCGGTCTATGAGCAGACCTGACTATGTCACAAAGTGGGACCTCCTGTCTCCAGGATGGTAAAACAATGTAGAACTGCCAGACAATATTATAAACCTGGTCAGAGTAAAAAAAATGACCTAGTCATCCAGGGGAACCGATAAAATTGCAACCACTACGCGGGTTCTCATCCCGGGGGGGTGTGGTTTCCAGCCATCTTGCAGCCTCTCTTGGAGGAGGTAAAGAAGTGCACTGTTTCACCATCAATCACTCGTAGCTTGGCAGGGAAAAGCACACTGTATTTAATCCCCTTAGAGCGAAGGTCGACCTTAATGGCAACAAAGGATCTCTCTATGGAGAAGTCCGGGAACAGCATCAATCTATTGTTGCCGCGGGTTAATTCTCCCGCCGCCCGGGACGCCCTGAGCAGCTCATCCCTGTCCCTGAAGTTCAGGAGACTCAGGATAAATGTGCGGGGAGGGGAGCCTTGCGGACCGGGTTGCGGTGGCAGTCTGTGGGCTCTTTCAATGGTGAAGTAAGGGGACAGGTGGGCAGCCGGGAGCAGGGAGCGAAGCAGCTCCTCCGCAAACACAGTGGGGTTCTTAACCTCCGCTCCTTCTGCGAGGCCGACAATACGGATATTGTTCCGGCGGCATCTGTTCTCGGAATCTTCTGCGCAGTGCTCAAGTAACTTCACCCTGGACTGTAGTGAGCGTATCGCGCCAGAGTTATCCCCCACCACATCTTCCACCTGGCCCACTCGAGTCTCTGCTTCGGTCAGCCTGGCGTGGACCTTGTCCATGTCTTGCCGGATGATGCCCATGTCCATCTGCACCTCCTCAATCTTTGTAGTCAGGGCCGCCTGACAAGAAACCACTGCCGTACTGCATGTGGCGATCGCCGCCATGACCTCCGGAATGCCTGGGGTGGATGCAGCGGGTCCCTCCAGAGCATCTGTCGGCCGCCATGTTAGCACGAGGCGCCTGCTCGCTAGGCCTCCAGGGAATAGGGCTGGTCTCCGGCGGTATTTCCTGGGGAAACTTGAGTTTCTTTCCCCCTTTTTTAAAGCGACCGGACTGCCGAGAAGGCATTCACTGCAACTAGGACCGGATCGTGGCGCCAGAAAACCTGGTCAGGAGACAAAAAGGATTAATGAAGCAGCAGAGCTCTGTAAAACGCGTCTGCTTACTCCGCCATCTTCATGCAAGACAAGTTTGAGCCAACATCCGTCGGAAAAAAATCAACGGTTTTGTTGTCGGAATGTCCGATCGTGTGTACGCGGCAATAGACTTCTATTATATCCTGCGGGATTGCTGCTCTTAGCCATAGACTTCCTTTATATCGTGCGGGATTGCTGCGCTTGGCTATAGACTTCTATTATATCCTGTGGATTTGCTGCACTTTCTCAATGCAGGAGTTTTGGTGCGCTTTCAGAAAGTGTCCCACACCTGCAGGATATAATAGTCTATAGCAAAGCGCAGCTCACCCAGGAAAATGCACTGCGCTGCACCCGCGGTGCAGGTAAACCGCAGCACATCACTGTGGAAGCCTTATAGAGGGCTCATTTGCATTTGGGGGGGTAAAGTCCATAATTAAGATGTGTTTTTATCACCCCCCACCCCAACCGCACCCCCTTTTAGTTGCAATGGCCAGGGGTGTACACAGGTCACAGCGCAGCAGGAGTTATATGCACTGTCATGGTTGGTGGGTGTAGCACCTGCAAAGCATGACCCATTCAAGTGAAGTGCTCTGCAATCTTGTACAATACAGCAAACAATCGCGTGCCCCCATGGAGAGCCGCTTTCCATGGGGGCACCTGTGAAGGTGTGCTCCCGAGTCCTGCTGCTGCGTCCATTGACAGACAGTGGGACTTGGCCCTGCTCTCGTGTCACTGAATTTGAATGACAGCAGCGGAAGCCATCTATTCAATGAGGACAGACAGCAGCTAGAGCTGTTGGAATACTGCCCTGCGGCCCAGTCTCCGAGGGGGATCATGCTCTGCTTCAGTATGTCACAGTACATGTTGGCATATATGGTTCCCTCAATGAACTGTAGCTCCCCAGTGCCGGCAGCCCCAGACCATGACACTCCCACCACCATGCTTGACTGTAAGCAAGACACACTTGTCTTTGTACTCCTCACCTGGTTGACGCCAAACACGCTTGACTTCATCTGAACCAAAAAAGTTTATCTTGGTCTCATCAGACCACAGGACATGGTTCCAGTAATCCATGTCCTTAGTCTGCAGCAAACTGTTTGTGGGCTTTTTTGTGCATCATCTTTAGACGAGGCTTCCTTCGGGCATGACAGCCACGGAGACCAATTTGATGCAGTGTGTGGCGTATGGTCTGAGCACTGACAGGCTGACCCCCCCCTGCCATCCCTTCAACCTCTGCAGCAATGCTGGCAGCACTCATACGTCTATTTCCCAAAGACAACCTCTGGATATGACGCTAAGCACGCGCACACAACTTCTTTGGCCGACCATAATGAGGCCTGTTCTGAGAGGAACATGTCCTGTTAAACCGCTGTATGGTCTTGGCCACTGTGCTGCAGCTCAGTTTCAGGGTCTTGGCAATCTTCCTATAGTCTAGGCCATCTTTATGTAGAGCGACAATCCTTTTTTTTTTCTTTTTTTTAGATCCTCAGAGTTCTTTGCCATGAGGTGCCATGTTGAACTTCCAGTGACCAGTATGAGAGAGTGAGAGCGATAACACCAAATTTAACACACCTGCTCCCCATTCACACCTGAGACCTTGTAACACTAACTAGTCACATGACACTGGGGGAGGGAAAATTGCTAATTGGGCCCAATTTGGAAATTTTTTAATTGAGGGGTGTACTCACTTTTGTTGCCAGCGGTTTAAAGATTAATGGCTGTGTCTCGAGTTATTTTGAGGGGACATCAAATTTACACTGTTATACAAGCTGTAAACTCACTATTTTACATTGTAGCAAGGTGTCATTACTTCAGTGTTGTCATATTAAAAGATAGAATAAAATATTTACAAAAATGTGAGGGGTGTACTCACTTTTGTGATATACTGTATATGTAGTGTTTACTTATCTCTCTCTCCAAAGCCCTAAGTGCCGTGTCCTTCTGCTCCTCCGTTCCTCTGTTATCCACTAGATAACTTCTGACAAGCTCTCCAACACAGGAGATAAAAGTAGCTGGAAATTTTGTGTCGGGAGGGAACTTGGAGATAAGCAGAGAGCTTGTCTATTCACACTGCAGCTCTGCAAGTTTTTGTTTCCCTGCCTATGTGGAAGGGGGGTGCCTTTCCTCCAATCAGCTCACACACAGTGTATGCCCAGACTCCACATCCACTGCTGGAACAGAAAAAAAAAGAGATTTGTTTCATCCCTATGTATCACCTGAGGCTGTTCGCTTGACTTGGTATATGGAGGGTTTACATGACCAGGGCAGTCAAATAACTTGCTGCACCCAACCATGCCTATATACTTACATTTATATAAATGAAACACTGACACCTGCTGGATTTAAATGGCCTGTTCGGCCTTTTTTTTAACAACAAATAAAGTATGTGTGTGTGTGTGTGTGTGTGTGTGTGTGTGTGTGTGTGTGTGTGTGTGTGTGTGTGTGTATATATAATATATATATATATATATAGTGTAGCCGATTGTTGGGAAATTCAAGGTTCCCTTTTGTGAGTCTTGGAGGACTCTGGTGGTGTGAGGTTCCCGCCAGCCTACAGGTGGCGTTGTTGCCTTGGGCTGGGCTCACACCGCAAGACTGTCTTTTTGTCCTCCCCTGGAGCTGGTACGGTGGGGCGGGGAACCCACTGTGGCGCGAAGGGAGAGGTCATAAAAGGGGCGGTCGCCCTCATCACGGGGTTGTTAGAGTCCGGAGCGAGAAGATGCAGCCGCACCCAGGCACCTTCAGCCTGGGTGATGGCGTTCCAGGCCTGGGTGCCCTTGACCTAGCCGGAGCGGAGATGGAGTCCATCTCAGGCACCTTTTAGCCTGGGGTGAGGTACTATGGCGGATGCCTGGGGCTTAGCACCTTCGACTGAGTTCCACGAGGGTGGAGGAATCCGAGGGGTCCCTAATTCCTTGGGTGCCCGTGTCTGAGTTTGTGAGGACTGGTGTGCAGTAACTTCTCTGAAGAGTCCGGCGCAGCATCGCTGGTGACGGAGAGGCCTCCACTTCTCCCTTGGACGAATTTCTTCCCCTGACAGGGGCTGAGCGAGCAAAGGTAATTCACGTTCTATATCACCTAGTCAGTGGCAGTGACTATTCACCACTGATGACATCTCAGTGGTCAGCAGCAGAAGGGAAAGGATTGTGCCTCGATCTGTCCCCATTTTCCAAAGTGAAGAAACTGTTTTATTGCTTGGCAAGAAGAATAAAACTGAGTTGGACCTATTCACTGTGTGGAACTCTGGTTACTAGGAGCAAAGGAGTCAGGGACGAAGTACTGGACTTGACTCTAGGACACCTACACAAGACCCAATCTTCTGGCCTTCACCTCTCAGCTATGGAGGACATGGGCCGTGGTGTATCTCATCCCTCCCCCCAGCACTGAAACCCCTAGACGAAGAAAGACAAGCCGAGTATGAGAAGGGGAGAGAGGGGTGAGGCCTATATATATATATATATATATATATATATATATATATTTATTTATTTTGTGGGAGATAAGCTCGTGGGGATCACCTTTACTCAGAATGAAGGTCAGCGTACAGGCAGTTTCTTTAAAACCTGGCGTATTGCCAGCTTTATTTATGAGTGGTTTGCAATAGTCATACAAAATAAACAAAACGGTAAAACAAATCCTTGCCGTCCGGCGCTAAACTATACAGTAACCGCTCTCTATACGGTGAGGGGCTGGTCCCCGTCACCCACAAAACACAAGGTGAAGTAAAGCAAAACACAAGGTGAAGTAAAGCAAACCTTTTTCTTTCAGCCCAAATACACAGCGCTCCTCTTACTCAGATTCCCTTCTGAGTCTCAGGCCAGAGCCATGCTGTGCTCTCTTCCTGGATCTTTAAAGCCCAGCTGCCTATGGATTCCAGTGAACCTGAATATCCGGACCGGAACCCAGCCAACTACAGAGGCTGGAAAAACCTGGGCCGGATTTTGGTTCAGTCTCTTACAATGGACCGAATGTGAGGTGAAATATAGCGACTGTCATATACTTCACCTCGCATACAGTCACATATCCTCCCCCTCTGCTCAAGCCCCTGCGGCTGAGCACGTGACCCAGCCATACAGTGCACGTGGGAGAGGGCATCAGCATTATCCTGGAGTTTGCCCGGCCTGTGCTCAACTGTGAATTTAAAGGGCTGTAAAGCCAGGAACCACCTTGTCACACAGGCATTTTTCTCCCTGTTGTCACACATCCACTTCAGGGGAGCATGGTCAGTGACCAGCCTGAACGACCTCCAGAGTAGATAATACCTCAGGGAGTCTAATGCCCCATACACACGATCATTTTTAATGTCATTTTTAAAACTGACGTTTTTCTTGTCATTTTTTTTCTTGTTTCCTCTCAAGCCTGTCTTGCGTACACACCATCATTTTAAAAAATGTTCAAGAAAAGCGCAGTGACGTACACCACGTACGATGGCACTATAAAGGGGAAGTTCCGTTCGAATGGCGCCACCCTTCATGTTAGTAACGTTTGTTGAGAGACGATTCGCTCTTTTCAGTCTAGTGCTTCTCAGTCCGTTACAGCATGACGAATGTGCTATCTCCATTACGAACGCTAGTTTTACCAGAACGAGCGCTCCCGTCTCATACTTGATTCTGAGCATGCGCATTTTTTTTCACGTCGTTAAAGCATACACACTATCGTTTTTCACGTCGTTAAAAAAATCGACATGAAAAACGACGTGAAAAAAGAGAGCATGTTCGAAATTTTTAATGCCCGTTTTTCACGTCGTTAAAAATGCTCTGGAGCATACACATGATCATTTTTAATGGCCATTTTTTTTTTAATGGCATTTTTAACGGCATGAAAAATGATTGTGTGTATGGGGCATAAGGCCCATTTAATGGCGAGACACTCCTTTTCAACAATGGCATAGTTCCTTTCGTGCTTGTTCAGCTTCCGGCTTAGGTATACAACCGGGTGCTCCTCACCATTCCTGACCTGTGACAGTACAGCCCCTAGGCCCACCTCAGAGGCGTCTGTCTGTACGACAAACTCCTTTGTGAAGTCCGGGGTCACCAGCACCGGTAGTGCACAAAGGGCCTGTTTTAATTTTTGAAACGCCTTCTCGGCCTCGGTGTTCTATTTGACCATGGCCGACCCTCTGCCCTTCGTCAGGTCAGTCAGAGGGACGGCAATAGTGGCAAAGTCAGGTATAAACCGTTGGTAATACCCCGTAATGACTAGGAAGGCCCGAACTTGTTTCTTGTTTACGGGTTGGGGCCACTTTTGAATTGCCTCGATTTTATTGGTCTGAGGCTTGACAAGTCCCCGGCCAATAACATAGCCAAGGTACTTGGCCTCCTCCAGGCCTATGGCACACTTCTTTGGGTTAGCCGTGAGGCCTGCTTCTCTAAGGGAATCTACCACCGCCTGTACCCGGGGCAGGTGCGATTCCCAATCTGGGCTGTGGATGACCACATCGTCCAAATAAGCAGCCGCATATGGGCGATGTGGTCTCAAAGTTTTGTCCATCATTCGTTGGAATGATGCAGGGGCCCCATGCAGAGCAAAAGGCATCAGCTTGTACTGAAACGAGCCCTCAGGAGTGGAAAAGGCAGTCTTCTCCTTGGCCGATTCAGATAGCGGTATTTGCCAATAGCCTTTTGTCAGGTCTAGGGTCATTATATAGCGAGCCTGTCCCAACCTGTCCACAAGTTCGTCGACCCGGGGCATCGGGTATGCATCGAACTTGGATACATTGTTCAGTTTCCGAAAGTCATTACAAAACCTGATAGTGCCATCAGGTTTTGGGACCAGCACTATGGGGCTCGACCACTCACTGTGGGACTCTTCTATCACATCCAACTCCAACATGTTTTTAATTTCTTTCGCGACTGCCTCACGCCTGGCCTCTGGGATTCTATAGGGCTTCACATTTACCCGAACTCCTGGTTCCGTCACTATGTCATGTTGGATCACGTTGGTCAGTCCGGGTAAGGGGGAGAAAAAGTCTCTATTTTTATGCACAAACACCCTAACGTCACTTTGTTGTGCCACGGACAGGGTATCGGTGATGGGAACATCAGGTGTCACGGGTACCCGGTCGGTTGGAGGCAGGGACGTGGCCAGTAAAGTCTCTCGGTCCTTCCAGGGTTTTAAGAGATTCACATGGTAACTTTGGTGTGGTTTCCTTTTCCCTGCTGGTAGACTTTGTAGTTTACCTCCCCCACCCTTTCGACAACCTCGAAGGGACCCTGCCACTTGGCTAAAAACGTACTTTCCACCGTGGGGACCAATACCAACACTCTGTCCCCAGGGCTGAAAGTACGGACCCTGGCACTTCGGTCATAGACCCTCCTTTGGGCCTCCTGGGCCCGCTCCATATGTTCTCGTACCAGGGGTAGGACAGCTGCGATTCGATCCTGCCTCAAGGAGACATGCTCTATGATGCTTTTATATGGGGTTGCCTCACCTTCCCATGTCTCCTTGGCAACATCTAGCAGCCCCCTGGGATGCCTACCATACAAGAGTTCAAAGGGGGAATAGCCTGTGGACGCCTGCGGAACCTCACGTATTGCAAACATGAGATATGGCAGCAAAAAATCCCAGATTCTCCCATCTTTGTCGACCACTTTTTTCAGCATACTTTTCAAAGTTTTGTTAAATCTTTCGACCAGACCATCTGTTGGGGGGTGGTAGACAGAGGTACGGAGATAGGAGATTTTGTATAACTTACAAAGCTCCTTGGTAACCTTGGACATAAAGGGGGTGCCCTGGTCGGTTAAGATCTCTTTTGGGATCCCCAGTCGACTAAAGACAAGGACCAATTCCTTGGTGATAGCCTTAGCAGAGGTATTGCGCAAGGGTATGGCCTCAGGATAGCGAGTCGCATAGTCCAGGATCACAAGAATATGCTAGTGACCGTGGGCAGATTTCACAACCGGCCCCACCAGGTCCATGCCAATCCTCTCAAAGGGGACCTCGATTATTGGCAGAGGAACGAGGGGGCTGCGAAAATGGGGTGACGGTGCCGACATTTGGCACTCGGGGCACGATTCGCAGTACTCCTTGACATCTGCATGCAATCCGGGCCAGAAAAATCTCTGGGCGATTCTCTCCCTGGTTTTTTCAACACCGAGATGCCCCCCCATTACATGACCATGGGCCAGGTCTAGCACCACCCTGCGGAAGGGTTTGGGGACTAGTAGCTGTTCTACCTCATCCTCTCCATTTTTTTTATCACTCGATACAATAAATTGTTTTTAATTGCCATGTAAGGGAAAGACACCACCCAATTAGGATCCACCGGTTCCCCATCCAACATTTTAACGTTTTCCCTGGCTCTCATGAGGATGGCCTCTCGTAGCTCCTCGGTACAGAAATCCTCTCTCCTGACCTCTAAATCGGGTACCACATTTTGGCTACTCTCAATATCCGGGTCAGAGGGGTTCTCCTGTTCGTTACCCTCAGGCTGGGAGCTAGTTTCCAGGTCCTCCGGCTCCCCAGCCATGACAGGGAAAGGAAGAGGGTCTCCGGCTTCCTCGATCCCACCAATCACATCCCCTTCCCTTTTGCAAAAAGGGTCTGTGAGTTCCCGTGCTTCCCCAGCAGGGGGAGCTCTATCTATCAGCCTCCCTTTGCTCTCCCATAAATTCCAGAAATGGGGGAAAATCTCTTCCCACTAAAGCCTCGTGAAGCAGTGAAGGTACCACCCCCACTGAATGTGTTATACTGCCCCTGGGAGTCTCAACTTCAACCACCGCTGTCTGGTAATCTCGAGTGTCCCCATGGATGCAAATTACCCCAATAGTACTGGGGTGTAGTTTTGTGGGGTTCACACAATCACTCCTGACTAGGGTCACCACACTACCAGAGTCTAGCAGGGCTGTCAGGGGCTTTCCATCCGCAGAAATAACACACATTTGTTTTTCAATGCGACTCTGACATGATGCAGTACATGCGACCTGTGCAAACAAAGAAAGGCATCTTTTCATATAAGCATAATCGCATTGCATAGGTTCATCATTTATAGGACAGTTCGCAGCAATATGCCCTAATGCATGGCAAAGAAAACATCTTATATGCTCAACCCCCAGTCCTCTCAACGGTTCCAAAGACCTTCCTGGCTTATTTGGCCAGTCTCCAGGTCTAGGAAGCACAGTCTCATCAAATCTCCCCAAGCTCTTGGACCCCGGAACAGTCTTACCTGAACCGCCGGGAGATCTTGCAACCCTAGACACACCGAAGTGGGGCGTAGATGGATTCACCAAGTCCTCAGTAGCACTGTACCTCTCCACTAGGTCGACCAGTTGGGCTGCAGTTTTGGGGTCGCCCTGTCCGACCCACTTCTTCAGAGCAGCAGGAAGCGCACGCAGATACATTACCACACGCCAGTGGTGGCTGGTGCTCAAAATTTTTGGGGGGCGCAAACAAACTGAAAAAAAAAAATCAATTGCCGCCACTGTGCCCATTAAACGCAGACACTGTGCCCAAACGCCACCAGTTTGCCCCCTCAAATACAGCCAGTTTGTTTCCATATACAGCCAGTTTGTCCCCATATACAGCCATTGTGCCCATATATATATATATATATATATATATATATATATATATATATATATATATATATACATGCCAGTGTGCCCCCATATATATAGCCAGTGTGCCCCCATATATATAGCCAGTGTGCCCCCATATATATAGCCAGTGTGCCCCCATATATATAGCCAGTGTGCCTCCATATACAGCCAGTGTGCCCCTATATATAGCCAGTGTGCATATATATATATTCAGCCAGTTCCCCCAAATGCAGCCAGCGTGTCCCCCATATATAGCCAGTGTGCCCATATATATATATATATATATATATATATATATATATATATATATATATATATATATAGCCCGTGTCCCCCATATACAACCAGTTTGTCCCCCATATACAGCCAGTGTGTCCCCCATATACAGCCTGTTCCCCCCCCCCCCAGCCCTGCACTTACCTTCCTCGGTCCGCGCCGTCCTCGATGTGTTCTCCCGCCCTCGATGTCGCTTCAGCCAATCAGGTTACCGGTAACCAGATCCGGTGAACCTGATTGGCTGAAACCTCCACAGTCTTCTCCAAGGAACGCACCCCCGTGCGTACCTGGGAGGAGTTTTTGGAAGCTGAATACAGCATGAGAGCTGTATTCGGAAAGCCTATCAGAGCCGCTGGCTCTGATGGGCACTTCCAGAACACACACACCGCCGGCCGCCGCTCTAATTCATATGGCCGGCGCTCACCAGGAGGCCGGCCATATGAATAGTGGGCAGCGCGGCAGCGGTGACAATACACAGATTCATGCAATGCATGAATCTGTGTATTGTCATTCAGTGGCGGTGTGGGAGCGAGAGGGGGCGGCGCTCCGGTGCCCTCTATGGACGCACCGCCACTGCCACACGCTCTACGATCTGCGGGCCTGTCAAGGTCTCTGGCTGCAACCACTTCTTGGTGAGGTGGACCAGATCAAACATTTGCGAACGGAGTGGCTTGTCGCTTGAGAATGACCACTGATGCACCCGCTGGGCCCGGATTGCCATGGTGACACCCAAGCGTGCGAGTATCTCTGTCTTTAGAGTCTCATAGTCCTGGGCCTTATCGGGTTCTAGGTCAAAATAGGCCTTTTGGGGTTCTCCTGTTAAAAATGGGGACAACAGACCCGCCCACTGTTCTTTTGGCCATCCTTCGCGGACAGCAACTCTCTCAAAAATCGCCAGGTATGCCTCGATATCATCAACAGATGTCATTTTTTGTAAGTGGTAGGATGCACGTATCATCTTGGCTTCCACTGGCACAGGAGGTGTAGACCCCTTTTTCAGTTCCACCAGAGCCTCTGCGAACTGCCGGTTCATCTCCTGCTGGGCTGCTTGTTGTGCTGCCTGTTGTGCTGCGACTTGGCGGTTGGTTTCCCGCTGTGCTGCATTGGCCTGTAGCAAGGCCTTTAACATTTCCTCCATCTTCAAAAAATGCCCGCTGAATCCACCACGTGTGGGAGATTAGCTAGTGGGGATCACCTTTACTCAGAATGAAGGTCAGCATACAGGCAGTTTCTTTAAAACCTGGCGTATTGCCAGCTTTATTTACGAGTGGGTTGCAATAGTCATACAAAATAAACAAAACAGTAAAACAAATCCTTGCCGTCCGGCGCTAAACTATACAGTAACCGCTCTCTATACGGTGAGGGGCTGGTCCCTGTCACCCACAAAACACAAGGTGAAGTAAAGCAAACCTTTTTATTTCAGCCCAAATACACAGCGCTCCTCTTACTCAGATTCCCTTCTGAGTCTCAGGACAGAGCCATCCTGTGCTCTCTTCCTGGATCTTTAAAGCCCAGCTGCCTATGGATTCCAGTGAACCTGAATATCCAGACCGGAACCCAGCCAACTACAGAGGCTGGAAAAACCTGGGCCGGATTCTGGTTTAGTCATTACAATGGACCGAATGCGAGGTGAAATATAGCGACTGTCATATACTTCACCTTGCATACCGTCACAATATAAATTTATATATATATATATATATATATATATATATATATATATATATATATATATATATATATATATATATAAAACCATTTAATCAAATATTTTAATAATTTAAAATTTTTAATATACCAGTTTTAACACTACTTGGTTGGTCGGCCCCTGACGACACCATCCTCACTTTTTTGAGCCTGTGGTACCTTGTAGTTAGCATCTGTCCCCAGTCGCCAAACTCGCCTCGAGGACACTAACTGACCACAGATCCACCAACGTATCACCCGGTGGTCCAGACTAACACCAGACCAACCGAGGAGGACTCAATCCCTGAGATGTGTCCCACCATTTTCCACATACCTCCTGTTTTCCACCAAAACGCCAGGGACCCAACCGCCACCGCGGCACAAGTGTGACAACCTCACACTTGTGCCCGCAGCCACACCAGGAATGCCCTGTGGATGCCTTCCTGAAAGCCCAGGGCCCAGAGGTCAATCCCAACAGGATTGAGATGTACCCCATCCCCTCTCAAATATCTCTAGGTGTCCATCTCAAGCTCCAAATGACGCACCACCACGCCCCCATGACAGACAAGGAACCTACTCGCCTCCCTATTAACTTTTATGCGGGCCTTATCCAGCCGTTCAATGGAACGGGCCTTCCTCCAAGACATGCGAGCCACAATGTCCGACCACACAATAATCAATGAAGGGTTGTACCGCTCTTTTAAGCTGTAGGGCTTTCAAAATGCTCCCGCCCTGATACTGGAACAGGTGCTGGCTCTGCACTGATGCATGGAAAAGAAAGGAGCCCTGGACTGCCGCACTCTGTATAAACAATTTATTTTCAAAATAAAATCCAAAATTAATCCATAAATTCAAAAAATCCAAAAACAGGCAAAACAGAAAACTGACATGCAGGGATGGATGTCTGAAGCGTTTCACATCAAAGTAGATGCTTATTTTGGATTTTATTTTGAAATTTTGGAAATAAATCGTTCACACAATAATCTAGTCGGGGAATGAAGCCTGTAAGCAAAGGAAATCCCATTGTATGTCCCTTATGACTTGCCGCATGGGTCTAATTCCTAAATCATTCCCACCCACGTGCAGGACCAAAATATCCGGGACCTGGTCTAGGCTGGCAAAACGATGAACCTCGGGGACCACTTTTTTCCACAACATTCCTGGAACCCCCGATCCATTTAATCATGCCCTCCTCTCTGGACATCCCCAGCTGCCTGCCTTCTGGCCTAACATCCACCGCCTTGCCCCCCAAAAAACATATGAATGTACCAGTATCCAAATGAGACTTCTTGGGGAACCTGAAATGACATAACCAAAAAACATACCCAGCAGGAGTCCCAAACACACAACAAACAGAGAAGACACACATTTAGAAAGAAGGTCATAACAAATGCGGACGAACATACAGCCTATACCTATTAGATTGCAGATGGGAATCGGCTTTATAGAATCTGTAGGTAAACCCCACCTTGATGCCCCTGTAGCCGCCCTGATGCGAAATGAATGCACAGCATAATCCCCCGGTACTAAACCCCCTTCCACCAGGCATTTACGGAAAATTGCCATAAACTGAAACCTGGATAGGACGAACAACGCACCGTCCCCCAGCGGGCGAATTCCTTAAAATTGCTGCAAAGCTGACACCAGGCATAACTGCAAACAAGTTCCCATGAACAATTCCACTCGGACCCCCTTGCCTTGTTGACCGGTCTTGGAGCGGCGCACCAAAATCTGGACCGACGAATCAAAGCATTGGACGTCTTGAAAAAGCAAGCTTCCCACCACCCGCTTGGATGGTGAAACCAATTCACTAATCCTAAGCGCCCCAAAAAAGGCCAGCACAAAATCAGCCCTGAAAAGGACCTGCTCATAATGTGCCGAACATACCCTTTCCAAACTTGACAGAACCTTACCCAGAACTTCAAACGACACTGGACGTCTGGAATCCCTGTAAGAAGTACCCTTCCTATAGCCCCTCAAAGCCCGGCGAACCACAAAAGATTTTGTGAAATCCCTGTGGCCCGCCAATTGAAACAAGAACGCTAAAGCAGCCATCTTTTTTCATATCGCAGTACCTGAAACCCCCTTTGCATAGTTACTTCAGATGAAACATAACACCATAGCCTGCATCTCCTCCGGGTTGTCTGACCCGCCTACCTCCTCCAGCAGCGAAAACCATTCCTGCCACACCTTCGAATACACCTTCCAAGTTCCAGCGCTGAGTGACTGTCGGATCAATCCCGCTGCGACTCCAGCGCAGTTGTCCACAATTCCTGTGGGCAAGGCTCCCCCTTCAACTCTGCTTCCGATGCCAGCGCACGAAACTCGTCCCACTGGAAACGAGACAAAGCATCCGCCAATTAGTTATCCACCCCAGGGGTATGTACCGCATAGATAAAAGCATTTATCCTTAAACAACTAAGCACGAGATACTGTAACAACCTGATCACAGGGGGGGAAGACGCCGAGATATTGTTTATAGCTGTCACCACCTCCATGTTATCACAATTGAACCGCACTTTCTTGTTCCTAAGACTCTCACCCCAGAGTTCAACTGCCAGCACAATGGGAAATAATTCCAAAAGCACCAAATTACGAAGGAACCCTGCTTCCCTCCATGCATCTGGCCACCGCTCGGCACTCCAGCGTCCTTGACAATAGGCGCCATACCCCACAGACCCTGCCGCATCCGTAAACAAAACCAAATCAGCACTGCTGACCGGCCCCGATTGCCACAGGGAGCGACCATTGAAGGAGTCCAGGAACGTCCCCCAGATCCTCAAATCGTCCTGTAACTCCCTGTTCAGCCGGACAAAATGATTAGGAACCTTCATCCCAAGGCTGCATCAAACGATGTATAGGTAACCGCACAAATTTGCGGGTCAATACCATCGTTCACTGATCCACCCCTGGGGTAGGACAGATGATGAATCATCCGCAACTGTCCCGCCTCCTTTTTAGGAACCACACCCAACGGGGAAACTACCAATCCGGACAATGGCGGAACAGTAAATGGGCCGGCCATCCGGCCCAGCGCCACTTCCTTGCCCAGCTTGGCCGACACCACCCCTTGATGGAGCAGTGCCGACCTCAAATTGTCCGCTACAGGAGGAATCTCCTGCACCGTGCTCGGAATCCTAAAACCCTCCCGGAACCCCGCCTCCAGCAGGCCCGCTGCCTCCCTATCGGGATACTTGCTTAGAAAAGGCAGCATCCTTTCCAGCTTCACCGGCGACGTCTCCTGCCCGCCCCTTACCCTGTTTAAAACAACGCGTGAGGGTATGGGCACCGCCGCACCCAGAGCATTCATGCCTATAGCGGCATGCGTTGCCAAACCGACAGGTTCCCTCATTAAACTTCCAGCAAACCCTTTTCTTTTTAAGGGCCGGCGATCCTGTGGAAAAAATGTATTCGCAGCCCTGGACGAAGTCATCAACTTCATCCACAGGCTAATATCCTTATGATCCACCTAATGGAGGGACGAATGGCCTTCCGCTGACGAAATTGCTCGTCATGCCGAAGCCACGCAAGACCCCCAAGCACCCTATGAGCTTCACTAATGGTTTCTAGATAACAAAATAAAGCGGAACAATTTTCTGGGGCTTTTTCCCCGATCACGCTTGCAAATATCGCAAATGCCTGTAACCAATTTGCAAACGTGCGCGGAATAAGCCTATATCTGCGCTTCTCCTCCTCCTCCTACTTTTTTACTCTCATCCGTTGATCGCTGATCGCCGCCATTACTAGTAGAAATAAAAATATCCAATAGTTTGTAGATGAGATAACGTTTGCTCAAACCAATATACCCTTTATTTGGGATTTTTTTTTTTTAACCAAACATATGTAGCAGAATACATATTGGCCTAAATTGATGAATAAATTAGATTTTGTTTTATTTTCTTTTACTTTTTTTTTTTTTGGGTGTGATTTTATAGCATAAAGAAATTTGGTTTTTATTCAGAATGCTGTTTTTTATTGTTTATAGCACAAAAAATAAAATCCGCCGAGGTGACCATTAAAAAGCTCTATTTGTGGGGGGAAAAGGGACCTAAATTTTGTTTGGGTACAGCGGCACACGACTGCAATTGTAAGTTAACCACTAGAGGTCCACGCTATAGCCGAATGACGGCTACAGCGCGGACCTAGAATGCCGGGAGGCCGTCAATCGACGTCCTCCCCTTTCCTCGTTACGCGTGCGCGTCGGCGAACTTCTGTGCCCGCCGCGTCATGCGGGTGCCGATGCGCGTGCCTAGCTGCCGCGATGTCCGCCAGGTACCCGCGATCGGCATTTACAGAGCCAGGGACGTGGATCTCTGTGTGTAAACACAGAGATTCACGTCCTGTCAGGGAGAGGAGGCTGATGCTGTGTCCCTTGTACATAGGGACACAGATCGGTCACCTCCCCCAGTCAGTCCCCTCCCCCCCCACAGTAAGAATCACTCACTTAGGCACACTTAACCCCTTCAGCGCCCCTAGTGGTTAACCCCATCACTGCCAGTGTAATTTTTACAGTAACCAGTGCATTTTTATAGCACTGATCTCTGTAAAAATGACAGTGGTCCCAAAATGGTGTCAAAAGTGTCCCGATGTGTCCGCCATAATGTCGCAGTCACAATAAAAATCGCTGATCGCCGCCATTACTAGTAAAAAAAAAAAAATTTATAAAAATGCTATAAAACTATCCCCTATTTTGTAGACGCTATAACTTTTGCGCAAACCAATCAAATGCTTATTGCGTTTTTTTTTTTTTTTTTTTTTTTTTTTCCAAAAATATGTAGAAGAATACGTATCGGTCTAAACTGAGAAAAAATGAATTGGGATATTTATTATAGCAAAAAGTTAAAAATATTATTTTTTTTTTCTAAATTGTCAGTTTTTTTGTTTATAGCGCAAAAAATAAAAACCGCAGAGATGGTCAAATACCACCAAAAGAAAGCTCTATTTGTGGGGGGAAAAAAGGACATCAATTTTATTTGGGAGCCACGTCGCACGACTGCGCAATTGTCAGTTAAAGCGACGCAGTGCTGAAAATTGGCCTGGGCAGGAAGGGGATTTAAGTGCCCAGTAAGCAAGTGGTTAAAGCAACGCAGTACCGTATCGCAAAAAATGGCCCGGTAAAACCTTCCGGGGCTGGTGGTTAAAGTACAGCTAAAGACAAAACTTTTGTTTTGGATGGAGTGCAGAGGGATTAGAGAACACCTGTCAGTTTTTATTGTTGTCTGTGCCCCTGTTAAGGAGATTCACCCTCTCAATTTGTCCTGTTTCCTTTTTATCATTGAAAGTAAAAGAATATACCACATTTTGGGTTGTCCCCAGAAAAGTAATAGAGGAAAAATCTTCCAATGGGGACACTAGCTCTGGTGACCTGGGGGGTCCCCAAGAAATTCCCTTTAATTTGCAAGGATTTCCTCTCACTTCCTGTTTGGCTATGGGACAGGAACAGAAGGGAAACAGATTTTTTTTTTTTTCCATCTCTAACAGGGATTATTCCTCCCTTACTCTATCCAGAAAAAAGTTTTGCCCATATTTCTACTTTTTAATAGACATCCCTGTTTATACTCTATTCCAAAATCTTCTTCTCAAGATCCCAGCCTTCGTTTTCAAATTCTGTGAGAAGTTTCTGTGCGCTTTTAGGGGTTGTTTCACTGGGATTTCTTCTTTCAGGAGTCTGGGATGAGAACCTTGGAATATTGGCAACAAAAGTCCTGGGATGATGCTTGTGGTATGAGGAGCCTGTAATGAGGACAATGTCTCTTTTCTTTCCACTACTTCAAAGTCCAAAAAGTTTAATACTGGCTTGCTACATATGAGGAGCCTGGGATGATAACTTTGTGCACATTGAAGACTTCCTATTTATTTTTTGGGCGACGCCCCCTCCTTTTTGTTACCACTATTTACATATAGTTGGTATGGTTGAAAAAAGTCCATTAAGTCAAACCTGTGTGTATGTGTTTGCTTTTATGTCAATACATTGTATATCCCTGTATGTTGTGGTCGTTTAGGTGCCTATCTCATAATTTCAAAAAAATATCTATGCTCTCTGCTGAAACCACTGCTTGTGGAAGAGAATTCCACATTCTTACCGTAAAGAAGCCTCTTTGGAGTTTCCAGTTAAATTGCTTCTTTTCTATATTTAGTTAATGGCCACGGGTCTTTTTAAATGCCCTTTCACGGAAAAGTTTTATCGCTATTGTATTTGTACATTGAAATCATATCCCCTCTCAAATGTCTTGTCTCTTCAGAGAAAATAAGTTCAGTGCTTGTAATCTTTCCTCATAAGTAAGATCCTCCATTCCCTTTATTCGTTTTGTTGCCCTTCTCTGGACTCGCTCCATTTCCAGCACATCCTTCCTGAGGACTGGAGCCCAGAACTGGACAGCATACTCCAGGTTAGACGTCCAAGATGTTTACCACCAGATTGCTACATTTTATATTTAAACTTCAAATTAAGATAATCTAATGACTTCACAAAATTATGAAATTCACTGACAGGTGTGATCCAAAGGGGAAAACAAATATCATCTATGTAACTGTGCCAAAAAGTACCTGGCAGATACCTAGACATACTGTACATGTATCCCAATCATTTTGGAATTTTCACATACATTGTCTTTCTTTCTTTCTCTTTTTTTTTTTTTTTTAAAGAATCCAACTAGGAATTCTTCTAATAAGTCATACCAGGGCACTCTACTCATCCAGTGCAGAAATCCTATGTGATAAAAACAAACAGCAGCATCACCAAATACCTTTCAATGCCAATTCACAGGTGTGAAAAGCCATGGCTACATTTTACTGGGGATAGAAATGCAGGACAACGCACTTCATGGGACCAAAAACTAAGATTCTCCTGCAGAAAATTGTAATAAGCAATTTAATTAAACCAGTCAATAGGCATCGTAGAAATAACATAATGCCCTCTAGAAATTTTAAAAAATGTAGGGTACTTTTTAAAAATATTTAATGAATATGTTATTTTAATAATGAAGATTACCAAAGACCCTTCAGTGTAGCCATATTTATAGAATTCTAGCTTTTTAATTATATATATATATATATATATATATATATATTATAATATAATATAATATGAGAGAGGATTGCTGCACAAATTGAACTAGGAAAAAAATATTTTTTTCCTATCACCTTCCAGGACGGCACACCTGAGAGATGAGGGCTCCTCCCTACAGGAAACGCAATCAATTGACAGCTTGTTATAAGGCCCCCACCCTTCCCCTTGATCCCCAGTATTGATTGTGTTTCTCCCGAACACAGCAACATGTTTGTTTTGTTTGAAAACCTATAGACCGGGGAGGGTCTGATGGTACCCCTGTTGAGACAGGTTTTAGGGAGGCCGGGGAGGGCTGAACTAACCTGTAGGCTTTGGTCCTTCTCACAGGTCGCCCCAAGTATGGACCAGCGCTCTGCCATCAAGCCGCTCTCCTCACTTCCGGATTCTCTATACAGGAAGCACTGTTCTCCAAGCCTCGTTCTGAACGGCCGCATCACAGGAAGTGGGCGGCACCACTGACACAGAGCAACCCGGAAGTGCTGGACGCCGGGAGACAGCGTGGAGAGCGGTGCGGAAAGGGTCGGCTTATGGTACCAGCCGCGCTAGCGGTACTCGCAGCCCAGGACCCAGCCAACCTCCTCATGGACCAAGAGGAAGGGAAGGCCACTGCGACTGCAGGCAGATCCAGGTCCTGGACCGGTGAGTACAAGACCCCCTTGGAAAGGGAGGAGGAAAGGGAGTGAGAGTTCCTGGCCCTTAGGGATCTGAAATCCCGGGACCAGCCAGAACAGGAGCTGGACTTCACTTCTTGCTTACCCTTTCCCCTCCCCAGTACAAACCTGCAGTCCTAATGAAAGACAAAGCAATGTTATTTGTATTATATCTCTTGTCTTTCAGAAACCCCCAGCGGAACCCAGGAGGCCTCAGTACAACCTCCTGCCACAACAGGGAATAGTTCCTCTAAAAGATGTGGGAACTGTGGGGATAAACTCCCTAAGTCCCACTCAAAGGCCTTTTGCTATAAATGTATAAACAATTTAGCAGGGAAGGAGGCTTCTGCAATGATGAAAAAGTTCCTTGCATCTATGCAGACGGAAATGCTGGCAACAGTTAAAGCTTTCCGTGAAGCCGCTGGACAGTCAGCAACCCAAGGTCCTGACACAGAGGAGCTTACCCCTAGAGAAGGCACATCTTTCCAAGAAAGTCTCTTTACAGGGGGACCCAGTTCCCTCCTCCCACCCTCACAACCACCTCCTCTAGAGCAGGTAAAGGAAGCAGAGGAAGAAAGGGGGGAGATAGAAAGCCTAGCCAGATCTAGTCACAGCTCAGAGGGGGAGTTGGATATAGAATCATTCCTGTTAGACTGATTGTCAGACAAAAGACCTAGAAAAGGAGATTTCCTTTTTAACCAGACTGACGAAGAGAAATTTTTTAAGCTCCCAAAGTTGGATGCATCTTTGTCTCAAGTCACTAAGTTGTCTGACCTCTCTTTTGAGGACGCAGGCAGTATTAAAGATCTAATGGATCGCAGAGCAGAATCCCTTCTTAGGAAGGCCTGGGAGGCTAACACATCAGCCATGGGTCCAGCCTTAGCGGCAGCCTGCGTAGCCAGGTACATAGATTCGTGGGTGGAGAAGGTTACCAAGCATATATCCCAGGGAACCGAATCAGAGGATGTCATTGATTCCCTGACAGTCATAGGAAGAGCTGTTGCTTATCTTGCAGATGCTGCTATAGAGTCCGCAAGAGCTTCAGCTAAAACGACAGCCTTAATCAATTCAGCTAGGAGAGCTGTCTGGATTAAGGCTTGGGAAGGAAATATGACATCTAAGGGTAGACTATGTGGCCTTCCCTTTCAAGGTTCACTGCTGTTTGGCCAGGGCCTAGATGATGTTCTGTCAAGGTCATCTGAAAAGGGTAAAATTTTTCCAGTAAAACACAAAAAATAAAGATTTAAGATTTTTTTTTTCGAGGTCCCCCGGGACAACAGCATAGAACCAAAAAGGAACCCAACAAGCGGTGGGGTTATGGCAGGGAGAAGCCAAGAAACAGTCTTCTCTTTTACCTCCCCCAAAGTTGGTGCCAAAGAGTCTAAGTGACGCCAAGATCAGAGTGGGGGGTTGACTGTCCTACTTTTGTTCCTCATTGGGAAAAGATTTCGGACAGCACTTACATTTGCCAGATCCTGCGAGAAGGTTATCAGTTGGAATTTCTGGCAAAACCCCCCCTCTATGATCACTCTGACACATCTCCCCCCCCCCCCAGGGATGCCCTAAAAAGATCTGCCCTCCTGGAAGGTATCCAGGAATTGGTAGAACAGCAGGTGGTGGTACCAGTACCAAAAGAGCAATAATACCAAAGATTCTATTTCCACGTATTTGTTGTTCGCAAACCATCAGGGAAGTACCGGCTAATAGTAAACTTAAGAAACCTGAACAAGTATCTGGAATACAAAAAGTTTACTATGGACAGTATCTACTCCGTATGCAAAAACCTCATGAAAGAAGCCCTTATGACGACCTTGGACCTCAAGGATGCCTACCTGCACGTGCCAATTCACGTGGAACATCAGGCATACTTGAGGTTCGCAGTAGTAGTCAAAGGAGAGATTTCTCACTGGCAATTCAAAGCCCTCCCATTCGGGCTAATAGCTAGTCCAAGGATTTTTACAAAAATCCTAGCAGAGGTAGTAGCCTTTCTACAGCTCCAGGGAATATCTCTAATTCCTTACCTGGTCGATCTACTGATCTCCGGACACTCTGCCCCCCAGGTCAGGCTAGATACCAACAAATCAGTCCTGGAAAACCTGGGTTGGATAATCAATACACAAAAATCCTCACTCAAAACAGAACAGGTCAAGACCTTTCTGGGCTACATAGTGGACACCAGGCTGCAAAAGCTCTTCTTTCCAGAAGACAAAGTGACAAAAATAACTTCGTCAGTAGGGGATCTGATAAAGACCTTGTCACATTCCAGAAGGGGAGTATTAAGAACCCTAGGCCGGATGTCGGCAAGTATACCAGCAATAGTCTGGGCACAACTCCACTCAAGGATGCTCCATTTCTTCTTCCTGTCCTCATGGGACAACAAGGAGGAGTCTTTGGATCAGGAGATACTGCTAACCCCTCAGGTCCTGTCCTCCCTGGAGTGGCGGACAATCCCCAAGAACCTGAAAGGAGGCAGACCTTGGGCCCAGTAGATTTCGGTAACGGTCACCACCGATGCCAGTTCCTGGGGGTGGGGAGCCCACCTAGGAAGACAAAAAGCCCAGGGGCAATGGAACAACTCACTAAGTCGGATGTCATCCAACTACAGGGAGCTCAAAGCAGTAGATGATGCCCTAAAAGCCTTTCAGAAAAACATCACGGGCAAGGTGGTTCAATTAAGCTCCGACAACGCCACGGTGGTAGCCTACCTGAGTCACCAGGGAGGCACCAGGTCCAGACCCCTGTTAGAACTATCCAACAAGATTCTGGATTGGGCAGAGGGAAAGGTTCTCTCCATTTCTGCCATTCACATAAAGGGGATAAGCAATACTGAGGCAGACTTCCTCAGGTTCAGGCGATAAGGCAAGGGGATTGGGAACTAAATCCAGAGGTATTTCAAAACCTGGTACAGTGCTTTGGAAATCCAGAAATAGACCTATTTGCCAACCGGCGAAACAGGAGAGATTTTTCTCAATTTCCCAAGAGAAGGAATCGGAAGGTCTAGATGCACTGACTCAGACCTGGAATTACAGGCTGGCATACGCCTTCCCGCCCCTGGCCTTGATTTCGCGGGTCCTTCAAAAGCTCAGAAGATCTCCAGGTCAGATTCTCCTGATAGCACCCTGGTGGCCAAGAAGAGCTTGGTTTGCAAGCCTGAGATCCATGGCAGTAGTTGAACCATTGAAGCTCCCATACAGGACAGATCTTCTCAGACAGGGGCCAGTACTACACCCGAAGCCGGAATTTTTCCAGTTGACGGCCTGGTTACTGAGTGCCAGATCCTGAAACATAAAGGCTGCTCAGAGAAAGTAATAAGTACCCTCCTTCTGAGTAGAAAACTAGTGACTAAAAAGATTTACTCAAAAGTTTGGAAGACTTTCTGCTCCTGGGGTAAAGAGACGGATGACCCCCACTTCTGTTCCGGTTATCCTGGAGTTCCTCCAAGACGGAGTAGACACTGGCCTAACAGTCAGTACCCTTCGGGTTCAAAAAGCGGCCCTCTCAGTCTATCTTGAGAAAAGACTGGTAAAAGAGGACCTCATTAAGCGTTTTCTGTTAGCAAGGGAAAGAGTTTCCCCGGTCATTAAAGGTAGTTTTCCACCTTGGGACTTGACTACGGTGTTAGAGGCGTTATCTAAGCACCCAATTGAACCTATAATAGAGGTTCCCTTTAAGTTTCTAACTTTAAAGATAGCATTTTTGTTAGCTATTACTACAGCCAGGAGGGTAGGGGATTTGCAGGGACTGTACATGAAGGAACCATTCCTACTGGTACAGCCAGACAGAGTCCCTCTCAGAGCAGATCCCTTGTATCTACCAAAAGTGGCATCCTTATTTCATTGTCTTGATGATGTAAGAAGGTGTCTCCTTACCTATCTAGAGAGAACAAAAAGTTTTAGGAGATCTAATCATCTACTCATTTTGTACACTGGACCCAGGCAGGGACTTCAGGCCTCAAAAGCCTCAGTTTCCAGATGGATCAGAGAAGCTATCTCTAGAGCTTATGAATGCTCTGGGAAGCGAGCACCAGCTAAAGTCAAAGCCCATTCAACCAGATTACTAGCAGCTTCCTGGGCTGAAAAAGCAGGGGCCTCCTGGGAACAAATCCGCAGCGTGGCCACCTGGTTCAGTCAACATACGTTGCTGAAGCACTATCGTGTGGAAGTGTTGTCACAGCAAGACTTGGCCTTCGGCCGGAATGTCGTACAAGCTGTGGTCCCACCCTGAAGGTAGGCCTGTGGTTACTTGATTATCCTCTCAGGTGTGCCGTCCTGGAAGGTGATGGGAGAAAACCTACGTTAGCCTTACCAGTAATGGTATTTCTACAAACCTTCCAGGACGGACGGCCTACTTCCCGTCCTATGTGAAGGGAAAAATAAGCTAAACGCTACGTGCTAAGTACCTATATGGAGCTATGTCCCTTGTGAACCAGTTCGGGATTACTTTATTGCATACTGGGGATCAAGGGGAAGGGTGGGGCCTTATAACAAGCTGTCAATTGATTGTGTTTCCTGTAGGGAGGAGCCCTCATCTCTCAGGTGTGCCGTCCTGGAAGGTAGAAATACCGGTAAGTGTAACGTAAGTTTTTGTGCAACAATCCTCTCTCATGAGACTGTTCAGTGCACCTCACCCATTGAACTTTTTATATATATATATATATATATATATATAATTCTAAAAAAAATTTTTTTATCTCTTTAGGTGGGTTGATGAACCGTTTTTGGTCAAGGTGGTCTTCATGAGCAGAGTCACCCTAGTGATGAGCCATATTGGTGTTCTGATTGAAAGGCTTTACTACAGGTCATTGGAGGATTCACACAGGACACGAGCCATATCGGTGCTCTAATTTATCATAAATGTTTTGGATACTCTTCAACATTGATCCAACTTTTCAGTGTTCTTGAAGTGACTAGGCCTTTAGAATAAAGTCAGATAATCTCAGATACAGAATGGTTGGCACTGGAGAGAGGCCATTTTCATGTTCTTATTGCAAAAAAACCTTTAAAGGAGAGCAAAGTCTTATCAAACACCAAAAATTCCACAAAGATGAGAAGTCATTTCAATGCTCTGAATGCAAGAAAGTTTTCCCATGGAAGTTAAAACTGATCAAACACCAGATGATTCACACTGAAGGGAATCCATATCGATGTTCTGAATGTGACAAAGCTTTTGCATCAAATTCAGAGCTTATCAGCCACCAGAGGGTTCACGCTGGAGAGAAGCTGTATAAGTGTTCAGAATGTGACAAAGCTTTTACAGGAAAGGGTTATCTTATCAGACACCAGAGGATTCACAATGGTGCGAATATGTATCCGTGTTCTCAGTGCAAAAAAGTATTTTTAAAGAAGTCAGCCCTTCACAAACACCAGATGAATCACAGTGGAGAGGAGCTTTATCAGTGTTCTGAATGTGACAAATCTTTTGCATCAAAGTCGCACCTTATTAGTCACCAGAGGGTCCACACTGGAGAGAAGCCGTATCCGTGTTCAGAATGTGACAAAGCTTTTACAGAGAAGAGTAAACTTATCAGACACCAGAGGATTCACACTGGAGAGAAGCCATATCAATGTTCTGACTGTGACAAAGCTTTTACACAGAAGACACATCTTCTAACACACCAGATGATTCATACCAAAGAGAAGCCATTCCAATGTGTTGAATGTGATAAAGCTTTTAGAGTGAAGTCAAAGCTTATCAAACACCAGAGGATTCACACTGAGAAGCCATTTCCATGTTCTGAATGTGATAAAGCTTTTAGAGTGCAGTCAAAGCTTATCATACATCAGATGATTCACACTGGACAGAGACCATATCAGTGTTCTGAATGTTTTATAACTTTTAGAATGAAGTCACATCTTACTCAACACATGAGGATTCACCGTCCTTCAGCTCCAGTAGAAGGGGGGATGTTAACAGGTAGCAGCTAATGAAAAAGCTTGTGGGCGTCTCATTAGTTTCATTCCTCACGTCATCCCACAAGTTGGTATAAAAGAAATAATGCTGCTTATAAAAAAATAAAAAAAATAAAAAAAATCCTATGAGCAAACCGGAATGGATTGGATGGATGCATTGAGTTTAGCTCTTATGGCCATCAGGCGCACATCTGGAAAGCCGCAGAACACTTTTATCTTTTTGAGATACTTTTTGGACAACCACTCGCTGAACTGTTTTCTCCATGATTCCCATGTCTCTTGTTTATGGAGCTTTGACTAAACATATATTAAATTTACATCATTCTCTTACTGAGCTGAGGGGGTCACAAGTGTTTTCCTTTTATTTATAGATCCTGAGCTAATACATTCACAACACTGGCTCAGTGCCAGAGACTGGTTAGTGGCCAAAAAGTATCCTGTCAAGCCTCTGCAACCTCAATGGAAGAAACCATTTGAGGTCCTGCTGACTATTCTTACATCATATTAATGGGACAAAGTGAATAGTTCCATATCCGTGTCCATCACCAAATATCCCAGTGAATCCACCACCAGCTATGGAAAGGCTTACCAGCTCCAGTGAACCTCTTGTCACAGGGGGTCAATGAATGCCTGCAGCTTAACCCCAGCCAGGGCCTTTCTGCACACTTTAGGATCACTCCACACTCCGGATGGTATCAATGGAAATGGATAGAGGGTTGCCACTGAAAAAGAAACCAAAACGGCTCCACATAGTATAAGATATCCTTTTAGGTTTATTAGGGATCTCACTCACAGCAATACACAATGAGCTGACATCTAAAACAGCCTTGAGTTTAGTGTGGCGGCCAGCACATATATAAACAAACCCGATCGTCGGGACACGAGAAGAGAGATAGTAACGTCGGCACCGCTCTTCTCATGTCCCGACGATCGGGTTTGTTTAGATGTGTGCTGGCCGCCACACTAAACTCAAGGCTGTTTTAGATGTCAGCGCCTTGTGTATTGCTATGAGTGAGATCCCTATGTGGAGCTGTTTTGGTTTATTTTTTGGTGGCAACCCTCTATCCATTTCCATTGATACCATCCGGAGTGTGGAGTTATCCTAATGTGTGGAGAAAGGCCCTGGCTGGGTTTAAGCCACAGGTGTTTATTGACTCCCTGTGACAAGGGGTCCACTGGAGCTGGTAAGCCTCTCCATAGCTGGTGGTGGATTCACTGGGATATATGGTGATGGACACGGATATGGAACTATTCACTTTGTCATGTTAATATGGACTACCTTTCACATTTGTTTTGGTACACATATGGACTTTAATATGACTTGTATAGCTAAATTTTTACCTAATTTGTATTCACTGTTTGTGTTGCACAATATTATTGCTGCTTAATATTTTTGTAGGTATAGTTGTCCTAGCGCAGGTTTTTTTTTTTTCTTCTTCTTTTTTTTTTTTTTTCTATTCTTACATCAATCAAACTTGAGGGCTCCAGGGAAGCCCACCTCATTGACACCTCCCATATTATGTTCCACTACTTCTCCCATGTTCTACCATCCCTCAATCATAACAATACTCCGGGTGGCTCTGCAGCTGGGACACCAGCCAAGAAGGAGTCACTGTTTGGTGAATAAGTAACTTCCTAAACTGGTGTAGGCTTTCCAACATGGAGTTGTTTTATGGGATGCATTCAACAGCACCACTTAGGCTTAGCTGGCTTCTTGTGTGCAAGTCTATGCATTTCATCAGGCCAAGATTGGATCCTTATTATCTAGCTTCTTAGTCCAGCTAGCGGGTGATGTAGCAACAACCAGCTAGAGACTGGAAACCTCACAGATTAATAAACATATTTGCCAGCACACCACAGATCCTCAAATGAGGTCCAAATGTTTAATTTTTTTATTGAAGAATGATCCCAGCAAAGAAGTGCAACATTTCTCAGCTGTGCAGGACCTCTTCATCACATGCCTGAAAAAGGGGTCCTGCGTGGCCCAAAACGTTGCACTTCTTCAATAAAAAATCATTTTGAATGTTCTTTGAAGATCTGTGGTGTGCTGACAAATATGTACACAGATCTCTTTTTTCAGGGTAAAGTTTCCATGAACATATCTTGTTCCTGGAAACAGCACAGCCATCCCTTTTTTGTGTTTTTCACTTCCATTATAAGCCAAGCTGTTCAGCAAAAGTGGAAGTTGGAGGGGCTGGGAGAAACCATATAACGCTGCTGGGGATGCATACAACTGTCAGTTTGTATGCATCTGGTTTAAACCAGGGGTCCCCAAACTCTAAATAAAGAAAAAAAGGTGTAAAAAAAAAAAAAAAAAGTACATGGCACCCCTGTGGTTAGAAGGGAGAGGAATAGTGACCCATCATTGGTGTTAGTGGATGGAATAGTGACCCATCATTGGTGTTAGTGGATGGAATAGTGACCCATCATTGGTGTCAGTGAGGGGAATAGTGACCCATCGTTGGTATCCGTGGGAGGAATAGTGACCCATCGTTGGTATCCGTGGGAGGAATAGTGCCCTAACTTTGCTGTCAAAGGAAGAATTTATGCTCCATTATTGATGTCCGTGGGAAGAATAATGCCCAATAGTTGTTGTCAAAGGGAGGAAGAGTGTCCCAAGGGCCAGATAAAGGCAAGCATGGGGCCGCAGTTTGGAGACCACTGGTTTAAACCCTTTTTTTTTTTTTCTAAAATAACTTTTGCTGTAATTGCATTTAAAAGTGTTAGCAGGATTTGCTACCTTAAAGTCCATCTAGGAGAACCCTGTCCAGGGTGACAATACTGTTGTATGATTTCACTAAAGAATGAACCTTATTAAAGGAAGTACCAAATCTACTGGGAGGATTAAAGTAATGGGGGGGGGACTCAAGTTCCGCATTTCATTTTTCTTTTAAATTCCATTAATGAAACAGACAAGGGGACTGTTACTTTACTAGCTGTAAGTGTGCCCTTCGCATGGAGCCCAATAACATTTCATGGTTTCTCATATTCATGTTTAATCCCTATTGGTCCAACAGACTCAAAGTCCTTCCAGATAACCTTTTACTTCTTCCATGGAAGGAGCACCCTAAAATGGCCTCTCCAATTCCTCCCATAACTTTACATTAGGTGATGTTGCCCCTCCCATATCTGAAAGGGAAAGCCTCAACTCTGTTTTCTTTAGAGTGAGTATGTTTGATACAGCAAACCCTTCATAGATGGGTTAGGGAATCTACATGATTAGTATGATGAACCAGTGTACTAGAGTCATGATTCAGATAACCAATGAGACCATTGACGTTCTAGCAGAGCTGACGGCAGAAATAACTCCATCACCTACTAAGGTAGTGTCACAGAACTGCATGGCTGCTGACCATCTCTCAGAAGCTCAAGGTGGGGTCTACAAGCTGGTGTCACAGAGAGAGTGTTGTACATTTATTTTATATCGTGAGGATCTCAGAAGGGGATATCTACACAAGGTAAAGGAGTTCCAAAAGGCACCTGGGTGGGATCCATTTTCTTGGACAGGTTGAGTTGGGGCTTGGTTGACTAATATGTTGAGTTCATTTTTTTTTAATCAATAGTTATTATATTTTTGATCATTTTTAATAATGCTGGTGTTGTATGTAGCGGGGTGTTGCTTTTAAGAACCCAGAGACTACCATACCCAGGGTGCATTGCCCCGCGCAAGGACTGCTGGGGTGGGCTATTTAACTGAGGGGCGGACCGGAGTTCGCTCTCTTTGGACATCGCCCGCCCAGCAAGTGGAACTCTGTGCTGAGTCTGTTCCTGACAGGGCCTGAAGTTTAGGCCTTGTGCTTCCAAAGAGCCTTCCGTTTCCAATGAGGAACCTGAGGGACATCTCATCCTGCTACCCATCTACTACTTCCAGGAGGACCGAAGACCCGGGTGTCGTGGAACCTGTGTACCGAGACACAGCTAGGGAAGATACGGACGTGGACTGGTCTGGTTGGGTGAGAGAGCACCTGCTCAGAGATTAGTACAGGATCTCTAGGCCCAGTGTTTGTTGTTCGGGACCCACCAGTTAGAGTTTGCATCTGCACACCGGAGGGACAGTGCATTGAGTAGCATTAGTGACTTTACTTTATTCCTCAAGTTTACAAGTACCTATTCCTGTGGATTACAATTTGTCTCCAAAAGTGCACCACCATTTGCTAGCAAAGACCCATCTCCACGGAACCTACACATAGAACAGTCAGGCCTGACTTCTAGGTTTAGACATTGCTGGGTGCCATCTTGCCCATGAGGGAGGGGAGCTGCAAGCGGGGTCTATTAGTTGTGTGTGTACAGAATTGTATATCTGTTTTTTTGCTGAATACCTTTTTATTGCAGGGCTCTGCATATGCTAATGTATACAGTTTATCTGCTTAACCATTTCGTTCAGTAAAAGTACCAGGATTAAGCAGACAAGTTGTTGGTGTGATTACTTTGCTGAGGGGACGGTCAGTGCCAGTTATACAATATCACTGTGTGCATTTATTGCCGGATTGCGTGACCTAAAGTTACAGGTCTCACAATCCTATCATCCCCTACTAGCTGTGCCAAGGGAGGGTAGAGCCAATTGCTGGGGGTTGACAGCGGTGTGTTACAGGCCCGAAACCTCATACCAGCGGCTGTCTTAGCTGGGGGTATCGCTACACGTATAAACACATTCTTTTCTGCCAAATCTGTATCTGAGTAGTAAGTAAAAGAGAAGTTGATGATTGCAACCAGAGGGAAGGATGATGGGAAATTAGAGCATGGCTTCATGACCAGTGTATTCGAGATATCCCCAACTCTCTCCTACCTTTCTTACCCCTTTTATCAATAATAGACCACACCGGAGATGGAGTATAACTGGCCATAACAGCCTTTTTTATTAACAAAATAAAATAAATAACTCCAAATATTAATTAACTTTTAATTAAATAACTTTACATTAACATATTCCAACATTTTTAAACCAGAGTTTTCCTAACTCCCAGTCTGTTGGTCTATGACGGCACCCCAAACTTTTATACACTTTCCACCACTACACTGCGGGACCATAATATTTAGACGTGTGCAATTCGTTTCGTTCCGAATTCGTTTTTTAACGAATTTCGACAAATTCGGAAATATCCGAATTAATGAAAACTCATTTTAACGAATATTCGAGAATTCGTAAATTCGTACACTCGTAAATCTGAAATAATAATTAACTAATAATTTGAAAATGGGGGGGGGGGTGTAATGGCGCTTGCTAAAAACAAATCCCTTTATTTAAAGTGCAACCAAGTGGGTATATAATAAAGTTAAAAAATATAAAGGCTAGATAGTCCGTGATATGATAATGTCATACACAATATGTATAAAAGAATAATCCATATACCCTGTCTCTCTATTCTTAGCAATTCTATGAAGAAACCATGTGTAATGTTACTCTGTTTGACCATGTGCCTTACCAGTGGATGAACCTGATGTAATGACATTGTATGTACTCTTTTTAATAAAAACGTTTCTGTTAAAAAAATAAAATAAAAAATAATCCAATAAAGTGCTCCAATAATAAGACCACTTTCACACTGAGGCGCTTTTCAGGCGCTTTCACGCTAAAAAAAGCGCCTGAAAACTTGGTTCCATTAAAATCAATGAATGCTTTCACACTGGGGCAGTGTGCTGAAAAAACATCCCTCTCCATTGAAATGAATTGAAAGCACCTGAAAAGCGCTTCAAAAGCGCTCAGTGTTTTACTGGCAGTTTTTCAAGCGCCTCATGCCGCGTACACACGACCGCTTTTCTCGACGAGAAAAACGGCATTTTTTTTTTCCGCCGAGAAAAACGACCGTCTGTGGGCTTTATGTCGTTTTTCTCGTCGAGAAAAACGGCATAAAAAACGACGAGAAAAATTAGAACATGTTCTAAATTTTCTCATCGTTTTTTCCAGCATTTTTTTCCGCAGCAGTTTTCCCATAGGGAAACACTGCCGCGGAGCCCACAGACGGTCGTTTTTCTCGTCAAGAGAAAAAATGACGGGAAAAACGACCGTGTGTAGGGAACCAAGCGGTTCCCTCGTTTTTCCTGTCATTATTCACGGCGGTTTTTTAACCGCCGTGAATAATGATCGTGTGTATGCGGCATTAGTGTGAAAGTGGCCTAAAGGCAAAAAATCCAATGCAATAAATCCCATGCAAAGGTATAAACAACAAATATGAGTCTCAATAAAAAATACAAATCTTCTGTGCAAAAATAGATATCGAAAAACAATAAGGTGCAAATAGTAAGTCTCTGTGTAATCAAAAAATAAATGAAACAAATATCCAAAAATACAATAAAAAATCAGTCTCTGTGCAGTATGAAAAATATAAAATTCAAAGTAGTAGTGCAGAACAGATCCACCATCCGCAAGTGGCTAATCACATGCAGGTGCTTCTAACCAAGTGCCCACGTTTCCCCCAGCCTCTCACCTTGGCTGGCTTGTAAACAAGCCTCTTCAGTTGATTTCAATGGCAGATGCAGCTCCTCAGCAAGACTGATATCCCTCACTGCCGATCAATCCCGGAGTGACCATGTGATTCCTCTGCATCAGTAAACGCTTTGGAGTGGGGCACTAGGTTCTCAGAAGTGAGATAAAACACAGGGGAGCTCCCATAGTGTGATACCATTCAAAAATATTTATTTAAAACAAAATGGAAAAACTTACATCATCATGACCCTATGATTAAGTGGTGTGTACAGCCACGTAACGCGTAAGGGACCAGGGAGGAGAGCCAGTGGTGACATTACTTCCACCCAGCGGCCGAGAGCAGAAGTGCCTATGTTTGTATGACATTACATGCATCTGTTGAACAGTAATTGATGTAAGTTTTTCCATGTTGTTTTAAATAAATATTTTTGAATGGTATCACACTATGAGAGCCAAGTCCCGCGCGCCACACACCACCCTGTCAAACCACATCCGCTAACAGATGAGGGCGCACATAAGACCGAAACCTCCTGGATTCCCACCTCCCAATCCTTTTTATGAAAAATGGATGGGGTGTCTCCGCGCAAAGGAAATCAAATCAAAACACAGTAGACTGAACTGCTGCCTCTACTAGATTGCTATATCACAATGGGTAAAGCAAAAATATGAAAAAGGGGGGGTGGTAGATGTGGCGCTGTCCAGATATGCAATGTAATAGACAAGGAAATTTTAGGTGATGGTATACCTATGACGGTATCCACTTTAGAGTATTATAAATACAAGAAAAATAAATATAAATAAAATTGAAATAAAATTTGAAAAAATATGAATTGGCTCAGCCGGGTGTTTGTTAAAAATAATTTTTTGTTAAATTGAAATATTTTGATTGGGTGTCTTTCCAACAAGACGTGTCCCTCATGTGTGAAGCGAAAATTTTATTTGAAAAAGTGAAAAAAAAAAGTGAATAAAATACTTTTTTAATGGAAAAGCATTAGTGAGACCGATGGTCGGCCGGGTGTTTGCTAAACAAAAAATTGTCCAAAATGTGTTAAAGATGTGTTCATATTGGTAATAGTCTATGCTAGTATAGGGGTAGATAAGCTGATATGGTCTCAGCCGGGTGTTTACTATTCCTAATATGTTCAGAAAAAAGTGCTGCCTTATAGCATTCAAATGAAGCTTAAAACTATATAAAACATGCGATATACATAGTATAGTGATAACAGAAAAGTCCAATAATTAGGTGGCAGTGAAAAAATGTGACTTTTTCTTGGTATGCTTTATGTTCCTTCAGTTTTCTTATGAGTGAGACAATCCATAGGAGTTTAAATATATGCACTCACCAGATCCTTCATACCCTCCAGGGGTATGCTGCAGCCACAGTATGTGCCACTGTGTAGCAATCAGGGGATGGTTCCAGGGGTTCCTTGCGGTTCTCCGGGGTGCAGATTCTTGGTAGATCGTCTTAATAGGACTTAGCAATGGTAAACTGAAGTGGCGGCTGGTGCTTACAATATCTTTTTTATAGCCGCCTCATCCAACCCGCACCTGGCAGCCTCTGTGGCTGCCCCGATGCGGAAGGAGTGTGAGGCGAATTGCGTGCAGTCGAGCCCCGCCGCCCTAAGGCACTTGCGAAAAACTGCCACGAATTGAAACCTAGATAAAAAGGACCCATCCTCATGCACCAGGAATGGCCCACCCCCAACTGGACGTACCCCCAAGAATTCACTCACCACCTTAACCGGGAATACCTGATCCCCCGGCAAAGTAAACAGTTGTATATTTACCCCCTTTCCTCTCTGATCCGTTTTTGACCTACGCAACCGTAACACCACCCTATCAACCAAGACACCCACATCGCCCACCGTTAAGCCCCCCAACACCCAACGAGACGGACTCACCAGCTACCCCCAAAAAATGCGATTGAAAAAGCCGCCCTGAACAAAATTAACTCGTACCCAGACAAACACACCCCACCCAATTTCTCGCTAATAACCTGCAAAAGTGAAAAGGAAATTGGCCTCCTGGCATCTCTCTGAGGGTGCACCTTACGATACCCCTTTAGCGCTTGTCGCACCCAAAAATCCTTAGTGAAATCCGTAAGGCCTTAAAGCTTAAACCAAAAGGCCAATCCTGCCAGTTTCCGTTCAATTGCGTACACTGACCCCCAACCCTCCATGTGCCTCGAAACAAAATACACAACCAGTAACCTCATCTCAGACCCCCCAGTTCGGCGTCCGCCAGCCGTACAAAAGCAAACCACTCGTTCCAACTCTTAGTATAATCCGCCCACGTGTGCCCACTTACCGACTTCCTGATCCATCACGCAGCGACTCCAAGGCAACCTCCCACAGCCGGCCCGGGCAAGGAATCCCTTCCTTCTCTGCTAACGTGTTGTCAATGCCCGGGATATGCACAGCATACAGAAAAACATTCAGCTGTAAGCAACGCAATACGAAGTGGCGCAATAATCGTATCACCGGTTGAGAAGACGCGGAGACCCGATTAATGACCTGTACGACCCCCATGTTGTCACAGTTCAACCTGATCTTCAAGTCCTTACAGGATGCTCCCCACAACTCCATAGCCAGTACCACCAGAAATAATTCCAACAATACCAGATTACGAAGCAACCCTGCCTCCACCCAAGACTCCGGCCAAGCCTCCACACTCCATTGCCTCTGAAAAAAAGGCCCCATATCCCGTGGACCCTGCAGCATCCGTAACCAACTCCAAATCGAAATTGCTCACTGGTCCCCCCATCCAGACCGACCGCCCATTGTACGTCTCCAGGAACGTGTGCCAAACCCTCAAATCTCTCTGTTCCCTGGTGATTCTAATGAAATGGGTCAGGGTCCTAGGCCCTGCAGTAGCTGCTGACAGCCGTCGACAAAAAACCCTGCCCATCGGAATAATCCGACACGCAAAATTTAGCTTCCCCAACAAGGACTGAAGCCCCCGAAGCTGCACCTTCCGTTGCCCCATCAGATCCGAACCTCGCCCCGTAACGCTTCCACCTTGTCCAACGACAATCTACACTCCATGGCTCCAGAATCTATCATGCTGTAGTGTACCAACTGACCTTCTCCATGGTGCCTGGTCCATAGAAGAAACGTGGTTCAACCACACAGTCCAGCAGTAACAGTTACAATACTCCTTTCTCTTAATCCTGAATTTCTCCTCTGCGGTGTTGAAGAAGAATGGTCCTCCTTCAGGACCTTCTCCTCAGCACCTGGTAGGCCCCAGGCAGGGGCCTCCACACAGAAAACACTACTGCTCCATCTTCTTTCCTCTGAAGACTTCTCCCCAGTGGCATGTAACCTCAGCTTATATTGCAGGCCGGCCCCCTGCCAATCCTAGTTGGGGATTGGTCAGAGCTGCCATACAAGCTGCCTGCCACTCCAATCCTAGGCCCTGCCTCCTTCTCTGTACATTCTCCCCAGAGACAGGGGAGGCGCCTCAGAACTAGAGCACAGGTGGCCACACCCACTGCTGCACTAAAACACTCCCAGTCCCAGATCAAAACAAACAGGCCTAGCATAATGCACAGGCCTGTCTAGATTTTCCTACTGTAGCAATACCCCCTAGAGGGCCGCTGGTTAGTTTTGGGTTTTGCACGTTACCTCTTCAGCTTCGTTGTCCGGGTGGGAATGGTCTGTAGTACTGCAATGTCCACACAGATGTAAAACCTCAAACTGTTAGGCTTTATTTTTCTTATGCAGTAAACCAGGGGTCTTCAAACTATGGCCCTCTAGTTTGTTCAGGAACTACAATTCCCATCATGCCTAGTCAAGTCTGTGAATGTCAGAGTTTTGCAATGCCTCATGGGATGTGTAGTTCCGCCCCAGCTGGAGGGCCGTAGTTTGAGGATCCCTGCAGTAAACGTTGAGAAGTAGAAGGTATAGAAGAGTAAGGGAAGGTTCAGGCACTTGCCACAAAATATAACAGTCTCAGACCAAAGTCACTAACCGCCCTCAATGTTAGAGTGGGTATTGGTAGCCAGTGTTGTAAGTAAATGCGTTAAAATAAACGGCGTTACTTAACGCAGTTACTTTTGAGGGTAACGAGTACGGATGAGCCGAACACCCCCCGGTTCGGTTCGCATCGCACCAGAACCTTCGAACGGACCGAAAGTTCGCGCGAACGTTTGAACCCTATTAAATACAATGGACACGAACGTTCGAAATCTAAAGTGCTAATTATAACGACTAATATGCATGTTATTGTCCTAATTATTAGATCAAGAATTGTAATTGCATGCCCCTGTTAAACAGGAGCAGAAAAATTGGGCCTTTAGGCACTGGTGCAAAAATAAATAATAAATGCGCAACCGTATAAGTGGCGACCAACGTGCCAAAGGGTGGCATATGTTTGAACTAACACACAAAAAAATGTTCCCTACTGAGTGAGTATATAAACACACCAAGAAAGTCCATAAGCTTCAACTGCCTGACTCTCACGGCAGTAGGAGAAGCAATAAAACCATAAACAAAGAAAAAGTCCATAGATGATGCAGAGCCAGCCAGCATGTATCAAAGTGATGACAGATCTTCAAAAGTTGGAATATACTTCAATCAAGATGTATAGACAGGAGGCTTACCAGACCAGGTGGGTCCCTATTACAGGGACCGAAAGGGCTCAGCAACTACACCGAATAAGATGTCAGCGATGCAGTCCTCTGTGTCCTCACTCCACTCGTTGAAACTCCGACTCCTGGTTTGCGAAAATAAGAAGACTTCATGGTGCAGCATGTAAAAACGAAGTACCCTTTATTCTTAAAACGGGTAAACTGACATCCATATGGAAAAAAATTTTTTTCAAAAGAGCACTGAAACCCCGCTGTGGCGGCAGCCAGTCAGCTGGGGGCGTGGTGACATCAGGGTTAGGGATGAGCTTCGTGTTCGAGTCGAACATACGTTCGACTCGAACATCGGCTGTTCGATCGTTCGACGAAGATCGAACGATTTGGGCCGTTCGCGCCAAATTCGAGTGACGCGAACGGGTCACAATGCACTACGCCATCGCAGTGTCATCCAGGCGCTGTGATTGGCCAAGCATGCACTGTGACCCTGCATGCTTGGCCAATCACAGCGCCGGCAGCGAGGAGAGCAATGATTGGTTACAGGCAGGATGCCTGTGGCCAATTATTGCTGAGGGGGTTTAGTACACGCCCCACACTATAAAAGGCCGCCAGCGCGGCGGCCTTGTGTAGTGTGTTCCGGAGCAGGGAAAGAGAAGCATAGGCAGGGACAGTGTCATTATTTTTCCTTTACATAATCCTGGATTCCTTGTGTTTAGGGACAGATAAGGATAGGTAGGGAGAGTGTCAGTGACAGTGTGCTATTCTGTGCTAATCCTTGTTTGTAGGGACAGAGAGGTACAGTGAGGGAAAGTGTCAGTGTGCTATTCTGTTCTAAACCAATCTTGCTGAACCATATTTTCAATCCTTGAGTTTAGGGACAGAGAGGTACAGTGAGGGAAAGTGTCAGTGTGCTATTTTGTGCTAAATCTTGTTTGTAGGGACAGTGAGGGAAAGTGTCAGTGTGCTATTCTGTTCTAAACCAATTTTGCTGTTCCATATTTTCAATCCTTGAGTTGAGGGACAGAGAAGGACACTCGTAGAAATTATCAGTGTGCTATTCTGTGCTAAATCTTGTTTGTAGGGAGGGACAGAGTAGGACAGTGAGGGAAAGTGTCAGTGTGCTATTCTGTTCTAAAACTATTTTGCTGAACCATATTTTCAATCCTTGAGTTGAGGGACAGAGAGGTACAGTGAGTGAAACTGACAGTGTGCTATTCTGTTCTAAACCAAATTTGCTGTTCCATATTTTCAATCCTTGAGTTGAGGACAGAGAGGTACAGTGAGGGAAAGTGTCAGTGTGCTATTCTGTTCTAAACCAATTTTGCTGTTCCATATTTTCAATCCTTGAGTTTAGGGACAGAGAAGGACACTCGTAGAAATTATCAGTGTGCTATTCTGTGCTAAATCTTGTTTGTAGGGAGGGACAGAGTAGGACAGTGAGGGAAAGTGTCAGTGTGCTATTCTGTTCTAAAACTATTTTGCTGAACCATATTTTCAATCCTTGAGTTGAGGGACAGAGAGGTACAGTGAGTGAAACTGACAGTGTGCTATTCTGTTCTAAACCAAATTTGCTGTTCCATATTTTCAATCCTTGAGTTGAGGACAGAGAGGTACAGTGAGGGAAAGTGTCAGTGTGCTATTCTGTTCTAAACCAATTTTGCTGTTCCATATTTTCAATCCTTGAGTTTAGGGACAGAGAAGGACACTCGTAGAAATTATCAGTGTGCTATTCTGTGCTAAATCTTGTTTGTAGGGAGGGACAGAGTAGGACAGTGAGGGAAAGTGTCAGTGTGCTATTCTGTTCTAAAACTATTTTGCTGAACCATATTTTCAATCCTTGTGTTTAGGGACAGAGAAGGATAGGCAGGGGACAGTGTCAGTGTCATTGTTGCTAAGCCTCCTGCACAGTATACACCTGAAGGTAGCCCTTATTGCTGTTTTTCCCATCTCCCTGCAGGCCATCCATTAAAATGTCTGGAAGGCAACCAAGGAGAGGCAGACAGTCAGGAGGCAAAAAAAGAGGGCAAGCAGGCTCTGTGTCTGGGGGCAACAGTGCTGGTCGTGTACGCGGTGCATTGTCATCAGCACATGGCCATGGGACACGCTTGTCCTTGTTTTCGGCAGCTGGACATGTTGAGCCACATCATGCCGAAAGACTTGGTAGAGTGGATGACCAAGCCCACCTCATCCTCCTCATCCTCTCTCACCCAGGCTCAGGGTACTGGCAAAGCAGCTGCCAAAGCGTCCTCTTCTCTGGTATCATTATCTTCATTAGTCAATCCTTCCCTAGACCCACCGTGCCCTCCTCCTGAGGAGTCCCCCGAACTGTTTGAGCACAGTGTTGGGTACATGCTCCAGGAGGATGCCCAGCGTTTGGAAGGATCTGATGATGATACCCAGCTAGAGGAAGGCAGCAGCGTGAGATCAGAGAGAGGGGATGCTCAAGAAGGACACCAATCTGGCAGTCATGCTCCAGCAGCTGCAGCATATTGCCAGATTGGCTCCAGTGATGAGGAGGGAGGGGATGATGAGGTCACTGACTCCACGTGGGTGCCTAATAGGAGAGAGGAGGAGGATGAGGAGGAGGCACATCTCCAATGAGGCAGGATGCCCTTGAGTGGCCAGCGTATGGGCAGCACACCGACGGAATCACACCGCAGAGCTCCGCCTGTGCAGGGCGCTGCCTCTGCCCGTCATGCAAAAAGTTCTTTGGTGTGGGCCTTTTTTGAGGCGAGTGCTGTTTGCAACATATGTCTCAAGCGTATATCGCGTGGCCAAAACATCAGCCGCTTGGGCACCACATGCTTGATCAGACATATGTTGACCTGCCATGCAGCTCGTTGGCAAGCCTACCTTAAAGACCCACACCAAAGAACAAAGCTGACCTCTTCTTGCACCGCATCAGCTGGGATCTCCAACCCCACTATACCTTCACTCCTCTCTGAAACCTGCTCTGAGAGGAATGAAGGTGTAGAATTAGGTGTGTCACAGGCAAGTACTTGCGGGCACTCTGCTAGCAGTACACCAACGTCCGATTCTAGCAGGCAAATTTCCCTGCCCCAGCTGCTGGACCGTCGAAAGAAGTTCACTCCCAGCCATCCACATGCCCAGCGGTTGAATGCTAGCTTGGCTAAATTGCTAGCGCTTCAACTGCTGCCTTTTCAGTTGGTAGACTCGGCCCCCTTCCGTGAGTTTGTGCAATGTGCGGTTCCTCAGTGGCAGGTTCCCAAACGACACTTTTTCGCACGGAAGGCTATTCCGGCTCTCTACAGGCATGTGGAAGGCAATGTCTTGGCCTCGCTGGACAGGGCGGTCAGCGGTAAGGTGCATATTACCGCTGACTCATGGTCCAGCAGGCATGGACAGGGACGTTACCTTTCTTTCACGGCCCATTGGGTCACTCTTTTGGCAGCTGGGAAGGATGCAGGACAAGGTGCAGTAGTGTTGGAGGTTGTTCCACCGCCACGCCTCCAAAATGCTACTACTGGTTGTGACACACCTCTCTCCTCCACCCCCTCCTCTTCTTCTTCCTCCATGGCCTCTTCCTGTGGTTTGTCCTCGGAACCAGCGGTGCTCCGTAGGCGTTCAAGGGGCTGCGCAAGTACGCAGGCAAAAAGATGCCATGCCGTGCTTGCGCTGGTGTGTTTGGGGGACAGGAGCCACACTGGGGCAGAGGTCCTGTCTGCTCTGCAGGGGCAGGCCGAGAGGTGGTTGACGCCACGCCAGCTTAAGCCAGGAATGGTGGTTTGCGACAATGGCACCAACCTCCTCTCCGCCCTCCGACAGGGACAACTGACCCATGTGCCCTGTATGGCTCACGTCCTTAACCTGGGGGTGCAGCGGTTCTTGGGCAGGTACCCGGGCTTACAGGATGTCCTGAGGCAGGCCAGGAAAGTCTGTGTGCATTTCCGCAGATCTTATAATGCCAGTGCTCGCCTGGCTGAGCTTCAAAAGGAGTTGAACCTGCCCAAGAACCGCCTTATATGTGACATGCCCACCAGGTGGAACTCAACGTTGGCCATGCTGCAGCGGCTGCACATGCAGCAGAGGGCCATCAATGAGTACCTGTGCGACTACGGCACCAGGACAGGGTCAGGGGAGCTCGGGTTTTTTTCACCACGCCAGTGGGGCATGATCAGGGATGCATGCACTGTCCTGGCACCATTTGAGGAGGCCACGAGGATGGTGAGCAGTGACAGTGCATGCATCAGTGACACTGTACCTCTTGTCCACCTGTTGGAGCACACGCTGCGTGGAATAATGGACAGGGCACTTGAGGCAGAACAGAGGCAGGAAGAGGAGGACTTCCTTGCCCCTCAAGGCCCCCTTTACCCAGACAGTGTTCCTTCTGTCCCACCCATCGCACAGGAAGAGGAGGAGGAGGAGGAGGAGGAGGATTGTGTCAGCATGGAGGTGGAGGCTGGCACTCAGCATCATCAGCAGCAGTCTTTTAGGGATGATTTACAGTTCCAAGAAACCAGTGGACTTGTACGTGGCTGGGAGGAGGTGGCTGCGGATCATGTCGTCCTTAGTGACCCAGAGGACTCCGGACTGAATGCCTCAGCTAACCTACGCTGCATGGCCTCCCTGATCCTGCAAAGTCTGCGTAAGGATCCTCGTATTCTTCGGATCAAGGAGAGGGACCATTACTGGCTGGCCACTCTCCTTGATCCACGGTACAAGGGTAAGGTTGCGGACCTTATCGTACCGTCGCAGAGGGAGCAGAGGATGAGACTACTCCGGGAGGCCTTGCAGAAAGGTCTGTGCAACGCGTTCCCAGAGACTGGGAGGTTACAAACTCCTGGTCCTGGACAACGAGTTGCTGAGGCTTCGGGCAGTCAAAGAAGGAGCGGTGGGGAAGGTGGCCGTCTGACCGATGCGTTCAGACAATTCTTTAGTCCGCAGCCCCAAAGTATGATCGGTTCCAGCAACCATCGCCAGCGTCTGATATACATGGTGCAGGAATACCTAGGGGCAAGGTCAGACTTGGACACCTTCCCCACCGAAAATCCTCTGGCTTACTGGGTCTTGAGGATGGATCACTGGCCAGAGCTTGCACAGTAGGCAATTGAGCTACTGGCCTGTCCTGCATCCAGCGTTCTTTCAGAACGCACATTCAGTGCTGCTGGAGGATTTGTCACGGATCACAGGGTGCGCCTGTCCACCGACTCGGTTGATCGACTGACTTTCATCAAGATGAACCAGTCTTGGATCACCACCAGCTACCACACACCAGATGCTGATATAACAGACTAATTGATTTTAAAATGTCACATCCCTTCAAGACTGATGCTGTTGCTGAGTGCCTGTGCTGTTATGTTGACTGGCTATCCTCCTCCTCCTCCTCAATGATACGATTAACGATGATAGCTTGGAAGATCATTTTGGTTTATGGGTGACGCCACCAGTGGCTAAGGCCCAATTTTTCAGCCCCTGTTTAACAGGGGCGTGTAATTAAAATTTTTGATGCAATACTTTGCAACAGGCCTCATTGCTGTGCTCCAAGTACAGTATCTGTGAGGGGTTGCAGTGTTGTGCCACCAGTGCCTAAGGCCCAATTTTTCAGCCCCTGTTCAACAGGGGCATGCAATTATAATTATTGATCTAATAATTCACAGCAGGGCCCATTGCTGCGCCCACCAAGAGTAACTGTCAGGCCTTACAGTGTGGTGGCACCAGCACCACCATCACCACCACCACCACCACCAAAGGCCCAATTTTTAAGCCCCTGTTCAACAGGGGCATGCAATTATAATTATTGATCTAATAATTCACAGCAGGGACCATTGCTGTGCCCACCAAGAGTAACTGTCAGGCCTTACAGTGTTGTGGCACCAGCACCACCATCACCACCACCACCACCACCACCAAAGGCCTAATTTTTCAGCCCCTGTTCAACAGGGGCATGCAATTATAATTATTGATCGAATAATTCACAGCAGGGCCCATTGCTGCGCCCACCAAGAGTAACTGTCAGGCCTTACAGTGTTGTGGCACCAGCACCACCATCAAAGGCCCAATTTTTACTACCACTGATCAACAATTATATGTTATTACAATTCCTGATATAATAGTTGACAGCAGGGCGTTCCAGCACCCACCAAGAGTAACTGTGAGTGCTTACAGTGTTGTGCCAACACCAACACCTAAGGGGCCAATTTCTGCAGAGTATATACGGCAGGTCCCTACTTTCAAACATCCAACTTACAAACGACTACTACTTGCAAACGGAAGAAGACAACAGGAAGTGAGAGGAAATCTACCCCTTGGAAGGAAAATTCTCTCCTGTAAGAATTAATATGGGAGAAAGGTGTCTCCTCTCTACTGATGCTTTATCACCAATCCTTGTTTCAATAAAAACACCACATTTCAAAAACAGTTGTCATTGGGACGCAAAGTGAGGTGAAATGTTCTGAACAGGGGCACAGACAGCAAAAAAAATGTGACAGGGGTGATAACCGTTCCCTATGTTTTACAAAAAACTAAAAAAAAGGAATTTGCCATGGAGCTCCACTTAAACAATGCAGCTGTTCAAAATTATAAACAGATTCTACATAAGAACAAACCTACAGTCCCTGTCTTGTATGTACCACCTGTATACGGCTGTTCAGAGTATATAGGTCCTTTTTTATTTTGTGTGCGGGGTTCCCCTTAATATCCATACAAGACCCAAAGGGGCTGGTAATGGGCTGGGGTGGGGGGGGGGGGTTTATGGGGTAGCTATGCCATTTTTCCTAAAGATTTTCATCCATATTACCGGGACCACACATTGCATTAAAGCCGCAAGCAGTTTTAAATGACTTTTTTCCCTTTAGAAATGTTATTTTGTGCAGGGACAGTTCTAAACACGGGAAACACGTGGCACTTCACAGGCATACTTTAGACACCCCCCAGGTACAATATTTAAAGGAATATTTGACTTTTTTTTTTTCACTTTATGCATCATTAAAATGACTGCTCCCGGAAAACGTCCGTTTTTAAAACTTCTTTTTGCATTGATGCATGTCCCCTGGTGCAGAAGCCGGGTTCCCAAACTCTGTTTCGGACAATAACATGGATAATAGTCGTTATAATTAGCACTTTAGAATCCGAACGTTCGCATCCATTGTATTTAATAGGGTTCTAATGTTCGTGCGAACTTTCGGTCCGTTCGCGGGTTCTGGTGCGAACCGAACCCGGGGGTGTTCGGCTCATTACTAGTCAGGGTCCTGAGCTCCACCCTACGCAGCGTTTCCCCGTAAGAGGTGTCGTCTGGGAAAGGAGGCTTAGACCAGGACGTCACTCACCACACTTATATTGTAAAAAGCAGGAGAGTGACACCGGAAGTCCCGATGTATTTCATCGGTTCCACAGCGCACAAAACTAACTACATGGCAGGCGCACATAGAATTTTAGATACCTACTGTGCCCCTACCATGCAAATTTTATCCACATGACATATATACATATGCGGGAATCATCCCATGTTATCCTAAAAAATTTGTAAACATAAATAATAAAAATGTGTTTTTTAAAAAAAAACACATATATTAATAGAGCAGCGGTGGCAACTAAATACCTTATAGAAAAAATGCCACTAAACATTGCTAGCAACCCTGCTCAGAAATATCTATACCCGCATCATTAATTCATACATTAAGAATAACTAATACTTTTCTGCTCACCCACAAAATGTCCGTAACGCAAAACGGGCACTGAGAGGGTTAAACAAAAAGCATATACATATAAACCAAAAACATAATACTTGATATAAAAATCAAACATTACTACATACATATATCCCCTTATGTCAAACTAAAACTAAGAGATTAAAAAACGGAATTTATAAAATTAAGTTGTGAAGAATAATTTCTTACTTTTCATATTTTTCTATATTGAAAAAAGAGCCCCCAGACCATGTTCCCTGTCTCCTATAAATTTCCTTGTAAAAAAAGAAAAAACAAAAACCCCTATCACAAGCCCAGTGCATATCTGAGTGCACCTAAACCAGGAAGGGGGAAAAGGAAAAAGGGATGGCCGCATAGAAAGGAACTACAGAACTGCGGGGAAGAACACATATAAATATATATATATATGTACACAAAAATATATGTGGGCACACATATACATACATAGATGCACATAAAGGGTCATAGGAATAAGATGAAAAAAGGGACACTATAAGTGAGATGGGTGATTATAATGAGACCCATCAACTGTTATTAATGTAACAATTGATGTCCCATTCGATGTTAAGGCCCCAGGGGCTATAACACCGCATATCAAAAATCCACCTAGTCTCTCTACGTGAGATCTGACGTTTCAGGTTGTCACCTCTCCAGTGTGGCACATACTTCTCAATGCCCACTACTTCCAGTACTGAGGGATCTCTGTTATGGTACTGACGAAAATGCCATGATACACTGTGTTTTCTGAAACCCCTACGTATATTGGACAGGTGTTCCCCTATCCTTATTTTAAGGGCACGGGTGGTCCTTCCAATATACTGAAAACCACACGGACACCGTAAGAGGTAAATAACCCCTATAGTGCCGCAGGTTATGAAGTCAGATATATTGTATTCTTGGGAGGTAGTATGCGAGGTGAAGGTGGAGGTTTTCAAAGTTTTGGATGTTCTGCACATCTTGCATCTCTTACACGGAAAGAAACCCTTTAGATGACCAAACATAAGAACCCTGGGTGGAGGATCAACCACACTTGGTGCCACAAGGTCTTTTAAATTTTGGTTTCTTCTGTACAAGATCTTTGGACAGTCAGGGAGCGTAGGACCCAAAATCTTATCGCTTTTCAAAACTGGCCAGTGCTTCTTAATTGTTTTGTTGACCCACCAAAAATGGGAAGAAAAGGTGGTCAAAAAGGACCATTGGAAATCATTCGGCATAGAATTTTTTTCTTTTGTTTTAGGAATCAGAAGAGCTTGTCTATCCATGGACATAACCTCTCGGAGATCTTTATCCAATACAGATGACTGATACCCTTTTTCCAAAAAACGATCCTTGAGTATTGTAGCCTGTGATTCAAAGTCCTCGAGACGTGAACAGTTTCGCCTGATTCGTTGAAACTGTCCCCTTGGTATGGCCTTGAGCCAATTGGGGTGATGTCCACTATCTGTTGGAATATACCCATTGCGATCAGTACCCTTAAAGAAGGTTTTGGTCAACAGAGCACCATTTTCTTTAAATATCACCAGGTCCAAGAAATTAACAAAAGTGGAACTGTATTCATATGTAAATTTATTCCCCCAATTATTTGAATTTAAAGTGGTCATAAATTCACTCAGTGATCCTACATCTCCTTTCCACAGAAAAAAGGCGTCGTCAATATAACAACGCCAAAAAAGGAGGCGGGGCTCCTCTAGTGGAAACAGTTGATCATTTTCCCACAAGGCCATAAATAGGCCAGCGAGGCTGGGGGCAAACTTGGCCCCCATAGCAACTCCCGTACTTTGTAGGAAAAACTGGCCACTATAATAAAAATAATTGTGTTCCATTGCAAAGCTCAGCAGTTTCATAACAAATTCCAAAGTAGATGTTTTCATTGAAAGTTCCTTTCTAAGAAAAAATTCTGCTGCTTTATACCCCAATTTGTGAGGTATTATCGTGTACAGGGAGGCTACGTCTGCTGTAACCAGCAAGACATCCTCCTCCACTGTACATTCCGACAGCTCTCTGATCACTTGCATGGAATCCTTCAGAAAGGCCGGTGTTTTAGTTACCACAGGTTGTAAAAAAACATCTACAAATTTTCCCACTCTCGATGTAAGGGAATCAATTCCGCTTACAATTGGGCGGCCAGGGGGTTGTACTGGATTTTTATGGACTTTGGGGATATAATATATAATGGGGGTGCGGGGGGCCAGGGGGACAAGAAATTCAAGTTCTTTCTCATTAATCACTCCCTTTCCGTGGCCTGCCTGTACAATAATACTGAGAGATTTTTTATATTTTTCAGTAGGATCTTTGTCTAGGACTTTATAGGTATCTCGGTCTGACAATAGGACCTCCATTTCTTTTGTGTAGTCCTCTTTTTTCAGTACTACAATCCCTCCCCCTTATCCGCCGGTCTTATCACGAGATTTTTTCTTTTGCATAGAGACGCAATTCCTTCTTCTGAGCTTTTTTTGTTTTCCTTTTTAAATTTAACTTGGGACAGATCCTGTAACACTAAGTCTTTGAACACTGTGATACTGGGAGCCGGTTTCCCTGGGGGATTGAACAAGGATGCATTCCTCAATCCTGTTCCTTCTCTGTTTTGCCCTTCTCCAGAAGTATCATTTCTAACAATGGGGTTAGACAGAAAATGACGTTTTATACTCAATTTTCTAGCGTACTTTTGCACGTCTAGGAACATTTGGAATTTGTTTAAAGGTTTCCTTGGTGCATATTTAAGTCCTTGGTTGAGCGTTATCTTTTCCTCCCTGGTGAGTTCCTCTCCACTTAGATTGAACACCCCCCGACACACTACCTCCTCCTTAGTTTTTTGGGAGTGGCACCGCTTCCCTCCTCTACATCCTCTCTTAGTCTTCCCTTTTTTCCCCGACCTCTTCCTAAAAAATTATCTGTTTTGTTTCTTAGGGGAGCTGCCACAGGGGGACCATCATAGGCATGGGTTTGTAAATTTCCTGCGTTCCGTGGTCCCATGTTGGCAAAATCCTCCATCTCTTTCTGGTCTTCATATCCCTGGAGGGGTCCATATTGATTCCTCACAGGGACATCCTGTCTCCAGGGTACCTGTGGAGAAGAGGGACCTCCCCCCCTATAGCCATCATTGGGATGAGTCATATACATGGGATCATCATAATGATTATACTGACCCCCATCGTTGGGTCTGTTCTGGGGATAGGTATAAGAATTTGGTGGATATTGATTATATCCTTGTGGGTGTCTATTACCCCTGTTCCCTCCAAGATTCGGTCCAGAACTAGGGAACCTACCCTGATTCCTAGAATGTTGATAAGGAGGTGGATAATAATTATTAGCTCCACTCAATGGGGGTCTTCCAGGGTTCTGATTACCCTTTTTTTGTTGGGGGGTCCAGTTCCCCCCTGTGGTCGTCGTTCCATATCCCCGATATCCTGGGTTTGGAGGAGGAGGACCCAGCGAGGGTCTCGAGTACTCTATACTGGGAAGTAAAGATGTAGGTACATCTGCTTCTCCCTCCTCCATGTTGACACTTTCACCCGGTTTTTCAAACATATCACGATAGTTCTCCTGCCACTTAAAGACGTTGTGAGATTTATAATCCTCAACGTCTCTAAGATATTTTTTGCGCTTCTTGATCCGTTGTTTTTCCTCTTCTTCTATTAGAATTTCTCTTAATTCCTTGGTATACACTTGATATAAACCCTCCTTACTCATAGGGATCAATTTCTCTTTGATGTCATTAATCTCCTGCTGTAACTTAGCTACTTTAGCCTTCTTCCTAGAAACAAGAAATTCAAGGAAGGCTAATCCCACACCGTTAAAATATAGGAACCATTCCTGCATCTCTACGTCTCCTTTATCTGGGTACACATGCCATCTAAGGCTTCTGGGGATCATCTTCTCCTTTAGATAACGTTCCAGAAAAACTATGTCCCAGGTGGCATGTAATTCAGCTATGAGCACGTTTTTAAGTCTCATAAAGATTCCACGAATCCCATCAACTTCGGTACTAGTCTGATCAAATACCTCATCGGGGTTAATTTTTCTATTTTTATGAAAATCAAAAATATCCATTCTAAGCAAATAAAAATTAAATGCTAGAAAAAACGTGTGTTTGGTTTAGGGAGGAGCTGCAAGATAAGATATATTCTAAAGGCAACAATTGTATGTGGAAAATCCGCGCTATCTCCCTAGGCGGTATCAATACCCAAGTGTTAACACACTACGCCAAAAAAATTATAATATAATTGTGCAATGAAGTAAAAAAGTGATGGTGCTGCAAATACAAAAAAGCTAGAAAAATGTGCAAAAATAAATAATAAATGCGCGACCGTATAAGTGGCGACCAACGTGCCAAAGGGTGGTATATGTATGAACTAACACACAAAAAATTAAATATAAAATATAAAAATATTAAACAAAAAAAGAATTAAACAAAAAAATGTTCCCTACTGAGTGAGTATATAAACACACCAAGAAAGTCCATAAGCTTCAACTGCCTGACTCTCACGGCAGTAGGAGACGCAATAAAACCATAAACAAACAAACAAAGAAAAAGTCCATAGATGATGCAGAGCCAGCCAGCATGTATCAAAGTGATGACAGATCTTCAAAAGTTGGAATATACTTCAATCAAGATGTATAGACAGGAGGCTTACCAGACCAGGTGGGTCCCTATTACAGGGACCGAAAGGGCTCAGCAACTACACTGAATAAGATGTCAGTGATGCAGTCCTCTGTGTCCTCACTCCACTCGTTGAAACTCCGACTCCTGGTTTGCCTTGAGACTGCAGGCACGCTCATACGATGTAAAGGATACCAATTTAGAAGAGAAAATAAGAAGACTTCATAGTGCAGCATGTAAAAACGAAGTACCCTTTATTCTTAAAATGGGTAAACTGACATCCGTATGGAGAAAAAACAAAATTTTCAAAAGAGCACTATAACCCCGCTGTGGTGGCAGCCAGTCAGCTGGGGGCGTGGTGACGTCAGGGTCCTGAGCTCCACCCTACGCGGCGTTTCCCCGTAAGAGGCGTCGTCTGGGAAAGGAGGCTTAGACCAGGACGTCACTCACCACACTTATATTGTAAAAAGCAGGAGAGTGACACCGGAAGTCCCGATGTATTTCATCGGTTCCACGGCGCACAAAACTAACTACATGGCAGGCGCACAGAGAATATTAGATACCTACTGTGCCCCTACCATGCAAATTTTATCCACATGACATATATACATATGCCACAACACTGCAACCCCTCACAGATACTGTACTTGGAGCACAGCAACGAGCCCTGTTGCAAGTATTGCATCAAAAATTTTAATTACACGCCCCTGTTAAACAGGGGCTGAAAAATTGGGCCTTAGGCATTGGTGCTGGTGCCATGACACTGCAACCTCTACCAAATACTCTAGTTGGAATGCAGGAATGAGCCCTGCTGCAAAGCATTGCATAAAAAATTGTAATTACATGCCCCTGTTAAACAGGGGCTGAAAAATTGGGCCTTAGCCACTGGTGGCGGCACCCAGAAACAAAAATGTTCTTCCAAGCTATCATCATGAATCGGATCATTGAGGAGGAGGAGGATAGTCAGTCAACATAACAGGACAGTCACTCAGCATCAGCAAAGCCAGTCTTGAAGGGATGTGACATTTCAAAATAAATTATTCCGTTATATCAGCTTCAGGTGCTTGGTAGCTGGTGGTGATCCAAGATTGGTTCATGTTTATGAAGGTCAGTCGATCAACCGAGTCGGTGGACAGGCGCACCCTGTGATCCGTGACAAAGCCTCCAGCAGCACTGAATGTGCGTTTCGAAAGAACGCTGGATGCAGGACATGCCAGTAGCTCAAGCTCAATTGCATACTGTGCAAGCTCTGGCCAGTGATCCATCCTCAAGACCCAGTAAGCCAGTGGATTTTCGGTGGGAAAGGTGTCCAAGTCTGACCTTGCCCCTAGGTATTCCTGCACCATGTATATCAGACGCTGGCGATGGTTGCTGGAACCTTTTTCATACCTTGGGGCTGCGGACTAAAAAATTGTCTGAACGCATCGGTCAGACGGCCACCTTCTCCACCACTCCTTCTGCTACTGACCGAAGCCTCAGCAACTCGTTGTCCAGGACCAGGAGTTTGTAACCTCCCAGTCTCTGGGAACGTGTTGCCATCCTCTGCTCCCTTTGCAACGGCAAGATAAGGTCCGTAACCTTACCCTTGTACCGTGGATCAAGGAGAGTGGCCAGCCAGTAATGGTCCCTCTCCTTGATCCGAAGAATACGAGGATCCTTCCGCAGACTTTGCAGGATTAGGGAGGCCATGCAGCGTAGGTTAGCTGAGGCATTCGGTCCGGAGTCCTCTGGGTCACTAAGGACGGCATTATCCGCAGCCACCTCCTCCCAGCCACGTACAAGTCCACGGGTTTGTTGGGACTGTAAATCATCCCTAAAAGACTGCTGCTGTTGATGCTGAGTGCCATGCTCCACCTCCATGCTGACACAATCCTCCTCCTCCTCATCCTCTTCCTGTGTGATGGGTGGGACAGAAGGAACACTGTCTGGGTAAAGGGGGCCTTGAGAGGCAAGGAAGTCCTCCTCTTCCTGCCTCTGTTCTGCCTTAAGTGCCCTGTCCATTATTCCATTCAGCGTATGTTCCAACAGGTGGACAAGAGGTACAGTGTCACTGATGCATGCACTGTCACTGCTCACCATCCTCGTGGCCTCCTCAAATGGTGCCAGGACAGTGCATGCATCCCTGATCATGCCCCACTGGCGTGGTGAAAAAAACCAGAGCTCCCCTGACCCTGTCCTGGTGCCGTAGTCGCACAGGTACTCATTGATGGCCCTCTGCTGCATGTACAGCCACTGCAGCATGGCCAACGTTGAGTTCCACCTGGTGGGCATGTCACATATAAGGCGGTTCTTGGGCAGGTTCAACTCCTTTTGCAGCTCAGCCAGCCGAGCACTGGCATTATATGATTTGCGGAAATGCACACAGACTTTCCTGGCCTGCCTCAGGACATCCTGTAAGCCTGGGTACCTGCCCAAGAAGCGCTGCACCACAGGTTAAGGACGTGAGCCACACAGGGCACATGGGTCAGTTGTCCCTGTTGGAGGGCGGAGAGGAGGTTGGTGCCATTGTCGCAAACCACCATTCCTGGCTTAAGCTGGTGTGGCGTCAACCACCTCTCGGCCTGCCCCTGCAGAGCTGACAGAACCTCTGCCCCAGTGTGGCTCCTGTCCCCCCAAACATACCAGCGCAAGCACGGCATGGCATCTTTTTGCCTGCGTACTTGCGTAGCCCCTTGAACGCCTACGGAGCACCACTGGTTCCGAGGACAAAGCACAGGAAGAGGGCATGGAGGAAGAAGAGGAGGGGGTGGAGGAGAGATGTGTATCACAACCACTAGTAGCATTTTGGAGGTGTGGCAGCGGAACAACCTCCAACACTACTGCACCTTGTCCTGCATCCTTCCCAGCTGCCAAAAGAGTGACCCAATGGGCCGTGAAAGAAAGGTAACGTCCCTGTCCATGCCTGCTGGACCATGAGTCAGCAGTAATATGCACCTTACCGATGACCGCCCTGTCCAGCGAGGCATGGACATTGCCTTCCACATGGCGGTAGAGAGCCGGAATCGCCTTCCCTGAGAAAACGTGGCGTTTGGGAACCTGCCACAGAGGACCCGCACATTGCACAAACTCACGGAAGGGGGCCGAGTCTACCAACTGAGAAGGCAGCAGTTGAAGTGCTAGCAATTTAGCCAAGCTAGCATTCAACCGCTGGGCATGTGGATGGCTGGGAGTGAACTTCTTTTGACGGTCCAGCAGCTGGGGCAGGGAAATTTGCCTGCTATAATCGGAAGTCGGTGTACTGCTAGCAGAGTACCCGCAAGTACTTGGCTGTGACACACCTAATTCTACACCTTCATTCCTCGCAGTGCAGGTTTCAGAGAGGACTGAAGGTACAGTGGGGTTGGAGATCCCAGCTGATGAGGAGCAAGGAGAAGTCCGCTTTGTTCTTTCCTGTGGGTCTTTAAGGTACGGTTGCCAACGAGCTGCATGGCAGGTCAACATTTGTCTGGTTAAGCATGTGGTGCCCAAGCGGCTGATGTTTTGGCCACGCGAGATACGCTTGAGACATATGTTGCAAACAGCAGCGGTGCGATCTGATGCACTCGACTCAAAAAAGGCTCACACCAAAGAACTTTTGGAATAACGGGCAGAGGCAGCGCCCTGCACAGGCGTAGCGCTACGGTGTGATTCAGTCGGTGTGCTGCCCTTACACTGGCCCCCGGAGGGCATCCTGCCTCATGTGCCTCCTCCTCCTCCTCTCTCCTATCAGGCACCACGTGGAGTCAGTGACCTCATCATCCCCTCCCTCCTCATCACTGGAGCCAATCTGGCAGTATGCTGCAGCTGCTGGAACATGACTGCCAGATTGCTGTCCTTCTTGAGCATCCCCTCTCTCTGCTCTCATGCTACTGCCTTCCTCTAGCTGGGTATCATCTTCAGACCCTTCGAAATGCCGGGCATCCTCCTGGAGCATGTACCCAACACTGTGCTCAAACAGTTCGGGGGACTCCTCAGGAGGACACGGTGGGTCTAGGGAAGGAGTGACTAATGATGACATTGATACGAGGGAAGAGGACACTTTGGCAGCTGCTTTGCCAGTACCCTGAGCCTGGGTGAGAGAGGATGAGGAGGATGAGGAGGGCTTGGTCATCCACTCTACCAAGTCTTCGGCATGATGCGGCTCAACGCGTCCAGTTGCCGAAAATAAGGACAAGCGTGTCCCATGGCCATGTGCTGATGACGATGCACCGCGTCCACGACCAGCACTGTTGTCTCTAGGCACAGAGCCTGCTTGCCCTCTTTTATTGGCTCGTGACTGTCTGCCTCTCCTTGTTGGCCTTCCAGACATAGTAATGACCTGCAGGAAGATGGGAAAACCAGCAATTGGGTAGCGTATATTGTGCTGGAGGCACACAACACCCACTAACTCCAGCAGATGCCTTTATTAGAGAACAGCAATGACAGGTATATACAGGTGTATACTGTACTAGGGCACACAACACCCACTAACTCCAGCAGATGCCTTTATTAGAGAACAGCAATGACGGGTATATACAGGTGTAGCGGGGTCTCTCTTAAGGCCCCGGGACTACGTTACCCAGAACCCCGTTCGGCACCCAGGGTGCAAGTTGCCACCGCAGAGACTCATGGGAGGGGCTATTTAAGGAGGAGGCGAGGCGGAGCTTGGCCTCTTTGGACACCGCGCTGCAAGCAACAGCTTCTTCCCGTGCGGATCTGCTGCAGTGCAAGGCCTGAAGCCTGGGGCCTTGCGCTACTCCCGAAGAGCCTTCCACCCCTACTGCGGAGCCTGGGTGGCACCTGACCTGTCGAGTGAGGACATTAGTTGGATCGGGGACCCGATCGTTGCAGACGCTGTGTGCGGATATACAGCAGGTGGAAGTCCCGGACTGGGATCGCGTCCGGAGTGGTGAGCGGGCACCTGCCCAAACCAATAGACTGTGCCGTGTTCAGGCCTATAGACTGCATAGGCCCACAGTTCGTTTATCTGCTGTTCCCCGGGGGGACCGGTAGCAGGACAGAGTTGAAGTGTTCCCCCCCCCCCAGTATAGTGTTCCAAGTTATTGGTTGTTGTGGATTACAAATACTTTTCATCAAGTGCACCACCGAAAGCTGGCATGCGAAGAAATCCCTATAGGATGTGACTGAGATTTATTCCATGTCAGGCCTGACCGGGGTGGGGAGTAAAGATATTGTTTAGTGCGCCATAGGGCGCGCATACCATAATAGCTACGTGTGGTGGGTTACCACGCAGCGCCATTATAGTGTGCTGAATTGATTGCTGCAGGGCTCTGCAAGCCAGTTGCATGTGTTATGTTCTACCTATGCTATTTAATATAAGAGTAAAGCTGTTATATCTGATCTCTCGCCTCAGTGTGTTGTCTTACTGTTTAGAGATTATTTCATGCAATACAATTGAATGTGGTACAGATAAAACCCTAGACTAACTGTGCCAGAGTGGGTCGAGTAAGATTGCCGGGGGTTGGCGGTACTGTATACAGGGCCCGAAATCAAACTAGCGGCTTTCTTTACTGGGGGTAGCGCTACACAGGTGTATACTGTACTAGGGCACACAATACCCACTAACTCCTGCAGATGCCTGTATTCGAGAACAGCAATGACGGGTATATACAGGTGTATACTGTACTAAGGCACACAACACCCACTAACTCCTGCAGATGCCTGTATTAGAGAACAGCAATGACGGGTAAATAAAGGGATTTTTATAACAGCTTACCTGTAAAATCCTTTTCTTGGAGTACATCACGGGACACAGAGCGACTTAGTCATTACTAATGGGTTATATAGATTACCTTCAGGTGTTGGCACTGGCCAATTCCAAACCGGAAGTACCCTCCCCTATATAAGCCCCTCCCACCCGGGAGCACCTCAGTTTTGTAGCCAAGCAATAAGTGTCCCAAAAAGAGGGGTGGGAGCTCTGTGTCCCGTGATGTACTCCAAGAAAAGGATTTTACAGGTAAGCTGTTATAAAAATCCCTTTTTCTTTTTCGTACATCACGGGACACAGAGCGACTTAGTCATTACTAATGGGACGTCCCAAAGCAATGCCAAATGAGGGGAGGGATACATAAGCTGGGCGCCATCAGGCATGAGGCTCTTTTGCGGCCTGCAACACACTGCGCCCAAAGGCGACATCCTCCTGACTTCTGACGTCTACCTGGTAGAATCTAGTAAACGTGTGTACTAAGGACCATGTTGTGGCCTTACAGTACTTGAGCCAGGGAGGCTTGGTGATGCACTGCCCATGAAGTTCCAACTGCTCTTGTGGAGTGCGCCCTAACTTTGAACGGAGGCGGTCTCCTTTTCAAGCCATAGGCTTGTATTATGACCTGTCGAATCCACTTGGCTAAAGTAGATTTTTGATGCTGCCTGACCCTTTCTGGGGCCTTCCGGCAGAACAAACAAAGTATCCGTTCTGCGAATCTGAGCAGTGGCTTTAAGATAAGCTTTAACTGCTCTTACTACATCCAAAGAATGCAATAACTTTTCCTCTACCGAACTAGGTTTGGGGAAAAAGGAAGGAAGAACCACATCTTGGTTCAAATGGAACCTCGATACCACCTTAGGAAGAAGGCTGGATGAGGACGTAATACTACTCTGTCCTTATGGATAACCAGATATGGCTCCTTACAGGACAAGGCGGCTAATTCCGATACTCTTTTAGCCGAACAAATGGCTACTAAGAAAATCAATTTCCTGGTAAAAAGAACCAAGAAAATGTGCCGCAATGGTTCAAATGGTTGTTTCTGTAGAACCGACAGAACCAGGTTTAAGTCCCATGGACATATGGGAATACTAACCGGAGGGCTAATACGCATCACTCCTTGTATGAAAGCTTTGATTAATGAATGCAAAGCCAAGGGCCTTTGAAAAAAAAATATTGACAAGGCCGTCTGACCCTTGATAGTACTCAAGGCAAGCTTCCTATGTACAGCCCACTGTAGGAAGTCCAGAATCCTACCTATTGCGTACTTACGTGGATGCCATTTCCTGGCCTCACCCCACGTGATGTACGCCTTCTAGATCCTATAATAGATCTGCCTGGATACCGGCTTCCTGGCATTGATCATGGTAGATACCACAGGATTAGAGAGCCCTCTCTTTTTTAGAATGTGGGCTTCTATAGCCAGGCCGTCAACCTAGGGCTGGTAAGGAAGGGTAGTATATCGGTCCTTGCGAAAGCAGGTCCGGACGATGTGGGAGGGTCCAAGGACTTCCCACTGACATTTTTACAATCTCCGCGAACCATGCCCTTCGGGGCCACGCTGGAGCCACCAGAATCACTGGTTTCTTTTCTACCCTGATTCTGCGGATTAATCGCGGTGGGAATGCATATATCAGCTTGAACTGATCCCAAGGGAACACTAGGGCATCCGAACCGCAAGCTAGGGGATCCTTTGTGCGAGACACAAATCTGTCCACCTTTGCGTTGAATCTGGATGCTAGCAGATCTACATCCGGTGTTCCCCACCGCTGGCATATTGCCTGGAAAACCTCGGGGTGAAGAGACCATTCCCCCGGGCATAATTGCTGGCGACTTAAAAAAGTCCGCTCTCCAATTTTCCACTCCTGGGATGAAAACCGCGGATATGGCTGTGACATACCTTTCTGCCCATTCCAGGATGCATTTCGCTTCCCTCTGGGCTGCACGACTCCTGGTGCCACCCTGGAGATTGATATATGCCACTGCTGTGGCATTGTCTGATTGAATTCTGACAGGTGACCCTTGGAGTTTGGATGTCCATGCTACTAGGGCATACCGGGCTGCTCGTATCTCTAAGAGATTGGTGGGCAGGGCCTTCTCTGCTTCTGACCACTTGCCCTGGAGAGACCATTGCTCCAGTACTGCCCCCCAGCCTATGAGGCTGGCAACTGTAGTGACCACCTTCCAAGAAACCGGACTGAAGGGTTTCCCTTCCCAGATTCTGGGGCACCAACCACCAATGGAGGCTCTTGCGAACGGAAGGGGACAGGGACATTGGTAAGACTAAAGCCTGAACTTTTTTGTTCCAGGCTGACAGTATGGCCCTCTGCAAGTTCCTTGAATGGAATTGACCGTAGGGTACCGCTTCGAATGAAGCCACCATTTTTCCCAGCAGCCTTATACACAGGCGTATGGATGGTTTTTCTTTTTTGTACCCACTAAGTGGGTCAAATCTTTCAAAGACGACACCTTCTCTGGAGGTAAGAAAATCTTTCTCTGATTTGAATCCAGTCTTAGCCCCCAAGTATTCCAGGCTTTTGACTGGTTTTAGGGCTGACTTGTCTCGGTTGATAATGCAACCGTGAGATTCCAGATACTTGATTATCTTGTGAACGACCACTTCTAGTTTTTTTCACTGAGTGGTCTATCAGCAACAAGTCGTCTAGATATGCCATTATCGTTACACCTTGTGTTCCTAGTTTGGCCAATCGTAGGGCCAGAATTTTTGTGAACACTCGTGGTGCCGTGGCCAGACCGAAAGGTAAGGCTCTGAACTGAAAATGGCGCCCTTCTACTGCAAGGCGTAGAAATTTCTGGTGGGCCGGACAGATGGGAATATGCAAATAAGCATCCCTTATGTCGATCGAGGCTAACCATTCCTGCCCTTGTAGGGCGGTGGCCACCGATCGGATCGACTCCATCCGAAAAAAGTCCTGATATGTAGGAACTTGTTTAGCCCTTTTATATTCAATATGGGCCTCATGTCCCCATTTGGTTTGGGGACTGTGACAAGGTTCGAGTAAAACCCGAACCCGTTTTCTTTCAAGGGAACCTTCATGATTACCCTTGGGGCAATAGTTGCTCTAGTGCCAGAAGGAGGGATCCACTCTTCTGGGGATCGCTTGGCACGTTTGACCTTATAAAATGGGCAGGAGGAATGTCTTTTAACTCCAGCCTGTATCCCAGACTTACTGCGGGGATCACCCATCTCTGATGGTGTCCCGCCAGGTCTCTGTGAACAACTGAAGTCTTCCCCTCACCCGACTGAGTGGGGGCAACCCTTCATGACTTAGGGGGAGGTTTTGTACCTCTCTTGACCCAGGGTTTCTTGATACCCTGTGATTGTCCCTGATTTCTGCCCCCTGGATTTGACCGCGGAGGCCGTCGGAACTGTTTCACAGCCGATGTGCCAGGGACTGGAGAAGTAGGCCTCTTAAAAGAAGGACTTCTACCCTTGTTCTTAACCGGTAAGAGTGAACTTTTACCGGCAGAAATTTTCTGGATATATTTGTCCAGATCTTCTCCAAATAAGCGTTCTCCATGAAATGGGAAGCTAACCAGCAGTTTTTTACAGGGAGCTTCAGCAGACCAGTTTTTTGAGCCACAGAAGCCTGTACTATAGACAGCGTAAAGCGGGAGGCCTGTTGGATTGTATCCTTTATGGCGTCCACCGCAAAACACAAGGCTCTAGGCAGGTCAGCTAGGGCAAGAGCCTGCTGATCTGGTAAGTCCCTTAAGACTTGTTTCAACTGATCTTTCACTGCTTGGCAGACTCCAATCGCTGCTACCGCAGGTTGTGTCACCATGCTTGCTGTAGAGAAAGCAGATTTTAGTAAAGACTCCAATTTTTTATCTATTGGGTCTTTGACATTGGAACATTATCTACTGGACATGTCAGTGATTTGTTAACAGAAGAGATGGCTGCGTCCACTGTAGGGACCCTCCATTTTCTTATGAACTTATCCTCCATGGGATAGATCACCGGAAATCTCTTGGGGGGAGCAAATATTTTATCAGGATGCTCCCAATCCTGGTAAATAAGCCCTTCTAATAAAGGGTGGATTGGTAAGGAACAGACAGCCTGGGGAGCTTTTAGCGACCCCAGCGAGGAAACCGTAGTGGATGGTGGTTCCGCCAGAGGCATTTTAAATGCTGATCGGACCATATTAGTCAGAGACTGAACCCATAATCTTTCAGCCTGAGATGCTGAGAAAGGTTCTTCCACTGTTGATTCCTCCATAACTGAATCAACCTCATCCTGATCCCCTTCAGGTAGGTCGATCTCTGGGACTGTTCCTCCACTAACAGGCACTCTGAAGGAGGAGACGGAGATCGGACGCGCTTTTCCTGAGACAGGGAAGCAGCGATCAATGCTGTTAATCTCTCTTCCAATCCTCCCAGAGTTGAGGATAAAACCTCCTCTGTTATATATACAGGAGCAGGTGGACTGGGGACAGCCGCAGCACCAGGCATTCCTGCGGGGTTTCTACGGCTACTGACCTCTGAATTCTCAGGGGAGATTGGTGCAGTACAAGCATGCCCAATATCCTCAGAGCCCGATGGAGACCCCTTTGGCTTCCTGGAAGATCTATTTCCGGAGCGTCTGGACGACATATCCTTTAAGCACAAAGCTGAGGTATTCCCGTCGTCATACACCAATTTTGCTGGTAATAATCTAACACAGGTGCTGCTATATACCAGCTGGTGTCCACTAAAGTGCCTTTCTATGGGGATGCCTGCATCAACCGCCTCTGTGTGCCACTGTTTGTTGCTAGCTCTGTTTGCATCCAGCTGACACTTGTACTGTGTCTTTTAACTATGCTGGGACGCCCGCACATGCGCAGAATCGAGCGTCATCCACCCGCCCCGCCCCTTTTTTTCATAGGAGGCGCGTGCACGCGCCCGCGCGCGCGCCCGTGCGCCATTGGCGCCCTTTTCGAAATCAAACAGGGGACTAGGAGCCAGGGCCCTTTTTGCCGGAGGGCCTGTGCGGTGGATGAGCGCAGCAACAGGGCAGAGGAAGTGGATTCCCACAGAGAAACTTACCAGCTGCCTGGATCTTTTGACTTGAGAAAACCAAAGATCCACATGACAAGAAAAATGGACTACAGCGGCCTCTAGTGGTTTAACACAGGTACCGCGGTCCCTTTTTTTTTTTTTTTTTGACTACTATTAAAATTTTACATTTTCAGTAGTTACAGGCAAACACAGATATTTAGCGGGAATACCGTTAGGTAACAGACAGACAAATTAGGCTTGGGGGTCCCCCAATAGAACCAAGTTCCTGGGGGCCCCCACTTACCTGATCCCCGCCGCAGGACTTTGTTTGGTCCACAGAAGTCCAAACTTCACCTATCACGGCAGGCATTGTAATTAAACCTTCAGGGACCGGGTTCCCAAGGATTCCACTCCCCTGGACCTGTATAGCACCCTGCACAGACAACATCTTGGTCGTGGGTATGACCAGAGCTCTGGATCCCAGGGTCCAGCCCTCCTAAGAGAAGCATTACAGGCAAAACCTTGCTCTTCTGCTGCAAGGCCCGGGTACCGACCGTTTAGCTATGAAGCTTTTTTGGTGGGATCCGGAACAGCTTACTAAGGCCCAAAAGAACCTGTACGCAAGCCCAGTGAAAACACATGTTACTCTTTGGCCAACACCTTAGGCACTGGCAAAAAACTGAGGTGCTCCCGGGTGGGAGGGGCTTATATAGGGGAGGGTACTTCCGGTTTGGAATTGGCCAGTGCCAACACCTGAAGGTAATCTATATAACCCATTAGTAATGACTAAGTCGCTCTGTGTCCCGTGATGTACGAAAAAGAAACAGGTGTATACTGTACTAGGGCACACAACACCCACTAACTCCTGCAGATGCCTGTATTAGAGAACAGCAATGACAGGTATATACAGGTGTATACTGTGCTGGGGCACACAACACCCACTAACTGCTGCAGATGCCTGTATTAGAGAACAGCAATGACTGGTAAATACAGGTGTATACTGTACTAGGGCACACAACAACCACTAACTCCTGCAGATGCCTGTATTAGAGAACAGCAATGACAGGTATATACAGGTGTATACTGTGCTGGGGCACACAACACCCACTAACTGCTGCAAATGCCTCAGAAAAGAACACACTGTTCCTGCCTGCCTATCTAGCTTAGAGAACAGCAATGACGGGTATATACAGGTGTATACTGTGCTGGGGCACACAACACCCACTAACTGCTGCAGATGCCTCAGAAAAGAACACACTGTCCCTGCCTGCCTATCTAGCTTAGAGAACAGCAATGAACAGCAATTCCTGCAGATGCCTGAGAAAAGAACACACTGTCCCTGCCTGCCTATCTATCTTAGAGAACAGCAATGAACAGCAACTCCTGCAGATGCCTGAGAAAAGAACACAATGTAGAACACACTGTCCCTGCCTATATAGCTCTTTCCCTGCATGCCAAAACACACTGCACAAGGCCGCCGTGCTGGCGGCCTTTTATAGTGTGGGGCGTGTACTAAACCCCCCCTGAGCTATGATTGGCCACAGGCATCCTGCCTGTGGCCAATTAAGGCTCTCCTCGCTGCCGGCGCTTTGATAGGCCAAGCATGCAGGGTCACAGTGCATGCTTGGCCAATTACAGCGCCGGGATTGCACTGCGATGGCGCAGTGTATTGTGGGCCGTTCGCGTCACTCGAATTTGGCGCGAACGGCCCATAACGTTCGATATTCGTCGAACGATCGACTGTGTGTTCGACTCGAACACAAAGCTCATCCCTAGTAACGAGTAATCTAATGGATTACTCTTCCTCTCATGGCAACGCCGTTCCCATTACTTGGGCGGCGTTACCGCAATTACATCTACTCGCCGCAGCCGCAGCGAGTAGATGTAACCGTAATTACAGCCGTCGTCTGCCTACCTGATCAGCGTGTCATGCAGACAGACGGCGGCCATTCCAGTTTTCAAAAGCCGCGCCTCCTCGTCTGTGATAGGCGAAACACTCAATTTCACAGCAGGCAGTGTTCAGCCTATCACGGACATCCTCTCATCCTCGTCCGTGTTATGAGGATGAGCGGATGTCCGTGATAGGCGGAACACTGAATGCTGGGAAATGGAGTGTTCCGCCTATCACAGACGAGGAGGAGGCGCGGCTTTTGAATACTGGAATGGCCGCCGGGACGCCGCAGATCAGGTACAGGCACAGTGAAGCACGGGCACAGTGAGGCACGGGCACAGTGAGGCATGACATTGGGCACAGTGAAGCATGGGCACAGTGAAGCATGGACACAGTGAGGCATGGACACAGTGAGGCATGGACACAGTGAGGCATGGGCACAGTGAGGCATGGGCACAGTGAGGCATGGACACAGTGAGGCATGGGCACAGTGAGGCATGGGCACAGTGAAGCATGGACACAGTGAATGCACATGCTTCACTGTGTCCATGCCTCACTGTGCCCGTGTCTCACTGTGCCCATGCTTCACTGTGCCCATGCTTCACTGTGCCCATGCCTCACTGTGCCCAATGCCTCACTGTGCCCGTGTTTCACTGTGCCCATGCTTCACTGTGTGCCCGTGTACCTGTGATCGGCGGCGTCCCGGTGGCCATTCCAGTATTCAAAAGCCGCGCCTCCTCCTTTGTCAGTGATAGGCGGAACACTCAATTTCCCAGCATTCAGTGTTCCGCCTATCACGGACATCCGCTTATCCTCATAACACAGACGAGGATGAAAGGATGTCCATGATAGGCTGAACACTGCCTGCTGTGAAATTCAGTGTTCCACCTATAACAGACGACGAGGACTTGGGAGGCGCGGCTTTTGAACACTGCAATGGCCGCCGTCTGTCTGCATGACACGCTGATCAGGTAGGCAGACAGCGGCTTGCGGTTAGTGTTACATCTACTCGCGGCGGCTGCGGCGAGTAGATGTAATTAGGGTAACGCCGCCCAAGTAATGGGAAGGGCGTTGCCATGAGGGGAAGAGTAATCAGTTAGATTACTCATTACCCTCAAAAGTGGCTACGTTACATAACGCCGTTTATTTAAACGGCATTAGTTACAACACTGCTGGTTACCAGGTATACGTGAGGCCTATCCAGTAATTCAAGAGTCTGCAAAGTAGGAGCAGCAGAGTTTAGGCCCGAAGCCTGGGGCAGAACCACGTGTGTTAGAGGCTCAGCCCGAGAGGAGCCTGATTGTTGCCGGGGGTAAAGGAGAAGCAGTTGCCGGAGGGACAACCACTCCTGTTACCAGAGGCAAGTTTGGAAGGGATGAAATTCTGACTAGAGCAGAGGCTTCACTACCCGGGGACAGTGAAGTAAGTGGGAAAGCTTCAGTAGAGACTCATCCAGGAAGACAGCAGGTAGCTGTGAGTAAAGCTTAAAGGAGTATGGCGGGTATCTGTAAGTAGAGCTTGAAGATAAGTACAGCGGTTAGCTGTGAGTGAAGCTCGAGGGATCCAGCAGGTAGCTGAGCAGTGGCGGTGCATTCATTAAGGGCGCATTGGCCCCCTTCCTCTCTCTCCAGCCCTCCTATATGAATAATGGATAGATTCATGCACTGCATGAATCTATCCATGGCCGCCGCCGCCCACACCCCCCCCCCCATATTCAGGCGTCCGGCCCCTTTTCGGACACCGGGCACCTGAATTACAGTGACGAGGTGTATTTTTGAAGCACCTGATTAGAGCCATAGGCTCTAATAGGCTTCAATAAAGGTGGACTTGGAGCGCAGAGCATTACGCTCGCAGTTCACCCAGGTGTTAGAAAAGCAAATTAATATTCGCTGTTCTAACACTGAACCGCCTCTCCACCAATCGGGAAGCGCGGGTGTGTTACCCGTCACCTGTTTGGCTGAAACGACAGGCGCTGTAATTGAAGAAAAGAAGCCGCTCAGGTGTGAATATCCTCCAGGTAATTGCTTCTTCCCAGCAACCACGGGTGCAAGCAATGCAAATATAAGCAAGGCAAAAGATGGCGAGTGGGCGGGGGGGTCAGAGTGTTAACTTGATGGGCGCAGTGGTGGCATTTGATGGGCACAGTGGCAGCATTTGATGGGGCACAGTAGTGGTATTGTAAGGGCAAAGTGGCGGCATTTAATGGGCACAATGGTGGCATTTGATGGGCACAATGGCTGCAATTGATGGGCACAGTGGCAGCAATTGATTGGTACAGTGGCAGCATTTGATTGGCACAATGGCTGCATTTCATGGGCACAGTGGCTGCAATTGATGGGCACAGTGGCAGCATTTGATGGGCACAGTGGCAGCATTTGATGGGCACAGTGGCTGCGTTTGGGCACAGTGGCTGCAATTGATGGGCACAGTGGCGGCATTTGATGGGCACAGTGGCAGCATTTGATGGGCACAGTGGCTGCGTTTGGGCACAGTGGCTGCAATTGATGGGCACTGTGGCTGCGTTTGGTGGGCACAATGGCTGCGTTTGGTGGGCACAGTGGCTGCAATTGATGTTTTTTTTTTCTGAGTTTTTCCATTTTGAGCACCAGCCGCCACTGTTGCTGAGAGTCCAAGAAGTCTAGTGAGAGATGGTGAGCTGAGCTTGAGGATCTACAGTGGGATACCGTGAGTTAAGCTGGAAGATCTACAGTGGGATTACTGTGATAGAAGTTGTTGCTACAAGATACAGAATGCTGCATTCAGCTTATAGGCCCTTTATCTGTATTGCTGTCTGCCTAGTTCTATTTTTGTCTGTGGAGTTTGCCTAATTGCTATTGCATTTGCCTAAGGGTATCCTGTGCCATAACCCTCTCTCCCACCGTTCCTGTTAAGAGAAATAAAATCGCTTTGTTAATTTTTACCAAAAAAGTGACTGGTGCCCAATCTTTCCATCTTGCACCACACCCACTAAGCCTAGTAACCTGCACCCTGAGGAGGAATGTCAGTTCTCCCTGGCTCTGGGGGTCACCATCAGGCCCTTGGAAGTCGGGGAGGCCGCTACCGATATAAAGTTCAAACACAACTGAGGGCTTTGTTCACAGTATGAAGTGTTCCTCTGAGCTTCACAAGGTGGTGATCTCACTAATCCTGACACAAAAAAAACAGGAATACTTTATGGAATACAGACAGGAAGTGATGTCAGATAAGGACAGGACGTGATGTCTGGTATATAAAGGAAATGATATTGCACACAGGAAGGGAAATGATATCAGGTAAAAGACAGGAAGTGATATCTGGTACACACAGGAAGTGATGTCAGGTAAAGACAGGAAGTGATATCTGGTACACACAGGAAGTGATGTCAGGTAAAGACAGGAAGTGATATCTGGTACACACAGAAAGTGATGTCAGTTACTGATAGGAAGTGATGTCAGGTAAAGACAAGAAGTGATATTACATACAGACTGGAATTTCTTGAGGTGAGTCAGGTGGAAGCAGAGAGGAGACATTATAAATGAATTGTAAAGTATTCCTAAAGCCTTCTATGATATATAACTCCCTTAGTAAAGCTCATGAATATATCATCTCTTGCATAAATCAAATAATATATATATATAATATAAAAAACATGAAATGTGTGTGTATGTATGTATATGTGTGTGTGTGTATATATATATATATATATATATATATATAATGAGCATCTACTGATATCATACAACTTCTCTACTGATATTGAAACAATTATCATATATCACATAAATCGCGAGTCACGCAAGACAGAAAACACTTTGGTAAAACTAATACTACTCAATACTAGGGATGAGCTTCGAGTTCGAGTCGAACATTGCCTGTTCGCCCGTTCGCCGAACAGCGAACAAATTGGGGTGTTCGCGGCAAAATTCGAAAAGTCTATGGGAGAAATCTAAAGTGCTAATTATAAAGGCTTATATGCAAGTTATTGTCATAAAAAGTGTTTGGGGACCCGGGTCCTGCCCCAGGGGACATGTATCAATGCAAATTTTTTTTTTAAAACGGCCGTTTTTTTGGGAGCAGTGATTTTAATAATGCTTAAAGTAAAACAATAAAAGTGAAATATTCCTTTAAATTTCGTACCTGGGGGGTGTGTATGATATGCATATAAAGTCGCGCATGTTTCCCGTGCTTAGAACTGTCCCTGCAAAAAATGTCATTTTTGAAGGAAAAAAAGTCATTTAAAACTCACTCGCGGCTATTAATGAATTGTCGGCTCCCAGCAATACATACAAAAGTCATTGATAAAAAAAAAAAAAAAAGCGTGGGGGTCCCCCAGAATTCAATTACCAGGCCCTTCAGGTCTGGAATGGATTTTAAGGGGAACTCCACCCCAAATTAAAAAAAAAATGGCGTGGAGTCACCCCAAAAATCCATACCAGACCCTTATCCGAGCACGCAACCTGACCGGCCGCAGGAAAAGAGGGGGGGACGAGAGAGCGCCCCCCCTCCTGAACCGTACCAGGCCACATGCTCTCAACATCGGGAGGATGTCCCCATGTTGATGGGGACAAGGGCCTCATCCCCACAACCCTTGCCCGGTGGTTGTGGGGGTCTGCGGGCGGGGGGCTTATCGGAATCTGGAAGACCCCTTTAACAAAGGGGACCCCCAGATCCCGCCCCCCCATGTGAATTGGTAAGGGGTACATTTTACCCCTACCATTTCACAAAGAAAGTGTCAAAAAATGTTAAAAAAAACACACAAACACCTTGAAAAAGTCCTTTATTAAAAAAAAAAAACAGCAGTGAAATCCAGTGTCCCGCGGCGATCCTGATGTCCAGCACTGTCCGTCATTGGTTGAGCCTGAGCGGACCTGATGGGGAACTTCCTCTGCAGTCTATTACATGTATAGACCCGCCCCTTCTAAAGTTCCCCATCAGGTCTGCTCAGCCAATGACTCGGTGAAAGGCTGAGGACCTGATGCGGAACATGAGAAGGGGCGGGTCTATACATGTATTACAAAGTGAGAGAAGTTCCCCATCAGGTCCGCCCCCTCAGTATGTCAGACCCCGCCTATGTCTTTGGCCTGAGCGGGGAACTTCCTTCACTGTGTAATTTAAATTTACACAGTGAAGGAAGTTTTCCGCTCAGGCCAATGACGTAGGCGGGGTCTGACAAACCGAGGGGGCGGACCTGATGGGGAACTTCTCTCACTTTGTAATACATGTATAGACCCGCCCCTGCTCATGTTCTGCATCAGGTCCTTAGCCTTACACCAAATCATTGGCTGAGCGGACCTGATGGGGAACTTTAGAAGGGGCGGGTCTATACATGTAATAGACTGCAGAGGAAGTTCCCCATCAGGTCCGCTCAGGCTCAACCAATGACGGACAGTGCTGGACATCAGGATCGCCGCGGGACACTGGATTTCACTGCTGGAATGTTTTTTTTTTAAATAAAGGACTTTTTCAAGGTGTTTGTGTTTTTTATTTTTTTACATTTTTTGACACTTTCTTTGTGAAATGGTAGGGGTACAATGTACCCCTTACCAATTCACATAGGGGGGACCGGGATCTGGGGGTCCCCTTTGTTAAAGGGGTCTTCCAGATTCCGATAAGCCCCCCGCCCGCAGACCCCCACAACCACCGGGCAAGGGTTGTGGGGATGAGGCCCTTGTCCCCATCAACATGGGGACATCCTCCCCATGTTGAGGGCATGTGGCCTGGTACGGTTCAGGAGGGGGGGCGCTCTCTCGTCCCCCCCTCTTTTCCTGCGGCCGGCCAGGTTGCGTGCTCGGATAAGGGTCTGGTATGGATTTTTGGGGGGACTCCACGCCATTTTTTTAAACAATTTGGGGTGCAGTTCCCCTTAAAATCCATGCCAGATCTGAAGGGCCTGGTAATTGAATTCTGGGGGACCCCCACGCTTTTTTTTTTTTTTTTTTATCAATGACTTTTGTATGTATTGCCGGGAGCCGACAATTCATTAATAGCCGCGAGTGAGTTTTAAATGACTTTTTTTCCTTCAAAAATGACATTTTATGCAGGGACAGTTCTAAGCACGGGAAACATGCGCCACTTTACATGCATATCATACACACCCCTCAGGTACGAAATTTAAAGGAATATTTCACTTTTATTTTTTCATTTTAAGCATTATTAAAATCACTGCTCCCGAAAAAACTGCCGTTTTTAAAACTTCTTTTTGCACTGATACATGTCCCCTGGGGCAGGACCCGGGTACCCAAATACTTTTTAGGACAATAACTTACATATTAGCCTTTATAATTAGCACTTTAGATTTTGAACGTTTGAGTCCATTGTATTTAATAGCGTTCTAAAGTTCACGCGAACATTCTGTCTGTTCGCAGGTTCTGGTGCGAACCGAACAGGGGGGTGTTCAGCTCATCCCTGCTCAATACTCATCATGTATGGCGCAATATTCAAATGTTCAGATATACTGTGTAATACAGTACACCTCCCCCTTCAATTGTACCATTCATGATGTGCAAGAAATTAGAATTAAACTAAGAATACTACAACTTACTTCTCAATAATCAGCATAATAAAAAAGTGTCCCATTCAAAGGTCCAAACACACTGTGTACTTATTTGTGTACTACAGTGCACCTCCCCCTTAAATTATACACTCCATGATGTGCAAAAAATTTGTTCTGATTTATCCTTTCTTCTCTCTGTAATGGACCTTCTCCCTTGTGTCAAATTCCAGCACTGGGCTCCACTTAGTGGGGTATCCATCATGGGTACAATGGGGGCTCTCACACAGTGCACCCAGTGAGGATTGCTGTCAGCAGTGCCTACCTGTGCCCTCACTTCTCCTCGCCTCAAATCGGGCGAGGATGCGTCATTGGTTTCCAGAGTGCCTGAAGCCACCAGCTTTCTAATAGGGATGAACAGAGCTGCCCTAGGTTTGATTTGAATCAGCGAACTTCTAAAATTTTTAAATGCCGATCCAGAACCCCACTGGAATCAATGGGACCCAAATCAAAAATTCCCAATTCTATGGGTTCATAGGCAAGGAGGTGAAAAACAATAGCGTGGTGGGGGGTGGACACTGCCCCAGGGATTTTAAATGCTGAAAAGAGAAGTTCAGGTTTCCAAAAAATAAAAAGAATACTCACCTAGGTGGATGCAGCATTGATCTGATGTTGCATCGGTCCCCCTGCCGCCTCTACACTGAAAACTGTGAGTGATTAAAGTGGTTGTAAACCTGAAAAAAAAAAAAAACACCTGCAAGACAAAGCCATAATGAGCTAGTATGACTAGCATACTAGCTCGTTATGCATTACTTACCTTAGATCGAAGCCGTCTTCGTCTCCCCCTCCGGCTGCAGACATCTCTCCGCAGATACCCGGAAGGTTACTTCTGGGTATCGCCACTCCGGCGCTATGATTGGCTGGAGCGGCGAAGACGTCACTTCGCGCATGCGCACGGGAGCCGTCAAATCCGGCAACGCCGGATTTGTGTATGGGATTTACAGTGCGCCTGCACTGTTGTCTGCGCCATGCATGCCCCGTAGACAATGTGTAATCCCATTCACAAATATCTCCTAAACCGTGTATGTTTAGGAGATATCGAAAACACCTACAGGTAAGCCTTAATCTAGGCTTACCTGTAGGTGAAACTTGCAAAGGAGGGTTTACAGCCACTTTAAACTCAGCAGAACGCTCAGTTCTTCCCTCCGCTCTAAGCAGACTGTCAGTCATTTGCTCTCTGCTGTGGCCTTCCAGCTCTCACTGGAGTGTTGGGCTGTGCAAGGGATAGGAGCGGCTGGCTCAGTCTCCCAGTGGCTCTGAGAGGCAGCTACCGGTCCAGGCTTCTGGGTGAACACCGACTGTAAAGTCAGGATCTTTCCTGAGTGACATCGGCCGACCGCAGACTTTAGCCTGCTGTCACAGGAGTGCAGAATGAACTGCAACCCTGGGATCCATAAGAGAAGTAGGGCCAAAAAAGCTTTGACAGGGTCAGTTGGCAGTTCATGCAGGCTACTCTGGAGCATATTGGCTTGGGCACACATGTGCTGAATTGGATTATTACCCTTTACTCGGCTCCGTCCATGGTCGTCAAAGTGAATGAGACTAGATCTCATTTATTCAACATTAAAAAACTGAACAAGACAGGGGTGCCCCCTCTCTCCCATCATTTACATCCTCTCTCTCCAACCCTTTCTTTGTACCTTACATGCTGATCCTGACATAGCAATTTACAATAAATCATCTGGCATTGACAAGGTTTCCGCCTTTTAATTTACTTTATAATGGCTCCATCTACAACCATATCTAATCTACTGAGAGATCTGCTGGAGTATGGCTCCCTTTCCAATTGTAAAACACATTTATCCAAATCTTTGGCCCTCAACCTTTCTACAGACCCTGAAATGATTCATCGCCTTCCACCTCGTCTTGCTTTCAAATGGGCCACTAACTCACTTTGATACCCTGGAACCTACATAACAGCTGACCTCACAACCCTCTACGCTGCAAACTAGGAACCCCTCTTCTGTAAAATTAGGAGTGATCTACAACACTGGCACTCATTGACATTGATGTGGTTCAGTCCCTGCAACACCATAAAAATTACTATCCTCCCACGAGTGCTGTTCTCACTCCAAGCTCTATCACCAGACTGCCTGCTTTCTTCTTCAAAAACATAGGCGCCCTGTTTAAAGAGTTTGTCTGGTCTCATAGAAAGCCATGCTTTAGGAAACAAATGTTGACACTATCCCAGATCCATGGAGGAGTTGGAGACTTCTGAGTATATTGCAGGGCGACCCACCTGACCAGAATTGTGAACTTGTTCTATCATGGTTCAGCCAAGCTTTGGGTGGCCATGGAGTTGGAGGATTCTTCCGTCTCAGCTCTGATTTGGCCTTGGATTTAGTCCCCACTTATGCTGTAGCCTAAGGAACACTCTACCTTAGGCAGTACTATCTTGGTTGCCAGAGAAGCCGTTCGTTACTCTTGTGTGTTGCCCCTTCCTTCCCTGGCATCCAAGATAAACTCTTTTGTCACCTCTCACTTTGTGGTTACACACTGTTGTGTTACACTATGTGATTATTCTTGCTCTGTGTCTTTAAGATCTGTCCCCTTCTTTCTAGCTGAACTCTCTCTCTCACCGTAGTTCTTTATATATCTCCTCCACTTCCTGATTCTGGTCATTACTCCTGTATATCTTCCATGCTAAACATCTTACATGTGGCTTACAACTGCAACGTTTTTCTACCTATGAATATCCATCATTAAACAGAACATTCGAAAGGACTCATCGTCTGTCGTCCTAACTGTGAGTTTATTCATTGAGTTAAACTGCCTGTATCGATGCAAGGGATGAATATCAAACCAGCTTGAGTAAGGCCTACTTAAACCTGGAGATGAACTTTATCGCTTTGTAGTTGAGACAGAACAGTAGAAAAACTGAGTTTCACAGCCTAATTACAAGATTTCTGCATGTCAGTACTGAAACAGACAAGATTTACTGCCCTCATAGCAAGACAGAAGGGACAGAGCAGCACATGGCAGCCTTATAGCCTGAGACAATCTGCACAGTGCCATATTTCAGCACACAGATCCTGCCTGCTTTCACAGTCAGTCTGCTATCATGAGTGACCAAGCTTCTGCATGTGAACTCACATCTCTTTCCTCACAAGTTCCTGAAGAAACTGAGTTACCCAAACGCTCAGTTAAACCCACTTGGAAAGTAATGGAGAATTATGAAGCTTCAAGGACTGAATTGTCAAATAGCTTGGAATTAGTCTGGGAGAAAATCCTTGCTGAAGCCAATACAGTGTCTGTTGAACGTGAACCACTGACACTAGAGGGCGCCATTAAACAACTTTCTGCCTCATATGAGCTTTATCAGCTTACCAGCAACAAATTCACTAATGTCTTGCAAAACATGAATACAGAAAGTGCGATGACACAATTAAAGCGCGTCAATGCTCTCAATATTGAAAGAGACAGTTTTATCCAGCAAACCAGATTAAAGGCAGAAGCAAAAATAAAGCTGTTACAGGACACTGCATCTCACAGATCTGTTTCCACCAGACGTTCTAAAAACTCGTCAAGATCCCATAGTTCAAGATACTCAACACTCAGTGAGCGACTTATTAATGCCCGCGCTGAAGTGGAAGCCAGCAAAGTGCAGGTGGCATATGCAGAAAAAAGAGCAGAGTTGGAAGCTCGAAGGGCAGAGTTGAAAGCGCAGTCAGCACGACAAAGAGCAACAATGGAAACCTTAAATGAACAGTGTAAACATGACGCAGCTATGGCAAAGCTAAGGGTCCTACAGCAAGCTATCAGTGCAGACGAAGGTGCAAGTGAGAAAGACAGCATTAACCTAAACATAGCAGATATGGAAGACCCCCTCAAACGCACTAAAGACTATGTCCTAAGCCACTGCAGTGCACACTCCATTGTCTCCAATGCTCCCGGCTACATAGAGACTCCTTCACAGCTTCAAGTTAAAGAGGTTAAAGCAACTTCCTGCACTCAAAATCACTCCACTGCATTTCCTACCTGCCTACCTTGCCTGCCTTCATACGTCACAGAGCATCAGCGCAAGCTTCAAGCAAGTCGTCAATTTCCAGTCATCGGTACAGCCTTGAATCAACGTACCATTGGAACAACTGACTTCAAGCAAGCAACTCACCTGGATGCATCTGCTGCACCATATTTCCCTGTGTCCTTTAACAACAATGTCAAAGATAACGCAATCAGCACCATACAGCCAACAGCATCTCACATAAAGGCGGAGACAACTGAAACAGAAGAGTTTGTGAGGTACATGCTTCGCAGGGAGCTCACAAAGACTGGTCTTACAAGTTTTGATGACCAACCTGAGAACTACAGAAGTTGGAAATGTGCCTTCAGAACTACAATCAGCAATATTGGCATTACAGCTGATCAAGAATTGAATCTGCTGATCAAATGGCTTGGTCCTCTATCTGCTGCACGTGTTAAGCCATTAAGATCGGTTTTCATGGACAATCCTACTGCAGGCCTCACAGCTGCATGGGAGCGACTAGAGCAAAGTTATGGCAGTCCAGAAGCTATAGAAAATGCTTTGTTCATGCGTCTGGAAACTTTCCCAAAGATATTCGGTAAGGACAACAAGGAGTTCCAGAGACTGAGTGACCTTCTCCTTGAGCTTCAGCTAGCCAAGACAGACCCAAAACTACCTGGACTCAGTTACCTTGACACTCCAAGAGGGGTAAACCCAATTGTCTCCAAGCTCCCGTATGCAAGAGAAATGGACTGCACTAGGGTCATCATACAAAAGAGAGAACAACGTTTCCTTCCCTCCATTCTCTTTCTTCTGCGAATTCATCAGGGAAATTGCAGAGACCAAGAACGATCCAAGTTTTTCCTACGGTGAGTACAGTCTCTTCTCACCCTTTCCTAAGAGTACCAGCCTTCAGGGCAACTACAGAAACCATAGAGGCCCAGTGTCCGTGAAAAAGACTGACATCCTTCCCACTCCTACCACAGTTCTGGCCACGAACAAACAGAGTAGGAAGATTGAAAACCCTAACAGAGAGTGTCCCATACACAAGAAGCCACACCCCCTCAATAAATGTATCGGCTTTAGGAAAAAGCCTCTGGAAGAGCGCAAGGAGCTTTTAAAGACATTTAGGGTATGTTTCAGGTGCTGTGCTTCTACAGAACATTTTGCAAGGGACTGTAATGTGTCCATCAAGTGCATAGAGTGTGGCTCTGAAGAACATGTGCAAGCCCTCCATCCTCTTGAGCCCAGCTCTGCACAACCTGCCAACGCTCCTCCCAGATTAACGCACGGCGGGGAGAATACAGACCAAGTGCCTAATTCTACCATCATTTCTTCATCCTGCACTGAAGTTTGTGGAGAAGACCGCTGTGGTAAGTCCTGTGCTAAGATATGCTTGGTGAACATATACCACAAGGATCAACCAGAAAAGTCTCTAAAGGCATATACTATCTTAGACGATCAGAGCAATCGATCACTTGCAAAATCGGAATTGTTCAATCTATTTGAAATAAAAGGCGAAGCTCATCCTTACACCTTGGGTACCTGTAGTGGAACTATAGAGGTTTCTGGAAGAAGGGCTCATGGACTCATGGTATCTTCTCTCAAAGGTAACTTGCAATTACCCTTACCTACACTTGTTGAGTGCAATCAGATACCTGCTAACAGGGAAGAAATCCCTACTCCAGCTGCTGCTTTCCATCACCCTCACCTCAAGGTAATAGCAAATGAGATACCGCCGCTTGACAAAGATGCTCAGATCCTTCTTCTGTTAGGAAGAGACATTCTAAGAGTTCACAAGGTACACAGACAAGTCAGTGGACCCCCAGATGCCCCATTTGCCCAGCGCACAGATCTAGGGTGGGTCATCATAGGCAATGTCTGCATAGGCAAAATGAAAAGACCTACCAACATTTCGTCATTCAAGACAAATGTTTTGCCATATGGCCGAAACACTTACTTTGAGCCATGCCCACATCACTACTGGGTGAAAGAGAAGATAGCCAGCCACGAATGGCAACATGGTATCTCAGGTGACACAAGCCCTTTCTCCTGCCATGATGGCGACTTTGGCTCTACAGTGTTTAATGCAACCAGTGAAGATGACATACTGGCTCCTTCAATGGAAGACAAAGAATTCATCAAGGTAATGGACAATGAGTTCTTTCAAGATGACTCCAATAACTGGGTAGCACCCCTACCCTTTCGTCTCCCAAGAGAGAGATTGCCCAACAACTTACAGCAGGCCATCAGTAGATTCTCCTCCTTAAAGCGAAACTTAAGCAGGAAACCAGAGATGCAAAAGCACTTTGTGGACTTTATGCAAAATGTATTTGACAGAGATTATGCAGAGTCTGCTCCCCCACTAAAGGAGGGAGAAGAATGCTGGTACCTTCCATCCTTTGGCGTGTATCACCCACGCAAACCAGACCAAATCAGAGTTGTCTTTGATTCCAGTGCTCAGCACAAAGGTGTTTCTCTTAACAACATGCTCCTTACCGGACCCAACTTGAACAACAGTCTAATAGGAGTCTTGATTCGTTTCAGACAAGAGCCTGTAGCAGTAATGGCCGACATTCAACAGATGTTTCACTGCTTCATCGTCAGAGAAGACAACAGAAACTACCTCAGGTTTCTATGGCACAAGGACAATGACCTCAACAAGGAAGTTATAGATTATCGCATGAAGGTACATGTCTTCGGTAACAGTCCTTCCCCAGCAGTGGCAACTTATGGGCTAAGGAGAACAGCTCAGACTGGAGAAGTTGAATATGGATCTGATGCCCGTCAATTTGTTGAAAGAAACTTCTACGTTGACGACGCACTTAAGTCCTTTCCAACTGCTAAAGAAGCAATTGATCTTCTCACCAGAACAAAGGAGATGCTGTCTGTAGCAAACCTTAGACTGCACAAGATTATATCCAACAGCCAGGAACTTATGAATGCCTTTCACTCTGAGGACTATGCCACTAGTCTAAAAAACCTTGACTTAGGTACAGATGTGCCTCCTGTACAGCGAAGTCTGGGTTTGTTGTGGAACATCAAGCAAGACAAATTCACCTTCCAAGTGTCAACTTGTGACAAACCCTTCACTAAGAGAGGAGTCCTGTCCGTGGTGAATAGCATCTATGACCCACTGGGTTTCCTTGCTCCAGTTACCATTCAAGGTAAGATTTTACTAAGACAGTTGTCTACTGAGAACATAGACTGGGATACTCCCTTGCCTAGTGAGAATCAACACAAGTGGGAAAGGTGGAGATATTCTTTGAAGTCACTAGAAAAACTTCAGATTCCCCGTTGCTATGTTCCAGGATCCACTTCAACTGCTAACCGGAGAGAGATTCATATTTTCTCTGATGCATCAGTTGAAGCTATTGCTGCAGTAGCCTATTTGAAGACCTCTGAACTGAATGGAGAATCACACTGTAGTTTTGTCCTAGGCAAGGCAAAACACACACCCAAGCCTGCACATACCATACCAAGACTTGAACTTTGTGCAGCCGTGCTAGCAGTAGAAATTGCAGAGGTCATACGAAGTGAAATGGACACTAGAATTGATTCTTTCACCTTCTATACAGACAGTAAGGTAGTACTTGGTTACATAAACAACCAAACAAAACAATTTTATGTGTACGTCAGCAACAGGGTTGAACGTATCAAGAGATTCTCTCTACCAAGTCAATGGCATCACGTTCCCACTGAACTCAACCCAGCTGACTGTGGGACCAGAGCCGTGTCACCTGCCGCTCTTCAGGACAGCTTATGGCTGTCACCTCCAAGGTTTCTGCGTGAGGACTCTTACTTACTCCCTATTGACACCACCTATGGGCTAGTAAACCCTGAAGATGATAAGAAAATAAGAACTGTGAACACCTCACTCCACACTTCTGTAAGTACAAAACAGAAGCTGCGGTCACACCATTACAGGCATCGATGGAAGCAGGTGCAGTATCTAGCCAATGTGTTCTGGCATCGCTGGAAGAAAAAGTATCTTCACCACCTTCAAGGTCGTAACAAATGGCAAGCATCTAAACCGAATCTTAAGGTTGGAGACCTCATCCTTCTAAAAGACAAGGAAGTTTGTCGGAATGAGTGGCCTATGGGTCTTATTACTAAAGTTATGCCCAGCGACGATAACAAAGTCCGGAAGGTAGAAGTCAAGGTAACCAAGGGAGGATCGACACGAACCTTTAGTCGACCAATTACAGAGTTAGTACTCCTTTTGCCAGGTGAGTGACTTGTGCAAGGACTAGCCATGCTGTTGGCACGGCGGGGAGTACATTGCTGCCATCTACAGGTTCTACTCAGAACTTTGGAATTATTTGAAGACATCATACTGTGACTTATGTTCTTCATCCTGTTGAACTTACGTTTATTATTTGCTTGTTGCATGTTTTTCATTACAGGTTCCAGGACATTCGTCAGTATTGGACTTTTTGAAAATATATATTTTAGTTTAAGGTTATGAAATCTAAAGATTTCAGACGGGGAGTGTTGTGTTACACTATGTGATTATTCTTGCTCTGTGTCTTTAAGATCTGTCCCCTTCTTTCTAGCTGAACTCTCTCTCTCACCGTAGTTCTTTATATATCTCCTCCACTTCCTGATTCTGGTCATTACTCCTGTATATCTTCCATGCTAAACATCTTACATGTGGCTTACAACTGCAACGTTTTTCTATCTATGAATATCCATCATTAAACGGAACATTCAAAAAAGGATTCATCGTCTGTCGTCCTAACTGTGAGTTTATTCATTGAGTTAAACTGCCTGTATCGATGCAAGGGATGAATATCAAACCAGCTTGAGTAAGGCCTACTTAAACCTGGAGATGAACTTTATCGCTTTGTAGTTGAGACAGAACACACACATTTGTTGGATTTCCTGACACAAGATGTCGCCCTCCTTTCATCCAACATTACGCGTATCCCTGACCCTTCTCTAGATTTCTGGACAGAATTACAGCTTCATCATTTTCTACGTACCCTTCTTAAACAGAAAGGCATATCACAACCTCTCATGGAGTTTGAAATCCTATGCCATAACTGTGAACTGACACACCACTCTCCCTCTGTTATTTATGCAGCTTTGTTAGACCTGACCCCACCTTCACAAAAATTAAATTTCATCGTGGACCGCATCAGCATTCTGGGTGCCCTCAAAGGTCTGGTTGTATCTGTAAGACTATATAAATGTTCCGCAGCTTCACAGAGAAGTACAGGATCTGACAGAGGAGTTCTGTCCTCCTCTCTGCTGCCAATTGCTGAGACAAGGTGGAGGCATAGACAAGGGGGTGCTGCAGCTGCAGGAGATGTGCGGGGACCACATAAAATTGGCCTAGTGGGCCAAATTCTGTCCCTGTGATATCTTTTATCTACAGCAGATGATGATACACACATATATAGTGTGGAAATGTAGATTAACCCCTTCAGGGTCAGAACATTTTCTCACCTGTGGGGCCGGAACATTCTCTTCATTTTGGAGATGTGGGGGTGGGGGGGGGGTTTATGTAGACATAAAGGCCAAAGGGTAAGGCGCTCCCAGAACCTAGAAACATATCAAACACCAAACTGAATGTTCCTCTGTGTGTAATCCTAGGGGCCATTCTTACATGATAGAAACCCTCATATTATCCCCCATACATCCCCATCCTAATATTGTACAACCAGTACAGTCCAGATAATTTTCTGTTATCAATTATTGGTCCACAGGAAACCTGTATAGATCACATGACCAATAAGGATGGAGGAGGACCGGAGTCCCATGACTGCAAAAATACTAAACCACAGCCTGGAGATCATCCACCTGCTGACCGGACAGGTGAGGAGGATTTTGGGAGGTCACATGACATCACTCTTATCTCTATTAATAAAACACAGACCTGACCTGAGAGGTGAGGAGGATTCCGTGAGGTCACATGACATCACTCTTATCTCTATTAATAAAATACAGACCTGACCGGACAGGTGAGGAGGATTTTGGGAGGTCACATGACATCACTCTTATCTCTATTAATAAAACACAGACCTGACCTGAGAGGTGAGGAGGATTCCGTGAGGTCACATGACATCACTCTTATCTCTATTAATAAAATACAGACCTGACCGGACAGGTGAGGAGGATTTTGGGAGGTCACATGACATCACTCTTATCTCTATTAATAAAACACAGACCTGACCTGAGAGGTGAGGAGGATTCTGTGAGGTCACATGACATCACTGTTATCTCTAATAATAAAACACAGACCTGACCAGAGAGGTGAGGAGGATTCTGGGAGGTCACATGACATCACTTTTATCTCTTAATAAAACACAGTCCTCACCGGAGGGGTGAGGAGGATTCTGGGAGGTCACATGACATCATTCTTATCTCTATTAATAAAATACAGACCTGACCGGAGAGGTGAGGAGGATTCTGGGATTCTAACATGATATTCCTATTGGTTCTCCAATACAGAGTTTTCCTCCTATGACGTCAGGTGATCCTATTACCATCACAGTGCCTCCATGTGAGTCCCTAAAACCTGAGAGACACAACATGCAGAAGATTCTAGAAGTCACCCAGAAGATGACGGAGCTGCTGACAGGAGAGATGAGGGGTGCCGGGAATTCTGGGACATTATCCAGTAACAGACAAGGGATGTGTCTGGATGATGACTGTATCATTGTGTGTGTCAGGTTCCTATAAGGTGTCAGGATGTCACTGTCTATTTCTCCATGGAGGAGTGGGAGTATTTAGAAGGACACAAGGATCTCTACATGGACGTCATGACGGAGAATCGGCCGCCCCTCACATCACCGGGTAAGAGGAAACTATAGTAAAGGAGAAAGCAGTATGGAGGCTCCAACTAGATCCACCATCATCTGATAAACACATAGAAACAATGTATTCCGTCAGTGTATGTGTTTCCTACAGATGGATCCAGTAATGGGAACCCCCCAGAGAGATGTCCCCGTCCTCTGAATTCCTCGGATTCCACACAGGAAGGTCACACCATCCCTCACTGTTACAAGGTTGGTGGGACAGCATTTACAACATGGACTTGTTGAGGTGATGTGTGGATTTTATATATGTGATGTCACAGTAATAAAGCTTATGTTTTACAGATGATATTTTCTCAAATTTTCTTGGTTTAGAGTGGAGATCCAATTGATATACAATTTGAGGTTAAAGCAGAAGAAGAAGAGACGTATGTGAGGGATGATCAGCAGTCTATGGAGGAGGATAGAATAATGGGGACAATTATAGAAGAGGACACTCCTACAGAGATCAGTACAGGTGGGTCATTGACACTAAATACATTCCTCCACCCATACTGCTCACTGATGACTGGTGCAGAGTAGGGTGGGGACTGGGTAGGGTTGCCACCTTTTCAACAAGCCAAACCTCAACACTTTAGCGGCATACAACAATTAAAAAAAAAAATTGCAGTATACATTATAGAATTGTAAAAGACCTGGGACACCTTTTGGGTGACCCAAAAAGAGTAGTAATGCGGCGCTGTGACGAACAGTGGGTGTGGCCGAAAGGTTAGTCTGTCCCCCATTACAATCCCCCCCTTGTCAGTCTGTCCCCCAGTACAATCCCCCAGGTCAGTCTGTCCCCAAGTATAATCCCCCCAGGTCATTCTATCCCCCAGTACAATCCCCCCAGGTAAGCCTGTCTCCTAGTACAATCCCCCAGGTAAGCCTGTCTCCTAGTACAATCCCCTCGGGTTAGCTTGTCCCCCAGTACAATTCCCCCAGGTTAGCCTGTTCCCTAGTACAATCCCCCTAGGTCAGCTTGTCCCCCAGTACAATCCCCACAGGTCAGCCTGTCCCCCAGTACAACCCCCCCCCAGGTCAGTCTGTTTACCAGTATTATCCCCCCATCTCAGTCTGTCCCCCGGTATAATACCCCAGGTCAGTCTGCCCAACCAGTTTAAACCCCCCAAGGCAGTCTCTCCCCCAGTATAATCCCACCAGGTCAGTCTGTCCCCCAGTATAATCCCCCAGGTCAGTCTGTCCCCCAGTATAATCACCCAGGTCAGTCTGTACCCCAGTATAATTCCCCCAGGTCAGTCTGTCCTCCAGTATAAAAAGAAAAAAACTGCGCCAACCCAATTAATCCCCAAAAAACTTTTTCTGCATCAAATATTGGTAGGACCAATAGATAAGTCCAAACGCTATTTTTGGACAAAGGTAAGTCCAACAAACAGTTACCAGTAAGTGATCCAGGGCAACCAGAAAAAAGATGATGCACTTCCTCCTTAAATAGCAAAGGCACAACACCACCGTGACTTGTTCAGGACTCTGTGTGAGGTAACCACCACCAAAGACAAGGGGAGCAGCTTACCAGAAGGCAAGCGGTATGGGACATTCGACTGTTACCCAGCCGCGGCCTTTACGATGCAACAGTAATCCCCCCTTAGTCAGCAGCGGTGTTCATTCAAAAAACTTCCACATGTATTCGCATCATGGACCCCAGACATAGATTGAAATAGAAAGGGCAAGCCAATAGCGTAACTCCGTTTGGAACAGTTTATTTATAAAACGTAAGTTATACTTACAGGTTAAGAAGATAAAAGGTAGCTTTTCAATAAAAGATACACTGTATTGCCGGCCGGCATATCAGAAGCCTCACTCCTCGGGCGTGGTGACGTCACTGAGCGTCCTCCTAGACGCGTTTCGTCATTACGCAGACGTTATCAATAGGAAAGGGCGCTGAGGGACGCATCACGCTTAAGTAGGCCGGACCACATTATGAGATGCACGGAGCGGACATCTTTCTATTGGGCAATTCCGCCCTTACTAAAATACCTAAATACCAGAGGTCTCAGTGTAAGACCGGCTACATTACAAGAACATACCCAGGACTGCAACACTTGGGTGGGCCAATCCTTAATAAAAAACTCGGAATTTCACCTGCGGGCAGAGGCGACGGCTAATCCACTCAGTAGAGGAACTTAATTAGGTAAAATTATACATCTCTCAAAAGGTGAATAAACCTCACGGAGTAAGTAATTTAAACAAAAAGTGAATTACCACATCAACTAATAACCTAATATGTGTAACACAAAACAGTATTAATTAGATAAATTCAATGTTCACACTCCGATCATATATGCGGTAATAGACCGCTCTGAAGTGACATCTGGTGGACAAAAGTGTCAGTGAAGTTATAAAACATGTGCCCTAATCAGTTCAAAACAAACTCTAGACTGACATCTTGTGGACAAACCACAGATGACAGATACAAAATGACAAATTGAATTACATTATGTGTGTTATGTGAACTATATTTTAAACCTATTAATAGGAATAGTGCTAATAGCATATGAAATGGTGATTTTAACTCACCAAAAAAAAGTATAATTAATAGGTGATTTGATAAAATATATATAATAAATTAAAAAATATATATATATATAAGAAAAAAGGAAGAAGGGAAAAAACAACAACACCACATAAAAAAACTAAAAAAACATATGTGCATCCGTGCATCACACACTGGGTTTACATAGATGTCATATCTAAGCATTATTAATAAATGCGTTTACATCGGTTTCAATATTCAACCCATAAGGGGAGTAGGTCTTCAACCGATGAATCCAAGCCATTTCTAGCCTTGAAATCTCCCTAACTAAATTACTACCCCTCCAATTTGGTCTAAATTTGTCAATCCCCAAAAAGAGAGTGTTAGAGGGGTTTCTATTGTGTTTAAGCAAATAATGCTTTGACACATCGCTTCTCGGCCTTTTGGCTAAGATCAAGTGTAGTATCTGTTCTTATCAGTTGCTAGAGGATGCGCTGAAGCACCTCCTACATGGGGAGGGTGGACGCAAATCCAATGGCGTCATTGCACCTGGAAGGATGGTTTCGGTAGGGGCCACGCCGTGCTGCCCGACAGTATACTGGGGGCCGGTAGTGGTTGAGTCTGAGCCGTCTGGAAGGGTACTCCTGGTGAGGATGGAATGCTGCATTTGGTCTGGTCTTTTTGCTGAGTCTTATTCTGGCCTTCTGGCTGGAGGGTGTAAGTGCTGTCCTTGTTGGCGATCTGGTTGGAGGAGCTGGCTAATCCCTGTTTCTGAGCGGGGTGCGGCCATGCAAATCCGCTGGGTTGATGGGAGTCTGGAAGGGCTAGTATCGGTGGAGGCTGTATGCAGGGGCAGCTCTCCCTGAGAAAACCTTGAAGGGCTCTCTATCAGCAGGACAGGGGGCTGCACTGACCAGTCGGGGGGTCGGATAGGAGCCGAAAAGCCCATGGTGCATGTGCCCTTGGAGTGGCAGTCCAAGGGTGCCAGACGATCACATGTGAGTGAGGGTCACATTGATATATGGCACCGCGGTCACTGCACCATGTCACACCTTTTTAGCACCTGCCTCCTGGGCCGGGCCTTTTGGCTAGGACCGGAGGAATTTTTTATTCCTGGCCGGAGGGCCTGGCCATTGTATAGCACAATGGCCACTTTTCACTCTCCCACCTTCCTTCTCCCCACTTTCTTTTTATTTATCCCCGTGTGTGTCACTTTTTTGTATTTTTTTGTTTGGTGTCCCACGTTTGTCACAGTGTGTTTAGTAGGGTGTAGGTCCTCGGGCCTGCCCTGAACGACTTGGGAGTAGGTGGACATGGTCTTCTGGCCTGGTTCGCCTACTCTCATGGGGTCTCCCTTCGGGGGAGCCCTACCAAGTACTTGGGTGGGTCTGTTTCGGCAGACCCTCCAGAGAAAGGGGTCCGTCTGGTTTCGGCCAGTCGGACCACGTGATGTACCTCAGTCCCCGTCAGGAGCCTAACGCCCCGGGGGATCAGGGTAAGGTCCTTCCTAGTGGAGGACTAGTGTTACACCCGTTGCACGTTTTGTGTTTCACTCTTTATGTGTGTGCACTTTTTTTGGCACCGGGTGGAGTTTTTTGGGTGTGTTTCACACGCCATGGGCTTTTCAAAAAAAAAAAAAAAAATGCTTTGACACAGAGTGGTTTTTAAACCCTGTTAGGATGTTAGTGATATGTTCGTTGAGTCGTACCTGAAGTGGGCGTTTGGTCCACCCTACATATTGCAGGCCACACGGGCACTGCACCAGGTACACCACTCCGGTAGAGGCACAAGTAATGCAAGGTTTAATGGTATACTGTAAACCTGTGGCTGTAGATGTAAAATTAGTCGTGCGTCTCTCATGATTTGAGTTCATAGAACATACCCTGCATTTCCTGCATTTGTAATAACCTGTGAGTTGTTCAAAAAAAACCATCCCACTGCTAGGCGGGTTCACAACTCCAGGGGCAATGCGTTTTTTTAAGGACTGAACCCCTCTAAAAATAACCTTCGGCCTCTCTGGAAGAATGTCTTTCAACACGCTATCATTCGCCACAATGTGCCAATGCTTCCCAATCAATTGTTTAATGGCCCTATATTGGATGGAATATGTGGAAATGAAGGGTACTCCCAAAGGAAAACCTTCCCCCTCCTGTGGCGCATTCTCCACCAGAAGGTCCTCTCTCTTGGTTTAAGTAACCACTTTTAGGGACTCCTGCAAGGTCAGCAATCGTGTATCCCTTTTCCAGAAACCGACCTGTCAGAACATCAGCCTGTTGGACAAATTCGTGGTCATCAGAGCAGTTCCTCCTTAATCTTAGATACTGACTCTTTGGGACTGCTCTGAGCCAGGAGGCGTGATGACAGCTCCCCATAGGTATAAAAGAGTTCCTGTCTGTATCCTTAAAAAAAGTTGAAGTAACAAACTGGTCACCTCTTATGGAGATCCGCAAGTCCAAATAATGGACCTCGGTTTGGCTAGCTACATATTTCAATTCTATATTCCCCTGGTTGTTGTTTAATGTGGACATAAATTCGATCAAACCCTGATGGGGGCCATCCCATAGGAGGAGGATGTCATCAATATACCTAGCCCAAAAAGCCACCTGGGGCAGATCTCTGGTATAGATGACATCCTCCTCCCACCTGGCCATAAAAAGGTTGGCCAGGTTCGGGGCATACTTGGCCCTCATCGCAACTCCGGTATCTTGCCGGTAAAAATTACCATTGAACCAGAAGTAGTTCGAGGCGGCTGCGAAACCCAAAAGGGCCATCAAAAATTCAATTTGTCGGGGTGGAAGCCCAGAGTCCCTTTCTAGAAAGAATCGCACCGCCTCAAACCCCAATGCATGAGGGATAATAGTGTATAGGGACGTAACGTCCACTGTTACCATCCACATACCTTCTTTAGGTGAAATTCCCGACAAAAGATTCATAACATGCCTAGAATCCTTGGCATATGATGGTGTATTCCTCACCAGAGGTTGTAAAAAGAAATCTATATATCTGCCCACCCGGGACGTGACGGAATCAATCCCACTCACGATGGGACGTCCCGGGGGGCAGATTGGGTCCTTATGCAATTTTGGTAGGTAGTATATGGTAGGTGTACGAGGGGCCTTAGGGATCAAAAACAACCTCTCCTTAGGAGTGAGTATTCCCTCATATAGACCTCTCAACACCCATAGTTCCAACTCCCCAACATACTTCCCCTTTGGGTCCGAGGGCAACAAAGTATAGGTGTTCGTATCCCCAACTATTTTATACATCTCTGTCAGATAGTCTTGTTTATCTAAAATAACAATCCCCCCCCCCTTATCGGCCGGTCTAATCACCAACTCTTTGTTAATGTAGAGAGAATCCAGTCCCTCTTGTAAAGTTTTGTTTAACCTAGCCTTTTTGACCTCTAGGTTATCCAAATCCCTCAGAAGTACATCACGAAAGATTTTCAGAGAAGGCGCCAAAACGCCAGGGGGGTTAAATAAGGACGCATTAGATAAACCCGAATGAACATAATCACTCGGTACAGCCCTATCTGTATTTACAATACCCGCCATATACCGTTTTATATTTAGTTTCCTAATGAACTTATGTATGTCCATATAAGTGTGAAATTTGTCCAAACTTTTAGGTGGCGCAAATTTAAGACCTTGATCCAAAAGGAGTTTCTCTGGTTCTGTCAACACTTGCTTACTCAGGTTAAAAATACCTTGGCCCGTTACCTTTTGGGTCTTTTTTGTTGTTCTCGACCGCCTCCCCCCTCTGGTTCCTCTCCTCTTTCTCCTAAACGTTTTGTTCCTTGTGTGGGCTTGTGAAAACCCCAATTCGTATAACCGTTTGGTCCCCCTGAGTCACGAGGGGGAAGAAGTGGAGGTCCAGATTGTGACTGATGGAACAGGGGGCTGTGGATCGGACCTTCATGTAATGGATAATACTGTGAACCATTATAGCCATAGTCCAAATCCGAAACCTCCATATCTCTCAGAGGAAAGAAGGAATTCCGGACGGGAACGCTATAGTCCCAACCTGAACATCCCTCTTTTTGAAATCGGGAGGGAGAATAAGAACCAGGGGCACCCCCAGGGTTCCGCATCCACCCTTCCAGTTGGTCAGCATAAGGGCCCCCCCTCTCTGACCACCATGTCCCCAACCTCTTCCTCTGGGGTTTTTTCCCCGTGTCCTCCAGTATAATTCCCCAAGGTCAGTCTGTCCCCCAGTATAATCACCCAGGTCAGTCTGCCCTCCAGTATAATCCCCCAGGTCAATCTGTACCCCAGTATAATCACCCAGGTCAGTCTGTACCCCAGTATAATTCCCCCAGGTCAGTCTGTCCCCCAGTATAATCATCCAGGTCAGTCTGTCCCCAGTATAATCACACAGGTCAGTCTGTCCCCCAGTATATCTCTCCAAGTCAGTCTGTCCCCCAGTATAATCCCCCCAGGTCAAGTCTGTCCCCCAGTATAATCACCCAGGTCAGTCTGCCCCCCGGTATAACCACCAGGTCAGTCTGTCCCCCAGTATAATACCCCCAGGTCAGTCTGTCCCCCAGTATAATCATGCAGGTCAATCTGTCCCCCAATATAATCACCCAGTTCAATCTGTCCCACAGTATAATCACCCAGGTCAGTCTGTCCTACAGTACATCCCCCACAGGTCAGTCTGTCACTCAGTATAATCCTTCCCCCTCCCTCTCAGGTCAATTTGTCCCCAAGTATAATCTTATCTGTGAGTCTTTTTTGTTTGTTTATTTCAATTTTTTTTATTAAGTTTTCATGAAACAATAAAGAAACATATTGAGCACACATTGTATGTACGCACAATTTACGTAATTGTACAATAGAATACATCTGTAACGTATAAATGGGAAGGGTTTAAAATCTGCAATATTTATACTGTAGATAGTCAGGCAGTTATGAACTTTTATATTTATCTGTCCATATTGCCAAGTTCCTGTCAAAATTTGCACAGGAGAGTTAAAGCGGAGGTCCCGTGAAAAAATAAATATTAAAAGCCAGCAGCTACAAATACTGCAGCTGCTGACTTTTAATAAATGGATACTTACCTGTCCTGGAGTCCAGCGATGTCGGCAGCCGAAGGCGAGCAATCGCTCGTCTCTCGGATTTCCCCGCCGCCATCCTCGGTGAGGGAATCAGGAAGTGAAGTGCTGCGGCTTCACTGCCTGATTACCTACTGCGCATGCGCGAGTCGTGCCAACACCTTCTCACTGGTCCCCGCTCTCTCCCGGGAGCAGTGTGTTTCCCAGAAGACAGCGGGGGGGGGGGGCGGTAAGTGGAGTGACTCTCGCGGGAATCTATCCCCGGAAGTGGGTGCAAATACCTGTATTATACAGGTATCTAACCCCCCTCTCCCCCCTGAAAGGTGCCAAATGTGACACCGGAGGGGGGGAGGGTTCCGAAAAGCGGAAGTTCCATTTTTGGGTGGAACTCCACTTTAATTGTTAGCAAAGGTTCAAATTTATAGTTTTGTTGAACTATTTTTGTCACATCTGGGATATTTATAGTAGGAGCGTCTTTCCAATTACGTAGTACTAGTGTTTGGGCAACTAGAAGGATATGGGACACAACAGATCTAAATGTATGGGGGAATTTTTCTATTCCTATGTGGAGGACTGCTAATGCAGGGTTTGGGGGTGTTATGATGTGATTGATGAGATCAATTGGAATACTTGGTTCCCAAAATTTGTGTAGAAGATGGCCAGTTTGGCCCGCAGTTCCACCAGCATAGGGGTGAAGTGCTTGGAAAGTAATTTGCAAGTCTGTAAGGAGTGTATTGCCATCTATTAACTATCCTAATGCCGCGTACACACGACCGTTTTTAATGTCATTGAAAACAACTGCATTTTTCTCGACGTGATTCTTCTCAAGCCTGCCTTGCCTACACACTATTGTGGAAAAAAATGTTTGAGTAAAGCACGGTGAAGTCCAGCACGTACAACGGCACTATAAAGGGGAAGTTCCATTCGGATAGCGCCACCCTTCATGTTAGTAAAGTTTGTTGAGCGACGATTCACGCTTTTCAGCCTCGTGCTTTTCAGTCCGTTACAGCGTGACGAATGTGCTATCTCCATTACGAACGCTAGTTTTACCAGAATGAGCGCTCCCGTCTCATTCTTGATTCTGAGCATGCGCATTTTTTTCACGTCGTTAAAGCCTACACACGGCCGTTTTTCATGACAAGAAAAACGACGATGTAAATTGTACCCCTACCATTTCACAAAAGAAAGTGTCAAAAAATTTAAAAACCACACAGACACAGTTGTGAAAAGTCCTTTATTAAAAATAAAAAAAGCCATTCCAGCGTTGTAATGCAGTCTGTCCAACGACGATCCATGAATCTCCAGCGATGCGGCGAGTCTTCAGCAATGAACGACGCACATCTTTCCTGCACCGGAGCCTCCCGGCTAATGACGCGCAAGCAGTGTTGACAGTTCTTTTATAACCGAGGTCGGGGCCACCTGTAACGGGTAACTCCGCCCCCTCTAAAGCGTCATGGGGGTTTCCCGTGACGCGTTCGCGGGAGCGGGACGGGTAACCCTGCCCCCTCTAACACGTCACGGGGGTTTCCGACCTTGGTTATAAAAGAACTGTCAACACTGCTTGCGCGTCATTAGCCGGGAGGCTCCGATGCAGGGAAGATGTGCGTCGTTCCTCGCTGGAGACTCGCCACATCGCTCTCTCGTCCCCCCCCTCTTTTCCTGTGGCCTGCCAGGTTGCCTGTTCGGATAAGGTTCTGGTATTTATTTTTTGGGGGATCCCACGCCATTTTTTTTTTCATTCTGGTGCAGGGTTCTTCTTAAAATCTGATGGGTCTGGTATGGATTTTTGGGGGAACCCCACGCCATTTTTTTAAAAATTCTGGTGCGGAGTTCCCCTTAATATCCATACCAGACCTGAAGGGCCTGTCAATGGAATTTTGGGGGACCCCCACACATTTTTTTTATGACTTTCAATTACTTTTCTCTGTATTGCCGGGACCCGACAATTCATTACAGCCGCAAGTAGTTTTAAATGACTTTTTCCTTCAGAAATGACATTTTGTGCAGGGACAGTTCTGATGCCGCGTACACATGACCGTTTTTAATGTCATTGAAAAAAAACGCATTTTTCTCGACGTGATTTTTCGTGTTTCCTCTCAAGCCTGCCTTGCCTACACACTATCGTTGAAAAAAATGTTAGAGTAAAACGCGGTGAGGTACAACACGTACAACGGCACTATAAAGGAGAAGTTCCATTCGTGATTCATGTTAGTAAAGTTTGTTGAGAGACGATTCGCACTTTTCAGCCTCGTGCTTTTCAGTCCGTTACAGCGTGACGAATGTGCTATCTCCATTACAAACGCTAGTTTTACCAGAACGAGCGCTCCCGTCTCATTCTTGATTCTGAGCATGCGCATTTTTTTCACGTCGTTAAAGCCCACACACGGCCGTTTTTCATGACGAAAAAAACGACGTGAAAAATTAGAGCATGTTCCAATTTTTTCATGGCCGTTTTTCACGTCGTGAAAAATGCTCTGAAGCCCACACACGATCATTTTTAATGACCATTTAAAAAAAAATCATTTTTCTTGTCATTAAAAACGGTCGTGTGTACGCGGCATTAGCATCATTTTCCAGAGGTCTATACAGTGGGATGCTTTTTGAATTGTTCAGTAGGCAGATTGCCATTGGTCATCTGTAAATGTATTATCTAGGTCTGATTCCCATTTCTTTAGTGCAGCAGTTTTACGGAATGATCGTTTATCTTGGATAAGATTATCAAACAGTGATTTGCCTTTAGTGTTGGATTTTTGGAGTGCAAAGTGAGGCCATGCTTTGGATGGTACCTGTCTTTTTGGAATGGGGTATAAACTTAGAAAGTGTGAAATACGGATACATGTAAAAAGCATATGGTTTGGCAGATTGCATTCCTTTAGTAAGTGTTCTGCTGTTTTTTGGTTTGGATTCAGTTAGTAAATCTTGTATGGTTCGGACGCCATAAGCTGGGAATGGTTTTACTGACAACATTGGTATTTTGGCCTCGAGCAAACATAGAGGGAACCGGTAATGTATTGTGGTATTACCCATATGGCGTTGATTGATGAGGAATCGCCATGCTTGTTGTAAGGATACTAGTGTAGAAGAAGAGAGGGTCCGCGTGTCCCAGGGCTTTCAGATGTCACCCATGAGGAGTGCGGTAAGATCCGGCGTCGGAGCTAGGGCTCTCTCCATTTCTACCCACAGCGGAGTGTTGTTGGTCTCAAACCAATATTTAAGTTGGTCTAGTCTGACTGCCCACATATAATCAAATATATCCACCAGACCAGCTCCTCCTACTTGCTTATGTGCGATTAAATTGGTTTGTGAGCATCTCATTTTTTTACCTTCCCACATAGGTGTGTGCATTAGGGTGTGCACCCCAAAGCCCAAACACACACTACCGATCACTCACGATGTTCATTCAGAAAGGGAAGGGGCTGGTAAATTACATATTTACCGGCCCCTTCCCCACTCCTAAAACATCCCAGCAGCAACAGCCGATAGAGGAGGGAAGATGGCAGTCCTGCGGGGGGAAAGATGGGAGCCAGGGCAGTAGGGGGAATCTATGCTGCACAGGGTGATTAGGGTGTTACTGGGCACATGCCTTCCCATATGAACTTCCACATGACACGCGACAGGGATTGAAGGTAATGTGAAGGGGTGGGAATTGGTAATGCCCTGAATATGTACAAGATTTGTGGCAGGATCAACATTTTGAAAGCCGCTATTTTGCCTAGCCAGGATACTTCTTTCTTGGATATGTCTTTAAGTTGGGTTTCAAGTTTAGCTATTAAGGGTTTGATGTTGGCATTATCTAAGGATGATGTGGAGCTTGTCAGGGTTATGCCTTCGTACGGGATGCCATTTTTGCTCCATGTGTTTCCCTGTGAGTCTTTTGAGACAAAGAAAGTAACTGAAGACATATAGTCCTCATTCCCTTTCTCTGCAGCCTGCACTGTGTATGAATGAATAAAAGTCTCTGTAAGAAGATTACAAGCTGAAGCATAGTAACCACATTTTACTATGCTTTAGCGATGAATGAACACAGAAACGATAGGTACTAATTGCTCACTGTATTCATTCAGGAACAGGACAGGACAAGTTTACCAGCCCCCATACCAGCACTCCATCTAAACACAGCACTGATCTCCCGCCCCAGCATCAGGTGCAGCCAGGTGGAGTGGAAGCAGGCAAGCAGCGTCGTTTGGGGGATGCACAAAGGATAGGGATGGGAGGAGCAGTACTGGGGGGAGGGATCAGAGCAGTGGGGGGGATCTACTATTAGAGACAAATCCCACTGTGGCTCCCTTGCAGCCAGTGTCGGGACAAAGTCAGTCGGTACCCCAGGGGGGAGTAGTAGGCAGGGCTAATAAAAGTGCATGCAGTGCCAGGCTGCAACATATGGGATGGTTATGGCATGTTCTAAAATGGTGCCAAAGGAGTCAAGGGGACCCCCCTCCCCCCACACACACACACTTCCAGGTGTACTGACCCCTGGAAATGAGAAGGAGACCCCTTAACAGGAGGAGTGCATGAGGGTGATTAGAAGGGACCCTCTACCACCCAATCGAGGAATACAGACAAATACAGGGAAACACCCATCAAGGAATACAGGAACCCCCTTCCAGTTAAAGGAGACCCCTGACCAGGAAGACTGCAGGTGGGTGATTAGATGGGTTCCCCATCCGGTATACAGGAACCTCCTCCCTCCCTCCAGGTAAAGGAGACCCCCTGGATAATATAACTGCAGGGGGGTGATAAGAGGGGTTCCCCATCCAGGAACATAGGAACTTCCCTCTAGTTGAAGAAGAACCCCAGCTAGGAGGACTGTGGGGGGGTGGGGGGCTAAGAAGGGACCCTAATACAGGAATTCTGTTCTCTTCTCTGTCCAGTTATAGAATACCCCCAGCTAGGAGGACAGTGGGGGGGGGGGGGTAAGAAGGGACCCTAATACAGGAATTCTGTTCTCTTCTCTTTCAAGTTATAGAAGACCCCCAGCTAGGAGGACTGTAGGGGGGGGGGGGTAAGAATGGACCCTAATACAGGAATACGGTTCTCTTCTCTGTCCAGTTATAGAATACCCCCAGCTAGGAGGACTGTGGTGGGGGGGGGGTAACAAGGGACCCTAATACAGGAATTCTGTTCTCTTCTCTGTCCAGTTATAGAATACCCCCAGCTAGGAGGACTGCAGGGGGGTGATAATAGGGACTCCCCTCCCTCCCCCACCAGTTAAAAAAGAGCCCCAGCTGGGAGGACTGCAGAGGGGTGATGGGGGGACCACTAGTAGATAAAGACCACTGGCCAGGAAGACTGCAGGCAGCTGCCCCCTCCTCCCTCTGGAGAAGGTAAATAGTGTGTAGTGAGTGTGAACAGATCCAGAGCCTTACACACAACAACAGCCCCGGAGAGGGAGGGGGTGACTCACAGTAGCAGAGAAGAAGGAGGAAATCCTGCACAGCTCCGATGTCTGTGATGGAGCTCCTGTTTCTCTCCCCCGGGCGCGCGGCGGGGAACAGCTGTGCCTGCCGTGGTCACGTGATGCTGATGCGCGTGCCTGGTGGCCGCGATGTCCGCCAGGCACCCGCGATCGGCTGTGACAGAGGCAGGACGTGGATCATTGCTACTTCTACTACTTGCTCTGCCCTCCACGCTGCTGAAACCACCTCTCCCTTCACTCTGTGTACCAGCACAGCCAATCCCGGGCTCTACACAAGGGGGAGGGTGGAGTATCCAGAGTGGAGGCGGGGAGAAGCATGTGCAAGGAGTTAAAGCGCCCCCTTCCCTTAGACCTCTTTCACACTGAGGCGCTTTTGAAGAGCTTCCCATTCATTTCAATGGAGAGGGGTGTTTTTTCACTGCCCTGCCAGCGCACTACCCCAGTGTGAGGTTTTCGTGAGCATTTCAGGCGCTTTTTTTTTTGCATGAAAGCACCTGAAAAGCGCCTCAGTGTGAAAGGGGTCTTATAGTTAAAAGCTCTGGATGCCGACAGGAGGGGAGAGGAGGAATGGTGCTGCCACTGATCTGTCCGGGTCTCAAGCAGACACAAACCCGGGCAGAGGATTCAAAACCCGGACTACCAAGGTGAGTTCCGGACAGGTGGCAACCCTAGGAATGGGTGATATCAGCCTGTAATACCCTGGTCACTTTCCTGAGCTGTGTTCCCCGTCCTGAATTCCTGTATTTCTCTCGGATAATCTTCCTTCTCTGTGCTGCAGACACAGTTCATGTATCTAGGATGGATTTATGGAGATTCGGGGGTTCAGCTGGCAGCAAAATGCTTATATTCTCCATAGGCATGTGGGCATGTTCCTTAGGTCTTCTGTCCCATATCTGGATCTAGCGAGATCTCTGACAGAGGAATTCTCCCGGGGTTACTAGTTCTGATGTTTGCTGGCAGTGCCCGGGTGGAGGGATATGTCTGATAGTCTCAGACCCAAGACAAGAAGAACTCTCCACATAGTATAGATCTATAACATCCATCAATTTATTACATAGAAATATCTGTCACACACATCGGTAGACATGCACAGTGTATCTATCTCCTCGGCGCTCGGTTCAGCTGCAATGGGCATGATGACGTTAGAGTGTTATGCTCCGCCCAAAGCGCTGACATCCTCACATCGGGGATTGGATCAGTGATCAAGCCTCTGATGACCTCATCTGTGGTGCGTTTTTTTTTGTATATGATTTAAAGGGCCAGCGCTGCATATTTTAGAGGAATTATGTTATACCTCATGTTGCGGAGCTCCAACGTCCGCTGGGAAATCCTTGAAGCTGAGGAAGTACTGACTTATCCAAGGCAACCTGTTACTGGACGACACACAGTTCTGGGAGTAAATCAACACTTTATTTTGCCCCAGCTGGCTTTTTATATCATTTCCCATGCAAGGGTTTTCTTAACTCATTTTACAGGGGCATTCCCTTCAACAATTAACAGATGACAGTGATTTAATTACCTGGGACTATTTCTAACCACCTGGGATGAGTGAGACGTTGGTCTCTGCATATTTACCCATAACAATGAAACTGTGCCAGACACATTACTAGGAGTGTAAATACATCCCGTAGCAGATAATAGATGGTCATTAACATACTGACAATAGATGAATGGAACGCTACCTCAGACCCCCAATTAACCCAATTTACTTATTCAGACATCAGTAGACATTCTGTCTCTACATTCCCTGGAATGAATCTTTGCTGTCACCTCTGAGGTGATCCAAACCATATTCTCAGTTTCAGTATTTTGCTACACTGCTCCCCCTTACCCACAAGCCGGCATACACAGTCTGATCCTTAACGGATCGGCTTGGGGATGTCCGGAGAGTATTCACGGATCACTTTTCCAGTCCAGTTTGCCGCGATAATCCGTCAGCATTGCCGTTCTGTTTCCCGGGTCAGTAGCTGATGGTGAAGTTGTAAGGTGGCAGGGCGAATAATGGAATTCAGTTCTGGAACAGTCACTTGCTTTGCTCTCTCAATGGCTCCCAAAACTTGCTGCTGATGCTCTTGGGAGAGTTATGGCAAAACCTGGGCGCAAATCCCATTTAACCTTTTGCAAATTTCAGCCTGTTTGTGCATTTCAATGTTCAAGCCATGTGACATTTCATAATACATGACGTAGTGTCGTTGCATCTCCGATTTCTCACTGGCCAACTTGTCACATTCCAATTTTAGACTGTGATATTGTGCCTGATCTATGGTACCTGTCGGGGAAGATAGTCTTACCCGGGTCTCAGCAGCACGCGGGTCGGTTCCAGCAGCACGGGTCGGTGCACAGGTAGTCACGGGGTTGGCTTCAGCGGGGCGTAAGCCGAAACGAGGGGGGCCAAATCATTCCCCAGTAGTACATCCGCTGGCAAATCCTTCATCACCCCCACATTCACGTGTCCCGAACAACCCCCCAATCCAGGTGAACACGGGCAACTGGTAGCCTGAAGACGGTGCCTCCCGCTACTCTTACGGCTACAGTGTCTCCGGTGTGTTGGCTCTCTGGGATGAGGTTCTTCTGTTGTAGGGTCATGGTGGTGCCAGTATCACGTAGGCCATTGGCTACCTTTCCATTGACCCAGACCGTCTGCCTGTGTTGCTGTCGGTTGTCCAGGTTAGCTGCTTGTATTGGATCAGCCTCATGTAGGATACTCCAGTGTTCCTCCAATTCTTCCGCTCTGCGGTTGACCGGGGCCGCTTCCGTGTGATAGCAATGAGCGGCAGCCCGTGCTGGAGGGGGTGGCCCTGGTCGGATCCATGCCGCTTGGTCCTGGTTCTGAGTGCAGTTTCTCTGATAGTGCCCAAATTGCTTGCATGAATGGCACTGCACTCCCTTGCGCCCGAGGTATCGATTTGCAGGGGGGTTAGGGATTAGCCCGGGTCGTTGTGTAGCTGGGGGCCCTGGGTTATGGTTCAGTGGTCTAGTGCTTGTTCAGAAGCTAGTCTGTGATGGCCGGCGGGCATCTTGATATTCGTCAGCTTGCCTGGCCGCTTCCGAGAGAGTGGTAGGTTTGCGATCCCTTACCCACTCCTGTACCTCTGGGTTTAGTCCATTAAAGAATTGCTCCAGTAAAATCAGCTGGGTGATCGCGTCTGCTGTGGTTGCCTGACTGGCTTGCAGCCAAGCTAGGGCTGCCCTCTGCATTCGGCAAGCCCATTCGGTGTGGGAGTCCTTCTCCTGTTTCTTTGTGTCCCGGAAGCGTCTCCTGTATGCTTCTGGGGTGATGGCATACCTTGCCAAAATAACTTCCTTTACCCGGCTATAGCTTGCGATTTCCTCCTCTGGCATGGCTCTGTAGGCTTCTGCTGCACGGCCTGACAGCTTACCAGCTAAGATCCGTACCCAGTCTGTCTGGGGTACTTGGTACAGCTTGCATTGCCATTCAAAATCCTGCAGGAAGCTATCAATCTCTTCCTCTGCTTCCACAAACTTTTTAAAGGCATCATGGGGTACTTTTAGTTTTGTCTCTGGTGCCGGTGTAGTCGTTAGTAGTCTCTCAGAGGCACCCTGTTCCACCAGCCGGAGTTGGGTCTCCCGTTCTTCTCTCGCCGTGATAAAGGCATCCACTTGGGCTAACGTTGCCTGTACCAGCTCGGTGGAGGGGTTTTCTCCATAAAACGCTAGCCTGCGTTTCACTTCTTGGTCAAACTCGGTCTCCATGGCTTCTGTAGCCATACTGTGTGCCCGATCTCCCTCGGTCAGTTCTGCAATCAGCTCGGCTTTGGTTTTATTGCTGGCGCTCTTCCCTCTTGCTTCCAGCAAATCCTTTAACGTTGCTCGTTTTAATCCAGCATAGTTTGTCTCCATTCACACTTCCATTCGTGTAGCCGAATTTGCATGAATGCTGCTTCCTCTTGCTGCAAGGCTTTAATCCCACTGCTGCCACCAGTGTTGCGGAGCTCCAACATCCGCTGGGAAATCCTTGAAGCTGAGGAAGTACTGACTTATCCAAGGCAACCTGTTACCCCCCCCCCCCCAGTAACTGGACGACACACAGTTCTGGGAGTAAATCAACACTTTATTTTGCCCCAGCTGGCTTTTTATATCATTTCCCATGCAAGGGCTTTCTTAACTCATTTTACAGGGGCATTCCCTTCAACAATTAACAGATGACAGTGATTTAATTACCGGGGACTATTTCTAACCACCTGGGATGCGTGAGACGTTGGTCTCTGCATATTTACCCATAACAATGAAACCGTGCCAGACACATTACTAGGAGTGTAATTACATCCCGTAGCAGATAATAGATGGTCATTAACATACTGACAATAGATGAATGGAACGCTACCTCAGACCCCCAATTAACCCAATTTACTTTTCTTTCTCGTACATCACGGGACACAGAGCGACATAGTCATTACTAATGGGTTATATAGATACCTTCAGGTGCTGGCACTGGCAACTTCCAAAACCGGAAGTACCCTCCCCTATATAAGCCCCTCCCATCCGGGAGCACCTCAGTTTTTTGCCAGTGTCTAAGGTGTTGGCCAAGAAGTAACATGTGTTTTTCACTGAGCTTGCGTACAGGTTCTTTTGGGCCTCAGTAAGCTATTCCGGATCCGACCAAAAAAGCTTCATAGCTAAACGGTCGGTACCCGGGCCTTGCAAGAGAAGAGCAAGGTTTTGCCTGTAATGCCTCTCTTAGGAGGGCTGGACCCTGGGATCCAGAGCTCTGGTCATACCCACGACCAAGATGTTTTCTGTGCAGGGTGCTATACAGGTCCAGGGGAGTGGAATCCTTGGGAACCCGGTCCCTGAAGGTTTGATTACAATGCCTGCCGTGATAGGTGAAGTTTGGGCTTCTGTGGACCAAACAGAGTCCTGCGGCGAGGAAAAGGTAAGTGGGGGCCCTCGGGAACTTGGTTCTATTGAGGGACCCCCAAGCCTATTTTGTCTTTCTGCCTGTTACCTAAGGTATTCCCGCTAATATTCTGTGTATGCCTGTTACTACTGAGAAAATGTAAAAATTTTAATAGTAGCCAAGAAAAAAAAAAAAATGAAGACCGCGGTACCTGTGTTAGACACTAGAGGCCGCTATGGTTCTTTTTCTTGTAATGTGGATTTTTTTCTTCCAGAATCAAATCCAGGCAGTTGGTATGTTCTCTGCTGGGAAGCTGTCTCCTCTGCCCTGTTGCTGCGCTCATCCATCCCCGGGCCCTGCGGCAAAGGGACCCTGGCTCCCATCTAGCTCCTTATTGTTTTCAAAAAAGGCGCCGAAGGCGCACGTGCCCGCGCGCGTGCGCACGTGCCTCTATATATAGAGGCGATCTGGAAAAAGGGGCGGAGCGGGTGGATGACGCTCAGGTGTGCGCCGCGGCGCTACTGCGCATGTGCGGGCGTCCAGTGTGTTTTAAAGCACATTATAGCTGGCTATTGAAGTGCACAGACAGAGCTAGCAACAGTATAAAGGCACACAGAGGCGGTTGATGCAGGCATCCCCTAGAAAGGCACTTTAGTAGACACCAACTGTGATATAGCAGCAATTGTGCTAGACTATTCTCAGTAAAAGTGGTGTATTACGGCTGGAATACCTCAGCTTTAGGCTTAGGAATATGCCGTCCAGAAGCTCCGGAACTGAATCTTCCAGGAATGGAAGGGGGTCTCATCGGGCTCTGAGGATCTTGGGCATGCTTCTGCTGCACCAGTCTCCCCTGAAGTTCAGAGGTAAGTGACCGTAGAGACCCCGCAGGGGTACTTGGTACTGTGGCTGTCCTCAGTTCACCTGCTCCTGTCTATGTAACAGAGGAGGTTTTTTCCTCAGCTCTGGGAGGATTAGAGAGAGATTGTCAACATTGATCGCTGCATCCCTGTCAGGGAAAGCACGCCCGATCTCCGTCTCCTCCTTCAGAGTGCCTGTTAGCAGAGCAACAGTCCCATACAGGGATCGACCTGCCTGAAGGGGATCAGGATGAGGTTGATTCTGTCATAGAGGAATCAACAGTGGGGGAACCTTTTCTCAGCATCTCAAGCTGAAAGATTATGGGTTCAGTCTCTGACTAACATGGTCCGATCAGCATTTAAAAATGCACCTTGCGGAACCATCAACCACTACTGTATCCTCGTTGGGGTCGCTAGAAGCCCCCAGACTGTCTGTTCTTTTCCACTTCACCCTTTACTGAAAGGGCTCATTTACCAGGATTGGGAACGTCCTGAGAAAATATTTATTCCCCCAAGAGATTTCCGGTGGTCTATCCCATGGAGGATAAGTTCATCAAAAAAAATGGAAGGTCCCTACAGTGGACGCAGCCATCTCTTGTATGTATAAATCACTGACATGTCCAGTGGATAATGTCCAAATGTTCAAGAACCCAATAGATAAAAGATTGGAGTCCTTATGAAAGTCTGCTTCTTTCTACAGCAAGCTTGGTGACACAACCAGCAGTGAGGTCTGCTAAGCAGTGAAGGATCAGTTGAAACAGGTCTTGAGGGACTTGACAGATCAGCAGGCCTTGCCTTAGCTGATCTACCTAGAGCCTTAGGCTTTGCGGTTGACGCCATAAAGGATTCAGTCCATCAGGCCTCCCGCCTTACGCTGTCTATAGTACATATGCGTAGGCTTCTATGGCTCAAAAACTGGTCTGCTGAAGCTCCCTGTAAAGAATGGCTGGTTAGCGTCCCATTTCATGGTGAACGCTTATTCAGGGAAAACCTGGACAAATATATCCAGAAAATTTCCAGCGGTAAAAATACGCTCTTGCCGGTTAAAAACAGAGTTAGAGGTCCCTCTTTAAGAGGCCTGCTTCTCCAGTCCCTGGGGCATCGGCTGTGTAACAGTTCCGACGGCCTCCTCGGTCAATTCCCGGGGGTAAAAAACAGGGACAATAGCAGGGTAATGAGAAACCCTGGGTCAGGGGAGGTACAAAACCTCCCCCAAAGTTAAATTCATTGAAGGGTTGCCCCCACTCAGTCGGGTGGGGGGAGGACTCCAGTTGTTCGCAAGAGACCTGGCGGGACACGATCAAAACAGATAGGTGCTCTCCGCAGTATGTTTGGGATACAGTTTGGAGTTAAAAGACTCTCCTCCTTCCCATTTTTGAGGTCAAACGTGCCAAGGGATCCCCGGAAGAGAGAGTCCCTCCTGTTGGCACTAGAACAACTATTGCTCCAAGGAGTAATTATGGAGGTTCCCCTGGAAGAATGAGGGTTCGGGTTTTACTCAAACCTCTTTACAGTCCCGAAGCAAACGCGGACTGGAGGCCCATATTAATTCTAAAAGGGCTATACAAATTCCTGTATATCAGGACTTTCCGATGGAGTCGTTTCGATCGGTGGCCACTGCCCTGCAAGGGGAGGATTGGTTAGCCGCGATCGACATCAAAGATGCTTATTTGCACATTCCCATCTTTCCAGTCCACCAAAAATTTCTACGCTTTGCAGTAGAAGGGCGCCATTTTCAGTTCAGAGCCTTACCCTTCGGTTTGGCCACAGCACCACGAGTGTTTACAAAAATTCTGGCCCTTTATTGGCCAATCTAAGAACACAAGGTGTAATGATAATGGCATATCTAGATGACTTGTTGCTGATAGACCACTCAGTGAAGAAACTAGAAGTGGTCGTTCACAAGACAATCAAGTATCTGGAATCTCACGGTTGGATTATCAACCGAGACAAGTCAGCCCTAAAAACCAGTCAAAAGTCTGGAATACTTGGGGCTAAGGTTGGATTCAGGCCAGAGAAAAATATTCTTGCCTCGAGGAAAGGTGTTGTCTTTGAAAGATTTGATCCACTTAGTGGGTACAAAAAAGACAGCCGTCCATACGCCTGTGCATGAGGCTGCTGGGAAAAATGGTGGCATCATTCGAAGCAGTACCCTACGGTCAATTCCATTCAAGGAATTTGCAAGGGGCCATACTGTCAGCCTGGAATAAAAAAGTTCAGGCCCTAGACTTACAATGTCCTTGTCCCCTTCCGTTCGCAAGAGCCTCCGTTGGTGGTTGGTTCCCCAGAATCTGGAAAAAGGGAAATCCTTCAGTCCGATTTCTTGGAAGGTGGTCACTACAGATGCCAGCCTTATAGGCTGGGGAGCAGTACTGGAGCAATGGTCTCTCCAGGGCAGATGGTCGGATGCAGAAAAGGCCCTGCCCATCAATCTCTTAGAGATACGAGCAGCCCGGTATGCCCTAGTAGCATGGACATCCAAACTCCAAGGGTCCCCTGTCAGAATTCAATCAGACAATGCCACAGCAGTGGCATATATCAATCATCAGGGGGGCACCAGGAGTCGTGCAGCCCAGAGGGAAGTAAATTACATCCTGAAATGGGCAGAAAGATATGTCCCAGCCATATCTGCGGTATTCATTCCAGGAGTGGAGAATTGGAAGGCAGACTTTCTAAGTCGCCAGCAATTATGCCCAGAGGAATGGTCCCTTCACCCCGAGGTTTTCTGGACAATATGTCAGCGGTGGGGAACATCGGATGTAGATCTTCTAGCATCCAGATTCAACGCAAAGGTGGACAGGTTTGTCTCTCGGACAAGGGATCCCCTAGCTTGCGGCTCGGATGCCCTAGTGTTCCCTTGGGATCAGTTCAAGCTGATATATGCATTCACACCGCCACAATGGTTACCTCGATTACTCCGCAGAATCAGGGTAGAAAGAAACCAGTGATTCTGGTGGCTCCAGCGTGGCCCCGAAGAGCATGGTACGCGGAGATTGTAAAATGTCAGTGGGGAGTCCTTGGACTCTCCCACGTCGTCCGGACCTGCTTTCGCAAGGACCGATATACCACCCTTCCTTACCAGCCCTAGGTTTGACGGCCTGGCTATTGAAGCCCACATTCTAAAAAAGAGAGGGCTCTCTAATCCTGTGGTATCTACCATGATCAATGCCAGGAAGCCGGTATCCAGGCAGATCTACTATAGAATCTGGAAGGCGTACATCGCGTGGTGTGAGGCCAAGAAATGGCATCCACATAAGTACGTAATAGGTAGGCGTCTGGACTTCCTACAGTGGGCTGTAGATAGGAAGCTTGCCTTGAGTACTATCAAAGGTCAGTTTTCGGCCTTGTCAATATTTTTTCAAAGGCCCTTGGCTTCGCATTCACTAGTCAAAGCCTTTAGATAAGGAGTGATGCGTATTAGTCCTCCAGTTAATATTCCCATATGTCCATGGGATCTAAACCTGGTTCTGTCGGTTCTACAGAAACAACCATTTGAACCATTACAGCACATTTCTTTGGTTCTTCTCACCAGGAAATTGTTTTTTCTAGTAGCCATTTGTTCGGCTAAAAGAGTGTCGGAATTAGCAGCTATGTCCTGTAAAGAGCCATATCTGGTTATCCATAAGGACAGAGTAGTGTTACGTCCTCATCCAGCCTTTCTTCCTAAGGTGGTATCAAGGTTTTCATTTGAACCAAGATGTGGTTCTTCCTTCTTTTTTCCCCAAACCTAGTTCGGTAGAGGAAAAGTTATTGCATTCTTTGGATGTAGTAAGAGCAGTTAAAGCTTATCTAAAAGCCACTGCTCAGATTCGCAGAACGGATACTTTGTTTATTCTGCCGGAAGGCCCCAGAAAGGGTCAGGCAGCGTCAAAATCTACTTTAGCCAAGTGGATTCAACAGGTCATTATGCAAGCCTATGGCTTGAGAAGGAGACCGCCTCCGTTCAAAGTTAGAGCGCACTCCACGAGAGCAGTTGGAACTTCATGGGCAGCGCATCACCAGGCCTCCCTGGCTCAAATCTGTAAGGCCGCAACATGGTCTTCAGTACACACGTTTACTAGGTTCTACCAGGTGGACGTTAGAAGTCAGGAGGATGTCGCCTTTGGGCGCAGTGTGTTGCAGGCCGCAAAAGATCCTCATGTCTGATAGCGCTCAGCTTATGTATGGTGTATCCCCCCCTCGTTGGGCATTGCTTTAGGACATCCCATTAGTAATGACTATGCCGCTCTGTGTCCCGTGATGTACGAGAAAGAAAATAGGATTTTTATAACAGCTTACCTGTAAAATCCTTTTCTTGGAGTACATCACGGGACACAGAGCTCCCACCCCTCTTTTGGGGACACTTATTGCTTTGCTACAAAACTGAGGTGCTCCCGGATGGGAGGGGCTTATATAGGGGAGGGTACTTCCGGTTTTGGAAGTTGCCAGTGCCAGCACCTGAAGGTATCTATATAACCCATTAGTAATGACTATGTCGCTCTGTGTCCCGTGATGTACTCCAAGAAAAGGATTTTACAGGTAAGCTGTTATAAAAATCCTATTATTCAGACATCAGTAGACATTCTGTCTCTACATTTCCTGGAATGAATCTTTGCTGTCACCTCTGAGGTGATCCAAACCATATTCTCAGTTTCAGTATTTTGCTACACCTCATATCTGGGTATTATGTGAGCAGCTTCCTGATTACTTATTTCATTTCAGCGTGGAATCAGATTATGGTGTTTTGATTTTATATCTGATGATGTGATTGGAGCACAGACTTTTACATGGTGATAATAATGTGATAACATCCTCCAACTTTGGAACCTTAAACAGAAAATGATAATGAGGGAGGAGTCAATAACCCAATGATGGTGGTCTTCAGAATCCGTCCAGTCTTCATCTTGGTTGTTCTTCCCATCCTCATTCTCTGACCTCTAATGGGGCTCAGCCCCGCAGTTATTAATGACTAAATCATGGACTAGATTAGGGAGTGCAGTACTTCTTGTGTTGGGAAGATGGCAATGAGTGATAGAGGGGGTGGGGACACTCGTCCTATAATCCCCTCATCACTGTCACTCCTATAAAAGACAGTTCTCATTGTGTCCTCACTCTCTGACTAAGGTCCATGAATAATGAAATGAACTGGTAGGAGATCAGAGGACTCATTTACTAGTTACCTTGAGGGGGGAATTGTAAGATCCTCAGAGACAAAGCTGCCTGATGTGGGCGGAGTCCTGGTTTAGGGGAACCAATCTGCTCATGTCTAGTAATAATCTTTTTCTTTCTATTTTAGTAGATGGACAGGAGATGAGGAAAACCTCTGAGGATTGTCTCACTTTGTCTTCAGACTGTAAAGTAAAAGATGAGGACATTACACAGTATAGTCCAGGAGAAAACCCGACTACCTCAAATGTCCATCCGGCACCACAAAGTGTAGATGGACCATCGTATTACTCTTATCCTGAGGAACCTCAGACTGTGCGGGACGGTGCCGGACCATCGTATTCCTCTTATCCTGAGGAACCTCAGACTGTGCGGGACGGTGCCGGACCATCGTATTCCTCTTATCCTGAGGAACCTCAGACTGTGCGGGACGGTGCCGGACCATCTTATTCCTCTTATCCCGAGGAACCTCAGACTGTGCGGGACGGTGCCGTACCATCGTATTCCTCTTATCCTGAGGAACCTCAGACTGTGCGGGATGGTGCCGGACCATCGTCTTCCTCTTATCCTGAGGAACCTCAGACTGTGCGGGACGGTGCCGGACCATCGTCTTCCTCTTATCCTGAGGAACCTCAGACTGTGCGGGACGGTGCCGGACCATCGTATTCCTCTTATCCTGAGGAACCTCAGACTGTGCGGGACGGTGCCGGACCATCGTCTTCCTCTTATCCTGAGGAACCTCAGACTGTGCGGGATGGTGCCGGACCATCGTATTCCTCTTATCCTGAGGAACCTCAGACTGTTCGGGACGGTGCCAGGCCATCGTCTTCCTCTTATCCTGAGGAACCTCAGACTGTGCGGGACAGTGCCGAACCATCGTCTTCCTCTTATCCTGAGGAACCTCAGACTGTGCGGGACGGTGCCGGACCATCGTCTTCCTCTTTTCCTGATGAACCTCAGACTGTGCGGGACGGTGCCGGACCATCGTCTTCCTCTTATCCTGAGGAACCTCAGACTGTGAGGGACGGTGCCGTCCTTCCAACAGATAGGAGGTTTTCCTGTACTGAGTGCGGGAAGTGTTTCCGTTCTAAATCCCATCTTAATGTGCATAAAAGATCTCACACAGGTGAGAAGCCGTATTGCTGTCCTGAGTGCGGTAAATGTTTTCCCCCAGAGGTGCGAACTTTCCACACATCAGAGATCTCACACAGGTGAGAAGCCGTATTCCTGTCCTGAGTGCGGGAAATGTTTTATACATAGATCTAATCTTTCCACACATCAGAGATCTCACACAGGTGAGAAGCCGTATTCCTGTCCTGAGTGCGGGAAATGTTTTTCACATAGATCTAATCTTTCCACACATCAGAGATCTCAAACAGGTGAGAAGCCGTATTGCTGTCCTGAGTGCGGGAAATGTTTTTCCCCAGAGGTGCGAACTTTCCACACATCAGAGATCTCACACAGGTGAGAAGCCGTATTGCTGTCCTGAGTGCGGGAAATGTTTTTCACATAGATCTAATCTTTCCACACATCAGAGATCTCACACTTGGGAGAAGCCACCTTCCTGTCCCGAGTGAGGGAAATGTTCCTCACTGAAGTCCTGTCTTCCTGTACATCAGGGATCCCAGACATCCCTCGAGGTGTATTAGTGCCTTGAGTGTGGGAAATGTCTTCTATATGAATGTTGCTGGACATCACAGCTCTCATGTGGGGAAGAAGCACACCCTGATATACACCTCAGATATACTCCATGGCTGATCTCCCCTCTGCATTCCTCGTGAGGGCAAGTGCTTGGAGATGGAGAAAAGTGCCTCCTGTTAAAGGAGCCATCTCCTTGCTAGCTGCGTTGTAGGATGTCTGTGAAGGAAGGAGGGACTTCCTGTCTGACCTCACAGCTAGCCTTAGACATCACCTGGGAACATGGGACATAGTCATGTCAAAGGAGTCGTCCCCCTGCTAGTGATGTTCTACCAGCCAAGAGCACCCTGTGAAGGCCCAGCCAAGCCGTGTTATTGCCTTGTTTATGATGTTGTTAGATCTGTTCTCTGGAATCCTCATTGTTTCTCAGGTTATCTCAGTGATTCTGCTGAATGTTGTTTCCTGTTCCTGTATTCATTTCATCCAATAAAGAACACTTACTGCATCGTGTCTTGTCTTCTCAGTCTGTCATTTGGATGTGTTTGTAACTGGGGAGAAAGTCCATCAAATATGGAGCCCTATATATTTGTGTCACACTATAGACTCCACCCACAAAGCTTTACACAAGGAGGAAGAGCTTTTCAGCTTTTCAGTCATGTGATTCATTTATGGAGTCTCACTGGACTGAAAATAACTGTTACGTTTGTAGAAATAATGATTCTTATCCTGGTGTTGTAGATCTGTGATCTGCATGGAACACATAGTTGCCAACATTGTAAAAAAATGTATAGGGACACTTTTTTGGCGGTAATTAGAGGGCAGGGCATGCATTTATAGGCGTGGCACAGCAAAAGAAAAAAAACGTGTCGCACGCAGCGACAAAAAATGGGCGTGGTTTACGCTGAATCGCAGGTGTGGCTTAAATGGGCGTGACTCAAACTGGGGTGTGGTTATAGTCTGAGATAAATGAGGGATGGAGGGAGAAAGAAAGGGGCAAAGAGGGAGGGAGAGAGAGAAAGAAAGAAAGAGGGAGGGAAGGAGAGAGAAGGAAGGAAAGAGGGATGGAGGGACAGCAGACCCAGATCCTACACCACAATAGAAATATGTGTATTTCAGAGTTTAACCACTTGAGATCCGCGCTATAGACAAAAGACGTCTGCAGCGCGGCTCTCAAGTGCTAAGTGGACGTCTATGGACGTCCTCCTGTTTGTCTCCCCCGGGCGCGCGGCGGGGAAAAGCTGTGCCCGCCGTGATCACGTGATGCCGATGCGCGTGCCTGGCGGCCGCGATGTCCGCCCGGCACCCGCGATCGGCTGTGACAGAGGCAGGACGTGGATCTCTGTGTGTAAACACAGAGATCCATGTCCTGTCAGGGAGAGAGGAGACCGATGCTGTGTCCCTTGTACATAGGGACACAGATCGGTCACCTCCCCCTGTCAGTCCCCTCCCCCCACACAGTAAGAATCACAAATAGGGAACATAGTTAACCCCTTCCTCGCCCCCTAGTGTTAACCCCTTCCCTGCCAGTCACATTTATACAGTAATCAGTGCATATTTATAGCACTGTTTGCTGTATAAATGTGAATGGTCCCAAAATAGTGTCAAAAGTGTCCGATATGTCCGCCGCAATATCGCAGGCCTGACAAAAATCGCAGATCGCCGCCATTACTAGTAAAAAAATAAATATATAATAAAAATGTCATAATTCTATCCCCTATTTTGTAGGCGCTATAACTTTTTTGCAAACCAATCGCTATACGCTTATTGCAATTTTTTTTACCAAAAAAATATAGAAGAATACGTATCGGCCTAAACTGAGAAAAAAAAATAGTTTTTTAAAAAAAAAATTGGGATATTATTATAGCAAAAAGTAAAAAAATTGTGTTTTTTTTCAAAATTTTCGGTCTTTTTTTGTTTATAGCACAAAAAATAAAAACCGCAGAGGTGATCAAATACCACCAAAAGAAAGCTCTATTTGTGGGGAAAAAATTATAAAAATATCGTTTGAGTACAGTGTTGTATGACCGCGCAATTGTCATTCAAAGTGTGTCAGCGCTGAAAGCTGAAAATTGTTCCGGGCACGAAGGGGGTTTAGTGCCCAGTTGTCAAGTGGTTAACAATTAGCAGATAAAGATACTCCAAACATCTGGTGTTGGTGCTTCAATCATCCCGGCACCATGGTTGTTATGGTATCAGGATGATTGAAGCACATTATTTCTATTATTACATTGTAATATAAAATTAAATCATTCAACTCACCATAATGCCGAATCAGTGGGACCCCTGAGCGTGTCACCTGCCACGTTGCCTGCCACCAGATGCCATCAGCTTCCCCCAGCAGAGTCTGTAATTACATCAGGTGCCCCCAGCAGAGTCCGTCCTCGCATCAGGTGCCCCCAGCAGAGTCCGTCCTTACATCAGGTGCCCCAGCATAGTCTGTTCTTACATCAGGTGCCCCAGCAGCAGAGTCCGTCCTTACATCAGGTGCCCCAGCAGAGTCTGTTCTTACATCAGGTGCCCCCAGAAGAGTCCGTCCTTGCATCAGGTGCCCCCAGCAGAGTCCGTCCTTGCATCAGGTGCCCCCAGCAGAGTCCGTCCTTGCATCAGGTGCCCCCAGCAGAGTCCGTCCTTGCATCAGGTGCCCCCAGCAGAGTCCGTCCTTACATCAGGTGCCCCCAGCAGCAGTGGCGTAGCGTGGGTTGTCAGCACCTGGTGCAAGGCAAGAAATAAGCGCCCCCTAACCTTCGGACTTTTAGCACTCCCTGAGTCCCTTCCCTTCCTACAGTAGTACTTACCAGCCTGATTCCTACACTGACCACTACACTGACCTACCTATCCACTACACTGTCCTACTTGATTCCTATACTGACCACTACACTGACCTACTTGATTCCTATACTGACCACTACACTGACCTACTTGATTCCTATACTGACCACTACCCTACCCGATTCCTACACTGTCCACTACACTAACCTCTACACTGACCTACATGATTCCTAGACTGACCATTACACTTACCTACCTGTCCACTGCACTGACCTACCTGATTCCTATACTGACCAGTACATTGACCTACCTGTCCACTACACACTGTCCACTACATTGACCACTACACTACACTGACCACTACAACACCCACTACACTACACTGTCCACTACAACACGCACTACACTACACTGTCCACTTCACACCCACTACACTACAACACCCACTACACTACACTGTCCACTACAACCCCCACTACACTACACTACACTGATTACTACAACACCCACTACACTACACTGTCCACTACACCACCCACTACCCTACACTGTCCACTACACTGGATTACTACAACACCCACTACACTTATTACCACTGCACAACCCACTACACTACACTAATTACTACAATACCCACTACACTAATCACTGGTGGAGAATGGAAGAGCACCAGCGACCATGCTGGGGTGGATGGAAACACAGTCTGGAGGTGTAGCACCCGATGGCGAGGTTGCAGAGACATAGTCGTGTCCAGAAGATGGTTGTACCTGCAGAGCGTGAGGATGTGGGGCCGACCTAGGCCAAGCTGGGGGTACAAGGGGTCTACCAAACGGAGCCTTGTCTATGGAAAGGGTGGAGCCAGGACCATCAGTGTCCCCAGCCAGCGGTGCCCCGGTCCTTCCATCAGTGTCCCAGCTCGTCGGACACACAGGGGCAGAGGGTTGGCGGCGGCTGATCTCTTCCTTGTGTTCAGTTGAGAGTAGAGTTGAGCGGACACCTGGATGTTCGGGTTCGACGGGTTCGGCCGAACTTCGGAAAAAAGTTCGGGTTCGGGACCGAACTTTAACCCGAACCCGAACCCCATTGAAGTCAAGGGGAACCCGGACTTCTAAGGACTAAAAAGGCTCTAAAAAAGTAATGGAAAGGGCTAGAGGGCTGCAAATGGCAGCAAAATGTTGTTAAGAGAATGGCAAGTGCTCTGCAAACAAATGTGGATAGGGAAATAACTTAAAATAACATTAAAAAAAATATGCTGGAGGCCCCCTTTTCAGCAGAAGAGGTACAGGAAGTCATTAAGAACCTCAGAAACTCAACGGCACAATGCCACACATATGGTGGGAATGCCCCAGAATACGCCCTTTCTGGAATAAATTATTAAATTTAATGGATAAGCTAGTGGGAAAATAAAATACTTTGAAATAAAAATGTAGCGGGGTGCTAACTTTAAGGGAAGTGTTTGAGTGGTAAATAGGCTCAAACACCCTAATTCTGTAGGATTCATGGACCATTTTGTCCTCGGGGGACAGTATTGGTGTGCAGTTCCCTGCGGCCTACAGGTGGCGCTGCCATGGTAGGCTAGGGTTGAACTGCCGATACAGTGCTGTGCCTTTTGTGTCCCCTCTTGGCAGTAGTACAGCGGGGCGGGGAACCTGCTGTGCATGCCGGGAGAGCATATAAAAGGGGCAGACCTTTGGCCTGGGGGCTGATGTCCAGTGGGGTCCACGCCCAGGTGCCTTCGGCCTGGGTGCATGTGTTCCTGTTCCATCTCGGGTACCTTTAGCCCGGGGTGAGGTACTATCCTGGAGTTCCTGCTGCCCTGGGTATGGAGGCCTAGGTGCGGGAGTAAAGCCTGGAGTCCAGAGCCTTCGTCTGGAGTCCGATAAGGGTCGAGGAGTCTTAGGGTGCCGCCTCGTGTAGGGGACCAAGTTCCAGGGAAGGGAGGATCATTCTGATGGACCGATGCGGGAGTCACGGTGAAGGAAGGGTCTGTTGACTCCCTGGATATGGGCTAGGTTCGTAGAAGGAGAAGCTCAAGGTCATCTTGACTGTATCAGAGGCCTTATTCACCCGGCCCGTGGCAGGGGCCTTATACACCCTGGTCTGTGGCAGAGACCAAAGTTCTCCAGGTCCGTGGCAGGGGCCTTGTACACCCGGTCTGTGGCAGAGACCAACCTCAAGGTCTGTGGCAGAGACCGTGCACCTAAAACTGTTTGAGAAACCTAAGCAGTGAAGTGAATGTGCTACGTTTGTGCCTGGACCTCCTCCACACCTTAAGCTGTCCTGTTTCTTTGCTCTAACCTTTTCTATCCGAGTAGAGTTTATTTTGCCATGAGAGAATAAGAGTTGTAATTTCAGCTGGTGTGGACATTGACTTTACTGGGAATTAAAGGACTTGCCTCTACCTACAGTAGAGGTGAGAATCATCCTCTGGAGGAGTTTTGACTCCGGCTGTGGACACGGCCCGTCAAGTACACCGCTCAACCTCTTTATATAGGAGGGTACGGGCTGGTAGTGCGGTGTGCCTTTCTCGCTCCTGCGAGGAGCCAACAACATAAAGGCAGGTAAGGGGGAAAGGATCTGTGCGCTACAAAAAAATAAAATAAAAATTATAATCTTGACCTAGGAGGACGAGGTCCATATGGAGTAGGAGGTTGAGGTGGCGGTGGATGTGGCTGTGTAGGTGGAAGCGGCGGTGGAGGAGGACGAGGTAGCCAACACTGGTTCAAAAATACAACAATGGCTGGGTAAGGCCGGTGATGTGTCGAATCCTGTCCCCCGTCAAATAGTGTCCACCCTGTACTGCGCTTGCTCAGTATGTAGGACAAGGGGATTTCGAAAATCTCCCAAGACGAACGGCGCCTGCGTGGTGAGTTCAGGTGAAGGCCACACCATCCGTGGTTCAAGCCGAGCCAAGTGAGGCCGTGCCTGAAGCGTGGCGATCGAACCGAGCCCGTGAGGGGCCCTATTACTATGTGCTACCGTATGTCCACTTGGATGGTGGGGCTTGAACCTGCACTCACGGTGCAGGCGCCGTTCATCTTCGGAGATTTTGTGAATCTCCTTGTCCTCTGTACTGCGCAAGCGCTGCGCCTTCGCAGTATGGGCCGGACACAATCCGATGGCCGGACAGTTTTTGTCACAACACCGGTATACATGTCTATTCTGCACAAGGTACGGACAAGTCCTGTGGGATCCATGCCTGGTTCATTTTAATGAACGTGAGCTTGTCCACATTGGCTCTGGACAGGCGGCTGCGCTTGTCTGTGATAACGCCCCCTGCCGTGCTAAATACACATTCAGATAATACACTGGCTGCAGGGCAGGCCAGCACCTCCAAGGCATAAAGGGCAAGCTCAGGCCATGTGCCCAATTCGGAGACCCAGAAGTTAAAGGGGGCAGACCCGTCATCCAGTACGTGTAGGCCTGTGGACACATACTGCTCAACCATGTTGGTGAAATGCTGCCTCCTGCTAAGACGTTCCATCTCAGCTGGTGGTGCTGGTTGTTGTGGCGTGCTGACAAAGCTTTTCCACATTTCAGCCATGCTAACCCTGCCTTCTGAGGTGCTGCCGGTGCCCCGGCTGCGTTGGCTACCTCTTCCTCCTCCTCTGCCTTCGCCTTGTGCTTCCACCGTACGCCCGCTGTCAGGTGGGAATGCCACCAGCAGCGCGTCTACCAGCGTGCGCTTGTACTCGCGCATCTTACGATCCCGCTCCAGTGAGGGAATTAAGGACGGTACGTTGTCCTTGTAACAGGGATCCAGCAGGGTGGCCACCCAGTAATCAGCACTAGTTAAAATGTGGGCAACTCGGCGGTCATTGCGGAAACACTGCAGCATGTAATCGCTCATGTGTACCAGGCTGCCCAGAGGCAAAGAAAAGCTGTCCTCTGTGAAAGGTGTATTGTCTGTGTCCTCTGTATCCCCCCAGCCATGCACCAGTGATGGCCACAAGCTGGTCTGGGTGCCACCCTGCTGTGAAAATGGCTCCTCCTCCTCCATCTCCTCCTCCACCTCGTCATCCTCCAGAACTGTGCCCTTTCTGCCGGACAATTGTGTACCTGGCGTTTGTTGGTGCAGGAACCCAACCTTGTAGCCACTTGTGAAAGACTGCCCTGAAAGCCTTTGAAATGATCCCGCTTCCTCCTCCTCCTCCTCATCCTCCTGTGCCACATCCTCTTCCATCATCGCCCGAAGCGTTTTTTCAAGGAGGCATAGAACTGGGATAGTATTGCTGAGAACGGCGTCATTGGCACTGGACATGTTGGTGAAGTAATCGAAACAGCGCAACAAGGCACACAGGTCTCGCATGGAGGCCCAGTTATTGGTGGTGAAGTGGTGCTGTTCCGCAGAGCGACTCACGCGTGATTGCTGCAGCTGAAACTCCACTATCGCCTGCTGCTGCTCGCACAGTCTGGCCAGCATGTGCAAGGTGGAGTTCCACCTTGTGGGCACGTCACATATGAGGCTGTGAGCGGGAAGGCCGAAGTTACGCTGCAGTGCTGACAGGCGAGCAGCAGCAGGGTGAGAACGCCGAAAGTGCGCACACACAGCCCGCACTTTCTGCAGCAGCTCTGGCATATTGGGGTAATTTTTAAGGAACCTCTGGACCACCAAGTTCAGCACATGCGCCAGGCAAGGGATGTGGGTCAAACCGGCTAGGCCCAGAGCTGCTACGAGATTTCGCCCATTATCGCACACCACCAGGCCGGGCTTGAGGCTCACTGACAGCAACCACTCATTGGTCTGTTGTTCCATGTCCCTCCACAACTCCTGCGCGGTGTGGGGTTTTTCCCCCAAACAGGAAAGTTTTAAAACTGCCTGCTGTCGTTTACCCCTGGCTGTGCTGAAGTTGGTGGTGAAGGTGTTACGCTGACCGGATGAGGAGGCGGTAGAGGATGAGGAAGCGGAGTAGGAGGAGTTAGCAACAGGAGGCAAACTGAAGCGCCCTGCAATCCTCGGTGGTGGAAGGACATGCGCCAAACTGCTATCTGCCTCAGGCCCAGCCGCCACTGCATTTACCCAGTGTGCTGTTAGGGAGATATAACGTCCCTGACCGTGCTTACTGGTCCACGCATGCGTAGTTAGGTGGACCTTGCCACAGATGGCGTTGCGCAGTGTACACCTGATTTTGTCCCCCACTTGGTTGTGCAGGGAAGGGATGGCTCGTCTGGAAAAATTGTGGCGGCTGGGCATGACATACTGTGGGACAGCCAATGCCATCAGGCTTTTAAAACTCTGCGTCTCCACCAGACAGAATGACAGCATTTCAAAGGCCAGGAGTTTTGAAATGCTGGCATTCAGGGCCAGGGATCGCCGGTGACTAGGGGGGTACTTCCTCTTCCGCTCCAATGTTTGGGAGATAGAGAGCTGAACGCTTCCATGGGACATTGTGGAGATGGTTGGTGACCCAGGTGGTAGTGTTGCTGGCAGATCCTCTGTTTGCGGGGTGGCAGGTGCAACTGTCACTACAGAGGTGGATGAAGAGGCCGAGACTGCAGCAGAAGAGGAAGCAGGAGGAGCCAGAGACCTTTCTTGGTTTTTGAGGTGTCTACTCCACTGCAGCTCGTGCTTTGCACTTAGATGCCTGGTCATGCAGGTTGTGCTCAGGTTGAGAACGTTTATGCCTCGCTTCAGGCTCTGATTGCACAGCGTGCAAACCACTCGTGTCTTGTCATCAGCACATTGTGTGAAGAACTGCCACGCTAGGGAACTCCTTGGACCTGGCTTTGGTGTGCTCGGTCCCTTGCTGCGTTGGGCAGTAGCAGACATACTGTCTAGGGGACGGACGCTCCGCTTTTGCACCCTGCTCCCTTTTCTGCTGTGCTGGTGGCTCTGTGCGACCACCGCCTCTTCCTCCAAACTACACTGGTCACCTGCATAACGTTGATTCCATGTGGGGTCAAGGACCTCATCGTCCTCCACATCCTCTTCCACCCAGTCTTCACCCCTGCCCTCCTTGTCTGTCTGCACAATTGCGAAAGCAGCAGCAGTTGGCACCTGTGTTTCATCATCATCCGAGACGTGCTGCGATGGTCCTCCCATGTACTCATCATGAAACATAAGTGGTTGGGCATCGGTGCACTCAATCTCTTCCACTTCTGGGGCAGGGCTAGGTATATGGCCCTGGGAAACCCTGCTAACAGAGTCATCGAAAAGCAGAAGAGACTGCTGCATGATTTGGGGCTCAGACTGCTTGGCTGATTTGCAAGGGGTTGAGGTGAAAGACTGATGGACATGGGTTTCAGGTGCCAACTCTGATCTTTCATCAGAAGAGTGGGTGGGAGACAATGTGAAGGAACCCGAGGCACTGTCAGCAACCCAATCTACTATCGCCTGTACTTGTCCTGGCCTAAACATTCGTACAGCCTTATTAGGCGCGACAAAATACCGCCGCAGGCTCGGTCGCCTACTCTACCTGAGGAAGGTGTTTCACTTGTGCGTGTATCTGGCACAGATCCACCACGTCCCCTCCCTGCAACAGGAGCTCCACCAGCAGCACCACGACCGGGGCCACCACGTCCCTTTGACCTTCTCCTCATATTTTCAAAATTTAGGATCTTGCCCTAAATGGGTGTTTTTGGAAGAGCAGAACACACCGACAGTAGGTAACCGCTGAATCGCACAGCTACAGAACTGCAGAAAATGCTATTAAAAAAAAAATGTTGTTTTTTTAGTATAGCACAGTAGAAGACAAATATATAGAAATGGTTTATTTCACACGCCTCCACATATGTATAACACACTGCAAAATATTTTTTGTGGCCCTAAATGGCGTTTTTTGGAAGACCACAACACACCCACAGTACGTAACCGCTGAATCGCACAGCTACAGAACTGCAGAAAATGCTATTAAAAAAAAAATGTTGTTTTTTTAGTATAGCACAGTAGAAGACAAATATATAGAAATGGTCTATTTCACACGCCTCCACATATGTATAACACACTGCAAAATATTTTTTGTGGCCCTAAATGGCGTTTTTTGGAAGACCACAACACACCCACAGTACGTAACCGCTGAATCGCACAGCTACAGAACTGCAGAAAATGCTATTCAAAAAAAATGTTTTTTTTTAGTATAGCACAGTAGGAGAAAACTATATAGAAATTGTTTATTTCACACACCTCCACATATGTATAACACACTGCAAAATATTTTATGTGGCCCTAAATGGCGTTTTTTGGAAGACCACAACACACCCACAGTACGTAACCGCTGAATCGCACAGCTACAGAACTGCAGAAAATGCTATTAAAAAAAAAATTTGTTTTTTTAGTATAGCACAGTAGAAGACAAATATATAGAAATGGTTTATTTCACACGCCTCCACATATGTATAACACACTGCAAAATATTTTTTGTGGCCCTAAATGGGTCTTTTTGCAAGCGTACATTAAAGTGCATTTTTTTTTTTGCCCTAAACGGGTCTTTTTTTGCCCTTAATGGGTCTTTTGGAAAAGAGCACAATAAAGTGCCTTTTTTTTTCCCCTAAATGGATCTTTTTCCAAGAGCAGAATACACCCACAGTATGGAAACGGTGTATCTCTCAACGTAATATATGCAGTGCTGGTGCACTGAGCTTGCAGATAAAAGGTAGATTTTCTCTGACACTGGGCTCATGGCAGTGTAAAAAGACTGCACTGCAACACAAACAGGTAAACCTATGCAGATCGCTGAGTTATATCTCTGAATCTGGACTCCTATTCCTATATAATATATCTCTCTCCCTGAAAGCACCAACAGGAACCTGGCCCTACACTACACTGTCTCTCTATCTTTTCCCTCAGATTCCAGAATCAGGACTAACTCATGTATTTTTCAATCTCTCCCTAAAAGCAGCAGCAGCAGACAAGATCCTCTCCCTATCTATTCTGAAGCAGAGTGATGTGTGTGCTGTGTGCCTCTAGCTTATATAGAAGCTGGGTCACATGTTGCACTGACCAATCACAGCCATGCCATTAGTAGGCATGGCTATGATGGCTTCTAAGGGCACACCAGCTAATCAAAAGGTGATTGGCTGGCCCCTGAAGCATTTCTAACTGCGCCATTAGATACCCGAACCCGGACTTTCGGGCAAAGTCCGGGTTCGGGTTCGGGAAAAAGCTAAAGTTCGGTACGGACCCGAACTTTAGAGTTCGGGTTCGCTCAACCCTAGTGGAGAGGGGAGGTGTCTCCAATCCCTGCAGCCAGTAGGCTTTAGTGTACAAGAGAATTTTCTATTTGTACACTGAAGAGAGAAGCCGATTGGCTGCCCCTCTCCTCTCCACTGAACAGAAGGGGAAACAACACTCGTGGCGGCGGCCATCTTTGTGTAACCCGCTGCCGTTTTTAGCCAAAAACATTCCCGACTTTCCCCGGGACAAAAGCAAAATCCCGGGATTTTATTCAGGACAAGCTCCAATCGGGACTGTTGGCAAGTTTGGAAACACAGTTATCTGAACCCTTCATGAAAACAGAATTCCCTGATTCAATAGTAATCAAAAGGGCAACTGAAAATTCATGATTATCAAGATCAATACCAATGTGTAGTCAAAAAAATAAATACAAAATCTCAAAAATCAATAAAGTGAATATGAGTGAAAATGAATAAAGTGCTTCAAAATTCCCAAAAAGGCAGTGATCCAGCCAAAGGGAGATATATAATACGCTCACCAGATGAATTCGGCCAGCAAGTGACCATCATGCATGGATATATAGTGCTCACCACCCTCTCCTCCTTGTCTTTCGGCTCCTTGCAGGAGGAAAGGGCACACCCAGCTCTATATGCCAGTACCCTCCTGTGAGGAGGTTGAGCGGTGTTGTGATGGGTCTCCACAGCCAGATACTCCCACAGAATGGTTCTTATCTCTATAGCCAATAAAGACAAGTCTCTATTTCCCCCAATGACTTCAATGTCCACACCAGCTGTAACTCCAACGTAGAGTTTATTTCTCTTAAACGTCAGTCTCTGATAGAAAAGGTTGGAGAGGTCCAGGCACAAACGTAATACACTTCACTGCTTGGCTTCTCAAGCAGACTTAGCCCATTTGGATAGGGACTAGCAGCCAAAATGGTACTCGAACTGACCGCTCAATCACTATACAAACTGGTACCCTGGTCTCTGCCACAGACCTGGTGAACTTGGTCTCTGCCACAGACCTGGTGAACTTGGTTTCTTTAAAGCTTGGCCTCTTTGTAAGGAGAAGACATCCCTCCAGAGAGTTACTGGGCCCCTTCCTTCACTGTGACTTCTCACCAGTCCCTCGGAACGGTCTTTCCCCGGCCTCCTCATCTAAGATGCGGGTCCCCTCGCAAGGCGGCACCCTGAGATTCCTCGATCCTAGACGGGCCCTAGCCGAAAGTGCTGGGCCCAAGGCCTTCAGTTGCAGCCCCAGGGCTAAAGGTGCCTGGGACTGATTCACTGACCTCTGCCCCTGGGCCAAAGGTGCCCAGGGCGGACAGGAACACACACTTCCTGGGAGTAGGACTTCCGACGACGAATCACCCTGAACAGGCAGCGTCTGCCCCTTTTATATCCTCTCCCAGCATACACAGCAGGCCGACCACTCCCACTGTATGGTTGCTGAGAGAGGAGACACACAAGGCACAGCACTGTATCAGCAGCTCAACCCTGGTCCACTATGGCAGCGCCACCTGCAGGCCACAGGGAACAGTACACCGATACTCTTCCTGCAGACAAAAATGGCTGATAATGTCCTAAAGAATTTAGGTGTTTGAGCACAACTACCACTCAAACACTACCCCTAAATTGAGGACCCCGCTACACAGTCCCCCCACTTAAATAGACACTGTCCCCAGTGTCTGGAGCAAACCTATGCCTCTCAAGCCTGAGTCAACATAGACCTATTCCAGAAACTATGTACAAACAAAAAACTAATTTGGAAAAATGTTTGTTTGTGCCGGAACCTGAACATGGGGAAAGGGAGTTAAATGAAGAGATGGCAAGGGCAAAGTTCCTGAAACTCCAGGAGAGTACACTCCAGAACAAAAGCACAAAGAAAAACACAGAGTTCAGTCTCTCACAAATACAATTTTGGATCAGGCAAGATGAGTAGCTTCCATCTTTTATCAAAGGTCTCTATTCAGTAGACAGCATCTTCAAGCTCCTTCCAACACACAACTACCCGATCCGCATGAATGTGCCATCCCAACATCCATTCTTTCTTGCACCCCCAATATCTCTCGGCAACAGCCGCGGAACAAGAGAGATACCTGCGGGCGTGTTGGACTTTCAAGTGGTTTCACAAGAAGTCCGCGTACCATCTCTCTCTGTACTCCTCCACCTCAAACAGTAGGTCTCTGGTGACATACGGGTACTCCCATCCGTAATCAGCAGCCACCTTTTGGTTGAACAGTCGCTGCAGCCTAGAGAGTGGTGGAAGTGTGGCACGGTCTCCCGCACCTGGCAAAACAATAGCCTCTGGATGCCTGGGCACTTTCACTGCCCTGGGACCCATTACAGCAGCATGTAGTAATCAGGGATGAGCCGAACACCCCCCTGTTCGGTTCGCACCAGAACCTGCGAACAGACAGAATGTTCGTGTGAACTTTAGAACCCTATTAAATACAATGGACTAGAACGTTCGAAATCTAAAGTGCTAATTATAAAGGCTAATATGCAATTTATTGTCCTAAAAAGATTTTGGGGACCCGGGTCCTGCCCCAGGGGACATGTATCAATGCAAAAAAAGGTTTAAAAAATAGACGTTTTTACGGGAGCGGTGATTTTAATAATGCTTAAAATGAAAAAATAAAAGTGAAATATTCCTTTAAATTTCGTACCTGGGGGGTGTGTATGATATGCATGTAAAGTTGCGCATGTTTCCCGTGCTTAGAACTGTCCCTGCACAAAGTGTCATTTTTGAAGGAAAAAAAGTCATTTAAAACTCACTCACGGCTATTAATGAATTGTCGGCTTTTATCAATACATAGAAAAGTCATTGATAAAATAAAAATAAAAAAATCGTGGGGGTTCCCCCAAATTCAATTACCAGGCCCTTTAGGTCTGGAATGGATATTAAAGGGAACCCTGCCGCAAATTTAAAAAAAAATGGCGTGGGGTTCCCCCTAAATATCCATACCAGGCCCTTGAGATCTGGCATGGATTTTAAGGGGAACTCCACCCCAAATTTAAAAAAAAATGGCGTGGAGTCCCCCCAAAAATCCATACCAGACCCTTATCCGAGCACGCAACCTGGCCGGCCGCAGGGGAAGAGGGGGGGGACAAGAGAGCGCCCCCCCTCCCTCTTGAACCGTACCAGGCCACATGCCCTCAACATGGGGAGGATGTCCCCATGTTGATGGGGACAAGGGCCTCATCCCCACAACCCTTGCCCGGTGGTTGTGGGGGTCTGCGGGCGGGGGGCTTATCGGAATCTGGAAGACCCCTTTAACAAAGGGGACCCCCAGATCCCGGCCTCCCCCCTATGTGAATTGGTAAGGGGTACATTGTACCCCTACCATTTCATGAAGAAAGTGTCAAAAAATGTAAATAAAAACACACAAACACCTTGAAAAAGTCCTTTATTAAAAAAATAAAAAATAATAATAAAAAAAAACATTCCAGCGATGAAATCCAGTGTCCCGCGGCGATCCCGATGTCCAGTGCTGTCCGTCATTGGTTGTGCCTGTGCGGACCTGATGGGGAACTTCCTCCGCTGTGGTTTAAATGTATAGACCCGCCCCTTCTAAAGTTCCCCATCAGGTCCGCTCAGCGGACCAGATGCGGAACATGAGAAGGGGCGGGTCTATTCATGTATTACACAGCGAACGAGCGGGAAACTTCCTTCACTGTGTAAATTTAAATTACACAGTGAAGGAAGTTTCCCGCTCAGGCCAATGACGTAGGCGGGGTGCGACATACCGAGGGGGCGGACCTGATGGGGAACTTCGTTCGCTGTGTAATACATGAATAGACCTGCCCGTTCTCTCGTTCCGCATCAGGTCCGCTGAGCGGACCTGATGGGGAACTTTAGAAGGGGCGGGTCTATACATTTAAAACACAGCGGAGGAAGTTCCCCATCAGGTCCGCACAGGCACAACCAATGACGGACAGCGCTGGACATCGGGATCGCCGCGGGACACTGGATTTCATTGCTGGAATGTTTTTTTTGTATTTTTTTTTTTATTTTTTAATAAAGGACTTTTCCAAGGTGTGTGTGTTTTTATTTACATTTTTTGACACTTTCTTTGTGAAATGGTAGGGGTACAATGTACCCCTTACTAATTTACATGGGGGGGCGGGATCTGGGGGTCCCCCCGCCCGCAGACCCCCACAACCACCGGGCAAGGGTTGTGGGGATGAGGTCCTTGTCCCCATCAACATGGGGACATCCTCCCCATGTTGAGGGCATGTGGCCTGGTACGGTTCAGGAGGGAGGGGGGGGGCGCTCTCTCGTCCCCCCCTCTTCCCCTGCGGCCGGCCAGGTTGCGTGCTCGGATAAGGGTCTGGTATGGATTTTTGGGGGGACTCCACGCCATTTTTTTTTAAATTTGGGGTGGAGTTCCCCTTAAAATCCATGCCAGATCTCAAGGGCCTGGTATGGATATTTAGGGGGAACCCCACGCCATTTTTTTTTTCATTTGTGGGGGGGGGGGTTCCCCTTAATATCCATTCCAGACCTAAAGGGCCTGGTAATTGAATTTGGGGGAACCCCCACGCTTTTTTTTTTATCAATGACTTTTCTATGTATTGCCGGGAGCCGACAATTCATTAATAGCCGTGAGTGAGTTTTAAATGACTTTTTTTCCTTCAAAAATGACACTTTGTGCAGGGACAGTTCTAAGCACGGGAAACATGCGCCACTTTACATGCATATCATACACACCCCCCAGGTACGAAATTTAAAGGAATATTTCACTTTTATTTTTTCATTTTAAGCATTATTAAAATCACTGCTCCCGAAAAAACGGCCGTTTTTAAAACTTCTTTTTGCATTGATACATGTCCCCTGGGGCAGGACCCAGGTCCCCAAACACTTTTTAGGACAATAACTTGCATATTAGCCTTTATAATTAACACTTTAGATTTCGAACGTTCGAGTCCATTGTATTTAATAGGGTTCTAAAGTTTACACGAACATTTTGTCTGTTCGCAGGTTCTGGTGCGAACCGAACAGGGGGGTGTTCGGCTCATCCCTGGTGCACGGGCACCACAGGTCCGGATGACTCAGGCATGGGGTCAGGTCCTTCCTCAGACATATGGACTTCCACCTGGAGTGTAACATCCCCAGCAGACCTAGGCGAGTCCCTTCTACTTCTGGCAGAGGATAGGGGTATTCTGTCCCAGACCTTTTTTATGAATAGTTCATCTATTTCAGCGTCTTCTCCCACATCGGAAGACGATTCTAGATCCGAGGTATCACGGGTCCGCTGCTAGTATGTAATTCCTTGTAACAGGGGAATTACTATCTTGGGCAAGTTCAAATTCTTTGGGGTCCGGGACCCAAGCATCCCCAACACTCTGGACGCTTTTCTCTGCTCCCTTCCCTGACTTACCTCGACCTGTAGCTGTCGCGGATCGTCTGGAGGTCCCTCCAACTGGGCGATCCGACACAGGTAAACGCTGGGGTATAGCTCGACCACGACCGCAGGAGGCTTTCACGTAGCCGACCTTCTACATGGCACTTTATTCATAGAATCACAGTGTTGGAGAATATATATTGGACCGATGAATTACAGAAATAATGATTTTTATCAATCTTGTATTAATTTTCATAATTTTTTGTTCACATTCATATACATAGCATTTTTTTTGAGATTTTGTATTTATGTTTTTGACTACACATTGGTATTCATCTTGATAGTCATGAATTTTCACTTGCTTGACCAGTTAGCGCCCTTTTGATTAATATTGAATTTTCTATTAGTATTCCACTAATTTCAGGAGCAGCACTGGCACATAATTATCTAATTAGATAATAGTTGGCACCGTCCCCTTCTCGTTTATTCAGTATTCCCTGATGGCAGTGACCTCTTTCAGCAGGATAATTCATCCTACCACACTGCAAAAACGGTTCAAGAAAGGTTTGGGGAACAAGTTCAAGGTGTTGGCTTGGTCTCGACCATCTGTGGGATGTGCTGGAAAAATAAGTCTGATCCATGGAGACGCCACCGCCCAAGTTAAAGGAGTTAAAGCAGAGCTCCACCCATCCTAATATTAATCCTCAAATAATCATCTCAGTCACCAGGATGGGTGATAACTAGGGATGAGCCGAACACCCCCCGGTTCGGTTTGCAGAAGAACATGTGAACAGGCAAAGAGTTTGTTCGAACATGCAAACACCGTTAAAGTCTATGGGACACAATTGTGAAAAATCAAAAGTGCTAATTTTAAAGGCTAATATGCAAGTTATTGCCATAAAAACTGTTCGTGGACGCGAGTCCTGCCCCAGGGGACATGTATCAATGCAAATTTTTTTTTTCGGGAGCAGTGATTTTAATAATGCTTAAAGTGAAACAATAAAATTAAATATTCCTTTCAAATTCGTGCCTGGGGCACATTTTCCCCATGTTTAGAACAGTCATGCAGCAAAATTACATTTCTAAAGGAAAAAAGTCATTTAAAACTGCTGTAATGTATTGTCGGGTCCTAGCAAATATAGAGGAAAATCATTGAGCAAACGGCATGGGTCCCACCCCCCCCCAGTCCATTACCAGGCTCTTTGGGTCTGGTATGGATATTAAGGGGAACCCCGCACCCACATTTTTTTTTAAAATGGTGTGGGGTCCCCCAAGCCCCCAGGCACTATATACTCTGAACAGCAGTATATATACTATACAGTCTGCCCTATATACTCTGCAGAAAATTGGGCCTTAGGTGTTGGTGGTGCCAGAACACTGTAACCTCTCACAGTTACTCTTGATGGGCACAGGAACTGGCCCTGCTGTAAAATATTATATCAAGAATTGTAATTACATGCCCCTGTTTAACAGGGGCAGAAACATTGGGCCTTTGGTGGTGGTGGTGGTGCCAGAACACTGTAAGCCCTCACAGTTACTCTTGGTGGGTACAGGAACGGGCCCTGCTGTGAAATATTATACCAAGAATTGTAATTACATGCCCCTGTTTAACAGGGGCAGAAACATTGGGCCTTTGGTGGTGGTGCCACAACACTGTAACCCGTCACAGATACTCTTGTTGAGCGCAGGAATGGGCCCTGCTGTGAAATATTAGATCAAAAATTGTAATTACATGCCCCTGGGGCAGAAAAATTGGGCCTTTGGTGGTGGTGGTGGTGCCACAACACTGTAACCCCTCACATATACTCTTGTTGAGTGCAGGAACAGGCCCTGCTGTGAAATATTAGATAACAATTTTTAATTACATGCCCCTGTTAAACAGGGGCAGAAACATTGGTTCTTTGGTGGTGGTGCCACAACACTGTAACCCCTCACAGATACTCTTGTTGAGCGCAGAAACGGGCCCTGCTGTGAAATATTAGATCAAAAATTGTAATTACATTCCCCTGTTAAACAGGGGCAGAAAAATTGGCCCTTAGGCAGCGGTGGTGGTGCCCTATACCAAAAATATTCGTAGAAGCTAGCATCATCAAGATTGAGGAGGAATAGGATAGTCACTCAGCATAGGCAGTCTTCAAGGGATCCCAAATCCATAGAAAATTCAATCAGTTACATCAGCATCAGGTGCTTGGTAGCTTCTGATCCAAGACTGATTCATTTTATGAATGTGAGCCTATCAACGGAGTCTGTGGACAGGCACACTCTATGATCCATTACAAACCCTCCAGCAGCACTGAATGTGCATCCAGAAAGAACGCTGGATACAGGACAGGCCAGTAGCTCAATTGCATATTGAGCAAGCTCTGGCCAGTGGTCCATCCTCAAGACCCAGTAGCCCAGTGGATGCTCTGTTGGAAAGGTCTCCAAGTCTGCTCTGGCCCCTAGATATTCCTGCACCATGTAATGCAGATGCTGGCGATGGTTGCTTGAACCGATCAGACCTTGGTGCTGAGGACTGAAAATTGTCTGAAGGCATCGGTCAGCTGGCCACTTTCTCCACCCCTCTTTCTCTGACTGAACGAAGCCTCAGCAACACGTTGTCCAGCACCAGGAAAATGTAACCTCCCAGGGTCTGGAAATGCATTGCACAAACCTTTCTTTAAGGCCTCCTGAAGATGTTTCATCCTCTGCTCCCTCTGCGAAGGCAGGATGAGTTCTGCAACATACCCTTGTAACGTGGATCAAGAAGGGTTGCCAGACAGTAATGATCCCTCTCCTTGATACCACGAATCCTAGGGTCCTTTCGCAGGCTTTGCAGAATCAGGGAGGCCATGCAGCGTACGTTTGCAGAGGCATTCAATTCTGAGTCCTCTGGGTCACTAAGGATCACATGATCCGCAACTACCTCCTCCCAGCTACGTACAACTCCTTGGGTTTCTGGGAACTGAAAACGATCCCTTGAAGACTGCTGCTCAGTGTTATCCTCCACCTCCATGTTGACACAATCCTCCTCCTCCTCCTCCTCCTCTTCTTACTGTGTGTTTGGCGGGTCCACAGGAATACTATCTGGATAAAGGGTGCCTTGAGAGGTAAGGAAGTCCTGTTAAAAATGTTTAATGGGCTAGGGGATACAAGTTCTTTCCATACAGAATCCTTGAAAGCACTGATTGCGGTTATACCGAAGGAAAGTAAGAACCCATCTCATTGTGGGTGCTATAGGCCGATCTCGCTATTAAATACAGACCTGAAGCTTTTTTCCAAGATCCCTGCAATGCAATTAGAGCAGCACGTCCCCTGCCTGGTCCATAGAGATCAGGTAGGGTTTGTGCAAACGCGAGAGGCCCGGGATAACACGATTAAGACTTTGAACTTGATCCACTTGGTAAGCACATCCCGAACCCCATGTGTCTTCCTGGGAACAGATGCGGAGAAGGCTTACGATCGTATCGATTGGCAGTTTATGCTCGCGGTCCTAAGACACATGGGGTTCGGGAATAAGATGCTGCAGTGGATATCAAGTAATTATACTCAACCCACGGCCCAGGTTAAAGTGAATGGAGTAATATCTCCACTTTTCAAGCTCTCTAACGGGACAAGACAAGGGTGCTCGTTATCACCTCTTCTATTTGTTCTATCGGTGGAGCCGCTTCTGAATAGGATCCGTAAGAACCCAGATATTAACCACTTAACGACCGCTCACTGTATATATACGTCGGCAGAATGGCACCGACAGGCACAATCACGTAGAGCATACGTGATTGCCTTTGTACAGTTGGGGGGTTCGATCGGACCCCCCTCCTATACAGTGAGCGGTGGCTAAGTGTCCGGGAGCGTTCCGGGATGAGGGGGCAACCATTCGTTTCTGGCCACCCCCTCGCGATCGCTCCCGGCGAATGGAAATGCCCCCTCTGTCTGTGTCAGACAGAGGGAGCAGGAGGAAGTGATGTCATCTCTGGTGCGGCGCTCACATATACCGAGCGCCGTACAAGAGAAGATATCAGGTCAGTGCACACAACACTACACTGACACCAGGACACATAGGGACATAAATCGCCCCCCCAGGCCCCCCAGATCACCCCCCCAGCCCCCAGTCAGAGTGTCACTGATTGCAGTGACCATTTATTTAGTGATCACTGCAATCAGTGACATTTGTGACTGTAAAAGTGTCACCAAAGTTTAGTCTTAGGTCCAGTGTAGCCCCCTAACCCCCCCTAATAAAGGTTTAACCCCCTGATCACCCCCCAGATAACCCTTTCACCGCCTATCACCACTGTCGCTTAGCGATCATTTTTCTGATCGCTGTCTTAGCGTCGGTGATGCCGATCGGCAGCCAGTAATTTTTTTTAGGTTCGCCGCAGGTTTTTATAGCGTCAGGTACCCCAATATATTATCTAATAAAGGTTTAACCCCCTTGATCGCCCCCCAGGTAACCCTTTCACCCCCTATCACCACTGTCACTAAGCGATCGTTTTTCTAAACGCTGTCTTAGTGTCTGTGATGCAGATCGGTAGCCGGTAATTTTTTTTAGGTTCGCCGCAGGTTTTTATAGCGTCAGGTACCCCAATATATTATATAATAAAGGTTTAACCCCCTTGATCGCCCCCCAGGTAACCCTTTCACCCCCTATCACCACTGTCGCTAAGCAATTGTTTTTCTAAACGCTGTCTTAGTGTCGGTGATGCAGATCGTAGCCAGTAATTTTTTTTAGGTTCGCCGCAGGTTTTTATAGCGTCAGGTACCCCAATATATTATCTAATAAAGGTTTAACCTCCTTGATTGCCCCCCAGGTAACCCTTTCACCCCCTATCACCACTGTCACTAAGCGATCGTTTTTCTAAACGCTGTCTTAGTGTCTGTGATGCAGATCGGTAGCCGGTAATTTTTTTTAGGTTCGCCGCAGGTTTTTATAGCGTCAGGTACCCCAATATATTATCTAATAAAGGTTTAACCCCCTTGATCGCCCCCCAGGTAACCCTTTCACCCCCTATCACCACTGTCGCTAAGCAATTGTTTTTCTAAACGCTGTCTTAGTGTCGGTGATGCAGATCGTAGCCAGTAATTTTTTTTAGGTTTGCCGCATGTTTTTATAGCGTCAGGTACCCCAATATATTATCTAATAAAGGTTTAACCCCCTTGATCGCCCCCCCAGGTAACCCTTTCACCCCCATCACCACTGTCGCTAAGCAATCGTTTTTCTAAACGCTGTCTTAGTGTCGGTGATGCAGATCGGTAGCTGGTAATTTTTTTTAGGTTCGCCGTAGGTTTTTATAGCGTCAGGTACCCCCATATATTATCTAATAAAGGTTTTAACCCCCTGATTGCCCCTAGTTAACCCTTTCACCAGTGATCACCATATAAGTGTTACGGGTGACGCTGGTTAGTTAGTTTGCCTTTTATAGTGTCAGGGCAATTAGGTTTTAGCGTCAGAGAGGGTCTGAGTCACACCCCAGGCAGCGTCAGGTTAGTGCCAGTAACGCTAACACCCACGCGTGAAGCATACACCCCCCTTAGTGGTATAGTATCTGAACAGATCAATATCTGATCTGATCAGATCTATACTAGCGTCCCCAGCAGTTTAGGGTTCCCAAAAACGCAGTGTTAGCGGGATCAGCCCAGATACCTGCTGGCACCTGCGTTTTGCCCCTCCGTCCAGCCCAGGCCACCCAAGTGCAGTATCAATCGATCACTGTCACTTACAAAACACAACACACATAACTGCAGCATTCGCAGAGACAGGCCTGATCCCTGCGACTCCAGTGCTGTAGGAGGTGATTTCACCACCACAGTTAAAAAAAAAAAGCAAATATGCCGAAGCATTGGGGCAGCAGGGGCAGAGGAGCGATTTTGCTCCTAATGCCACGTACATACGGTTGAAATTCCGACGGAGGCTTGCCCGTGGAAAAGTCCGACCATGTGTGTGCGGCATAACTTTTTTGCGGGAGGATGCCCCCATGCTTCGGCATATATAAATGGTGCGTGTATGCCCATCATTGGAAGTGGGTGGATGAAGGGCGGTATTCTAATGGTGGGCATACCCACCGATCAATCTCTTTTTTCGTTCAGCCAACTGGCTGCATGAAATAAAAAGATTACAATACATGTCCAACAAGGACCAGCAACGTACTGGTATGTTGCTGGACTTTGAATGTTTATACCAGAATGATGCCTGCGTGTTTAGGTATCATCTTGGTATCATTCTTTTCAGCCTGTGGCCGGCTTTCATGTAAAAGCAATTCTAGCGGCTAATTAGCCTCTGGACTGCTTTTACAAGCAGTGGGAGGGAATGCCCCCCCCCCCCGGATATAAAAAGCGCCATTGGGAAATTGGGAAAGCATTTTATCACACCGATCTTGGTGTGGTCAGATGCTTTGAGGGCAGAGGAAAAATCTAGGGTCTAGAAGACCCCAGTTTTTTCAAAAAAAGAGTACCTGTCACTACCTATTGCTATCATAGGGGATATTTACATTCCCTGAGATAACAATAAAAATGCTAAAAAAAAAAAATACTTGGAAGGAACAATTTAAAAATAAAATAAAAAAGCAAAATTAATAATAAAAAAAAAAAAGCACCCCTGTCCTGCCCTGCTCTTGCCCAATGGCGAACGCAAGCGTCGGTCTGGCGTCATATGTAAACAGCAATTGCACCATGCATGTGAGGTATCACCGCGAAGGTCAGATCGAGGGCAATCATTTTAGCAGTAGACCTCCTCTGTAAATCTACTGGGGTAACCTGTAAAGGCTTTTAAAGGCTTTTAAAAATGTATGTAGTTTGTCGCCAATGCGCGTTTGTGCGAAATTTTAAAGCATGTCGTGTTTGGTATCTATGTACTCAGCCTAAGATCATCTTTTTTATTTCATCAAACATTTGGGCAATATAGTGTGTTTTAGTGCATTAAAATTAAAAAAAGTGTATTTTTTAACCCAAAAAATGCGTTTGAAAAATCGCTGCGCAAATACTGTGTAGAAAAAAAAAATGCAACACCCACCATTTTAATCTGTAGAGCCTTTGCTTTAAAAATATATATAATGTTTGGGGGTTCAACATAATTTTCTTGCAAAAAAAAAATGTTTTCATGTAAACAAAAAGTGTCAAAAAGGGCTTTGTCTTCAAGTGGTTAGAAGAGTGGATGTAAGCTTCCTAATGTTGTGTATAAAATGCCAGAACAGTTCAAAACCCCCCCCAAATGACCCCATTTTGGAAAGTAGACACCCCAAGCTATATACTGAGAGGCATGTCGAGTCCATGGAATATTTTATATGTTGACACAAGTTGCGGAAAAACAACAATTTTTTTTTTTTTTTTTGCACAAAGTTGTCACTAAATGATATATTGCTCAAACATGCCATGGGCATATGTGGAATTACACCCCAAAATACATTCTGTTGCTTCTCCTGAGTACGGGGATACCACATGTGTGAGACTTTTTGGGAGCCTAGCCACGTACGGGACCCCAAAAACCAAGCACCGCCTTCAGGCTTTCTAAGGGTGTAAATTTTTGATTTCACTTCTCACTGCCTATCACAGTTTCGGAGGCCATGGAATGCCCAGATAGCACAAAACCCCCCCAAATGACCCCATTTTGGAAAGTAGACACCCCAAGCTATTTGCTGAGAGGTATTGTGAGTATTTTGCAGATCTCGCTTTTTGTCACAAAGTTTTGAAAATTGAAAAAAAAAATATATATATATATATTTTCTTTCTTCATTTTCAAAAACAAATGAGAGCTGTAAAATACTCGCCATTCCTCTCAGCAAATAGCTTGGGGTGTCTATATTCCAAAATGGGGTCATTTGGGGGGGTTTTGTGCGATTTTGGCATTTTATGGCCTTCGAAACTGTGATAGGTAGTGAGGAGTGAAATCAAAAATTTGTGCCTAGAAATCCTGAAGGCGGTGCTTGGTTTTCGGGGTCCCGTACGCGGCTAGGCTCCTAAAAAGTCCCACACATGTGGTATCCCCGTACTCAGGAGAAGCAGAAAAATGTATTTTGGGGTGTAATTCCACATATAACCATGGCATGTGTGAGCAATATATCATTTAGTGACAACTTTTTGTAATTTTTTTTTTTGTTTTTTTTTTTGTCATTATTCAATCACTTGGGACAAAAAAAAATATATTCAATGGGCTCAACAGGCCTCTCAGCAATTTCCTTGGGGTGTCTACTTTCTAAAATGGGGTCATTTGGGGGGGTTTGTGCTATTTTGGCATTTTATGGCCTTCGAAACTGTGATAGGTAGTGAGGAGTGAAATCAAAAATTTGCGCCCTTAGAAATCCTGAAGGCGGTGCTTGGTTTCCAGGGTCCCGTACGCGGCTAGGCTCCCAAAAAGTCCCACACATGTGGTATCCCCGTACTCAGGAGAAGCAGCAAAATGTATTTTGGGGTGAAATTCCACATATAACCATGGCATGTGTGAGCAATATATCATTTAGTGACAACTTTTTGTAATTTTTTTTTTTTTTTTTTAGTCATTATTCAATCACTTGGGACAAAAAAATAAAAAATTCAATGGGCTCAACATGCCTCTCAGCAATTTCCTTGGGGTGTCTACTTTCCAAAATGGGGTCATTTGGGGGGGTTTTGTACTGCCCTGTCATTTTAGCACCTCAAGAAATGAGATAGGCAGTCATAAATTTAAAGCTGTGTAAATTTCAGAAAATGTACCCTAGTTTGTAAACTCTATAACTTTTGCGCAAACCAATAAATATACGCTTATTGACATTTTTTTTACTAAAAACATGTGGCTGAATACATTTTGGCCTAAATGTATGACTACAATTGAGTTTATTCGATTTTTCTTATAACAAAAAGTAGAAAATATCATTTTTTTTTCAAAATTTTCGGTCTTTTTCCATTTATATCGCAAAAAATAAAAATCGCAGAGGCAATCAAATACCATTAAAAGAAAGCTCTATTTGTGGGAAGAAAAGGACGCAAATTTCGTTTGGGTACAACATTGCATGTCCGCACAATTTACAGTTAAAGCAGCGCAGTGCAAAATTCTGAATTCACCTCTGGTCCTCTAGCTACCAAATGGTCCGGGGCTTAAGTGGTTAAGGGGGTGCCTGTGGGAGGTATAGAGTATAAGATATCGGTTTACGCGGATGACATGATGTTTAACCTGACTAATCCGATGGTTTCCCTCCCTAATCTGCTCCAGGAATTGGAGACATATGGAGAGCTATCAAATTTTAAGATAAATTATGTAAAATCTGAAGCAATGGGAATTGCGATTCCCAAGGAAGAACTGAACACTTTGAAAGCTAATTATAAATTTAGATGGACAGATCAAGCATTGATGTACCTAGGGACTTCCATCCCGGCGGATCTTTCACAAATATATAAGATCAACTTTCTGCCATTACTAGCTAGGGTTCGGGTCCTCCTGGAGGGATGGCAGAAAGGGTTTTTTTCGTGGTTGGGGAGGTGCAATATCATTAAAATGAACATCTTGCCGAAATTTTTGTACCTCTTCCAGACGCTCCCTATTGCGATACCTAAACAGTTTTTTAAACAGATACAGTCCTTGTTTGGAAGATTCATATGGGCAAACAAACACCCAAGAATCAGGAGATCGCTGATGTCATTACCCAAACGATATGGAGGTGTGTCAATGCCAGATATATACAAGTACTATCAGGCGGCTCTATTGAGCCGCTTGATTGATTGGAGTCGACATAGTGAGGGGAAAATTTGGCCAGAGTTAGAACAAGCTCAGTGTAGTGGATTACTTCACCGAGCGGCATGGTGTTATAAGGACCTCCCGGGGGGTGTGAAGATGCACCCCTTGATAGGCCCCACACTCCGGATGGGATATGGGCTATTTGTGAAAGGGAAATTATCAACATTGGACTCACCTCTTTTTCCCATTCTGGGGAATCCACAGTTTGGACCGGGACTGAAGAAGGGACCCTTTAGTGAACTGGTTGAACAGGGGCTGTTTCAAGCATCTCACTTTATGAGGATGGGTGCTTGGCCTACGATCCAGGAGATGATAACGAGACAAAGTGTATGTCAATTGGACTTTTGGAGGGCAATGCAATTGAGACACTTTTTTCATACCCTGAGCTCACCGAGTAAATATGAAAGAAAGCTAACGAAGTTTGAGGAGTATTGTAATGGGAGTGGTATAATGCGGCATACCCTCTCTAAAATTAGTGAACTGCTGAATACTCCTGGAGAGGAGTTTCAGCTGCCCTTCTTCAGGAGGTGGGAGATGGAGTTGGATAGGGTTTTTTCGGAGCATCAAAAGAATAAAATATTACGTAACATGTTTGAATCCTCAGTCTGTATAAAAATGCAAGAGATAAATTTCAAGATCCTATCACAATGGTACCGTACCCCAGCTGTATTAAGCAGATGTTACTCAGATATACCAGATTAGTGCTGGCGGTGCGGGGGAAATGGAGGGACGTTAATACATATTTTCTGGACTTGTCCCAGAATACTGAGATTCTGGAAGGAGGTCCGAGAAATTGCGCAAAGGTTTAGAGAGAAGGAGCTGCCGGACGATTTGACTTTTTTCCTGTTACAGGACTCGAACACTACGGTGAAAGAGTATAGGAGATCGATCCTCTGTCACCTCCTGAATGCGGCAAGAGCCTGTAGCCCAGCAATGTGGAAGCAGACCAAGCCACCGTCAGTAGGGATGTGGCTTAAGCGGGTAGAAGACTTGAATCTGATGGAGGACCTGGTCTGGACCTCCCGACAGAAATGGGGAGTTTATCTTGAAACATGGTCAGAATGGAATGTCTTTAAATACTTGGAAGAGGGAAAAACCCTAATAGACCATAACTGAATGGTCGTCGGGGGACGGGGGGGGCGCAGAGGAGAGAGAGTGGGAGCTTTAACCCCCTTTAGGGGTCTCTTTTTTTTTAAGTTGAAATAAAGAGAGCGTCAATGAGATAGAGGGGAAAACTCGGGGCAGAAATCTCATGGCCATCCCGAGGAGAAAGCGGGGCCTTGGGATGGGGGGGACTGGATGCCCCATTTGGTGAGGACACAAATGACTTGAAGGTATATGAGTAATATGAGTAAGGCCCGGGCGAGAGGCGAGGAATTAAACATACATAGAATGGCGGATATTGTATATCAGGATGTATGATATATATGATAGAAGACAAAGGTCCAGTGGGGATACAAGAAGTATATAGAATGTACCCTTGTGATATTTGTTCTCACTTTCTGTTTTGTTTCAAAACAAAACAATAAAAAAGTTGAAATAAAAAAAAAAAAAAGGAAGTCCTCCTCTTCCTCCCCCCGTTCTGCCTCAAGTGCCCTGTCCATTATTCCACGAAGCGTGTGCTCCAACAGGAAGACTGCTTACCATCCTCGTGGCCTCCTCAAATGGTGACAGGACAGTGCATGCTTCCTTGATCAGTAGCCACTGGCATGGCAAAAAAAATCCAAGCTCCCCTGACCCTGTCCTGGTGCCATACTCACACAGGTACTCAATTGATGGCCCTCTGCTGCGTGTGCAGCATTGCAGCTTTGCCAACGTTGAGTTCCACCTGGTGGGTATGTCACAAATGAGGCGGTTGTTGGGCAGGTTGAATTCCATTTGAATGTCAGCCAGCTGAGCACTGGCATTTTATGACCAGTGGAAATGACCACAGACTTTTATGGCCTGCCTCAGGAGATCCTGTAAGCCTGGGTACCCGTTTAAGAATCTCTGAACCACCAAATTTAGGCAGTGAGCCAAACATGGAACATGGGTGAAGTGTCCCTGTCGGAGGGCGGAGAGATGGTAGGTGCCATTGTCACATACAACCATTCCAGGCTGAAGCTGGAGTGGCGTCAACCACCTCTGAGCCTGCCCCTGCAGAGCTGACAGAATCTCTGCCCCATTGTGGCTCCTGTCCCTTAAGCAGACCAACTTAAGCACCGCATGGCATCTTTTTGCCTGAGTGCTTGCGTAGCCTCTTGAATGCCTACAGAGCACCACTGGTTCAGAGGACAAATCTGCAGAGGAAGAGGTTATAGAGGAAGAAGAAGAGGAGGGGTGGAGGAGAGAGCTGTGGCAGAATCACCACTAGCATTTTGGAGGCGTGGTGGCGGAACAAGCTCCAACAATACTGAACCCTGTCATGCATCCTTCCCAGCTGCCAACAGAGTTACCCAGTGCGCCGTGAAAGAAAAGTAACGTCCCTGTCCATGCCTGCTGGACCATGAGTCAGCGGTAATATGCACCTTACTGCTGACTGCCCTGTCCAACGAGGCCAAGACATTGCCTTCCAAATGCCGGTAGAGAGCCGGAATGGCCTTCCGTGAAAAGAAATGGCGTTTGGGAACCTGCCACTGAGGTACCGCACATTCTACAAATTCATGAAAGGGGGCAGAGTCTACCAGCTAAAAAAGGCAGCAGTTGCAGTGCTAGCAATTTGGCCAAGCTAGCATTCAGACGCTGAGCATGTGGATGGCTGTGCCCGAATTTCTTTCTACGGTTTAGCAACTGGGGTAGGGAAATTTGCCTGCTAAAATTGGAGGGTGGTGTACCGCTAGCAGATTGGCCGCAAGTACTTGGGACACCTATTGCTATACCTACATTCCTGCAGGTGTCTGAGAGGAGTGGAGGTATAGTGGGGTTGGAGATCCCAGATGAGGAGCAAGGAGAAGTCCGCCTTGTTTTTTGATATGGGTCTTTCAAGTGCTGTTGCCAACGGACTGCATGGGAGGTCGTCATATGTCTGTCAAGCATGTGGTGCCCAAGCGGCTGCTGTTTTGGCCACGCTTGATCCGCTTCAGACATAGTTTGCAAACAGCAACGGTGCGATCTGCTGCACACGTGTCAAAAAAGGCCCACACCAAAAGAACTTTTCAAAATAAGTGGGGAGTCAGCAGCGCCCTGCACCTGCTTAGCTCTGCGGTGTGATGCAATAGGGTGGCTGCCCTTAAGCTGCCCCCTGGAGGGCATCCTGCCTCATTGGAGATGTGCCTCCTCCTTCTCCTCTCTTCTATAAGGCACCCAAGTAGAGTCAGTGACCTCATCATCCCCTCCCTGCTCGTCACTGGAGCAAACTTGGCAGTATGCTGCAGCTGGGGGAACATGACTGATGGTTTCTTGTCCTTCTTGGGCACCCCCTCTCTCTAGGCACACATTACTCCCTTCCTCAACCTGGGTACCATCATTGGAGCCTTCAAATCGCTGTGCATCCTCCAGCAGCATGTACCCGACACTGTGGTCGAATAGTTCGGAGGACTCCTCCGTGCATGATGGTGGGGCTAGGGAAAGAGTGACTGTTGACAAGGAGCCAATGCAGCTGCATTGGCAGGCAAACTACTCTGAGCCTGGGTGACAGAGGATGAAGAGGATGAGGAGGGCTTTGTTATCCACTCCACCAACTCTTCTGCATGTTGTGGCTCAATAACACAGCCAGCAACAGAAAAAAGGGGCAAGTGTGTCCCACGGCCACGTGCAGAGGATGCACCATGTCCACTACCAGCACTGTTGACTGTAGACACAGAGCCTGCTTGCCCTCTTTTAGTGGCCTGTGAGCATCTGCCTCTCCTTAGTGGCCTTCCGGACATGCTGTAAATTTTGTTTTGCAACACCACACTACACTGTATTGTGAACTGTGTACACCACTAGAAAAGTAGTAGCAACTGCACTAGGGGTGCACTGTATTGTGTACACCACCAGAAGTGTAATAGCAACGATGGCTGCACTGTATTGTGTACTGTGTACACCACTAGAAAAGTAGTAGCAACTGCACTAGGGGTGCACTGTATTGTGTACTGTGTACACCAACAGAAAAGTAGTAGCAACTGCACTAGGTGTGCAATGTATTGTGTACACCACCAGAAGTGTAATAGCAAATACGGCTGCACTGTATTGTGTACTGTGTATACCACGAGAAAAGCAATAGCAACTGCACTACGGGTGCACTGTATTGTGTACGCCACCAGAAGTGTAATAGCACTTACGGCTGCACTGTATTGTGTACTTTGTATACCACCAGAAAAGTAGTAGCACCTGTGATCTATTTGCTTGTAATTAGTGAGTGTGTATAAAAGGTCAACGAGTTTCTGGACTCCTGACAGACCCTTGCATCTTTCATCCAGTGCTGCACTGACGTTTCTGAATTCTGAGTCATGGGCAAAGCAAAAGAATTGTCAAAGGATCTGTGGGAAAAGGTAGTTGAGCTGTATAAAACAGGAAAGGAATATAAAAAGATATCCAGGAAATTGAGAATAACAATCAGCAGTGTTCAAACTCTAATCAAGAAGTGGAAAATGAGGGGTTCTGGTGAAACCAAACCACGGTCAGGTAGACCAACTAAAATTTCAGCCACAACTGCCAGGAAAATTGTTCGGGATGCAAAGAAAAACCCACAAATAACTTCAGGTGAAATACAGAACTCTCTGAAATCATGTGGTGTGGCTGTTTCAAGATGCACAATAAGGAGGCACTTGAAGAAAGATGGGCTGCATGGTCTAGTTGGCAGAAGAAAGCCATTGCTATGAAAATGCCACAAAGTATCCTGCTTACAATATGCCAAACAGCACAGAGACAAGTCTCAAACCTTCTGGCACAAAGTCATTTGGAGTGATGAGACCAAAATTTAGCTTTTTGGCCACAACCATAAACGCTACATTTGAAGAGAAGTCAACAAGGTCTATGATGAAAGGTACACCATCCCTACTGTGAAAGACGGAGGTGGATCACTGATGTTTTGGGGATGTGTGAGCTACAAAGGCAATGTAAATTTGGTCAAAATTGTTGACAAGATGAATGCAGTATGTTATCAAACAATACTGGAGGAACATTTCCATTCATCAGCCAGGAAGCTGCGCATGGGACGTACTTAGACATTCCAACATGACAATGATCCAAAACACAAGGCCAAGTCCACCTGTCATTGGCTACAGCAGAATAAAGTGAAGGTTCTGGAGGGGCCATCTCAGTCTCCTGACCTCAATATCATTGAGCCACTCTGGGGAGATCTCAAACGTGCCGTTCATTCGAGACAGCCCAAGAATTTACAGGAACTGGAGGCTTTTTGCCAAGAAGAATGGGCAGCTTTACCATCTGAGAAGATAAAGAGCTTCATCCACAAATACCACAAAACACTTCAAGCTGTCATTGATGGTAAAGGGGGCAATACACGGTATTAAGAACTGGGGTATGTAAACTTTTGATCAGGGTCATTTGGGTAGTCTCTGTTGTGATTATGATTTAAAAAGAGTAAACACAGTTGATTGATAATACATGGCTTAAGCCAAACACTAACCATAAGTGAAAGAAAAATTTTCTCAGAAAAATGGCCCAAAAAAATCATAAATTCTGCCAGGGTATGTAAACTTATGAGCACAACTGTATATATGGTTCCTGGTTCCAGCTCTGCAGGGGAGATGTTTAGTGGTCTCATTTAGCTATTGGGGGGAGGTGGAGGTTGGGCGAGTGTCAGCGGGTCCCTGCCGCTTGAAAGGGAGGGGTGTGGGTTGTCAGATGTTGGGGGGCGGTGGGGTTTTACGGGGGAGGGTAGATATCGTATGGAGAATTTTGTGATGCTTTTTACCTTTTCTGTAATCAATTGGAATGAGAAGTTAACCCCTGGGTGTACACCTTTCTTTATTTTATTTTCGCGTGACTTTTTACACTTAGACCTATGTTTAACCCCTTCATCACCAGGCGCTGCCACCCTCTTCCTGCCCAGGACAATTTTCAGCTTTCAGCACTGTCAAGTTTTCGAAAAATGTGGAAAGAAAATTTAAACTTTTATTTTATTTAATTTTTTTACACAAAGTTGTCAATTTATACGATATTTCTAACACATAACATGTACATTCCAAAAAACTACACCCCAAAATACATTCTGCTACTCCTCCTGAGTATGGTGATACCACATGTGTGAAACTTTTCCACAGCCTGACCACATAGAGAGGCCCAATATGCAGGAATAAATAACATGAAAGAATAAAAAGAAGAATTTCGCTGGATCAACACACGTACAGGTGCATCTCCAAAAATGTTAATATCATCAAAAAGGTCATTTATTTCAGTGATTAAATTTAATAAGTGAAACTCATATATTAGATATAGATTTATTACACACAGAGTAATATATTTCATGCATTTCTTTCTTTAAATTTTGATGATTATGGCTTAAAGCTAGTGACACCCCAAAATTCAGTATCTCAGGAAATTAGAATACTGAGAAAAAGTTGAACATTGTAGATTCATGGTGTCACATTCTAATTAGCTAATTAACTCAAAACACCATTTCCTGAGCCTTTAAATGATCTCTCAGTCTTGTTCAGTAGGTTACACCAGGGCTCAAAATTTCAAGTCCTGAGCTACTAGCCAAGCCTCAAGGGTTACTCGCTACTAGTGATGAGCCGAACACCCCCGGGTTCGGTTCGCACCAGAACCCGCGAACGGGCCGAAAGTTCGCACGAACATTAGAACCCTATTAAATACAATGGATGCGAACGTTCGGATTCTAAATTGCTAATTATAACGACTATTATCCATGTTATTGTCCGAAACAGAGTTTGGGAACCCGGGTTCTGCACCAGGGGACATGTATCAATGCAAAAAGAAGTTTTAAAAACGGACGTTTTCCGGGAGCAGTCATTTTAATGATGCATAAAGTGAAAAAAAAAAGTCAAATATTCCTTTAAATATTGTACCTGGGGGGTGTCTAAAGTATGCCTGTGAAGTGCCACTTGTTTCCCGTGTTTAGAACTGTCCCTGCACAAAATAACATTTCTAAAGGAAAAAAAGCCATTTAAAACTGCTTGCGGCTTTAATGCAATGTCTGGTCCCGGTAATATGGATGAAAATCTTTAGGACAAATGGCATAGCTACCCCATCAACCCCCCCCCCCCCACCCCAGCCCATTACCAGCCCCTTTGGGTCTTGTATGGATATTAAGGGGAACCCTGCACACAAAATAAAAAAGGCCCTATATACTCTGAACAGCCGTATACAGGCGGTGCATACAAGACAGGGACTGTAGGTTTGTTCTTATGTAGAATCTGTTTGTAATTTTGAACAGCTGCATTGTTTAAGTGTAGCTCCATGCCAAATTCCTTTTTTTTAGCTATTTGTAAAACATAGGGAACGGTTATCACCCCTGTCACATTTTTTTTGCTGTCTGTGCCCCTGTTCAGAACATTTCACCTCACTTTGCGTCCCAATGACAACTGTTTTTGAAATGTGGTGTTTTTATTGAAACAAGGATTGCTGATAAAGCATCAGTAGAGAGGAGACACCTTTCTCCCATATTAATTCTTACAGGAGAGAATTTTCCTTCCAAGGGGTAGATTTCCTCTCACTTCCTGTTGTCTTCTTCCGTTTGCAAGTAGTAGTAGTTTGTAAGTTGGATGTTTGAAAGTAGGGACCTGCCGTATATACTCTGCAGAAATTGGCCCCTTAGGTGTTGGTGTTGGCACAACACTGTAAGCCCTCACAGTTACTCTTGGTGGGTGCTGGAACGCCCTGCTGTCAACTATTATATCAGGGAATTGTAATAACATATAATTGTTGATCAGTGGTAGTAAAAATTGGGCCTTTGATGGTGGTGCTGGTGCCAGAACACTGTAAGGCTTGACAGTTACTCTTGGTGGGCGCAGCAATGGGCCCTGCTGTGAATTATTCGTTCAATAATTATAATTGCATGCCCCTGTTGAATAGGGGCTGAAAAATTGGGCCTTTGGTGGTGGTGGTGGTGGTGATGGTGGTGCTGGTGCCACAACACTGTAAGGCCTGACAGTTACTCTTGGTGGGCGCAGCAATGGGCCCTGCTGTGAATTATTCGATCAATAATTATAATTGCATGCCCCTGTTGAACACGGGCTTAAAAATTGGGCCTTTGGTGGTGGTGGTGGTGGTGATGGTGGTGCTGGTGCCACAACACTGTAAGGCCTGACAGTTACTCTTGGTGGGCGCAGCAATGGGCCCTGCTGTGAATTATTCGATCAATAATTATAATTGCATGCCCCTGTTGAACAGGGGCTGAAAAATTGGGCCTTTGGTGGTGGTGGTGGTGGTGATGGTGGTGCTGGTGCCACAACACTGTAAGGCCTGACAGTTACTCTTGGTGGGCGCAGCAATGGGCCCTGCTGTGAATTATTCGATCAATAATTATAATTGCATGCCCCTGTTGAACAGGGGCTGAAAAATTGGGCCTTTGGTGGTGGTGGTGGTGGTGGTGGTGATGGTGGTGCTGGTGCCACAACACTGTAAGGCCTGACAGTTACTCTTGGTGGGCGCAGCAATGGGCCCTGCTGTGAATTATTGGATCAATAATTATAATTGCATGCCCCTGTTGAACAGGGGCTGAAAAATTGGGCCTTTGGTGGTGGTGGTGGTGGTGATGGTGGTGCTGGTGCCACAACACCGTAAGGCCTGACAGTTACTCTTGGTGGGCGCAGCAATGGGCCCTGCTGTGAATTATTCGATCAATAATTATAATTGCATGCCCCTGTTGAATAGGGGCTGAAAAATTGGGCCTTTGGTGGTGGTGGTGGTGCCACAACACTGTAAGGCCTGACAGTTACTCTTGGTGGGCGCAGCAATGGGCCCTGCTGTGAATTATTGGATCAATAATTATAATTGCATGCCCCTATTGAACAGGGGCTTAAAAATTGGACCTTAGGCACTGGTGGCACAACACTGCAACCCCTCACAGATACTGTACTTGGAGCACAGCAATGAGGCCTGTTGCAAAGTATTGCATCAAAAATTGTAATTACACGCCCCTTTTAAACAGGGGCTGAAAAATTGGGCCTTAGCCACTGGTGGCGTCACCCATAAACCAAAATGATCTTCCAAGCTATCATCATTAATCGTATCATTGAGGAGGAGGAGGATAGCCAGTCAACATAACAGCACAGGCACTCAGCATCAGCATCAGTCTTGAAGGGATGTGACATTTTAAAATCAATTAGTCTGTTATATCAGCATCAGGTGTGTGGTAGCTGGTGGTGATCCAAGACTGGTTCATCTTGATGAAAGTCAGTCGATCAACCGAGTCGGTGGACAGGCGCACCCTGTGATCCGTGACAAATCCTCCAGCAGCACTGAATGTGCGTTCTGAAAGAACGCTGGATGCAGGACAGGCCAGTAGCTCAATTGCATACTGTGCAAGCTCTGGCCAGTGATCCATCCTCAAGACCCAGTAAGCCAGAGGATTTTCGGTGGGGAAGGTGTCCAAGTCTGACCTTGCCCCTAGGTATTCCTGGACCATGTATATCAGACGCTGGCGATGGTTGCTGGAACCGATCATACTTTGGGGCTGCGGACTAAAGAATTGTCTGAACGCATCGGTCAGACGGCCACCTTCCCCACCGCTCCTTCTTTGACTGCCCGAAGCCTCAACAACTCGTTGTCCAGGACCAGGAGTTTGTAACCTCCCAGTCTCTGGGAACGCGTTGCACAGACCTTTCTGCAAGGCCTCCCGGAGTTGTCTCATCCTCTGCTCCCTCTGCGACGGTAAGCTAAGGTCCGCAACCTTACCCTTGTACTGTGGATCAAGGAGAGTGGCCAGCCAGTAATGGTCCCTCTCCTTGATCCGAAGAATATGAGGATCCTTCCGCAGACTTTGCAGGATCAGGGAGGCCATGCAGCGTAGGTTAGCTGAGGCATTCAGTCCGGAGTCCTCTGGGTCACTAAGGACGACATGATCCGCAGCCACCTCCTCCCAGCCACGTACAAGTCCACTGGTTTCTTGGGACTGTAAATCATCCCTAAAAGACTGCTGCTGATGATGCTGAGTGCCAGCCTCCACCTCCATGCTGACACAATCCTCCTCCTCCTTGTCAAGGGGATACGCACCTGATCAGCGAGTCCGTTGGAGCAGAGAGAGGTCACCCGTACGGATCCGACTCACGGGCCCCTGGTAGTGCAGACAGGAGGCACGGGAGTGCGGAAGGGTAAGAGAGCCTGAGAGTGGTTCAAGAGAGCGGCTCCGGGTCCTGGGTTCAGAAGGGTAGCGAGCCAGGCGGGCTGCAGGCAGGTAGGTAGGCAGGCCGGTATACCGAGCAGCGTAGCGGGGCAGAAGCAGAAGGGGCGGTCAGACAGGCAGGGTTCGGCAACGTTCGGGCAATGTGGCACAGCGGGGTAGGCAGGTTCAGGGTCAAAGACAGGCCGAGGTCGGGTGCAGGCAGATAGCAAGGAAAGTCCAGTAACAAGCCGGGTGGTCAGAAGGTCGGATTCCAGGCGAACAACAGGAGCAGGATACACAGGGGACTGCAGATCAGACAGCACTGGTCTGAAGTGTTCCAGTAGTTTAAATAAGCAAACCGGCGTGCGCGGGCGCGCGCACGGCGCGCGCGTGCACGCGCCCGCAATGCGCGCACATGCACCCGCACGCACCGGCGTGCACAGGCACGCGCACCCGCGATCCAGGAAGTGTACCAGCGCAGATGGAAACATGCAAAACCACAGCGCGCATCGGCGCACGCGAACGCACACCGAAGCGACCACCGACGCGCCCGGCAAGGTACGTACACTGACAGTGCCCCCCCCTTTAGGGCAGCCTCCGGATGCCCAATTGAGCGATCTTCGTGGCGTTAGACCTCCTGAAAGCTTGCATGAGTTCCTCCGCATGTATGCCGTTTTCGGGTTCCCAAGAATTATCCTCTGGGCCGTAACCCCTCCACTTAATCAGATATTGTACCTGGTTGTGTCTCTTCCTACAGTCCAGGATTGCCTCTACCTCAAACTCCTCCTCGCCGTCAATCAGAACCGGTTCCGGTGGGCCAATGTTACGGCCAGCGAAGGGGTTAGGGACAACCGGCTTTAACAGAGTCACATGAAAGACTGGATGGACCTTCAGGGAGTTGGGTAGGTCGAGCTCATATGCTACATTGTTGATCCTCCGTTTTACCGAGAAAGGTCCCATGAACTTAGGGCCCAATTTCCTGGACGGGCAGGCCATCTTTAGGTTAATCGTGGATAACCACACCTGGTTGCCGGGCTCCAGAATGAGTTCCCCTCTCCTTTTCCTATCAAACATCCTCTTGTTGTACTCCTGGGTCTTGGACATGGTCTCCTGTAGAAGTTTGTTATTGAAGAAGAAGAAATCCATTGTTTCGGATACCGCAGGGACAGTGCATTCGGGTATGGTACTTGGCAAGAAGGAGGGATGGAATCCATAGTTGGCAAAGAATGGGGTTTGCTTAGTGGCAGAGTGCAGGGAATTGTTGTAAGCGAATTCAGCAATGGGGAGTAGGGAGGCCCAATCATCCTGGGAGAAGGAGGAAAAACAACGGAGGTACTGCTCCAATGTTTGGTTGGTCCTCTCAGTTTGGCCATTCGTCTGGGGATGATATGCCGAAGAAAAAGCCAACTTGATTTCCAGGGAATCACAAAGAGCCTTCCAAAATCTGGAGGTGAACTGGGCGCCTCGGTCTGAGACAATACTTGCCGGAACTCCATGAAGCCTCACTATTTCCCTGATAAAAACCCTTGCCGTTTCCAAGGCGGAAGGTGTACCTTTCATGGGCAAAAAATGAGCCATCTTGGACAGCCTGTCAACGACAACGAAGATTGTGGAGAACCCTTCGGACAGAGGGAGCTCCACTATAAAGTCCATCGACACCATCTTCCAGGGTCTTTCAGGGACAGGTAGAGGTTTTAGTAGACCCCAGGCCCTCATCCGGCTATTCTTGTTCCGGGAGCAGGTGTTGCATGAGTCCACGTATCTCTTGCAGTCACTACCCAGCTGCGGCCACCAGAACGTGCGCTTGATGAGCTCGGCCGTTTTCAAGGTACCAAAATGTCCGGCCAACTTGTGGTCATGGCAAAGCTCCAAAACAGCTATCCGAAGACCCTCAGGGACCAGAATCTTGCCCTCGTGCCTGATCAGACCATCTTGTGCCCTGACATCCGGAAGCAAGGTCAAGCCAGCAGACGCCCGCTTAATACGGGGCATAAGGTCTTCTTGGAGTAGCAGGAAGTTCCCGGCAGGGAGGATGGTGTCAACAGTAGGGATGAGCTTCGTGTTCGAGTCGAACATACGTTCGACTCGAACATTGGCTGTTCGATCGTTCGACGAAGATCGAACGATTTGGGCCGTTCGCGCCAAATTCGAGTGACGCGAACGGCCCACAATGCACTACGCCATCGCAGTGTCATCCAGGCGCTGTGATTGGCCAAGCATGCACTGTGACCCCGCATGCTTGGCCAATCACAGCGCCGGCAGCGAGGAGAGCAATGATTGGCCACAGGCAGGATGCCTGTGGCCAATTATTGCTGAGGGTGTTTAGTACACGCCCCACACTATAAAAGGCCGCCAGCACGGCGGCCTAGTGTAGTGTGTTCCGGAGCAGGGATAGAGTAGCATAGGCAGGGACAGTGACTGTTATTTCTTTCTTGCTTAACCTGGATTCCTTTAGTTTAGGGAAAGAGAAGGATAGGTAGGGAGAGTGTCAGTGTGTTTTGTGCTTCTGCTATAGTGTGCTTAAAAAAAACATTTATTCTAGGGACAGAAAACTCTAGGTAGGGACAGTGTCAGTTTCTTTCACTCTGCAAGTCCTTGTTTCCAGGGACCTGTAAGGACAGTGAGTTAATTGTCCTTGTGCTATATTGTGCTTAAAAAAAACATTTATTCTAGGGACAGAAAACTCTAGGTAGGGACAGTGTCAGTTTCTTTCACTCTGCAAGTCCTTGTTTCCAGGGACCTGTAAGGACAGTGAGTTAATTGTCCTTGTGCTATATTGTGATTAAAAAAAACATTTATTCTAGGGACAGAAAACTCTAGGTAGGGACAGTGTCAGTTTCTTTCACTCTGCAAGTCCTTGTTTCCAGGGACCTGTAAGGACAGTGAGTTAATTTTCCTTGTGCTATATTGTGATTAAAAAAAACATTTATTCTAGGGACAGAAAACTCTAGGTAGGGACAGTGTCAGTTTCTTTCACTCTGCAAGTCCTTGTTTCCAGGGACCTGTAAGGACAGTGAGTTAATTGTCCTTGTGCTATATTGTGCTTAAAAAAAACATTTATTCTAGGGACAGAAAACTCTAGGTAGGGACAGTGTCAGTTTCTTTCACTCTGCAAGTCCTTGTTTCCAGGGACCTGTAAGGACAGTGAGTTAATTGTCCTTGTGCTATATTGTGCTTAAAAAAAACATTTATTCTAGGGACAGAAAACTCTAGGTAGGGACAGTGTCAGTTTCTTTCACTCTGCAAGTCCTTGTTTCCAGGGACCTGTAAGGACAGTGAGTTAATTGTCCTTGTGCTATATTGTGATTAAAAAAAACATTTATTCTAGGGACAGAAAACTCTAGGTAGGGACAGTGTCAGTTTCTTTCACTCTGCAAGTCCTTGTTTCCAGGGACCTGTAAGGACAGTGAGTTAATTGTCCTTGTGCTATATTGTGCTTAAAAAAAACATTTATTCTAGGGACAGAAAACTCTAGGTAGGGACAGTGTCAGTTTCTTTCACTCTGCAAGTCCTTGTTTCCAGGGACCTGTAAGGACAGTGAGTTAATTTTCCTTGTGCTATATTGTGATTAAAAAAAACATTTATTCTAGGGACAGAAAACTCTAGGTAGGGACAGTGTCAGTTTCTTTCACTCTGCAAGTCCTTGTTTCCAGGGACCTGTAAGGACAGTGAGTTAATTTTCCTTGTGCTATATTGTGATTAAAAAAAACATTTTTTCTAGGGACAGAAAACTGTAGGTAGGGAGAGTGTTTTTTTTCTTTCACTCTGCAAGTCCTTGTTTCCAGGGACCTGTAAGGACAGTGAGTTAATTGTCCTTGTGCTATATTGTGATTAAAAAAAACATTTATTCTAGGGACAGAAAACTCTAGGTAGGGACAGTGTCAGTTTCTTTCACTCTGCAAGTCCTTGTTTCCAGGGACCTGTAAGGACAGTGAGTTAATTTTCCTTGTGCTATATTGTGATTAAAAAAAACATTTATTCTAGGGACAGAAAACTCTAGGTAGGGACAGTGTCAGTTTCTTTCACTCTGCAAGTCCTTGTTTCCAGGGACCTGTAAGGACAGTGAGTTAATTTTCCTTGTGCTATATTGTGATTAAAAAAAACATTTTTTCTAGGGACAGAAAACTGTAGGTAGGGAGAGTGTTTTTTTTCTTTCACTCTGCAAGTCCTTGTTTCCAGGGACCTGTAAGGACAGTGAGTTAATTGTCCTTGTGCTATATTGTGCTTAAAAAAAACATTTATTCTAGGGACAGAAAACTCTAGGTAGGGACAGTGTCAGTTTCTTTCACTCTGCAAGTCCTTGTTTCCAGGGACCTGGAGAGACATTGAGTGAATTGTCCTTGTGCTATATTGTGATTAAAAAAAACATTTATTCTAGGGACAGAAAACTCTAGGTAGGGACAGTGTCAGTTTCTTTCACTCTGCAAGTCCTTGTTTCCAGGGACCTGTAAGGACAGTGAGTTAATTTTCCTTGTGCTATATTGTGATTAAAAAAAACATTTTTTCTAGGGACAGAAAACTGTAGGTAGGGAGAGTGTTTTTTTTCTTTCACTCTGCAAGTCCTTGTTTCCAGGGACCTGTAAGGACAGTGAGTTAATTGTCCTTGTGCTATATTGTGCTTAAAAAAAACATTTATTCTAGGGAGAGAAAACTCTAGGTAGGGACAGTGTCAGTTTCTTTCACTCTGCAAGTCCTTGTTTCCAGGGACCTGTAAGGACAGTGAGTTAATTTTCCTTGTGCTATATTGTGATTAAAAAAAACATTTATTCTAGGGACAGAAAACTCTAGGTAGGGACAGTGTCAGTTTCTTTCACTCTGCAAGTCCTTGTTTCCAGGGACCTGTAAGGACAGTGAGTTAATTTTCCTTGTGCTATATTGTGATTAAAAAAAACATTTTTTCTAGGGACAGAAAACTGTAGGTAGGGAGAGTGTTTTTTTTCTTTCACTCTGCAAGTCCTTGTTTCCAGGGACCTGTAAGGACAGTGAGTTAATTGTCCTTGTGCTATATTGTGCTTAAAAAAAACATTTATTCTAGGGACAGAAAACTCTAGGTAGGGACAGTGTCAGTTTCTTTCACTCTGCAAGTCCTTGTTTCCAGGGACCTGTAAGGACAGTGAGTTAATTTTCCTTGTGCTATATTGTGATTAAAAAAAACATTTATTCTAGGGACAGAAAACTCTAGGTAGGGACAGTGTCAGTTTCTTTCACTCTGCAAGTCCTTGTTTCCAGGGACCTGTAAGGACAGTGAGTTAATTTTCCTTGTGCTATATTGTGATTAAAAAAAACATTTTTTCTAGGGACAGAAAACTGTAGGTAGGGAGAGTGTTTTTTTTCTTTCACTCTGCAAGTCCTTGTTTCCAGGGACCTGTAAGGACAGTGAGTTAATTGTCCTTGTGCTATATTGTGCTTAAAAAAAACATTTATTCTAGGGACAGAAAACTCTAGGTAGGGACAGTGTCAGTTTCTTTCACTCTGCAAGTCCTTGTTTCCAGGGACCTGGAGAGACATTGAGTGAATTGTCCTTGTGCTATATTGTGATTAAAAAAAACATTTATTCTAGGGACAGAAAACTCTAGGTAGGGACAGTGTCAGTTTCTTTCACTCTGCAAGTCCTTGTTTCCAGGGACCTGTAAGGACAGTGAGTTAATTTTCCTTGTGCTATATTGTGATTAAAAAAAACATTTTTTCTAGGGACAGAAAACTCTAGGTAGGGAGAGTGTTTTTTTTCTTTCACTCTGCAAGTCCTTGTTTCCAGGGACCTGTAAGGACAGTGAGTTAATTTTCCTTGTGCTATATTGTGATTAAAAAAAACATTTATTCTAGGGACAGAAAACTCTAGGTAGGGACAGTGTCAGTTTCTTTCACTCTGCAAGTCCTTGTTTCCAGGGACCTGTAAGGACAGTGAGTTAATTTTCCTTGTGCTATATTGTGATTAAAAAAAACATTTTTTCTAGGGACAGAAAACTGTAGGTAGGGAGAGTGTTTTTTTTCTTTCACTCTGCAAGTCCTTGTTTCCAGGGACCTGTAAGGACAGTGAGTTAATTGTCCTTGTGCTATATTGTGATTAAAAAAAACATTTTTTCTAGGGACAGAAAACTCTAGGTAGGGAGAGTTTTTTTTTTTTTTCACTCTGCAAGTCCTTGTTTCCAGGGACCTGTAAGGACAGTGAGTTAATTGTCCTTGTGCTATATTGTGCTTAAAAAAAACATTTATTCTAGGGACAGAAAACTCTAGGTAGGGACAGTGTCAGTTTCTTTCACTCTGCAAGTCCTTGTTTCCAGGGACCTGGAGAGACATTGAGTGAATTGTCCTTGTGCTATATTGTGATTAAAAAAAACATTTATTCTAGGGACAGAAAACTCTAGGTAGGGACAGTGTCAGTTTCTTTCACTCTGCAAGTCCTTGTTTCCAGGGACCTGTAAGGACAGTGAGTTAATTTTCCTTGTGCTATATTGTGATTAAAAAAAACATTTTTTCTAGGGACAGAAAACTGTAGGTAGGGAGAGTGTTTTTTTTCTTTCACTCTGCAAGTCCTTGTTTCCAGGGACCTGTAAGGACAGTGAGTTAATTTTCCTTGTGCTATATTGTGATTAAAAAAAACATTTTTTCTAGGGACAGAAAACTGTAGGTAGGGAGAGTGTTTTTTTTCTTTCACTCTGCAAGTCCTTGTTTCCAGGGACCTGTAAGGACAGTGAGTTAATTGTCCTTGTGCTATATTGTGCTTAAAAAAAACATTTTTTCTAGGGACAGAAAACTCTAGGTAGGGAGAGTGTTTTTTTTTTTTCACTCTGCAAGTCCTTGTTTCCAGGGACCTGTAAGGACAGTGAGTTAATTGTCCTTGTGCTATATTGTGCTTAAAAAAAACATTTATTCTAGGGACAGAAAACTCTAGGTAGGGACAGTGTCAGTTTCTTTCACTCTGCAAGTCCTTGTTTCCAGGGACCTGTAAGGACAGTGAGTTAATTTTCCTTGTGCTATATTGTGCTTAAAAAAAACATTTATTCTAGGGACAGAAAACTCTAGGTAGGGACAGTGTCAGTTTCTTTCACTCTGCAAGTCCTTGTTTCCAGGGACCTGGAGAGACATTGAGTGAATTGTCCTTGTGCTATATTGTGATTAAAAAAAACATTTATTCTAGGGATAGAAAACTCTAGGTAGGGACAGTGTCAGTTTCTTTCACTGTGAAAGTCCTTGTTTCAAGGGACAGAGAAGGACACCTGAAGGTAGCCCTTATTGCTTTTTTCCCATCTCCCTGCAGGCCATCTATTAGAATGTCTGGAAGGCAAACAAGGAGAGGCAGACAGTCAGGAGGCAATAAAAGAGGGCAAGCAGGCTCTGTGTCTGGGGGCAACAGTGCTGGTCGTGGACGCGGTGCATTGTCATCAGCACATGGCCATGGGACACGCTTGTCCTTCTTTTCGGCAGCTGGACATGTTGAGCCACATCATGCCGAAGACTTGGTAGAGTGGATGACCAAGCCCTCCTCCTCCTCCTCATCCTCTCTCACCCAGGCTCAGGGTACTGGAAAAGCAGCTGCCAAAGCGTCGTCTTCCCTGGTATCAATGTCAGACAAATCATCAGTCACTCCTTCCCTAGACCCACCATGTCCTCCTCCTGAGGAGTCCCCCGAACTGTTTCAGCACAGTGTTGGGTACATGCTCCAGGAGGATGCCCAGCGTTTCGAAGGGTCTGATGATGAAACCCAGCTAGAGGAAGGCAGTAGCGTGAGAGCAGACAGAGGGGATGCTCAAGAAGGACACCAATCTGGCAGTCATGTTCCAGCAGCTGCAGCATACTGCCAGATTGGCTCCAGTGATGAGGAGGGAGGGGATGATGAGGTCAATGACTCCACGTGGGTGCCTAATAGGAGAGAGGAGGAGGAGGAGGATGAGGAGGAGGCACATCTCCAACGAGGCAGGATGCCCTTTGGTGGCCAGCGTAAGGGCAGTACACCGACGGAATCACACCGCAGAGCTCCGCCTGTGCAGGGCGCTGCCTCTGCCCGTCATTCAAAAAGTTCTTTGGTGTGGGCCTTTTTTGAGGCTAGTGCATCAGATCGCACAGCTGCTGTTTGCAACATATGTCTCAAGCGTATATCGCGTGGCCAAAACATCAGCCGCTTGGGTACCACATGCCTGACCAGACATATGTTGACCTGCCATGCAGCTCGTTGGCAAGCCTACCTCAAAGACCCACACCAAAGAACAAAGCGGACCTCTCCTTGCACCGCATCAGCTGGGATCTCCAACCCCACTATAACTTCAGTCCTCTCTGAAACATGCACTGAGAGGAATGAAGGTGTAGAATTAGGTGTGTCACAGCCAAGTACTTGCGCCCACTCTGCTAGCAGTACACCGACGTCCGATTCTAGCAGGCAAATTTCCCTGCCCCAGCTGCTGGACCGTCGAAAGAAGTTCACTCCCAGCCATCCACATGCCCAGCGGTTGAATGCTAGCTTGGCTAAATTGCTAGCGCTTCAACTGCTGCCTTTTCAGTTGGTAGACTCGGCCCCCTTCCGTGAGTTTGTGCAATGTGCGGTTCCTCAGTGGCAGGTTCCCAAACGCCACTTTTTCTCACGGAAGGCTATTCCGGCTCTCTACCGGCATGTGGAAGGCAATGTCTTGGCCTCGCTGGACAGGGCGGTCAGCGGTAAGGTGCATATTACCGCTGACTCATGGTCCAGCAGGCATGGACAGGGACGTTACCTTTCTTTCACGGCCCATTGGGTCACTCTTTTGGCAGCTGGGAAGGATTCAGGACAAGGTGCAGTAGTGTTGGAGGTTGTCCCACCGCCACGCCTCCAAAATGCTACTACTGGTTGTGACACACCTCTCTCCTCCACCCCCTCCTCTTCTTCTTCCTCCATGGCCTCTTCCTGTGGTTTGTCCTATGAACCAGCGGTGCTCCGTAGCCGTTCACGGGGCTACGCAAGTACGCAGGCAAAAAGATGCCATGCCGTGCTTGCGCTGGTGTGTTTGGGGGACAGAAGCCACACTGGGGCAGAGGTCCTGTCTGCTCTGCAGGGCCAGGCCGAGAGGTGGTTGACGCCACGCCAGCTTAAGCCAGGAATGGTGGTTTGCGACAATGGCACCAACCTCCTCTCCGCCCTCCGACAGGGACAACTGACCCATGTGCCCTGTGTGGCTCACGTCCTTAACCTGGTGGTGCAGCGGTTCTTGGGCAGGTACCCGGGCTTACAGGATGTCCTGAGGCAGGCCAGGAAAGTCTGTGTGCATTTCCGCAGATCTTATAATGCCAGTGCTCGCCTGGCTGAGCTGCAAAAGGAGTTGAACCTGCCCAAGAACCGCCTTATATGTGACATGCCCACCAGGTGGAACTCAACGTTGGCCATGCTGCAGCGGCTGCACACGCAGCAGAGGGCCATCAATGAGTACCTGTGCGACTACGGCACCAGGACAGGGTCAGGGGAGCTTGGTTTTTTTTCTCCACGCCAGTGGGGCATGATCAGGGATGCATGCACTGTCCTGGCACCATTTGAGGAGGCCACGAGGATGGTGAGCAGTGACAGTGCATGCATCAGTGACACTGTACCTCTTGTCCACCTGTTGGAGCACACGCTGCGTGGAATAATGGACAGGGCACTTGAGGCAGAACAGAGGCAGGAAGAGGAGGACTTCCTTGCCTCTCAAGGCCCCCTTTACCCAGACAGTGTTCCTTCTGTCCCACCCATCGCACAGGAAGAGGAGGAGGAGGAGGAGGAGGAGGAGGATTGTGTCAGCATGGAGGTGGAGGCTGGCACTCAGCATCATCAGCAGCAGTCTTTTAGGGATGATTTACAGTCCCAAGAAACCAGTGGACTTGTACGTGGCTGGGAGGAGGTGGCTGCGGATCATGTCGTCCTTAGTGACCCAGAGGACTCCGGAGCGAATGCCTCAGCAAACCTACGCTGCATGGCCTCCCTGATCCTGCAAAGTCTGCGGAAGGATCCTCGTATTCTTCGGATCAAGGAGAGGGACCATTACTGGCTGGCCACTCTCCTTGATCCACGGTACAAGGGTAAGGTTGCGGACCTTATGTTACCGTCGCAGAGGGAGCAGAGGATGAGACAACTCCGGGAGGCCTTGCAGAAAGGTCTGTGCAACGCGTTCCCAGAGACTGGGAGGTTGCAAACTCCTGGTCCTGGACAACGAGTTGCTGAGGCTTCGGCCAGTCAAAGAAGGAGCGGTGGGGAAGGTGGCCGTCTGACCGATGCGTTCAGACAATTCTTTAGTCCGCAGCCCCAAAGTATGATCGGTTCCAGCAACCATCGCCAGCGTCTGATAAACATGGTGCAGGAATATCTAGGGGCAAGGTCAGACTTGGACACCTTCCCCACCGAAAATCCTCTGGCTTACTGGGTCTTGAGGATGGATCACTGGCCAGAGCTTGCACAGTATGCAATTGAGCTACTGGCCTGTCCTGCATCCAGCGTTCTTTCGGAACGCACATTCAGTGCTGCTGGAGGATTTGTCACGGATCACAGGGTGCGCCTGTCCACCGACTCGGTTGATCGACTGACTTTCATCAAGATGAACCAGTCTTGGATCACCACCAGCTACCACACACCTGATGCTGATATAACAGACTAATTGATTTTAAAATGTCACATCCCTTCAAGACTGATGCTGATGCTGAGTGCCTGTGCTGTTATGTTGACTGCCTATCCTCCTCCTCCGAGTCCTCAATGATACGATTGATGATGATAGCTTGGAAGATCATTTTTGTTTATGGGTGCCGCCACCAGTGCCTAACGCCCAATTTTTCAGCCCCTGTTTAACAGTGGCGTGTAATTACAATTTTTGAAGCAATACTTTGCAACAGGGCTCATTGCTGTGCTCCAAGTACAGTATCTGTGAGGAGTTGCAGTGTTGTGCCACCAGTGCCTAAGGCCCAATTTTTCAGCCCCTGTTTAACAGGGGCGTGTCATTACAATTTTTGAAGCAATACTTTGCAACAGGGCTCATTGCTGTGCTCCAAGTACAGTATCTGTGAAGGGTTGCAGTGTTGTGCCACCAGTGCCTAAGGCCCAATTTTTCAGCCCCTGTTCAACAGGGGCATGTAATTACAATTCTTGATCTAATAATTCACAGCAGGGCCCATTGCTGCACCCACCAAGAGTAACTGTCAGGGCTTACAGTGTTGTGGCACCAGCACCACCATCAAAGGCCCAATTTTTACTACCACTGTTCAACAATTATATGTAATTAAAATTCCTGATATAATAGTTGACAGCAGGGCGTTCCAGCACCAACCAAGAGTAACTGTGAGTGCTTACAGTGTTGTGCCAACACCAACAACTAAGGGGCCTATTTCTGCAGAGTATATACGGCAGGTCCCTACTTTCAAACATCCAACTTACAAACGACTCCTACTTGCAAACGCAAGAAGACAACAGGAAGTGAGAGGAAATCTACCACTAGGAAGGAAAATTCTCTCCTGTAAGAATAAATATGGGAGAAAGGTGTCTCCTCTGTACTGATGCTTTATCAGCAATCCTTGTTTCAAGAAAAACACCACATTTCAAAAACAGTTGTCATTAGGACGGAAAGTGAGGTGAAATGTTCTGAACAGGGGCACAGACAGCAAAACAAATGTTACAGGGGTGATAACCCTTACCTATGTTTTCCAAAAAGTTTAAAAATAGATTTTTGGTCTGGAGCTACACTTCAACAATGTACCTGTTCAAAATTACAAACAGATTCTACATAAGAACAAACCTACAGTCCCTGTCTTGTATGCACCGCCTGTATACGGCTGTTCAGAGTATATAGGGCCTTTTTTATTTTATGTGCGGGGTTCCCCTTAATATCCATACAAGACCCAAAGGGGCTGGTAATGGGCTGGGGTAGGGGGGGGGGTCATGGGGTAGCTATGCCATTTTTCTTAAAGATTTTCATCCATATTACCGGGACCAGACATTACATTAAAGCCGCAAGCAGTTTTAAATGGCTTTTTTTTCCTTTAGAAGTGTCATTTTGTGCAGGGACAGTTCTAAACACGGGAAACACGTGGCACTTCACAGGCATACTTTAGACACCCCCCAGGTACGATATTTAAAGGAATATTTGACTTTTTTTTTTTCACTTTATGCATCATTAAAATGACTGCTCCCGGAAAACGACCGTTTTTAAAACTTATTTTTGCATTGATACATGTCCCCTGGTGCAGAACCCGGGTTCCCAAACCCTTTTTAGGACAATAACATGCATAATAGTTGTTATAATTAGCACTTTAGAATTCGAACGTTCGCATCCATTGTATTTAATAGGGTTCTAATGTTCGTTCGAACTTTCGGTCCGTTCGCGGGTTCTGGTGCGAACCGAACCCGGGGGTGTTCGGCTCATCACTAGTCAACAGGTAAGTTCTCCTCAGGAGTGCTGAACATTCGGGACAGTGCGTCTGGTTTAATGTTTTTTGAGCCCGGCCTGTAGGTGATGTGGAACAAAAACCTTGAGAAAAAAAGTGCCCACCTTGCCTGCCTTGGCTTCAACCTCTTGGCTGTTCTCAGGTACTCGAGGTTCTTGTGGTCCGTGTAAACCAAAATGGGGTGTGCCGCCCCCTCGAGCAGGTAACGCCATTCTTCTAATGCGGCCTTGATAGCCAGGAGTTCCCGGTCACCCACGTCATAGTTACGTTCCGCCGTGGAAAGCTTGCGCGAGAAGAAGGCCACTGGAAAAAGTAAGGCTTTAGCCCCCTGACGCTGGGATAGCACAGCCCCCACTGCATTTTCGGACGCGTCCACTTCCAGGACGAAAGGTACTGCGGGATCAGGGTGCTTCAAGATGGAGGCAGAGACAAATAACTCCTTCAGTTTATCAAAGGCAGCTTGGGCTCTAGGGGACCAGTAGAAGCGGTCTCCTTGTTTGGTCAGTTCGGTAAGGGGGGCGACAATTGCAGAGAAACTTCTGATGAACTTCCGGTAGAAATTGGAGAATCCGATGAAGCGCTGGACCCCTTTTTTATCTGTGGGGGCAGGCCAGTCCAGGATAGCCGACACCTTCTGAGGGTCCATTTTAATGCCCTCAATTGAGATGATCAGACCGAGAAACTGGATGCTTTGCCGCTCGAACTCACACTTCTCTGGCTTGGCGTAAAGCCCATGTCGTCTAAGCCGAACAAGGACATTCCGGACATGCCTGCGATGGTCGTCTACAGAGGATGAGAATATTAAGATATCGTCCAGGTATACTATGACGAACAAGTCCAGGTAATCACGGAAGATGTCATTGACAAAATGTTGAAAGGTAGCCGGCGCGTTACACAGTCCGAACGGCATAACTAGGTACTCGTAGTGCCCGAACCGTGTGCGGAAGGCCGTCTTCCACTCATCCCCTTCTCGAATGCGGATCAGGTTGTACGCTCCTCGGAGGTCAAGCTTGGTGAATATGACCGCCGTTCCCAGCCTTTGGAACAGTTCCGGCACGAGAGGTAAGGGGTAACGGTTTTTAATGGTGATCCTGTTCAACTGCCGATAATCAATACAGGGGCGTAGGGAATGGTCCTTTTTTTCAACGAAAAAGATACCCGCACCTGCAGGTGAGGTGGACGGGCGGATGAACCCTTTCTTTAGGTTGTCGTCAATGTAGACTTTCAAGGTACCCAATTCCTGCTCAGTCAGCGGGAAGATCCTCCCAAAAGGTACTTCGGTCCCAGGCAAAAGTTCTATAGGGCAATCATATGGTCTGTGAGGAGGAAGGGTTTCTGCTCCCTTCTTACTGAACACGTCCAGAAAATCATGATAGGGCTCAGGGATGGTTTTCTGAAGGTCAGGGTCTGTGCCCAGACAGAGCAGGTGAGGGTGGTCGGAAGAGACTTGTTGCAGGCAGTGTTGCAGGCAATAATCAGAGAGGAATTTAACTCTCCCTGTAGCCCAGTCAATGTCGGGGTTATGGGCTTGCAGCCAGGGCATCCCCAGAATGACGGGGAATAGCGGAGAGGAGATGGCATCCAGACTTAGGAACTCCTGATGGTGGGTTGCCACCGAGGCCATCAAAGGGACGGTTTCCTGAGTGACGGGGCCGGATTTGATAATAGAGCCATCAGCGAGATGTACTGCAAGTCCCCGGGGTTTCGGCTGCAGGGGAATGTGATGACTGGCAGCAAATGTCAAATCAATAAAGCAGCTGCATGCCCCCGAATCAATTATGGCGGGTACTAGGATTGCGGAAGTCCTTCCGGGGAGCTGTAAAGAAATGGAAAGAGCCAAGTGAGAAGTTGGATTAGGCAACAAAGAGGCACAAGTAGAAGAGACAGGCAGGCACTTACGCATCTTAGCCGGACAGGATCTCACGTAGTGTCCCGGTTCGCCACAATACATGCACAGATTGTTACTACGCCTATGCTGGCGTTCTTCGGGAGAGAGCGATGGGCGCAGTAAGCCCAGTTGCATGGGTTCTGGGTCATCTAACGCCGGAAACGGGGGCGCCGGAGGTGCAAGACGGGCCGGGTTTGAGACCTTGGGGAGCAACCAGGTGGGTTGGGGCTGACTGGAGGTCCTCTCGGAGCGACGCTCTCTCAGGCGTCGGTCTATCTGAATTGCCAGATCTATTAACTTGTCCAGGGTTTGAGGAACTCCGACACGTGCTAGCTCGTCCTTGAGCTGATCCGACAGGCCCATCCGGAATTGGTAGCGCAAAGCAGCGTCATTCCACTCTGTGTCAGAGCTCCAACGTTTGAATTCTGCCGCGTAATCCTCGGCCGCTCTGCGACCTTGTAGGAGGGAGTGGAGAACAGATTCTGCAGTAGCCGCTTGTTGCGGATCCTCATAGAGTTGAGACATCGCGGCAAAGAACGTGGCAAGGGTCTCCAAGGAGGCATCTTTCTGCTCTAGAAGGCGGTGAGCCCAGGCCTGCGGCTCGTCGGTCAGTAGGGAGATGACGAAGCCCACTTTGGTTGCTTCCAGGGAAAAGGTGCGGGGTTGTAGGGCGAAGAAAAGCTCGCAAGCGTTGCGGAACGCTCGGTATTTGCTGCGATTGCCCGCAAACTTCTCGGGTGTAGGGACCCTGGGTTCCGGAGGAAGCATGACGACGGAGGGTGTAGCCGGATATCCCGTGGATGTGGTGCCTTGCGGGCTGGCAGGCGAGGACAGGACTTGAACTCTTTCCTCCAACCTGGTATAGCCGGCTTGGAGGTCTTTCACGGCTTGCGTCAGCCCGTTCAGGTGTCGGCATAATTCCTCCATGGGATCCCTCCCCTGCTCGGACTCGGACATGGCTGTCTGATACTGTCAAGGGGATACGCACCTGATCAGCGAGTCCGTTGGAGCAGAGAGAGGTCACCCGTACGGATCCGACTCACGGGCCCCTGGTAGTGCAGACAGGAGGCACGGGAGTGCGGAACGGTAAGAGAGCCTGAGAGTGGTTCAAGAGAGCGGCTCCGGGTCCTGGGTTCAGAAGGGTAGCGAGCCAGGCGGGCTGCAGGCAGGTAGGTAGGCAGGCCGGTATACCGAGCAGCGTAGCGGGGCAGAAGCAGAAGGGGCGGTCAGACAGGCAGGGTTCGGCAACGTTCGGGCAATGTGGCACAGCGGGGTAGGCAGGTTCAGGGTCAAAGACAGGCCGAGGTCGGGTGCAGGCAGATAGCAAGGAAAGTCCAGTAACAAGCCGGGTGGTCAGAAGGTCGGATTCCAGGCGAACAACAGGAGCAGGATACACAGGGGACTGCAGATCAGACAGCACTGGTCTGAAGTGTTCCAGTAGTTTAAATAAGCAAACCGGCGTGCGCGGGCGCGCGCACGGCGCGCGCGTGCACGCGCCCGCAATGCGCGCACATGCACCCGCACGCACCGGCGTGCACAGGCACGCGCACCCGCGATCCAGGAAGTGTACCAGCGCAGATGGAAACATGCAAAACCACAGCGCGCATCGGCGCACGCGAACGCACACCGAAGCGACCACCGACGCGCCCGGCAAGGTACGTACACTGACACTCCTCCTCCTCCTCCTCTTCCTGTGCGATGGGTGGGACAGAAGGAACACTGTCTGGGTAAAGGGGGCCTTGAGAGGCAAGGAAGTCCTCCTCTTCCTGCCTCTGTTCTGCCTCAAGTGCCCTGTCCATTATTCCACGCAGCGTGTGCTCCAACAGGTGGACAAGAGGTACAGTGTCACTGATGCATGCACTGTCACTGCTCACCATCCTCGTGGCCTCCTCAAATGGTGCCAGGACAGTGCATGCATCCCTGATCATGCCCCACTGGCGTGGTGAAAAAAACCCGAGCTCCCCTGACCCTGTCCTGGTGCCGTAGTCGCACAGGTACTCATTGATGGCCCTCTGCTGCGTGTGCAGCCGCTGCAGCATGGCCAACGTTGAGTTCCACCTGGTGGGCATGTCACATATAAGGCGGTTCTTGGGCAGGTTCAACTCCTTTTGCAGCTCAGCCAGGCGAGCACTGGCATTATAAGATCTGTGGAAATGCACACAGACTTTCCTGGCCTGCCTCAGGACATCCTGTAAGCCCGGGTACCTGCCCAAGAACCGCTGCACCACCAGGTTAAGGACGTGAGCCATACAGGGCACATGGGTCAGTTGTCCCTGTCGGAGGGCGGAGAGGAGGTTGGTGCCATTGTCGCAAACCACCATTCCTGGCTTAAGCTGGCGTGGTGTCAACCACCTCTCGGCCTGCCCCTGCAGAGCAGACAGGACCTCTGCCCCAGTGTGGCTTCTGTCCCCCAAACACACCAGCGCAAGCACGGCATGGCATCTTTTTGCCTGCGTACTTGCGTAGCCCCTTGAACGCCTACGGAGCACCGCTGGTTCCGAGGACAAAGCACAGGAAGAGGCCATGGAGGAAGAAGAAGAGGAGGGGGTGGAGGAGAGAGGTGTGTCACAACCAGTAGTAGCATTTTGGAGGCGTGGCGGTGGAACAACCTCCAACACTACTGCACCTTGTCCTGCATCCTTCCCAGCTGCCAAAAGAGTGACCCGATGGGCCGTGAAAGAAAGGTAACGTCCCTGTCCATGCCTGCTGGACCATGAGTCAGCGGTAATATGCACCTTACCGCTGACCGCCCTGTCCAGCGAGGCCAAGACATTGCCTTCCACATGCCTGTAGAGAGCCGGAATCGCCTTCCGTGCGAAAAAGTGGCGTTTGGGAACCTGCCACTGAGGAACCGCACATTGCACAAACTCACGGAAGGGGGCCGAGTCTACCAACTGAAAAGGCAGCAGTTGAAGCGCTAGCAATTTAGCCAAGCTAGCATTCAACCGCGGGGCATGTGGATGGCTGGGAGTCAACTTCTTTCGACGGTCCAGCAGCTGGGGCAGGGAAATTTGCCTGCTAGAATCGGACGTTGGTGTACTGCTAGCAGAGTGCCCGCAAGTACTTGCCTGTGACACACCTAATTCTACACCTTCATTCCTCTCAGAGCAGGTTTCAGAGAGGAGTGAAGGTATAGTGGGGTTGGAGATCCCAGCTGATGCGGTGCAAGAAGAGGTCAGCTTTGTTCTTTGGTGTGGGTCTTTAAGGTAGGCTTGCCAACGAGCTGCATGGCAGGTCAACATATGTCTGATCAAGCATGTGGTGCCCAAGCGGCTGATGTTTTGGCCACGCGATATACGCTTGAGACATATGTTGGAAACAGCAGCTGTGCGATCTGATGCACTCGCCTCAAAAAAGGCCCACACCAAAGAACTTTTTGAATGACGGGCAGAGGCAGCGCCCTGCACAGGCGGAGCTCTGCGGTGTGATTCCATCGGTGTGCTGCCCATACGCTGCCCACTCAAGGGCCTCGTTGGAGATGTGCCTCCTCCTCATCCTCCTCCTCCTCTCTCCTATTAGGCACCCACGTGGAGTCAGTGACCTCATCATCCCCTCCCTCCTCATCACTGGAGCCAATCTGGCAGTATGCTGTAGCTGCTGGAGCATGACTGCCAGATTGGTGTCCTTCTTGAGCATCCCCTCTCTCTGCTCTCACGCTGCTGCCTTCCTCTAGCTGGGTATCATCATCAGATCCTTCCAAACGCTGGGCATCCTCCTGGAGCATGTACCCAACACTGTGCTCAAACAGTTCGGGGGACTCCTCAGGAGGAGGACATGGTGGGTCTAGGGAAGGATTGACTAATGAAGATAATGATACCAGAGAAGAGGACGCTTTGGCAGCTGCTTTGCCAGTACCCTGAGCCTGGGTGAGAGAGGATGAGGAGGATGAGGTGGGCTTGGTCATCCACTCTACCAAGTCTTCGGCATGATGTGGCTCAACATGTCCAGCTGCCGAAAAGAAGGACAAGCGTGTCCCATGGCCATGTGCTGATGACAATGCACCGCGTCCACGACCAGCACTGTTGCCCCCAGACACAGAGCCTGCTTGCCCTCTTTTTTTGCCTCCTGACTGTCTGCCTCTCCTTGTTTGCCTTCCAGACATTTTAATGGATGGCCTGCAGGGAGATGGGAAAAAGAGCAATAAGGGCTACCTTCAGGTGTATACTGTGCAGGAGGCTTAGCAACAATGACACTGACACTGTCCCCTGCCTATCCTTCTCTGTCCCTAAACACAAGGATTGAAAATATGGAACAGCAAAATTGGTTTAGAACAGAATAGCACACTGACACTTTCCCTCACTGTCCTACTCTGTCCCTCCCTACAAACAAGTTTTAGCACAGAATAGCACACTGATAATTTGCACGAGTGTCCTTCTCTGTCCCTAAACTCAAGGATTTGAAATATGGAACAGCAAAATTGGTTTAGAACAGAATAGCACACTGTCAGTTTCACTCACTATACCTCTCTGTCCCTAAACTCAAGGATTTGAAATATGGAACAGCAAAATTGGTTTAGAACAGAATAGCACACTGTCAGCTTCACTCACTGTACCTCTCTGTCCCTAAACTCAAGGATTTGAAATATGGAACAGCAAAATTGGTTTAGAACAGAATAGCACACTGTCAGTTTCACTCACTATACCTCTCTGTCCCTAAACTCAAGGATTTGAAATATGGAACAGCAAAATTGGTTTAGAACAGAATAGCACACTGTCAGTTTCACTCACTGTACCTCTCTGTCCCTAAACTCAAGGATTTGAAATATGGAACAGCAAAATTGGTTTAGAACAGAATAGCACACTGTCAGTTTCACTCACTATACCTCTCTGTCCCTAAACTCAAGGATTTGAAATATGGAACAGCAAAATTGGTTTAGAACAGAATAGCACACTGTCAGTTTCACTCACTGTACCTCTCTGTCCCTAAACTCAAGGATTTGAAATATGGAACAGCAAAATTGGTTTAGAACAGAATAGCACACTGTCAGTTTCACTCACTGTACCTCTCGGTCCCTAAACTCAAGGATTTGAAATATGGAACAGCAAAATTGGTTTAGAACAGAATAGCACACTGTCAGTTTCACTCACTATACCTCTCTGTCCCTAAACTCAAGGATTTGAAATATGGAACAGCAAAATTGGTTTAGAACAGAATAGCACACTGTCAGTTTCACTCACTATACCTCTCTGTCCCTAAACTCAAGGATTTGAAATATGGAACAGCAAAATTGGTTTAGAACAGAATAGCACACTGTCAGTTTCACTCACTGTACCTCTCTGTCCCTAAACTCAAGGATTTGAAATATGGAACAGCAAAATTGGTTTAGAACAGAATAGCACACTGTCAGTTTCACTCACTGTACCTCTCTGTCCCTAAACTCAAGGATTTGAAATATGGAACAGCAAAATTGGTTTAGAACAGAATAGCACACTGTCAGTTTCACTCACTGTACCTCTCTGTCCCTAAACTCAAGGATTTGAAATATGGAACAGCAAAATTGGTTTAGAACAGAATAGCACACTGTCAGTTTCACTCACTGTACCTCTCTGTCCCTAAACTCAATGATTTGAAATATGGAACAGCAAAATTGGTTTAGAACAGAATAGCACACTGTCAGTTTCACTCACTGTACCTCTCTGTCCCTAAACTCAAGGATTTGAAATATGGAACAGCAAAATTGGTTTAGAACAGAATAGCACACTGTCAGTTTCACTCACTGTACCTCTCTGTCCCTAAACTCAAGGATTTGAAATATGGAACCTCAAAATTGGTTTAGAACAGAATAGCACACTGTCAGTTTCACTCACTATACCTCTCTGTCCCTAAACTCAAGGATTTGAAATATGGAACAGCAAAATTGGTTTAGAACAGAATAGCACACTGTCAGTTTCACTCACTATACCTCTCTGTCCCTAAACTCAAGGATTTGAAATATGGAACAGCAAAATTGGTTTAGAACAGAATAGCACACTGTCAGTTTCACTCACTGTACCTCTCTGTCCCTAAACTCAAGGATTTGAAATATGGAACAGCAAAATTGGTTTAGAACACAATAGCACACTGTCAGTTTCACTCACTGTCCTACTCTGTCCCTACAAACAAGATTTAGCACAAAATAGCACACTGACACTTTCCCTCACTGTACCTCTCTGTCCCTAAACTCAAGGATTGAAAATATGGTTCAGCAAGATTGGTTTAGAACAGAATAGCACACTGACACTTTCCCTCACTGTCCTACTCTGTCCCTCCCTACCTACAAACAAGATTTAGCACAGAATAGCAGACTGAAAATTGCCACGAGTGTCCTTCTCTGTCCCTAAACTCAAGGATTGAAAATATGGAACAGCAAAATTGGTTTAGAACAGAATAGCACACTGACACTTTCCCTCACTGTACCTCTCTGTCCCTACAAACAAGGATTAGCACAGAATAACACACTGACACTCTCCCTACCTATCCTTATCTGTCCCTAAACACAAGGAATCCAGGATTATGTAAAGGAAAAAAAATGTCACTGTCCCTGCCTATGCTTCTCTTTCCCTACTCCGGAACACACTACACAAGGCCGCCGCGCTGGCGGCCTTTTATAGTGTGGGGCGTGTACTAAACCCCCTCAGCAATAATTTTCCACAGGCATCCTGCCTGTGGCCAATCATTGCTCTCCTCGCTGCCGGCGCTGTGATTGGCCAAGCATGCGGGGTCACAGTGCATGCTTGGCCAATCACAGCGCCTGGATGACACTGCGATGGCGTAGTGCATTGTGGGCCGTTCGCGTCACTCGAATTTGGCGCGAACGGCCCAAATCGTTCGATCTTCGTCGAACGATCGAACAGCCGATGTTCGAGTCGAACGTATGTTCGACTCGAACACGAAGCTCATCCCTACTCGCTACCAGTTGCCCCACCCTACCCTGTCCCGTCCCTAATTCCACCCCAAACATGTCCTCATAAATTATCTCATGAAATAACACTTAAATGTTTTATGCAGAATTAAGTTATAAAAATAAATATTAACAACAACTATCCATGCCCACCAATGCAGCCTGCCTGTGCCCACCAATGCTGCCTGTGCCCACCAATGCAGTCTGTGTCCACCCATGCAGCCTGTGCCCACCCATGCAGCCTGTGCCCACCCATGCAGCCTGTGTCCACCATGCAGCCTGTGCCCACCATGCAGCCTGTGTCCACTATGCATCCTGTGCCCACCATGCAGCCTGTGTCCACCATGCAGACTGTGCCCACCATGCAGCCTGTGCCCACCAATGCAGCCTGTGCCCACCCATGCAGCCTGTGTCCACCATGCAGCCTGTGCCCACCATGCAGCCTGTGTCCACTATGCATCCTGTGCCCACCATGCAGCCTGTGTCCACCATGCAGACTGTGCCCACCATGCAGCCTGTGCCCACCAATGCAGCCTGTGTCCACCCATGCAGCCTGTGCCCACCAATGCAGCCTGTGTCCACTTTTCTGCCTGTGCCCACCATGCAGCCTGTGCCCACCATGCAGCCTGTGTCCACCATGCAGACTGTGTCCACTATGCAGCCTTCCTGTGCAGGGTTGGAGAGGAACAGGAGAGCCGCCCGGATGATCTGAGCGCAGCGCAGGGAACACAGCGATAACAGATTTCATTTCAATTGCTGTGCTCCCACCGCTCAATGTCATATACAGCCCAGCCCCCTGGCCTGTGTCCACTATACAGCCTGTGCACACCAATGCAGGCTGCCTGTGCCCACCAATGCAGCCTGTGCACATGTATGCCGCCTGGCACACCAATGCAGGCTGCCTGCGCCCACCAATGCAGCCTGTGTCCACCCATGCAGCCTGTGCCCACCAATGCAGCATGTGCCGACCCATGCAGCCTGTGCCCACCCATGCAGCCTGTGCCCACCATGCAGCCTGTGCCCACCAATGCAGCCTGTGTCCACTCATGCAGCCTGTGCCCACCAAATGCAGCCTGTGTCCACTTTTCAGCCTGTGCCCACAATGCAGCCTGTGCCCACCATGCAGCCTGTGTCCACCATGCAGACTGTGTCCACTATGCAGCCTACCTGTGCATGGTTGGAGAGGAACAGGAGAGCCGCCCGGATGATCTGAGCGCAGCGCAGGGAACACAGCGATAACAGATTTAATTTCAATTGCTGTGTTCCCGCCACTCGATATCATATACAGCCCCGCCCACTGGCTGGGGAACTGTGATTGACAGATCGCCCGTCCCGGGACCAGGAGGAAATATTGATATATTTAATTCAATATTCTATTCAATATTCCCACCGGAGAGTCCTCACCTGCAGTAGAACTAGCTAGGTAAGCTGGCAGGGTGCAGTGTGCAGGGCGCAGCCGCATCAGGATCGGTGACCGGACCGTCACATTCGGTCGCCGTCAGCTTGGACATCCCGACGCCCATCTTGGCACACCCTGCACGTGGCCACAGTAAGCCAGCAGTTGACATCTTGTTACACCCAGCCCATATAGTTCGGGCTGGGTGTAACAAGATGTCTGCTGATACTTATTGATGCCGAGTGAAGGGTGTACCAAGATGGGCGCTGCAGCATAGCATTTCAAAATACGCTCCTCATGTCATTTATTGCTGCATTTCAGTGCCTGCCCATAAGTGCCAGCCACCTGTCAGTGCCACCAGTGCCCATAAGTGCCGCCTAGCAGTGGCAGCCACCTGTCAATGCCATCTAACAGTGCCAGCCACCTGTCAGTGTCATCAGTGCCCATAAGTGCCGCCTATCAGTGCCAGCCACCTGTCAGTGCCCATAAGTGCTGCCTAGCAGTGCCAGCCACCTGTCAGTGCCATCTAACAGTGCCAGCCATCAGTGCCAGCCACCTGTCAGTGCCCATAAGTGCCGCCTATGAGTGCCAGCCACCTGTCAGTGCCATCTAACAGTGCCAGCCATCTGTCAGTGCCAGCCACCTGTCAGTGCCATCAGTGCCCATAAGTGCCGCCTATCAGTGTCACCTGTCAGTGCCGCTCATCTGTGCCAGCCACCTGTCAGTGCCAGTGCCCATAGGTGCCACCTATCAGTGCCCATCAGTCAGTGCCATCTATCAGTCTCCATCAGTGCCACCTATCAGTGCCCATCAGTCAAACTGTCACATGGCATTAAAAAAAAGTATTGGTAATTGGTATCGGCGAGTACATGAAAAAAAGTATCGGTACTTGTACTCGGTCCTAAAAAAGTGGTATCGAGACAACCCTAGTTTCTAGATAGTACTAAACAGCATCAATCCACCTGTCTGATATGGTTTGATGTCCAAGAACTAAAGACGAAGATTACAGCATACATTGAAAACTTGCAACGTCTTAATTAATTGTTGATATTTTGTTTGTTTATGTGAATGTAATGACAGTTTTTGTTAGAACTGATTGTTAATAGAACAGCTAATAATTTTGATGCTGCGTGATGGGTATTTGTGTTTTTTTTCTCTGATTAAGTTGAATCTGAAACAATATAGAAAAGTTCTAGTGTCTGATCAAAAGTAATATTGTATCACATTTGGAATGGTTTACACGTTGTTAATGATTTGGAGGATATAAGAATACCCAAACATTTAAGGCCCGTACACACGATCGGATAAACCGATGGGAATTGTGTGAGGACAGGCTGTTGTCGCAAAATCCGAGCGTTTGTATGCTCTATCGGACAATTGTTGTTGGATTTTCCGCCAACAAATGTGGGATAGCATGATTTAAAATTGTCCTTGCACAGTACAGGAAAAAAAAGGGTTAAGCCCCATACACACGGTCTGACTTTTTGACAACAAACTTCTAAATTCCCAGGTTTTTAAAAAAATCCGACCTTCTGTACACACGGTAGGACTTTGCACCGTAGGACTTTTGTTGCCGAAAAGTTTGTCCGTTTGCAGAGCGAACTTTTGTCCGATGAAAACCGAAAAAGTTTGTCCGATGTAGCGTACACACGGTCGGATTTTTTTAAAAACCTGGGAATTTAGAAGTTTGCTGTCAAAAAGTCTGACCGTGTGAATGGGGCTTAAAGCCCCGTACACACGATCGGCCTTTTTGACAACAAACTTCAAAATGAGCAAGTTTTCAAAAAAATCCGACCGTGTGTACGCTCCATCGGACAAACTTTTTCGGTTTTCATCGGACAAAAGTTCGCTCTGCAAACGGACAAACTTTTCGGCAACAAAAGTCCTATGGTGCAAAGTCCTATCGTGTGTACAGAAATCCATCGGACTTTAGTCCGAAGTACAAACACGCATGCTCAGAAGCAAGGACCAGCCGGAAGCGTTCTGTCTTGTAAAACTAGCGTTCATAATGGAGATATCCCATTCGTGACGCGGCAAGTTATGAAATCTAGAAATACAGCGCACATTCTATTCTTTAATAATGGGATAATAATAAAGCTGCTTTGCTGATGATACGGAGAAATGACAAACGTATTTACAAAGTGTAGCGGACCCCCAAAACTGGGGTCGCTATGCTTAAATTTAGTGGTCAGCCTGAGCAAGTAGTTAGGCTCAGGCTGCTGGAATTCATTCATTAGGCCTCTGCTCTGTTGTGGTGTTGCCTGGCAGTACAGTTCCCTGAGGCCTGTGGGTGGCGCTGTCGCCCAGGTCTCAGGTTGAACCACGGGTAGCATTGCAGCGCTATTGGGTGTCCTCTCTCGGCAGCCGTGCAGTGGGCATGGTCTGCCTGCTGTGCATGCCGGGAGAGGGTACATAAGGGGCAGACACCATTGTTCGGGGAGCAGTTCGCACCCTTTGGCCCTCCAGGATGGGGGTGCGTGTGTGTTTATTGGTCCCGGGTACCTTTAGCCCGAGGCCGCATCGTTCCAGGTAGGCCCAGCACCTTTGGCTGAGGCCTACGCCAACAGAGGAGTCCCAGGGTGCCCGTGGAAGGGTGTCCCGTTCTGAAGGAGAGGAAACCAGGGGAGGACCTTTCTGCAAGGATCAGTGAAGGATGTTGCCGTCTCGGGATAGGCCTGGTTACCTGTCAGAGGGAAGGATTCCATGATCCGCCAAAAGCCTTGTGACGTGCCCCATTAGCACCTAAAGTTCTTAAAGTGTTACAAGTGCTGGGAAGTAAGGGACTTAGAGGTTCATGTCCTGATCGTATCCCAAGGAAGAGCTTAAATTGAATGTTCCTGTGTGCCCCTAATGGATGGGCCACCACTGCACTAAAGTCTGTGAATTTTAGAATGGCAAAAAGTAATCGGCAGGTGGCAACACAATGTTAAAGTGTGAGAGGAGGGGAGATTGACTGGATTGGTTCAAGTTGTCAGGAAGTCCACAGACTTTCCAATTATCAGCAGTGCTGTTTGGAAGGTCATCCATGAACACTCAACATGGGGAAGAAGATGCACTACAGTAGAAGATAAGCTTGTAAGCAGGGATTCATGGACGGCTGGTTTTGGCGCTAAAGCACAAGTCCCTACCCCCGCTCCCAGCCATGCTAGAACACTGTCCCTCCTATTAGGGATGAGCCCGATGTTCGAGTCAAACGCAAATTCGAAAGCCGCGGAACATCCTTTAAAAGTCTATGGGAGAAATCAAAAGTGCTAATTTTAAAAGTTAATATGCAAGTTATTGTCATAAAAAGTGTTTGGGGACCCGGGTCCTGCCCCAGGGGACATGTATCAATGCAAAAAAAAGTTTTAAAAACTGTAATTTTAAAAACTGTAATTTTTTCGGGAGCAGTGATTTTAATAATGCTTACAGTGAAACAATAAAAGTGAAATATTCCTTTAAATTTCGTACCTGGGGGGTGTCTATAAAGAAGCACATTTTTCCCATGTTTAGAATAGTCCCTTCACAAAATGACATTTCTAAAGGAAAAAAAGGAATTTAAAACTACTCGCTATAATGAATTGTCAGGGGCCCGGCAATACAGATAAAAGTCTTTGAAAAAAACGGCATGGGTTCCCCCCCTGTCCATTACCAGGCCCTTTGGGTCTGTTATGAATATTAAGGGGAACCCCAAACCAAAATGTAAAAAAAAAATCCATACCAGACCCTTATCCGAGCACGCAACCTGGCAGGCCGCAGAAAAAGAGGGGGGGGCGAGAGAGCGTCCCCCCTCCTGAACCATACTAGGCCACATGCCCTCAACAAGGGCCTCATCCCCACAACTCTTGCCTGGTGGTTGTGGGGGTCTGCGGGCGGGGGGCTTATCGGAATCTGGAAAAGTGACAAAAATGGTAAAAAATGGTAAAAAAAAAAAAACACACACACAGCTTGGTACAAGTCCTTTACTAAAAAAGAAAACAAAATTCCAGCGATGTAATCCTTCCACGACTTGACGATAAATGCCATCACGATCGATTCCACCTCCATGGCAGACGCCCGCCGAATGACGCGAGACCCGCCGTGACAGCTCTTAAATAGCTGAGGGCGGGGCCACCCGTGACGTGTGCGGGTGACCCCGCCCCCTCTGATGCAATGGGGGTTTCCTGTGGCGTACGAGGGGGCGGGGTCACCCGTGACGCCATGGGGAAACCGACGGAAACCCTGTTGCGTCATAGGGGGGGGCGGGGTCACCCATGACGACATGGAGAAACTGCTGGAAACCCCCGTTGCATTAGAGGGGGGGCGGGGACACCCGCGCACACCACGGGTGGCCCGCCCTCGGCTATTTAAGAGCTATCACAGCGGGGTCTCGCTTCATCCGGCGGGTGTCTCCCATGGAGGCGGAATAGATTGTGGCAGCGTGTATCGTCGGGTCGTGGAAGGATTACATTGCTGGAATTTTTTTTACTTTTTTATTAAAGGACTTGTCCCAAGCTGTGTCTGTGTTTTTTTTTACCATTTTTGACACTTTTTGGGGTGAAATGGTAGGGGTACCCCGTTACCAATTCACATAATGGGAGGTCGGGATCTGGGGGACCCCTTTGTTAAAGGGGGCTTCCAGATTCCGATAAGCTCCCTGCCCGTAGACCCCTTCAACCATCGGGCAAGGGTTGTGGGGATGAGGCCCTTGTCTCCATCAACATGGAGACATCCTCCCCATGTTGAGGGCATGTGGCCTGGTACAGTTCAGGAGGGGGGGCGCTCTCTCGTCCCCCCTCTTTTCCTGCGGCCTGCCTGGTTGCGTGCTTGGATAAGGGTCTGGTTTGGATTTTTGGGAGGAACCCCACGCCATTTTTTTTATTTTGGCACAGGGTTCCCTTTAAAATCCATACCAGACCTGAAGGGTCTGGTATGGATTTTCAGGGGGACCCCTACGCCATTTTTTTTTTATTTGGTGCAGGGTTCCCCTTAATATCCATACCAGACCTGAAGGGCCTGGTATGGAATTTGGGGGGACCCCCACACATTTTTTTTTTTACATTTTGGTTCGGGGTTCCTCTTAATATTCATACCAGATCCAAAGGGCCTGGTAATAGACTGGGGGGAACCCATGCTGTTTTTTTCAATGACTTTTATCTGTATTGCCGAGACCCAACAATTCATTATAGCCGCGAGTAGTTTTAAATTACTTTTTTCCTTTAGAAATGTTTTGTGCAGGGACTTTTCTAAACACGGGAAAAATACGCTACTTTACAGGCATACTATAGAAACCCCCTAGTTACGAAATTTAAAGGAATATTTCACTTTTATTGCTTCACTTTAAGCATTATTAAAATCACTGCTTCCGAAAAAACAGCCGCTTTTTAAAACTTTTTTTTTGCATTGATACATGTCCCCTGGGGCATTGCCCAGGTCCCCAAACACTTTTTTTTATGACAATAACTTGCATATTAACCTTTAAAATTAGCACTTTTGTTTTTTCACGTTCGTGTCCCATAGACTTTAAAGGTGTTTGCGTGTTGGAACAAATTTTTTGCCTGTTTGCATCTTCTGCTGCGAACCAAACTGGGGGGGGTGTTCGGCTCATCCCTACCTCCTATTAAGGGCAAACCCTCTGCCATCTTGGACCCTGCTCCTTACCATAGGCCTCCACATGACATTCCTGGCCATAGACCTTTGTATTCCCATTCAAGGAATGTCCACACAAGAATTTGTTTTGCTGCAATTTTCTGGTGGAATTCAGGAAACGGCATTATCGTCACATCACGAGGACATACATATGGGAGTCATTTGACATTACAAAGCCAATTACATTTAGTGGACGGTCTGCAGTAGTCACAGGTGAAAGCATGTGGAGCACTTTAGCATAAGGTGACCAGATTTTTAAAATGAAATCCAGGGACATTTTTTTTTTTTTTATTGGCAAATGGCACAGGACTGTATAATACACAGGGCGCTGGGCACAAGACTGCATAATACACAGAGTGCTAGGCACACCAACTCTTAGCCCTTCCTCAACACAGCTAGACTCTCCATCGCTCCATGCAGCTGCATCAGCTCAGACCCCTGCTCCCCCACTGCCCTCACCTGTGTACAAACAGACTCCCCGCCATCTGCTCACCTCCTGTTCTCAGCCCTCCACACAGTAAATTTTTGGCTCCACTATAGAGCAGCAGGAGAAGCGGTGAGATTGTCCAGCAAGGGGCATCAGCATCCGAGCCACAAGGCCACAAGGCTGTTTCTGAGCCAGAATGGGATGCCCTGTCTACGTTATAATCCGGCCCTGAATCCGGGGACAAAACCGGGGACAGACTTGGTCCGGGAACAGTGTCCTTAGTCCGGGGACTGTCCCCGGAAACCGGGAACGTCTGGTCACCCTACTTTAGCAGCCATCTCTTTTACAGTCTCTCCTCTGCCCGGGTCATTAGTACATACAGGACTGTGCTCTCCGTAGACACCTCCTTGCTAGTTGCATCTCTCCCGGTACCCTCCAGGGAAGTGGCCCCACACAGGAATCTCTGACATGACCTAAAAGGCCTTTTGCAATCTGCCATAGCCTCCACCTCCATAAAGGGACAGAACGACTACAGCTGGATCATTCTGCATACAGGTTTACTCCACCCAACCTCCTGCCTTGTCCAGGATTGCTGGTTACATCCATATAGGTGTGGGGTGTTTTAGCTCCCATGTCCCAAGTGTATGTGTGATCCTCCCTACCCGACTTATACTGTATATGGGTGCTGACTTACCCCTGAAATCACTGCAGGAGGGCTCTACATAAAAGGGGCCTAACACCTGTGACACTTACTGATGTAACTAGACACCCTTCTGTCACAAAGCTACCTAGTGGCAAAAAAGCTAGCTGCCCCCGCCTGGGGTACCTCCTGTCTGCAAAGAGCAGAAAATTAGACTATGGGGATCACCAGTCCACCAACACTGGAGGACTAAAGATTGGAAAACTGTTGGCCGCTTTGATGGATCCCAGTTTCTTCTGTGACTTGTTGGTGGAGAGTCAAAACTTCACACACAAATTCCTTGGGGATAAGCTGGAATTGGAGGTTTGGAGCACAATAGTGTACCTGGCCTATCGGCAAGAACTGTATGACACCATTAAATCCCTGTGTATATGGAGTGTGGGGGTCTGTCTTTATCTGTATCACATTAGAATCATGAAAAAATTCTCAAATGTTTGCTGTAGAATAAAAAAAGAAGCAGACATACGTGTAACTCACAGTATATTAACCAAATGGACCAACAACATTACAAATAGCAAAATTGTCAATTAAACTTTCACGTTAACATTACTTTTAAAAGTACTGGAGATAATCTTCTTGATCTCTTTGGTCCTCAGACAATATATGAAAGGGTTGCATAGATGAGGCAGGTAGGATTGTAGGACAATGAGGAAGACCCCCAGGTCAGGCTTGAGGACCAACTTCACAAAATTGGCTATGTAGACAAACACCCGCGGGATATAAAACAAGGCGTTAACAGTTAAGTGTGTCACGCATGTATTAAACGCCTTCCTCCAGCCGCTTGACTGGCTCATTGAGAAAACAGAAAATAAGATGGCGATATAGGATAAAATGATGAGGGCTAGAGTCCCGAAAAGCACCACTAAGGCTACAGTCAAAAGAATTTCTCGAGCGGAATTAACGTCGGCGCAAGCCAAGCGCATGATGGTTGAGCTGTTGCAGAAGAAGCTGACGATCTTGTTTGGCCCACAGAATGGATAGTTCGCAATTATTATGAGGTCTACCGTGATGATAGCAGCAGAGAACCACATAAAACTGCAGCTAAACAGGGTCAATTTGATGGTAACTGTAGAGGAATACCTCAGTGGATTGCAGATAGCAATGTACCGGTCAAATGCCATCAACATGAGGATAAATGAGTCCACTACGGCCAGCCAATGGACCAGATGCATTTGCACAAAGCAGGCGAGGAAAGATATTTTTCCACCATCAAACCAATACTTGGCAATCAATTTAGGCAAGGTCGCCGTGTCGAAGAGAAAGTCAGAAAATGCTAAATTGGCGATTAGAATGTACATGGGCTCATGCAGCTTCTCCTTTAGGATGATCACAATGAAAACAGCACCATTGGTGATAAACATTATGTTGTACATAATAAATAAAAAGAACGACATCAACATATGGAACTTCTGAGGGACTCCTGGGAAACCAGTAAGTTCAAATTCAAAATGAGCAGTTTGGTTGTCCATCTGTATGGGTCAGGCAACTGTGAGTGGGGAAGGTCTGTAGAGATAAAATAGAGGATAGAGAAGAGAGGATAAACCATAAGTAGCTCAACACTATTTGGCTAAAACTATGTGGACACCCCTTCGATTTATGGAGTTCAAGTGTTCCCTGTGAAGGGTACTGGTATTTATAGACATGTGCGATTTATGTCGTTACGAATCAAAATTCGGACAACATTTCCATTATTTGGAGATTCGGATGTATCCGAATTTTTAAACCACAATAGTAACGAACTTCAATGAATTTGAAATTAATTATAACTAAACGAATTCTCCACATTTGAATTTGAATAATGAATTTTAATTCAATATGGAAACATATTGCAATAAATACAGTAAGGTATAAAAGTGAAATAAGATGATGATTCCTACTTAAGCTGTTTTATAGAATAGAACAGAATAGATTACAATGGAATAGAACAGAATACAACAGAATAAAATAGAATAGAACAGGGCTTGACAAATTTGCTTGGAATCTAGGAGCCAGCTAAAAAAAGTTAGGAGCCAGGAACGCGCCCCGTCCCGCCGAGCTCGCGTGCAGAAGCGAACGCATACGTGAGTAGCGCCCGCATATGAAAGCGGTGTTCAAACCACACATGTGAGGTATCGCCACGATTGGTAGAGCGAGAGCAATAATTCTAGCCCTATACCTCCTCTGTAACTTAAAACATGCAACCTGTACAATTTTTTAAACGTCGTGGAGATTTTAAAGGGTAAAAGTTTGTCGCCATTCCACGAGCAGACGCAATTTTGAAGCGTGACATGTTGGGTATCAATTTACTTGGCGTAACATTATCTTTCACAATATAAAAAAAAAAAATTGGGCTAACTTTACTGTTGTCTTAAATTTTATTTTAAAAAAGTGTATTTTTTCCCAAAAAATTGCGCTTGTAAGACTGCTGCGCAAATACGTTGTGACAGAAAGCATTGCAACGGCCGCCATTTTATTCTCTAGGGTGTTAGAATAAAAAAATATATATAATGTTTGGGGGTTCTAAGTAAAGGGAAGGAGATGGGCGGGCAGTGAATACAGGCAGGCTCCATTAGCATTGCTGGTTGTCTTGTCATACCACCACAAGAGGGCGCCAGATTCCAGAAGGAAACATAGGACTGCAGAAGGCCGCAAGTGCGCACGGAGACACGATACCCCAACTGTGCCGCGCCAGGTTGCTAATTCTAGTCGAAAATGCGACCTGGCGCCCGGGGTTTGTCGAACCCTGGAATAGAATATAATAGAATAGAATAAAAAAGAAAAAAATAAACTAGATTAGAATAGAATTGAATGGCATAGAATAGAATAAAATAGAACAAATATAGTCATCATCTGAAGTTTAAATCTCAAATTTCGAAATTCGAATTTCAATTTCGAATTTTGAATCAATTTGAAAATAACGAATATGTACAAAATGAATCCGAATATACAAAACAAAATCTGAAAATGAATCAACATTTTAACGAATTAGATGAAACAAAATTATTAACGAATCCAAAATGAAACAAAACAAAATTTTGCACATCTCTAATTGTAGACAATTGTGTTTTTCCATCCTTGTGGTAACAGTTTGGTGAAGACCCTTTTTTGTTCCAACATTACTGTGCCCATGTGTACAAAGTCAAATCCATAAAGACAAGGTTTGACTTGCTTGGTGTGGAGGAACTCCATGGCCTTCACAGAGCCCTGACCTCAACCCCACTGAACACCTTTGGGATGATTTAGAGGGTTAATTGCGCTCCAGGTCCTCTCATCCACCATCAACCAGGGTTCCATGGAAGCCTAGGGCTCCTCCAGAGGTTGCTAGGGCCTCCTTGAGCAATGAGCAATTTCTGCCTCTCAGATAAGTTCCTACTAATACAATTGACCTTTTTAGCTCTCTGTAAGAGCCTAATTCTTTCCAATGGCCACAAGTGTAATAAGCATTCTTCCCACTGACTGTGCTCACAAGCCCTTGGGAATTTGGATGCCTCCCTCCAGTGTCATGCAGACATTTCCTTAGTGGACTCTCCAGACCGGATCCTAGGTGAAATGCCCCTTCTTTAGCTTCAGAGTTTCCTAGCAGGAAGGCTTGCTGGGGTATTGCTCCTACCACCTACACCAACAACGGGTCACTATTTCTTCCACTGACACCAATGATGGGGCACTATTCATCCCACTAATACCATCGATGGGGAACTATTCCTCTCACTGTTGTCAATGATGGGGAACTATTCCTCTCACTGATGTCAATGATGGGGCACTATTCCTCTCACTGACACCAATGATGGGGCACTATTCCTCCCACTGACACCAATGATGGATGCACTATTCCTTCTATTAACACAAATTATGGGGCAATATTCCTCTCACTGACAGCAATGATGGGGCACTATTCCTCCTACTGACACCAATGATGGGACACTATTCCTCCCACTGACACCAATGATGGGGCACTATTCCTTCTACTGACATTAATGATGGGGCACTATTCCTCCAACTGATACCAATAATGGGGCACTATTCCTCCAACTGATACCAATGATGGGCACTATTCCTCCTACTGACACAAATCATGGGGCACTATTCCACCCACTGACAGCAAAGATGGGACACTTCTCCTCCGTCTACCGACCACCTACTCTGAGGCCATATTTATTGTCGCTGATGCTGGGTCCGAGGCATTTTCTACTCTCAATGGCCACAATCTGGCCCTTCTAAAGTCTGAAGGACAGTAAACTGGCCCTTTGTTTTAAAAGTTTGGAAACCCATGATTTATGTGCTCCACAGCCACCTACTGGGCATGCCTCAACAGGGATTGGCTGAGACTGCATAAATATTCAGGCAACTCATTTGCCCTGCTCCACCCCTATATTATGGAACCTTCCAGAAAGCAGGAAGAAAGCAGACAAGCCTGCAGCCTGTGGGACCCCAATCAGTCTAAAGCAATCAGGAACTGCTCCAATGATTGCAGAGGAGGTCAAAAATAACTAATTTTACCTGACAGCCTAGCACCTGACTTGGAGGGTGCTACACATGTTTAACAAAATAAACACTTTACACGGTAATGTATCATTCAGCAACATCAGCCTAAATCCATACACATATATTTCCAATGAGGGGGGGGGGGAGGTTGCAGATAAGCCTTTTTTCCCCATTGGGGAGCAGTTCAAACATCCCTCCATTCCTCCCAGTGTAGCAACACTGCAAGCACACATTTGGAAGCACCTTTCCTGGCTTGGCATTACAAATAAACGTTGTCATAGAGAACTCAATCCAAAAACTAAAGGGCCCCAATACCGGCAGGACCAGGGTATTCCTGTGAGGCCTTTTGGTAAAAATTTCCTGATCTTTATGGGCTTTTTTTTCTCAGAGAATAGGTGCAGGAACTCCCCCTTTCTGAGTCACCCTTCTTTTCTGCTCACTACCCACCTCTGAGCACCATCTCTTGGTTCCACCCCCTACCCACCTCTGAGCACCATCCCTTGGTTCCACCCCCTACTCACCTCTGAGCACCATCCCTTGGTTCCACCCCCTACCCACCTCTGAGCACCATCCCTTGGTTCCACCCCCTACCCACCTCCCAGTACCAGACCTTTTAGAGAATACAGAACCAAGTATAATTTTCAGCTGCTAAGTGATTTGCACGGAATTTGTTAATGATAATAAGAAAGACAATAGATCCCCTGCAGTGAGCAACAATAGACCCCCAGCAACAATAGATCCCCAGAAACAATATATCCCCACACAAAAATAGACCAAACCCCAGCAGCGATAGACCCCCACCCCAGCAACAATATATGCCCTACACAACAATAGACCCCACCCCAGCAATGATAGACCCCCACCCCAGCAACAATATATCGCCAACACAACAATAGACCCCACCCCAGCAACAATAGACCCCACCCCAGCAACAATATATCCTCCACATAACAATAGACCCCACCCCAGCAATGATAGACCCCACCCGCAACAATATATTCTCCTCACAACAATAGACTCCACCCCAGCAATGATAGACCCCACCCAGCAACAATACACCCCCAACACAACAATAGACCCCACCCCAGGAACAGTATATTTCCCACACAACAATAGACCAAACCCCAGCAATGATAGATCCCACCCCAGCATCAATATATTCCCCTCGCAACAATAGACCCCACCCCAGCAATGATAGACCCCACCCCAGCAACAATATATGCCCTACACAACAATAGACCCCACCCCAGCAATGATAGACCCCACCCCAGCAACAATATATGCCCCACGCAACAATAGACCCCACCCCAGCAACAATAGACCCCACCCCAGCAACAATATATGCCCCACGCAACAATAGACCCCACCCCAGCAATGATAGACCCCACCCCAGCAACAATATATGCCTTACACAACAATAGACCCCACCCCAGCAATGATGGACCCCAGCCCAGCAACAATATATCCCCCACACAACAATAGACCCCACCCCAGGAACAGTATATTCCCCACACAACAATAGACCAAACCCCAGCAATGATAGATCCCACCCCAGCATCAATATATTCCCCCCGCAACAATAGACCTCACCCCAGTAATGATAGACCCCACCCCAGCAACAATATATGCCCTACACAACAATAGACCCCACCCCAGCAATGATAGACCCCACCCCAGCAACCATATATGCCCCACGCAACAATAGACCCTACCCCAGCAATGATAGACCCCACCCCAGCAACAATATATGCCCTACACAACAATAGACCCCACCCCAGCAATGATGGACCCCAGCCCAGCAACAATATATCCCCCACACAACAATAGACCCTAGGGAATAAAATGGAAATTGTTGCAATTTTTTATGTCACACAGTATTTGTGCAGCAGTTTTGCAATCACATTTTTGGGGGAAAAAATACAATTTATAAAAAAAAAAAAAAAAAAAACACAATATATTCCGCATTTGTTTTGTAAAATATAAAGGTGATGTTATGCTGAGTAAATAGATACCTAACATGTCACGCTTTAAAATTGCGCACACTTATGGAATAACTACAAACTACAGTACTTAAAAATCTCCATAGGCGACGCTTTAATTTTTTTTACCCGTTACCAATTTTGAGTTAGAGAAGGTCTAGTGCTAGAATTATTGCATTTGCGGTGATACTTCACATGTGTGATGAGAATTTACATATGCATGTGCGACTTACGTATGTGATCACTTCTGCGCACAAGCATGGAGGGATGGGGGCGCTTTAAAAAAAAAAAACTTATTTATTTTACTTTTTTCTTTTTACACTGTCCCAAAGCAGGGAAAAGTAACAACTTGATCTGTAGTAAAAATCATCACACATTACACATTGATCGCCCTAGATGTTAACCCCTTCTCAGCCAGTGTCATTAGTACAGTGACAGTGTATATTATTAGCACTGATCACTGTATTAAGTGTCACTGGAGATGTCAGTGGCAGTTAGTCAGTTCCCACAAAGTGTCAGTTAATGACAGATTGTCCGCCGCACTATCACAGCCCCACTCACTATAAGTCGCTTATCGCTGCCATTACTAGTGTAGCGGGGTATCGTTTTTTACCCACAGACTACAGTTCCCAGCACGCTTCAGGGCACCCAGGGTGCATTTCCCCGCGCAAGGACTGCTGGGGTGGACTTTAAAAGGGAGAGGCGGGGCCTGTTTTTCTTTCTCTTTGGACACCGCCCTCCCAGCAAGAGGATCCCTGTGCTGACCTGCTGTGCGTGAAAGGCCTGAAGCCTGGGCCTTGCATTTTCTTCCAAAGAGCCTTCCGCCCCACCGAGGAGCCTGCGGAGCGTCTGACCCTGTTGTGAAGTTGTCATCAGGGGGACCGAAGACCCGGGTATCGTGGACACTGTGAAGCGAGTCACAGTAGCGGAGGTACCGGACAAGGACTGGTCCACTCGGGTGAGAGAGAGAGCGCCTGTTTAGAGCCACATATTATTAACTTTGTGCCTATTTAACTTTATTCAGGCCCATCAGTGATTACAGTTACACTCTGAGGAGACTGTCTGCTGAACTGAGTTTACTAGTCTCTCCAGCTTTACAAAGTAAGCGATCATCGCTACCCCATTGGATTACAATTTGTTCTTTAAGTGCACCACCTTGTTTTTCTAGCGAAGATTTCTTCATCAAACTATACCCCAAGTTATAGTCAGGCCTGACTGGGTAGTATAGGACATTGCTGGGCGCCATCTTGCTCACGAGGGAGGATAGCTGCAGCGGGGTCTGTTAAACTGTCATTACATTGCTGAATGTTTTATCTTTTGATAAGTATACTTGTATTGCAGGAATCTGCATGTGACATTGCATACTGTTTTACCCTTTTAACCTTTACTAATAGTAAAGAACCTATAGTTATGTATATTGGTTGTCAGTGTCAATTACTGTGCTATATTATAAAGGGGACTGTGTCATATAGAATACCAGAGAGAGAGAGAGAGAGAGAGTGCAATTCTATTATCCCCTTTCCTAACGGTGTCACGAGAGGTTAGAGCCATCTGCCAGGGGTTGACAGCGGTGCACTACAAGGCCCAAAAACAAACAAGGCAGCCCTCTTAACTGGGGGTACCGCTACACTAGTGTGTATATATATATATATATATATATGTAGCGGGGTCTTTAAATTTAGTTGGGGTACACCTGGGGGTAGTGTGACCCAGGTGTGTAATTGTGAAGGTTCTGGACCCCTTTTGTAATTCGTGGAGGATTGGGTGGTGTATTATTCTCCTTGGCCTGTGGGTGGCGGGGTACCTACAGGCTCAAGGTAGAATCACTGCCGCAGTGCTACCCTTTTTGTCCCTTTCCGGAGATGGTACGGCTGGGGCGGGGAACCCGCCGTGGCGTTGATGGGAGGAGATAAAAGGGGGAGACACCCTCGCCACAAGGTCTTTGAGGATTTTCTCTTCACGCACCCAGGCACCTTAGGCCTGGGTGCGGGCGGTTCAAGGTTCCGGCCCAGGCGCCCTAGGCCTGACCGGAATGAAGTTGGAGTCCATCCCAGGCACCTTCAGCCTGAGGTGAGGTACTATATCGTAGGCCTGGGGCCCAGTAACTTCGACTGGGTCCCGCGAGGGCGAAGTGATCCCAGGGTGCCACCTTGCGAGGGGACCCGCATCTGAGGTGAGGAGGCCGGGGAGGTCACCCGTCCGTAGATTCCGGAGCAGCATCAATCCGGTGACGGATGGGCCTCTGGTAACTCCCTTAGAGGGACATCTTCCCCTGATAGGGGCCGCAACGCAGCGAAGGTACTCCCATCTGTGTTCTATGGAGTTGCTGGTAGAGACTCACAAGTTCTATGTTCTGTGCTAAGCAAAGCTGCGATAACCCCTGGTGAAACCACAGGGGTTTAGATTGAAATCAGGATAGTGCCTCGGCCTGCTCATCCCACCGTTTGCATTATGTTATGGGTCGCAACTAATCGGCTGTGAAAGAACTGTTTGTTGTGGAAGTATAATAAACAAGTGTTGGACCCTGCATCCGTGTATGGACTCTGGTTAATGGGAGCAAGGGAGATTCCAGCATAGCAGGACTGAGCTTCATAACTAACACACATTGGCCCGAGGAATATACTGATACTGGCCTTCACCTCACCCACAGCTATGGGGAGGACATGGGCCGTAGCGCATCTCACCCTGTCATGTGACATACCCCTAGCAAAAGGAGATGGGGTGAGGCCGCTACATATATATATATATATATATATATATATATATATATATATATATATATAAAAATAAAAATTAAGAGGTGATCAAATACCACCAAAAGAAAGCCTTATTTGTATAAAAAAAAATGATATAAATTTTATTTGGGTACAGTGTTGTATGGCCGTGCGAATTTCCAGTTAAAACGATAAAACAGTTACCACGGTGCTGAATATCAAAAAAATGTATGACTTTGTCATAAAGGGGGGAAAACCTTCTGGAGCTGAAGTGGTTTAACCATTTTTGCAAAAAAAAATAAAAAAAAATTCAAAGCAAACATTGCTAAAGCTTAAACAAAGTTAACTGGAGTTGCACTTGAATTGTTTTATTGCTTACAGGGCAGATTCAGCCAACAATACCTGCTGTGACAGACTGCATCTAATGCCTTGTACACACGATCGGAATTTCCGATGAAAAAAGTCAGACGGAATTTTTTCATCGGATGTTCCCACCGCGTGTATGCCCCATCGGACTTTTTCCATCAGAAATTCCAACGGATTTAGAAAGAGAACATGTTTTCTTTTTCTCCGATGAAAAAAAATTCCGATCAGAAATTCCGGTCGCCTGTGTGGAACTCCGACGGAGAAAAAAAACATGCATGCTCAGAATTAAGTCGACGCATGCTCGGAAGCATTGAACTTCATTTTTCTCGGCTCGTTGTAGTGTTGTACGTCACCGCGTTTTGGACGGTCGGAATTTGGTCTGACAGTGTGTATGCAGGATAGCTTGAACGGAATTCCGTCAGAAACTCCGTCGGACAATCCGTCGGACTTTATTCCGACGGACAGTCCGATCGTGTGTACAAGGCATTACATTGCTTTTTAGCTTTTGACTAGAGTTCTGCTTAAAGCCTATGATCTCCTCAAATTCTGAATAATGTATTTCCTACAGAGGACATTTTAATGACAGAAGAGGTCCTAGAACTGTTGTGACTTGTAGTTCTTTATTCGCTGTGAGCTGCTATGTAGACCCTTCGCTGCCTTCGACCTGCGTGAACCTGAATGAGCTGCATAGGACTTCCCTTCCCTCACTCTGGACGCAGGAAATACTTGGTCCTCACCTTTTCCGCCTTCCACTTCACTGTCTTGCTCTGTAAGAATCCCTCACTGGTCCAACAAGAGCATCCTCTAGGAGTAGTTCAGTAACTCCTTGCTGTATACTGTTGTTTTCTCTCTGATTCTGCTAAATAGTTATTGTTGCACCGTATTGCTGTCACTGTGCTTCCACTGAGCTGTCCCTGTTGCACCGTATTGCCACCATTTAACTCTGGACCTTCCTGGGCCTAACCATGTCTCTACCTATAGGCGTGCGCAGCCTATTGCATTAGGGTGTGCACCTCAAGCCAAAGCTCAAAAACACGTGCGTCTGTGTGTGTATACAGTATGTGTGTATATATATATATATATATATATATATATATATATATATATATATACATACAGTATATATATATATATGTATATATATATAGCGCTTATCACCCTCTCCTCCTTGTCTTTCAGCTTCTCGCAGGAGGAAAGGGCACACCCAGCTCTATATGCCCGTACCCTCCTGTGTGAGGAGGTTGAGCGGTGTTGTGATGGGTCTCCACAGCCAGATACTCCCTCCGAATGGTTCTTATCTCTATAACCAATAAAGACAAGTCTCTATTTCCCCCCATGACTTCAATGTCCACACCAGCTGTAACTCCAACGTAGAGTTTATTTCTCTTAAACGACAGTCTCTGATAGGAAAGGTTGGAGAGAGAACAGGACAGCATAAGGTGTGGGAGAGGTCCAGGCACAAACATAATACACTTCACTGCTTGGCTTCTCAACCAGACTTGGCCCGTTTGGATAGTCTCCCTAGATAGGGACTAGCAACCAAAATGGTACTGGAACTGACCGCTCAATCACTATACAAACTGGTACACTGGTCTCTGCCACAGACCGGGTGAACTTGATCTCTGCCACAGACCTGGTGAGCTTGGTTTCTTTAAAGCATGGCCTCTGTAAGGAGAAGACATCCCTCCAGAGAGTTACCGGGCCTCTTCCTTCACTGTGACTTCTCACCAGTCCCTCGGAACGGTCCTCCCCTGGCCTCCTCGTCTAAGATGCAGGGTCCCCTCGCAAGGCGGCACCCGGAGATTCCTCGATCCTTGATGGGCCCCAGCCGAAGGTGCTGGGCCCAAGGCCTTTAGTTGCAGCCCCAGGGCTAAAGGTGCTTGGGACTGATTCACCGACCTCCGCCCCTGGGCCAAAGGTGCCCAGAGCGGACAGGAACACAAACTCCCTGGGAGTAGGACTCCCGACAACGAACCAGTGTCTGCCCCTTTTATATCCTCTCCCAGCATACACAGCAGGCCGACCACTCTTACTGTATGGTCGCCGAGAGGGGACACACAAGGCACAGCACGGTATCAGCGGTTCAACCCTGGCTCACCATGGCAGCGCCACCTGCAGGCCACAGGGAACGGTACACCGATACTCTTCCTGCAGACAAAATGGTTAATAACGTCCTAACAATTTAGGTGTTTGAGCATAACTACCACTCAAACACTACCCCCTAAATTGAGGTCCCCGCTACATATACATACACACACACACAAACTTATAAATAAATGTTAACAAACATTTTAAAATACAGTAGCTGCGTTTGATGGCACAGTGGCGCCAATTTATGGGTACAGTGGCTGCATTTGTTGGGCGCAGTGGCTGCGTTTGATGGGCACAGTGGCTGTGTTTGATTGGCACAGTGGCTGCGTTTGATGGGCACAGTGGCTGCGTTTGATTGGCACAGTGGCTGCGTTTGATGGGCACAGTGGCTGCATTTGATGGGCACAGTGGCTGTGTTTGATGGGCACAGTGGCTGCGTTTGATAGGCACAGTGGCTGCGTTTGATGGGGGTTTTTTTTTCAGTTTGTTTGCACCCCCCCCCAAAAAAAAAAATTTGAGCACCAGCCACCACTGCTCCAATGTGGGCTGAGGTACAGGTACGTTAACCCACATTTGGCACTGCTTTCCGTCCTCCATATGTTGGGGCTGTGGGCATATGGGAAGTGGTTAATATACACTTGGGATTTATTTTTTTAAACCAAAGACATGTATAAAAAAATTAAATATATATATATATATATATATATATATATTGTGACAGCAGGAAGGTAAAGTCACCTGGTTGCATCCAGGGGGGTAGATATATTTCTCCCAGATTCAGGCTTTATGCCGACTTATACAACTAGGGAGTTGATGAAGCCCAGCTGAGGCTAGTGGGCTCATGGATGACTCATACCTCTAGAGAGAGGGCTGGGCGTCGTGCAGGCAGGGAGTTGATGAGACCAGCTGAAGCTTGTCAGCTCATTTAAGGCCTTTATAAAAACTCCCAGCTTCATTAGATGTTAGCTCATGCCTGGACCCAGACCTGTGTGGACTGTCTAGGGAGAGTGAACCCCTGTGCGGTGAGGCAAAGCCTGTGTGGCTATTTGTTTGGACTTTTACTAAACCAGGGACTTAGGGACTAGGACAGCACCAGGCTGATCCCAGTTGTTAGTTTAGGAAACCTGCATGTTTAGTCAGAGGTCAAACTGACCAGGATTTATTTTGTTTATGTTTCTTTTTGGCTTTGCTGTGTTTTTGTCACTGTACATAGAGAAATAAACCGCCCCTTTTGATTTTGAAAACCACAACCTCCGTCTGCTGGCCCTGTTTTTGTGTGGGGAGCCCAACCAGGGGGTCACACACACCCGCTACCGAGTTAACCCCCTCACAATATCTATATATTACATACGCTGACAAGCCAGGGTTCATATAGTTTTGAATTGCATATGTGATATATATACATATATATTTAGAGAGAGAGAGAATAAAAGAAAAATAGCCAACCAATTGATAACAAGCCAGGGTAAGGTTTATCAATTGGTTGGCTTTTTTTTTTTATTGGTTGTGGTTGGCCGTGTTACTCCGCGGCTTGTTCCCTCCCTGCTATTCCTCCCACTCGCAGCACACTGTATTTGCCGGCCAGACATTACCCCAGGCAGTGTTGGGTGACTGAGTTACACACAGGGGACATCATGTACATGTTGCAGTGCAGGCAGTCAGTGCAGAACAAGAGCACAGCAGGGATGATTAGGGTGTGCCTGGGCACACCCGACACACCCCGTGGGCACGCCTCTACCACATTGCTTTTGTGTACCAAGTGGACTACTACAGTAGGTAATGTTGATTGAGAGAGTTTGGTTCCATTTTAAGGAATACAAAATAGCACCACAACGGCCAACAATGACAAAACATCTGCTGATGTTGAACTATAAGTCCTAGCTCTCCCTTCTCCAGGTACATTGCCAGGTACAGAAAGGTGCAGACTATTCCCTATGCACCTGTTCATAATGTGGAGTATTTCTGGTGGAACAAGCTTTTGCATTGGACTTTTTATTGTCTCTCTCACCTCATATCAGAGCATGGAACATTGTGGCTGAGCTAAAGATTTCTTTCCTCTGATGTGGAAGTCAGGGGAAGCACTCTGGTCCCAGCAGGCATGTGTCGTGTTGTTCCGGAGAACGTTCCTCTATCTGCTGAAATCTCAACATGAAACCGAAGACACAAGATATTCCCTTGAGATCCAAACCATTCACTCACAAAGCATCTTCAGGCTTCCCATTGATGGCCTCCCATTGTGTGTTCTGCATCTTCTGTGCCTTTATATTATATACAAGTACAATGTGACTGCGGTCTCTGGAGATAGAGCCGAACAAGGTGGGGGGGGGGGGGGAGAACTGCTGACAATTAGCAAATTTCATCATCCCAGGAGATTATCTGCTTGTTAAGAAGTTTCAATGTACTCAGGGCTTAATTGGATGAATATGAAGTTGATATTTCAGATTTACTACTTTCTACATGGGGTGATGGACACCAAACAGGATCAACAGCTCTCTGCAGAGCCTCCTTCTGCTGCACCTCCTGAATAGGGATGAGTGAATCATCCTGAGTTTAATTCAAAGGCCGTTTGTTGAACGCATTGTAAATTACAAACGTTATTCTAAACCTCACTGAAGTTAAAGGGATTGTAAGCCTTCGTTTAAAAAAAATTAAAAATAACAAACATGTCCCACTTACCTCCACTGTGCAGCTCGTTTTGCACAGAGTGGCCCCAATCCTCGACTTCTGGGGTCCCTCGGCGGCTCCTCCCTGCATCAGATAACCCCCTAGGAGAAGCGCTTCTCTCCTGGGGGGTTACCTTGCGGGCACACTCCTGAGTCCAGAATTCGACGTCCATGGACACGAATGTCGGATTCAGCCCCGCCCCCCGGCGCCCGCATCATTGGATTTGATTGACAGCAGCGGGAGCCAATGGCTGTGCTGCTATCAATCTATTGAATCAAGAGTCAGGACCCCGTGCAGAGAGGGACAGCGCGTCTCCACTGAGGGAAATACGGGGCTCAGGTAAGTAAAACGGGGGGGGTGCTGGGGGGTCGGTCACTGACAGAAGTTCTTTCACCTTAATGCATAGGATGCATTAAGGTGAAAAAACACAAGGGTTTACAACCCCTTTAAGAGGAATGGGGGCAGGTCTAAAAAATATTTTATAGCCATTTTGAAGGCTAATAGGCAGGGGATTGTCAATAAAAGGACATGGGGAGCTTGGCAATGCCATGAGGGACATGTACGAATGCAAAAAATCCCATACAGTTTACAAACCCATAATGCAGAGACAGTAGCCAGACATAAAGCACAATGGCTGGATAGTATGTAAGCAGCTTGACTGGGTTGCAATATAAAAGGAAGAGACAAGGCTGGCTTTGTGATTAAATAAATTGCACAGACTCCAAAGTCTGCATTGAAACAGTTGGAGTAGGCCGCATTTTGAAAAGGACACACAGCATCCTAAAAACTCACATTTAAATGTCACAGACAACATTGTAGCTATAAAATGGGCATAATTTAAAAAATAGGATTCTGCATGCAAATTTTCATGTTAAATATCCACAAATACTGTAATGCCCCGTACACACGATCGGACATTCCGACAACAAAACCGTGGATTTTTTTCCGACGGATGTTCGCTCTAACTTGTCTTGCATAAACACGGTCACACAAATGTTGTCGGAAATTCCGATCGCCAAGAACGCAGTGACGTACAACACTACAACGAGCCGAGAAAAATTAAGTTCAATGATTCCGAGCATGCGTCAAATTGATTCCGAGCATGCGTAGGATTTTTGTGCGTCGGAATTGGCTACACACGATCAGAATTTCCAAACAAAACTTTTGTTGTCGGAAAAATTGAGAACCAGCTCTCAAACATTTGTTGTCAGAAATTCCGACAGCAAATGTCCGATGGAGCATACACACGGTCGGATTTTCCGACAACAAGCTCACATCGAACATTTGTTGTTGGAAATTCCGACCGTGTGTACGCGGCATTAGGGTTGATTATTCACTAGAGATGTGCCGAACACCCCTCAGTATACTCCTTTTTTTTTTTTTGTCTTTTTTTGTCCCGTGCCTGCCCCCCCCTTTTTTTTTATTGTGAGCCATAGTTTTTCTGACTGGGACGCTGCTGTTCCCCCTTATTTTTTTTTACATTTCTGTTAGTGACAGTCCTCAATTTAAAGTGCACCAAACACCACTTTTCATCGACTAAAGTGCATCCAATTAGACATTTCCCAGTATCTATAAAATGTGGGTAATAAGCCCCCCATCATGTCTGGGAGGCCAACAAGAATAGTCAGACGTTCCCATGCCACTGTGAGGGAGCTAGGGATGAGCTTCGTGTTCGAGTCGAACATACGTTCGACTCGAACATCGGCTGTTCGATCGTTCGGCGAAGATCGAACGATTTGGGCCGTTCGCGCCAAATTCGAGTGACGCGAACGGCCCACAATGCACTACGCCATCGCAGTGTCATCCAGGCGCTGTGATTGGCCAAGCATGCACTGTGACCCCGCATGCTTGGCCAATCACAGCGCCGGCAGCGAGGAGAGCAATGATTGGCCACAGGCAGGATGCCTGTGGCCAATTATTGCTGAGGGTGTTTAGTACACGCCCCACACTATAAAAGGCCGCCAGCACGGCGGCCTAGTGTAGTGTGTTCCGGAGCAGGGAAAGAGAAGCATAGGCAGGGACAGTGACATTTATTTTTTTCTTGCTTAACCTGGATTCCTTTAGTTTAGGGAAAGAGAAGGATAGGTAGGGAGAGTGTCAGTGTGTTTTACTGTGCGAATCCTTGTTTCTAGGGACAGGGAAGGACAGTGAGGGAATTCTCCTTGTGCTATAGTGTGCTTTAAAAAAACATTTTTTCTAGGGACAGAAAACTATAGGTAGGGAGAGTGTCAGTGTGTTTTACTGTGTGAATCCTTGTTTCTAGGGACAGGGAAGGACAGTGAGGGAATTGTCCTTGTGCTATAGTGTGCTTTAAAAAAACATTTTTTCTAGGGACAGAAAACTATAGGTAGGGAGAGTGTCAGTGTGTTTTACTGTGCGAATCCTTGTTTCTAGGGACAGGGAAGGAACAGTGAGGGAATTCTCCTTGTGCTATAGTGTGCTTTAAAAAAACATTTTTTCTAGGGACAGAAAACTATAGGTAGGAAGAGTGTCAGTTTCTTTCACTGTGATAATCCTTGTTTCTAGGGACAAAGAAGGAAAGTGAGGGAAATTCTCCTTGTGCTATAGTGTGCTTTAAAAAAACATTTTTTCTAGGGACAGAAAACTATAGGTAGGGAGAGTGTCAGTGTCTTTTACTGTGCGAATCCTTGTTTCTAGGGACAGGGAAGGACAGTGAGGGAATTCTCCTTGTGCTATAGTGTGCTTTAAAAAAACATTTTTTCTAGGGACAGAAAACTATAGGAAGGGAGAGTGTCAGTGTGTTTTACTGTGCGAATCCTTGTTTCTAGGGACAGGGAAGGACAGTGAGGGAATTGTCCTTGTGCTATAGTGTGCTTTAAAAAAACATTTTTTCTAGGGACAGAAAACTATAGGTAGGGAGAGTGTCAGTGTGTTTTACTGTGCGAATCCTTGTTTCTAGGGACAGGGAAGGACAGTGAGGGAATTCTCCTTGTGCTATAGTGTGCTTTAAAAAAACATTTTTTCTAGGGACAGAAAACTATAGGTAGGAAGAGTGTCAGTTTCTTTCACTGTGATAATCCTTGTTTCTAGGGACAGGGAAGGACAGTGAGGGAAATTCTCCTTGTGCTATAGTGTGCTTTAAAAAAACATTTTTTCTAGGGACAGAAAACTATAGGTAAGGAGAGTGTCAGTGTGTTTTACTGTGCGAATCCTTGTTTCTAGGGACAGGGAAGGACAGTGAGGGAATTCTCCTTGTGCTATAGTGTGCTTTAAAAAAACATTTTTTCTAGGGACAGAAAACTATAGGTAGGGAGAGTGTCAGTGTGTTTTACTGTGCAAATCCTTGTTTCTAGGGACAGGGAAGGAACAGTGAGGGAATTCTCCTTGTGCTATAGTGTGCTTTAAAAAAACATTTTTTCTAGGGACAGAAAACTATAGGTAGGGAGAGTGTCAGTGTGTTTTACTGTGCGAATCCTTGTTTCTAGGGACAGGGAAGGACAGTGAGGGAATTCTCCTTGTGCTATAGTGTGCTTTAAAAAAACATTTTTTCTAGGGACAGAAAACTATAGGTAGGGAGAGTGTCAGTGTGTTTTACTGTGCAAATCCTTGTTTCTAGGGACAGGGAAGGACAGTGAGGGAATTCTCCTTGTGCTATAGTGTGCTTTAAAAAAACATTTTTTCTAGGGACAGAAAACTATAGGTAGGGAGAGTGTCAGTGTGTTTTACTGTGCGAATCCTTGTTTCTAGGGACAGGGAAGGACAGTGAGGGAATTCTCCTTGTGCTATAGTGTGCTTTAAAAAAACATTTTTTCTAGGGACAGAAAACTATAGGAAGGAAGAGTGTCAGTTTCTTTCACTGTGATAATCCTTGTTTCTAGGGACAAAGAAGGAAAGTGAGGAAAATTTTCCTTGTGCTATAGTGTGCTTTAAAAAAACATTTTTTCTAGGGACAGAAAACTATAGGTAGGGAGAGTGTCAGTGTGTTTTACTGTGCGAATCCTTGTTTCTAGGGACAGGGAAGGACAGTGAGGGAATTGTCCTTGTGCTATAGTGTGCTTTAAAAAAACATTTTTTCTAGGGACAGAAAACTATTGGTAGGGAGAGTGTCAGTGTGTTTTACTGTGCGAATCCTTGTTTCTAGGGACAGTGAAGGACAGTGAGGGAATTCTCCTTGTGCTATAGTGTGCTTTAAAAAAACATTTTTTCTAGGGACAGAAAACTATAGGTAGGGAGAGTGTCAGTGTGTTTTACTGTGTGAATCCTTGTTTCTAGGGACAGGGAAGGACAGTGAGGGAATTCTCCTTGTGCTATAGTGTGCTTTAAAAAAACATTTTTTCTAGGGACAGAAAACTATAGGTAGGAAGAGTGTCAGTTTCTTTCACTGTGATAATCCTTGTTTCTAGGGACAAAGAAGGAAAGTGAGGGAAATTCTCCTTGTGCTATAGTGTGCTTTAAAAAAACATTTTTTCTAGGGACAGAAAACTATAGGTAGGAAGAGTGTCAGTTTCTTTCACTGTGATAATCCTTGTTTCTAGGGACAGGGAAGGACAGTGAGGGAAATTCTCCTTGTGCTATAGTGTGCTTTAAAAAAACATTTTTTCTAGGGACAGAAAACTATAGGTAGGAAGAGTGTCAGTTTCTTTCACTGTGATAATCCTTGTTTCTAGGGACAGGGAAGGACAGTGAGGGAATTCTCCTTGTGCTATAGTGTGCTTTAAAAAAACATTTTTTCTAGGGACAGAAAACTATAGGAAGGAAGAGTGTCAGTTTCTTTCACTGTGATAATCCTTGTTTCTAGGGACAGGGAAGGACAGTGAGGAAAATTCTCCTTGTGCTATAGTGTGCTTTAAAAAAACATTTTTTCTAGGGACAGAAAACTATAGGTAGGAAGAGTGTCAGTTTCTTTCACTGTGATAATCCTTGTTTCTAGGGACAGGGAAGGACAGTGAGGGAAATTCTCCTTGTGCTATAGTGTGCTAAAGCATTCCTCATCAACCATCTTTGAAATCCTTGTTTTTTTGGACAGTCAGGGAAATTGTCGTTGTGCTATTCTGTGCAAAAGCAATCATCCTCAACCATATTTAGAAATCCTTAAGTAAAGGGACAGAGAAGGACACCTGAAGGTAGCCCTTATTGCTTTTTTCCCATCTCCCTGCAGGCCATCTATTAGAATGTCTGGAAGGCAAACAAGGAGAGGCAGACAGTCAGGAGGCAATAAAAGAGGGCAAGCAGGCTCTGTGTCTGGGGGCAACAGTGCTGGTCGTGGACGCGGTGCATTGTCATCAGCACATGGCCATGGGACACGCTTGTCCTTCTTTTCGGCAGCTGGACATGTTGAGCCACATCATGCCGAAGACTTGGTAGAGTGGATGACCAAGCCCTCCTCCTCCTCCTCATCCTCTCTCACCCAGGCTCAGGGTACTGGAAAAGCAGCTGCCAAAGCGTCCTCTTCCCTGGTATCAATGTCAGACTCATCATCAGTCACTCCTTCCCTAGACCCACCATGTCCTCCTCCTGAGGAGTCCCCCGAACTGTTTGAGCACAGTGTTGGGTACATGCTCCAGGAGGATGCCCAGCGTTTCGAAGGGTCTGATGATGAAACCCAGCTACATGAAGGCAGTAGCGTGAGAGCAGACAAAGGGGCTGCTCAAGAAGGACACCAATCTGGCAGTCATGTTCCAGCAGCTGCAGCATACTGCCAGATTGGCTCCAGTGATGAGGAGGGAGGGGATGATGAGGTCACTGACTCCACGTGGGTGCCTAATAGGAGAGAGGAGGAGGAGGAGGATGAGGAGGAGGCACATCTCCAACGAGGCAGGATGCCCTTTGGTGGCCAGCGTAAGGGCAGTACACCGACGGAATCACACCGCAGAGCTCCGCCTGTGCAGGGCGCTGCCTCTGCCCGTCATTCAAAAAGTTCTTTGGTGTGGGCCTTTTTTAAGGCTAGTGCATCAGATCGCACAGCTGCTGTTTGCAACATATGTCTCAAGCGTATATCGCGTGGCCAAAACATCAGCCGCTTGGGTACCACATGCCTGACCAGACATATGTTGACCTGCCATGCAGCTCGTTGGCAAGCCTACCTCAAAGACCCACACCAAAGAACAAAGCGGACCTCTCCTTGCACCGCATCAGCTGGGATCTCCAACCCCACTATAACTTCAGTCCTCTCTGAAACATGCACTGAGAGGAATGAAGGTGTAGAATTAGGTGTGTCACAGCCAAGTACTTGCGGCCACTCTGCTAGCAGTACACCGACGTCCGATTCTAGCAGGCAAATTTCCCTGCCCCAGCTGCTGGACCGTCAAAAGAAGTTCACTCCCAGCCATCCACATGCCCAGCGGTTGAATGCTAGCTTGGCTAAATTGCTAGCGCTTCAACTGCTGCCTTTTCAGTTGGTAGACTCGGCCCCCTTCCGTGAGTTTGTGCAATGTGCGGTTCCTCAGTGGCAGGTTCCCAAACGCCACTTTTTCTCACGGAAGGCTATTCCGGCTCTCTACCGGCATGTGGAAGGCAATGTCTTGGCCTCGCTGGACAGGGCGGTCAGCGGTAAGGTGCATATTACCGCTGACTCATGGTCCAGCAGGCATGGACAGGGACGTTACCTTTCTTTCACGGCCCATTGGGTCACTCTTTTGGCAGCTGGGAAGGATGCAGGACAAGGTGCAGTAGTGTTGGAGGTTGTTCCACCGCCACGCCTCCAAAATGCTACTACTGGTTGTGACACACCTCTCTCCTCCACCCCCTCCTCTTCTTCTTCCTCCATGGCCTCTTCCTGTGCTTTGTCCTCGGAACCAGCGGTGCTCCGTAGGCGTTCAAGGGGCTACGCAAGTACGCAGGCAAAAAGATGCCATGCCGTGCTTGCGCTGGTGTGTTTGGGGGACAGAAGCCACACTGGGGCAGAGGTCCTGTCTGCTCTGCAGGGCCAGGCCGAGAGGTGGTTGACGCCACGCCAGCTTAAGCCAGGAATGGTGGTTTGCGACAATGGCACCAACCTCCTCTCCGCCCTCCGACAGGGACAACTGACCCATGTGCCCTGTGTGGCTCACGTCCTTAACCTGGTGGTGCAGCGGTTCTTGGGCAGGTACCCGGGCTTACAGGATGTCCTGAGGCAGGCCAGGAAAGTCTGTGTGCATTTCCGCAGATCTTATAATGCCAGTGCTCGCCTGGCTGAGCTGCAAAAGGAGTTGAACCTGCCCAAGAACCGCCTTATATGTGACATGCCCACCAGGTGGGACTCAACGTTGGCCATGCTGCAGCGGCTGCACACGCAGCAGAGGGCCATCAATGAGTACCTGTGCGACTACGGCACCAGGACAGGGTCAGGGGAGCTTGGTTTTTTTTCTCCACGCCAGTGGGGCATGATCAGGGATGCATGCACTGTCCTGGCACCATTTGAGGAGGCCACGAGGATGGTGAGCAGTGACAGTGCATGCATCAGTGACACTGTACCTCTTGTCCACCTGTTGGAGCACACGCTGCGTGGAATAATGGACAGGGCACTTGAGGCAGAACAGAGGCAGGAAGAGGAGGACTTCCTTGCCTCTCAAGGCCCCCTTTACCCAGACAGTGTTCCTTCTGTCCCACCCATCGCACAGGAAGAGGAGGAGGAGGAGGAGGATTGTGTCAGCATGGAGGTGGAGGCTGGCACTCAGCATCATCAGCAGCAGTCTTTTAGGGATGATTTACAGTCCCAAGAAACCAGTGGACTTGTACGTGGCTGGGAGGAGGTGGCTGCGGATCATGTCGTCCTTAGTGACCCAGAGGACTCCGGAGCGAATGCCTCAGCAAACCTACGCTGCATGGCCTCCCTGATCCTGCAAAGTCTGCGGAAGGATCCTCGTATTCTTCGGATCAAGGAGAGGGACCATTACTTGCTGGCCACTCTCCTTGATCCACGGTACAAGGGTAAGGTTGCGGACCTTATGTTACCGTCGCAGAGGGAGCAGAGGATGAGACAACTCCGGGAGGCCTTGCAGAAAGGTCTGTGCAACGCGTTCCCAGAGACTGGGAGGTTACAAACTCCTGGTCCTGGACAACGAGTTGCTGAGGCTTCGGCCAGTCAAAGAAGGAGCGGTGGGGAAGGTGGCCGTCTGACCGATGCGTTCAGACAATTCTTTAGTCCGCAGCCCCAAAGTATGATCGGTTCCAGCAACCATCGCCAGCGTCTGATAAACATGGTGCAGGAATATCTAGGGGCAAGGTCAGACTTGGACACCTTCCCCACCGAAAATCCTCTGGCTTACTGGGTCTTGAGGATGGATCACTGGCCAGAGCTTGCACAGTATGCAATTGAGCTACTGGCCTGTCCTGCATCCAGCGTTCTTTCGGAACGCACATTCAGTGCTGCTGGAGGATTTGTCACGGATCACAGGGTGCGCCTGTCCACCGACTCGGTTGATCGACTGACTTTCATCAAGATGAACCAGTCTTGGATCACCACCAGCTACCACACACCTGATGCTGATATAACAGACTAATTGATTTTAACATGTCACATCCCTTCAAGACTGATGCTGATGCTGAGTGCCTGTGCTGTTATGTTGACTGGCTATCCTCCTCCTCCGAGTCCTCAATGATACGATTGATGATGATAGCTTGGAAGATCATTTTTGTTTATGGGTGCCGCCACCAGTGGCTAAGGCCCAATTTTTCAGCCCCTGTTTTACAGGGGCGTGTAATTACAATTTTTTTAGCAATAATTTGCCATAGGGCTCATTGCTGTGCTCCAAGTACAGTATCTGTGAGGGGTTGGAGTGTTGTGGCACCAGTGCCTAAGGCCCAATTTTTCAGCCCCTGTTCAACAGGGGCATGCAATTACAATTCTTGATCTAATAATTCACAGCAGGGCCCATTGCTGCACCCACCAAGAGTAACTCTGAGGGCTTACAGTGTTGTGGCAACGCCACCACCACCACCACCACGAAAGGCCCAATTTTTCAGCCCCTGTTCAAAAGGGGCATGTAATTACAATTCTTGATCTAATAATTCACAGCAGGGCCCATTGCTGCACCCACCAAGAGTAACTCTGAGGACTTACAGTGTTGTGGCAACACCACCACCACCACCACGAAAGGCCCAATTTTTCAGCCCCTGTTCAACAGGGGCATGCAATTACAATTCTTGATCTAATAATTCACAGCAGGGCCCATTGCTGCACCCACCAAGAGTAACTCTGAGGGCTTACAGTGTTGTGGCAACGCCACCACCACCACCACCACCACGAAAGGCCCAATTTTTCAGCCCCTGTTCAACAGGGGCATGCAATTACAATTCTTGATCTAATAATTCACAGAAGGGCCCATTGCTGCACCCACCAAGAGTAACTCTGAGGGCTTACAGTGTTGTGGCAACGCCACCACCACCACCACCACGAAAGGCCCAATTTTTCAGCCCCGTTCAAAAGGGGCATGTAATTACAATTCTTGATCTAATAATTCACAGCAGGGCCCATTGCTGCACCCACCAAGAGTAACTCTGAGGGCTTACAGTGTTGTGGCAACGCCACCACCACCACCACCACGAAAGGCCCAATTTTTCAGCCCCTGTTCAAAAGGGGCATGTAATTACAATTCTTGATCTAATAATTCACAGCAGGGCCCATTCCTGCACCCACCAAGAGTAACTCTGAGGGCTTACAGTGTTGTGGCAACGCCACCACCACGAAAGGCCCAATTTTTCAGCCCCTGTTCAAAAGGGGCATGTAATTACAATTCTTGATCTAATAATTCACAGCAGGGCCCATTGCTGCACCCACCAAGAGTAACTCTGAGGGCTTACAGTGTTGTGGCAACGCCACCACCACCACCACCACGAAAGGCCCAATTTTTCAGCCCCTGTTCAAAAGGGGCATGTAATTACAATTCTTGATCTAATAATTCACAGCAGGGCCCATTCCTGCACCCACCAAGAGTAACTCTGAGGGCTTACAGTGTTGTGGCAACACCACCACCACCACCACCACCACGAAAGGCCCAATGTTTCAGCCCCTGTTCAACAGGGGCATGCAATTACAATTCTTGATCTAATAATTCACAGCAGGGCCCATTCCTGCACCCACCAAGAGTAACTCTGAGGGCTTACAGTGTTGTGGCAACACCACCACCACCACCACGAAAGGCCCAATTTTTCAGCCCCTGTTCAACAGGGGCATGCAATTACAATTCTTGATCTAATAATTCACAGCAGGGCCCATTGCTGCACCCACCAAGAGTAACTGTCAGGGCTTACAGTGTTGTGGCACCAGCACCACCATCAAAGGCCCAATTTTTACTACCACTGTTCAACAATTATATGTAATTAAAATTCCTGATATAATAGTTGACAGCAGGGCGTTCCAGCACCAACCAAGAGTAACTGTGAGTGCTTACAGTGTTGTGCCAACACCAACAACTAAGGGGCCTATTTCTGCAGAGTATATACGGCAGGTCCCTACTTTCAAACATCCAACTTACAAACGACTCCTACTTGCAAACGCAAGAAGACAACAGGAAGTGAGAGGAAATCTACCACTAGGAAGGAAAATTCTCTCCTGTAAGAATAAATATGGGAGAAAGGTGTCTCCTCTGTACTGATGCTTTATCAGCAATCCTTGTTTCAAGAAAAACACCACATTTCAAAAACAGTTGTCATTGGGACGGAAAGTGAGGTGAAATGTTCTGAACAGGGGCACAGACAGCAAAACAAATGTTACAGGGGTGATAACCCTTACCTATGTTTTCCAAAAAGTTTAAAAATAGATTTTTGGGCTGGAGCTACACTTCAACAATGTACCTGTTCAAAATTACAAACAGATTCTACATAAGAACAAACCTACAGTCCCTGTCTTGTATGCACCGCCTGTATACGGCTGTTCAGAGTATATAGGGCCTTTTTTATTTTATGTGCGGGGTTCCCCTTAATATCCATACAAGACCCAAAGGGGCTGGTAATGGGCTGGGGTAGGGGGGGGGGTCATGGGGTAGCTATGCCATTTTTCTTAAAGATTTTCATCCATATTACCGGGACCAGACATTACATTAAAGCCGCAAGCAGTTTTAAATGGCTTTTTTTTCCTTTAGAAGTGTCATTTTGTGCAGGGACAGTTCTAAACACGGGAAACACGTGGCACTTCACAGGCATACTTTAGACACCCCCCAGGTATGATATTTAAAGGAATATTTGACTTTTTTTTTTCACTTTATGCATCATTAAAATGACTGCTCCCGAAAAACGACCGTTTTTAAAACTTCTTTTTGCATTGATACATGTCCCCTGGTGCACAACCCGGGTTCCCAAACCCTTTTTAGGACAATAACATGCATAATAGTTGTTATAATTAGCACTTTAGAATTCGAACGTTCGCATCCATTGTATTTAATAGGGTTCTAATGTTCGTACGAACTTTCGGTCCGTTCGCGGGTTCTGGTGCGAACCGAACATGGGGGTGTTCGGCTCATCACTAGAGGGAGCCAGCAGCGTCTGTGTCCACAGGCAAAGGTGGACGTGGTCTATCCTCAGGCAGGGCACCTTTGTCTCTGTTTAGTGATGTTGCCTGTGCTATCCAGCCACAGCATGTAGAGGAGGTGGTGAACTGGCTTTCTAAACCACCCTGATCCTTCTTATGCTCTATTACCCAGAGACTAGTCCATCGCAGCTTATTCTGCCTCCTTGTCCACAGCTACTCCTGCCATAGCCCCAGCATCAGGCATGGAGGAGTCAGCTGAATTGTTTGAACACAGCGTTGGCCACTTACTTCTTGAGGATGCACAGGCATTTCTTGATTCTGATGTTGGTTCTGAGGTTGAGGAAGGGAGTAACATGAGCTTACAGAGAGGGGAGAACACTGATAAACAAAAAAATGGCAGTAATTTTCCCCAGCCACAGCGTATTGCCAAGTTGGCTCCAGTGATACCAACTTGGGGTATTGCTGAGAATGGGATATGACTGAATCCCGACTTTTATAGGGATGAGGCTGGCACGTAAGAAAGCCCCCATGATTGGGCCATCTAAGCCGACCACCATTAAAAGGCCAGCAAGTTCATGATTGGTAATGGGTTGCTTTGGTTATGAAGTATGCTGGGAACCCTGTCTTTTATAGGGTTGGGGTTGGCACATAAGTTAACCCCCATTATTGGCCCTTCTAAGGTAATCACAGTTGAAAGACCAGTAAGTTCATATTGGTAATGGGTTGCTTTGGTGATGAAGGATGCTGGGAACTCTTATAGGTCCAGTGAATGGGGGATCTGGCGCTCCAAGAGGTAATGTCCTTTTTGTAATAGATGGTAGGTAATTGCTAATATAGCAATGGTGTAGTTTATTAGTCCCAAAATATGGAGGGGTGAGGAGTTAAAAGAAGGCAGCCATCCTCAGAGTGTGTCCAGGGACTCTGTAAAGACATGTGAGAGAGCAGGGAGGGGTAGGCACCAATTAAGTGTAGTATTAATGGTAAAACATTTAATTACACAAGATTAAGAACACTTACAGGATGTAAAAGAAAATCATACCCATCATAGTGTAATCAGTCCTGGCAGCTCCTGTACGGCCCAGCAGGCTCCACAAACTTGGCTGGTGGGGGAGAACACTTGATGGATGGCTTTGTGGGATTCCAGGTGTAACAGGAAGTCTCCACGCTGACCAGTTTGGACCGCGGATGACATTACTTCCGCATCCACGGTCCAAGCTGGTCAGCGTGGAAGCTTCCTGTTACACCTAGAATACCACCCAGCCACCAGGATCATGTGTGGAGCCTGCAGGGCCGTAAAGGAGCTGCAAAGACTGATTACACTATGATGGGCATGATTTTCTTTTACATTCTGTAAGTGTCCTTAATCTTGTGCAATAAATGTTTTACCATTAATACTACACTTAGTTGGTGCCTCCCCCTCCCTGCTCTCTCACTAACGTTTATAGGGATGGTGCTGGCACATAAGTAAACCCTCATGATTGGCCCTTCTAAGATGACCCCCATTGAAAGGCCAACAAGTTCATACTTGGTAATGGGCTCTTTTGGTGATGAAGGATTCTGGGAACCCTGTCTTTTATAGGGATGGGGCTGGCACATAAGTTAACCCTCATGATTGTCCCTTCTAAGATAACCACCATTGAAAGGCCAGGCAGTTCATGATTGGTAATTGGTTGCTTGGGTGATGAAGGATACTGGGAACCATAACTTTTATAGGGATGTGCCTGACACATAAGTAAACCCTCGTAATTGTCCCTTCTAAGATAACCACCATTGAAAGGCCAGGGAGTTCATGATTGGTAATGGGTTGCTTTGGTGTTGAAGGATGCTGGGAACCCTGTCTTTTATAGGGATGGGACTGGCACAAAAGGTAACCCCAATGATTGGCCCTTCTAGGATAACCACCATTGAAAGGCCAGGGAGTTCATGATTGGTAATGGGTTGCTTTGGTGATGAAGGATGCTGGAAACCCTGTCTTTTATAGGGATGGGACTGGCACAAAATTTAACCCCAATGATTGGCCCTTCTAAGATAACCACCAGGCTAGGAAGTTCATGATTGGTAATTGGTTGCCTGGGTGATGAAGGATGCTGCTAACCCTAACTTTTATAGGGATGTGGCTGGCACATATGTGAACCCTTATGATTGGCCCTTCTAATATTACCACCATTGAAAGGTCAACAAGTACATGATTAGGGATGAGCCGAACACCCCCCGGATCGGTTCACACCAGAACCTGCGAACGGACCGAAAGTTTGAGCAAACTTTAGAACCCTATCAAATACAATGGACTCGAACGTTCGAAATCAAAAGTGCTAACTATAATGGCTAATATGCAAGTTATTGTCCTAAAAAGGGTTTGGGGACCCGGGTCCTGCCCCAGGGGACATGTATCAATGCAAAAAAAAAACGTTTTAAAAATGGCAGTTTTTTCGGGAGCAGTGATTTTAATGATGCTTGAAGGGAAAAACAAAAAGTGAAATATTCCTTTAAATATCGTACCTGGGGGGTGTCTAAAGTATGCCTGTGAAGTGGCACGTGTTTCCCATGTTTAGAACTGTCCCTGCACAAAATGAAATTTCTAAAGGAAAAAAAGTCATTTAAAATTGCTTGCGGCTTTAATGTAATGTCTGGTCCCAGCAATATGGATGAAAATCATTGAGAAAAATGGCATGGGTACCCCCCCACCACCCCTCAGCCCACTACCAGCCCCTTTGGGTCTCATATGGATATTAAGGGGAACCCCGCACCCAAATAAAAAAAAGGCCCTATATACTCTGAACAGCAGTATACAGGCGGTGCAAACAAGACATGGACTGTAGGTTTGTTCTTAAGTAGAATCTGTTTGTAATTTGGAACAGGTACATTTTTTAAATGTAGCTTCAGCCAAAAAATCTATTTTTAAGCTTTTTGGAAAACATAGGAAAGGGTTATCACCCCTGTAACATTTGTTTTGCTGTCTGTGCACCTGTTCAGAACATTTCACCTCACTTTCCATCCCAATGACAAATGTTTTTTGAAAATTTGTTTTTTTTTATTGAAACAAGGATTGGTGATAAAACATCAGTAGAGAGGAGACACCTTTTTCCCATATTAACTCTTACAGGAGAGAATTTCCCTTCCTAGGGGTAGATTTCCTCTCACTTCCTGTTGTCTCCTTCCGTTTGCAAGTAGGAGTCGTTTGTAAGTTGGATGTTTGAAAGTAGAATATATATATTGTGACAGCAGGAAGGTAAAGTCACCTGGTTGCATCCAGGGGGGTAGATATATTTCGCCCAGATTCAGGCTTTACGCCGATTTATACAACTAGGTGGAGAGTTGTATAAGGCTAGTGGGCCCATGGATGACTCATACCTCTAGGGAGAGGGCTGGGCGTCGTGCAGACAGGGAGTTGATGAGATCAGCTGAACCTTGTCAGCTCATTTAGGCCTCTATAAGAAATCCCAGATTCATTAGATGTTAGCTCATGCCTGGAAGCAGACCTGTGTGGACTGTCTAGGGAGAGTGAACCCCTGTGCGGTGAGAGAAAGCCTGTGTGGCTATATTTTGCTTGGACATTTAAAACCAGGGACTAGGACAGCACTAGGCTGATCCCAGTCGTTAGTTAGGAAACCTGTAAGTTTAGTCAGAGGTCAAGTTGACCAGGATTTATTTTGTGTTTGTTTTTTTTGCCTTGCTGTGTTTTTGTCACTGTAAATAGAAAATAAACCGCACCTTTTTGATTTTGAAAACCACAACCTCCGTCTGCTGGGCCTGTTTTTGTGTGGGGAGCCCATCCCGGGGGTCACACACACCCGCTGCCGAGCTAGCCCCCTCACAGTTGGTGGAGAACCAGTGGCAGTTTTTTTTTTAAGCCAGCATGGAGGAGATACTGAAACAGCTGGCTCTAGCAAATGCCAATCAACAGCAGACAAATGCAGGTTTGCAAAGGAGCCTTGCAGCCCAGCAGCAAGCTCATCAACAGAGCCTTGCAACTTTACAACAGAGTCTGGAGGCTCAGCAACAAGCCCAACAGCAATCTGAGGCCCGCTTCATAGACCTGTTGCAGAAGCAAGAGCAGAGACTACAACAACAGATGGAAGCAGTAATGCAGCAACGTCCGCAGACCGGTGAGGAAAGCCGTCCCACTAATACCGCGTCCTTTGGGGTGAGTCGTTTATTGACAAAAATGACTGGAGAGGATGATCCAGAGGTATTTTTGACCACATTTGAAAGGACCGCTGAAAGAGAAAAGTGGCCTGAGGAGCAGTGGGCTGGACTGGTGGCTCCTCTGTTAACGGGTGAATCGCAGAAAGCTTACTATGACCTAGAGCCTGACCAAGCAAAAGACTATGTGATGCTAAAAGCTGAAATATTGGCAAGGCTGGGTGTCACCCTGGCTGTCCGGGCTCAGCGTGTGCATAACTGGACTTTCCAGCTTGGAAAACCCCCCAGGTCTCAAATGTATGATCTCATTCACCTGAGCAGAAAGTGGCTACAGCCAGAGACTTTGTCCGCACCAAAGATTGTGGAACGTGTTGTAATGGATCGGTTTTTGAGAGCTCTTCCTACTGCCATCCAAAAGTGGGTAAGCCATGGAGACCCAGAGACGGCCGATGGTCTTGTGGATCGTGTGGAGAAATACTTGGCTACAGAGAACCTGACGGCCTCTTCCAGAGACACTCGGACTTTCCACCCTAAGACCAGACCATCCCCAGGGGCGGATAAGATGATTCCAAGGGGTAAGGGTGGAGAGAGTGAGAGGGTGGGAGCTCTACCCCAAGTTTGGCGAGAACAGCCTGGGAAATCAGCGGCTCAAGAGGCGGCAAGAAGGATCATTTGCTACCGCTGCCGGCAAGCGGGACATATTGCAGCAAATTGCCCGGTTTTGGAGGAACCCATGCAGTGTGACTTTCTGACGGGCAGACGTCAGTCGCTGTGTGCGACAGTCGCATGCACTGCCATTCGGGGAACTGAGAAACATTTATGCAAAATGTGTATTAATGGTAGAAATGTTGTGGTATTGCTGGATTCAGGTAGCCTTGTGACCCTGATAAAGGCTGAGTTAGTTAAAACAGAGGTCTCTGGGAATAGCAAGGTAGCCGTTATTTGTGTGCATGGGGACACCCGAGAGTATCCAGTGACTACAGTGTGTTTCGAGACCCCCAAAGGTACCCTTTCTCATCCAGTGGGCTTAGTGTCTCAGTTACCGCATGACGCCATTGTGGGAAGGGATTTTCCGAAGTTCTGGGAACTGTGGGATGATCCTGAGCCCCCCACTGGTGCCCCTATGTACCAGGAATATGATAGCCAGAACTCCTCTGAGAGTGGTGAGGACTCTCCCGAATTTCCCTTGTCAGTATTGGCAGGGGAGACTCAAGAAACTGGAGAGGAGCCCACCTCCTCAGACGAAAACCTACCGTCTGTGGAGTTTTCTGATCTTGAGGTTCACAGGGAAAACTTTGCCACAGAACAGTTGAAAGACCCCGCCCTAATAAAGGCACGGGAAAACGTAGTGAAAATAGATGGCGAGTTAGTGAACCCAGATAATACCTGCACTTACCCATACTTCAGCGTAGAGAAGGACCTACTGTATCGGGTGGCAAAAAGGGCAGAAGAAACCGTTGAGCAGCTGGTGGTGCCCAAACCTTACAGGAAGTTGGTGTTGGAGTTGGCCCATGGGCACATTCTTGGAGGTCATCTGGGGACAGAGAAAACCCGAGAGAGGGTATTACAGAGATTCTATTGGCCTGGGGTGATGAAGGACATAGAAAATTATTGTTCCTCCTGCCCTGTGTGTCAGAGGTCGGCCCCGATGCCACACTTCCGTAGCCCGCTGGTCCCTCTACCCATCATTGAGGTCCCGTTTGAGAGAATCGCAATGGATTTGGTAGGTCCTATAATCAAGTCCGCTAGGGGGCACCAGTACATATTGGTTATAATGGACTATGCCACCCGTTATCCAGAAGCGATCCCTCTCAGAAATACCTCGGCCAAAACCATAGCCAAAGAGCTATCTCTTGTTTTTAGCCGGGTGGGTATTTGTAAAGAACTGCTTACGGACCAAGGTACACCCTTTATGTCCCGGGTTATGAAGGAGCTGTGTAAATTGTTCAAAGTGACGCAATTACGTACATCTGTGTATCACCCCCAAACCGATGGGCTGGTTGAAAGATTCAACAAAACCCTAAAACAAATGTTGAAGAAAGTGGTGGATAGAGATGGAAAGGATTGGGACTGTCTACTTCCTTATTTGATGTTTGCTATTAGGGAGGTGCCCCAATCCTCTACGGGATTCTCCCCCTTTGAGTTACTGTATGGGAGACACCCAAGAGGGCTGTTGGATATTGCCAAGGAAACTTGGGAAAGTGAGAGTTCTCCCCACAGGAGTGTGATTGAGCATGTCGCCCTGATGCAAGATCGAATTGCACAGGTAATGCCCATCGTGAAGGAACATTTGGCCCAAGCGCAGTTGGCACAGCAGAGAGTGTACAACCGTGGAGCCAAGACCCGTACCTTTTCCCCGGGGGATAGGATATTGGTACTTGTCCCTACGGTTGAAAGTAAATTCCTTGCCAAATGGCAAGGCCCCTACGAGATAATGGAAAAAGTGAGCGAAGTGAATTACAAGGTCAGACAACCAGGAAGGCGAAAGCCCGAACAGATCTATCACGTTAATCTGTTGAAAGCCTGGAGGGATAGAGAGTCCCTAGTCGCAGACACTTGGTCACCAGCTCAAACTGGTTGCGTGATTCCTGAGGTTGGAATCGCAGCCACCTTGTCACAACCCCAACAACAGGAGGTTAAGGAGTTTGTGCTTCGCAACAAGGAGGTATTCTCTGAGCTGCCGGGACAAACATCTGGGGTAGAGCATGACATTATTACCCCGCCCGGTGAAAGGGTGAAGTTAAAACCCTATCGGATCCCAGAGGCCCGACGGGAGGCAATACGGGAGGAAGTACAGAAAATGCTGAACTTAGGGGTGATAGAGGAGTCCCAAAGTGATTGGTCTAGTCCCATTGTGTTGGTGCCTAAACCGGATGGGAGCTGGCGATTTTGTAACGATTTTCGTCAGTTGAACAAAGTTACAAAATTTGACACCTACCCCATGCCACGTATAGATGAGTTGATCGACCGGCTGGGAACAGCCCGATACATGACGACTCTTGACCTCACAAAAGGGTATTGGCAAATCCCCCTGGCCAAGTCAGCCAAAGAGAAAACCGCATTTGTAACCCCAGACGGGGCGTTCCAATATAAAAGAATGCCGTTCGGGTTACAGAATGCGCCGGCCACATTCCAGCGGAAAATGGACCAGATGCTGAGGCCCCATCGGAAGTATGCTGCGGCTTACCTGGATGACGTAATTGTCCATAGCACAGATTGGGCCTCACATCTGCCAAAAGTGCAAGCAGTCCTGGACTCTGTTCGGGAAGCAGGGTTTACGGCTAACCCCAAGAAGTGTACCATTGGGCAGGAGGAGGCCAAATATCTTGGGTACACCATTGGGAGGGGAGTAATAAAACCCCAACTCAACAAAGTCGAGGCCATCCAGAGTTGGCCACGTCCCAACAGCAAGAAGCAGGTACGAGCCTTTCTGGGAATCGCTGGGTATTATCGGCGATTCATTCCCCACTTTGCTTCTAAGGCTGTGCCCCTAACCAACCTGACGAAGGGGAAAGGGTCGGTCATGATTAAATGGACCCCCGAGGCTGAGGCAGCATTCCAGTTCTTGAAACAAGCCTTATGTAGCCAGCCAGTGTTGTACTCACCCGACTTCTCTAGAGACTTTGTCGTACAAAGTGATGCGTCAGATGTGGGGTTAGGAGCAGTATTGTCCCAGGTCTGGAACGGGGAAGAGCACCCAGTCATTTACCTCAGCAGGAAGTTGAAGTCCCATGAGGTAAATTACGCCACCGTTGAAAAGGAGTGTTTAGCGGTGAAGTGGGCTCTAGATTCCCTTCGGTACTACCTGCTAGGTAGGCACTTTGACATGGTTACGGATCACGCTCCGTTAAAGTGGATGGCTCAAAACAAGGAAACAAATAGAAGAGTGAATAGGTGGTTCCTGGCCCTCCAGGAATTCAACTTCACAGTAAAGCATCGCCCTGGCGTTCAAATGGGGAATGTGGATGCTTTGTCTCGAGTACATGAATGCCTGATTGCTGGTGTTCCAACCCCGAGGTTAAAACAAGAGGGGGGGGTATGTGACAGCAGGAAGGTAAAGTCACCTGGTTGCATCCAGGGGGGTAGATATATTTCGCCCAGATTCAGGCTTTACGCCGATTTATACAACTAGGTGGAGAGTTGTATAAGGCTAGTGGGCCCATGGATGACTCATACCTCTAGGGAGAGGGCTGGGCGTCGTGCAGACAGGGAGTTGATGAGATCAGCTGAACCTTGTCAGCTCATTTAGGCCTCTATAAGAAATCCCAGATTCATTAGATGTTAGCTCATGCCTGGAAGCAGACCTGTGTGGACTGTCTAGGGAGAGTGAACCCCTGTGCGGTGAGAGAAAGCCTGTGTGGCTATATTTTGCTTGGACATTTAAAACCAGGGACTAGGACAGCACTAGGCTGATCCCAGTCGTTAGTTAGGAAACCTGTAAGTTTAGTCAGAGGTCAAGTTGACCAGGATTTATTTTGTGTTTGTTTTTTTTGCCTTGCTGTGTTTTTGTCACTGTAAATAGAAAATAAACCGCACCTTTTTGATTTTGAAAACCACAACCTCCGTCTGCTGGGCCTGTTTTTGTGTGGGGAGCCCATCCCGGGGGTCACACACACCCGCTGCCGAGCTAGCCCCCTCACAATATATATATATATATATACTCTGCAGAAATTTGGCCCTTAGGTGTTGGTGTTGCCACAACACTGTAAGCCTTCACAGTTACTCTTGGTGGGCGCTGGAATGCCCTGCTGTGAACTATTATATCAAGAATTGTAATTACATGATATTGTTGAACAGTGGTAGGAAAAATTGGGCCTTTGGTGGTGGTGGTGGTGCTGGTGCCACAACACTGTAAACCTCACAGTTACTCTTGCTGGGCGCAGGAATGGGCCCTGCTGTGAATTATTAGATCAAGAATTGTAATTACATGCCCCTGTTGAACAGGGGCAGAAAAATTGGGCCTTTGGTGGTGGTGGTGGTGGTGTTGCCACAACACTGTAAGCCCTCACAGTTACTCTTGGTGGGCGCAGGAATGGGCCCTGCTGTGAATTATTAGATCAAGAATTGTAATTACAGGCCCCTATTGAACAGGGGCAGACAAATTGGGCCTTTGGTGGTGGTGGTGGTGTTGCCACAACACTGTAAGCCCTCACAGTTACTCTTGGTGGGCGCAGGAATGGGCCCTGCTGTGAATTATTAGATCAAGAATTTTAATTACATGCCCCTGTTGAACAGGGGCAGAAAAATTGGGCCTTTGGTGGTGGTGGTGGTGGTGGTGTTGCCACAACACTGTAAGCCCTCACAGTTACTCTTGGTGGGCACAGGAATGGGCCCTGCTGTGAATTATTAGATCAAGAATTGTAATTACATGCCCCTGTTGAACAGGGGCAGAAAAATTGGGCCTTAGACACTGGTGCCACAACACTGTAACCCCTCACAGATACTGTACTTGGAGCGCAGCAATGAGCCCTGCTGAAAAGTATTGCATCAAAAATTGTAATTACAGGCCCCTGTTAAACAGGGGCAAAAAAATCGGGCCTAGGCACTGGTGCTGGTGCCACAACACTGCAACCCCTCAAAGATACTCTATTAGGAGCGCAGCAATGAGCCCTGCTGCAAAGCATTGCATCACAAATTGTAAATACACGCCCCTGTTAAACAGGGGCTGAAAAATTGGGCCTTAGCCACTGGTGGCGGTGCCTAGAACCAAAAATGTTCTTTCAAGCTATCAGCATGATCATTGAGGGGGAAGAGGATAGTCACTCAGCATAACAGGATAGTCACTCAGCATCAGCATAGGCAGTCTTGAAGGGATCTGACATTAAAAAAAAAAATATTCTGTTACATCAGCATCAGGTGCTTGGTAGCTGGTGGTGATCCAAGACTGATTCATTTTTATGAAGGTCAGTTGATCGACCGAGTTGGTGGACAGGCGCACCCTGTGATCGGTTACAAAGCCTCCAGCAGCACTGAATGTGCGTTCTGAAAGAACGCTGGATGCAGGACAGGCCAGTACCTCAATTGCATACTGTGCAAGAAAAGAAAAAGAAAGGCGCACCAGCCTCGTGCATTACCGTTGGATAAATTTATTATAGCGAATAAAAGAATCCTACTTACAAACAAACGAAAAAGCCATGCGTATACAAGGAACCACAGAGGCGCAGCAATGCGTCCAAAACGAATCCACTCGAATCGGTCACGGAGGGATTGACAAAGATCACTGCTGGCTGACGCATTTCGAAGACAAGTCTTCTTCCTCAGAGCTCAGCAGTGTTCCTCTCTCTGACTACCCAATATATACACGCATATGCACACTCCCCTAGCAATGGACAAGGGGAGTGTGCATATGCGTGTATATATTGGGTAGTCAGAGAGAGGAACACTGCTGAGCTCTGAGGAAGAAGACTTGTCTTCGAAACGCGTCAGCCAGCAGTGATCTTTGTCAATCCCTCCGTGACCGATTCGAGTGGATTCGTTTTGGACGCATTGCTGCGCCTCTGTGGTTCCTTGTATACGCATGGCTTTTTCGTTTGTTTGTAAGTAGGATTCTTTTATTCGCTATAATAAATTTATCCAACGGTAATGCACGAGGCTGGTGCGCCTTTCTTTTTCTTTTCTTGTTATTTACCACTAGGATACCCCTATCTGTGAAGGCAGCAAAGCCAAGTGTCATCCATTTGTTCACTTTCAAACTGTCCGGTATTCCACTTGTGCGCAGGAGTATTTGTTTGTCTTTCGTTATTCAGCATACTGTGCAAGCTCTGGCCAGTGATCCATCCTCAAGAACCAGTAACCCAGAGGATTTTCGGTGGGAAAGGTGTCCAAGTCTGATCTTGCCCCTAGGTATTCCTGCACCATGTAAACCAGACGCTGGCGATGGTTGCTGGAACCGATCATTCCTTGGGGCTGCGTACTAAAAAATTGTCTGAACGCATCGGTCAGACGGCCACCTTCTCCACCGCTCCTTCTTTGACTGACCGAAGCCTCAGCAACACGTTGTCCAGGACCAGGAATTTGTAACCTCTCAGTCTCTGGAAACGCGTCGCACAGACCTTTCTGCAAGGCTTCATCCTCTGCTCCCTCTGCGGAGGCAAGATAAGGTCCGCAACCCTACCCTTGTAACGTGGATCAAGGAGGGTTGCCAGCCAGTAATGATCCCTCTCCTTTGGGAGCTAACTTCTTTCGGCGGTGCAGCAGCACTTGGTTGTAACACACCTAATTCTACACCTTCATTCATCTCAGTGTAGGTTTCAGAGAGGACTGAAGGTATAGTGGGGTTGGAGATCCCAGCCGATGAGGAGCAAGGAGAGGTCCGCTTTGTTATTTTGTGTGGGTCTTTTAGGTAAACTTGCCAACGGTCAAGCATGTGGTGCCCAAGCGGCTGATGTTTTGGCCACGCGAGATACGCTTTAGACATATTTTGCAAATAGCAACAGTGCGATCTGCTGCACATGTCTGAAAAAAGGCCCACACCAAAGAACTTTTGGAATAACGTGCAGAGACAGCAGCGCCCTGCACATGCGGAGCTCTACGGTGTGATGCAGTCGGTGTGCTGCCCTTAAGCTGGCCCCTGGAGGGCATCCTGCCTCGTTGGAGATGTGCCTCCTCCTCCTCCTCCTCTCTTCTATCAGGCACCCACGTGGAGTCAGTGACCTCATCATCCCCTCCCTCCTCATCACTGGAGCAAATCTGGCAGTATGCTGCAGCTGGGGGAACATGACTCCCAGATAGCTGTCCTTGTTGGGCACCCCCTCTCTCTGGGCTCACGTTACTACCCCCTCTCTCTGGGCTCACGTTACTGCCTTCCTCCAGCTGGGTTCCATCATCGGAGCCTTCAAAACGCTGGGCATCCTCCTGGAGCATGTACCCAACACTGTGGTCAAACAGTTCGAGGGACTCCTCAGGAGGACATGGTGGGGCTAGGGAAGGAGTGACTGATGCCATTGAGCCGAGGGAAGAGGCCGCTTTGCCAGACAAAGTACCCTGAGCCTGGGTGAGAGAGGATGAGGAGGATGAGGACGGCTTGGTCATCCACTTTACCAAGTCTTGGGCATGTTGCAGCTCAACATGGCCAGCTGCCAAAAAGAAGGACAAGCATGTCCCACGGCCACGTGCTGATGAGGTTGCACCGTGTCCACGACCAGCAGCACTGTTGCCTCTAGACACAGAGCCTGCTTGCCCTCTTTTATTGCCTCGTGGCTGTCTGCCTCTCCTTGTTTGCCTTCCAGACATACTAATTGCCTGCAGTGAGATGTGGCTGCACAAAGGTGGGATGTGTATACTATATATATATATATATATATATATATAATGTACTGATAATGTACTGATAATGCAGCTATCAGAATCAACTGCCTGCTGTGGTATTAGTATGGGAAAAGCAGCAATTGTCTTCTTCTACACTAACTGAAAATACTTGCAGCTCTCTGCCTGTGGTTTTATTATGAGAACACCACTATTAGTCACTAACTGTATTCAGGTAAGCTTTAGGTGAACGCTATGCAAAGCACACAGTACACTAAGTGAAACACTGACTGCAGCTAGCACAATCACCTGCCTGCCTGTCACAGTATAGAGAATAACAGGAACGGATCTAGCTAAACTGAATACAGTGTATAAATATATATACAACACCTAGGATGCATATATATCCTCTACACACTGTAACTGCAGCTAACTGACTCGCCTGCCTGCTCTATCTAATTCAATATAAATGACACTGTCTCTCTCTCTGTCTCTTTACTTTAAACAACTTCAACATACTACACAAGGCCACCATATAGTGTGGGGCGTGTACTAAACCCCCTGATCCATAATTGGCCAAAGCCACCCTGGCTTTGGCCAATTACTGCTCTCTGTTCAGACGGCGCTGTGATTGGCCAAGCATGCGGGTCATAGTGCATGCTTGGCCAATCATCAGCCAGCAATGCACTGCGATGCCGCAGTGAATTATGGGCCGTAACGCACCACTCGAATTTGGCGCTGTTGCGGTGCTCCAACGTCCGCTGGGAAATCCTTGAAGCTGAGGAAGTACTGACTTATCCAAGGCAACCTGTTACCCCCCCAGTAACTGGACGACACACAGTTCTGGGAGTAAATCAACCCTTTATTTTGCCACAGCTGGCTTTTTTATATCATTCTCCATGCAAGGGGTTTCTTAACTCATTTTCCAGGGGCATTCCCTTCAACAAGTAACAGATGACAGTGATTTAATTACCTGTAACTATTTCTAACAACCAAGATGTGTGAGACGTTGGTCTCCGCATATTTACCCATAACAATGAAACCGTGCCAGACACATTACTAGGAGTGTAATTACATCCCGTAGCAGATAATAGGTGGTCATTAACACACTGACAATAGATGAATAGAACGCTACCTCAGACCCCCAATTAACCCAATTTACTTATTCAGACATCAGTAGACATTCTGTCTCTACATTTCCTGGAATGAATCTTTGCTGTCACCTTTGAAGTGATCAAAACCATTTCTCAGTTTCAGTATTTTGCTACACTTCTCCCCCTTACCTACAAGCCGGCATACACAGTCTGATCCTTAACGGATCGGCTTGGGGATGTCCGGAGAGTACTCACGGATCACTTTTCCAGTCCAGTTTGCCACGATAATCCGTCAGCATTGCCGTTCTGTTTCCCGGGTCAGTAGCTGATGGTGAGGTTGTAAGGTTGCAGGGCGAATAATGGAATTCAGTTCTGGAACAGTCACTTGCTTTGCTCTCTCAATGGCTCCCAAAACTTGCTGCTGATGCTCTTGGGAGAGGTACGGCAAAACCTGGGCGCAAATCCCATTTAACCTTTTGCAAATTTCAGCCTGTTTGTGCATTTCAATGTTCAAGCCATGGGACATCTCATAATACATGACGTAGTGTCGTTGCATCTCCGATTTCTCACTGGCCAACTTGTCACATTCCAATTTTAGACTGTGATATTGTGCCTGATCTATGGTACCTGTCGGGGAAGATAGTCTTACCCGGGTCGGTTCCAGCAGCACGGGTCGGTGCACAGGTAGTCACGGGGTTGGCTTCAGCGGGGCCCATCGGGGCGTAAGCCGAAACGAGGGGGGCCAAATCATTCCCCAGTAGTACATCCGCTGGAAAATCCTTCATCACCCCCACATTCACGTGTCCCGAACCAACCCCCCAATCCAGGTGAACACGGGCAACGGGTAGCCGGAAGACGGTGCCTCCCGCTACTCTTACGGCTACAGTGTCTCCGGTGTGTTGGCTCTCTGGGATGAGGTTCCTCTGTAGTCTGGTCATGGTGGTGCCAGTATCACGTAGGCCATTGGCTACCTTTCCATTGACCCAGACCGTCTGCCTGTGTTGCTGCCGGTTGTCCCGGTTAGCTGCTTGTATTGGATCAGCCTCGTGCAGGACGCCCCATTGTTCCTCCAATTCTTCAGCTCCGCGGTTGTCTGGGGCCGCTTCCGTGTGATAGCAATGAGCGGCAGCCCGTGCTGGAGGGGGTGGCCCTGGTTGAATCCATGCCGCTTGGTCCTGGTTCTGAGTGCAGTCTCTCTGATAGTGCCCAAATTGCTTGCACGAATGGCACTGCACTCCCTTGCGCCCAAAGTATCGATTTGCAGGGGGGGTAGGGATTAGCCCGGGTCGTTGTGTAGCTGGTGGCCCTGGGTTATTGTTCAGTGGTCTGGTGTTTGGTCTGAAGCTAGTCTGTGATGGCCTGCGGGCATCTTGATATTCATCAGCTTGCCTGGCCGCTTCCGAGAGAGTGGTAGGTTTGCGATCCCTTACCCACTCCTGTACCTCTGGGTTTAGTCCATTAAAGAATTGCTCCAGTAAAATCAGCTGGGTGATCGCATCTGCTGTGGTTGCCTGACGGGCTTGTAGCCAAGCTAGGGCTGCCCTCTGCATTCGGCAAGCCCATTCGGTGTGGGAGTCCTTCTCCTGTTTCTTTGTGTCCCGAAAGCGTCTCCTGTATGCTTCTGGGGTGATGGCATACCTTGCCAAAATAACTTCCTTTACCCGGCTATAGCTTGCGATTTCCTCCTCTGGCACGGCTCTGTAGGCTTCTGCTGCACGGCCTGACAGCTTACCAGCTAAGATCCGTACCCAGTCTGTCTGGGGTACTTGGTACAGCTTGCATTGCCGTTCAAAATCTTGCAGGAAGCTATCGATTTCTTCCTCTGCTTCCACAAACTTTTTAAAGGCATCATGGGGTACTTTTAGTTTTGTCTCTGGTGCCGGTGTGGTCGTTAGCAGTCTCTCAGAGGCACGCTGTTCCGCCAGCCAGAGTTGGGTCTCCCGTTCTTCTCTCGCCGTGATAAAGGCATCCACTTGGGCTAACGTTGCCTGTACCAGCTCGGTGGAGGGATTTTCTCCATAAAACGCTAGCCTGCGTTTCACTTCTTGGTCAAACTCGGTCTCCATGGCTTCTGTAGCCATACTGTGTGCCCGATCTCCCTCGGTTAGTTCTGCAATCAGCTCGGCTTTGGATTTTTTTCTGGCGATCTTCCCGCTTGCTTCCAGCAAATCCTTTAACGTTGCTCGTTTTAATCCAGCATAGTTTGTCTCCATTCACACTTCCATTCGTGTAGCTGAATTTGCATGAACGCTGCTTCCTCTTGCTGCAAGGCTTTAATCCCACCGCTGCCAACCAGTGTTGCGGTGCTCCAACGTCCGCTGGGAAATCCTTGAAGCTGAGGAAGTACTGACTTATCCAAGGCAACCTGTTACCCCCCCAGTAACTGGACGACACACAGTTCTGGGAGTAAATCAACCCTTTATTTTGCCACAGCTGGCTTTTTTATATCATTCTCCATGCAAGGGGTTTCTTAACTCATTTTCCAGGGGCATTCCCTTCAACAAGTAACAGATGACAGTGATTTAATTACCTGTAACTATTTCTAACAACCAAGATGTGTGAGACGTTGGTCTCCGCATATTTACCCATAACAATGAAACCGTGCCAGACACATTACTAGGAGTGTAATTACATCCCGTAGCAGATAATAGGTGGTTATTAACACACTGACAATAGATGAATAGAATGCTACCTCAGACCCCCAATTAACCCAATTTACTTATTCAGACATCAGTAGACATTCTGTCTCTACATTTCCTGGAATGAATCTTTGCTGTCACCTTTGAAGTGATCAAAACTGTAACGAGCCCCTTTGCTCGCTTGGCTCCACTCTCCCGACACTCCTCTGCTCTATTGGATCATCCGGTGCTCCAGGATTCAAACTACAGCTATGTGCCATTCGAATCCATTTGTGGTCGGTCAGAACAAACACCAGGCAGGCTGTATGTAGGTTCAACCAAGAGAGACTTTATTAGAACCAAAAATCAAGTCTTATATACAGTAACAGAGGGTGTAACCAGAACATAAATTAACATGAGCTAATTAACTAAATCCTTTAGCCAGCCAAGGTGACTCATAGATATGACCGTTCAGGGTAGACATCCCGTCTCCGGTCTTCACCTGCTATACAATACCCATTATCATAAGTGTAAACATCACACATTTTAGCACAGAGGACAGACAGATGGCTGGAGGTGATTGTATTCGCATATCCTTAGTGTGAACGTCCCAACAGTATGACTTAGTCACTCTAATATGGCATATACAGGGTCCCCAGAGTCTGTGTGTCTTGGGGGGGACATGGACCTGAATCCAAAGCAACACCCCCTCAAGGGTCCCCAGGCATACAGCTCACAAAGAGCACCGTTCCCCCAAATGCCAGGGCCCACGGTCGCAAGGCAGGAGGCCCGCACCCAGTCCCCTCCAAAAGCCTCTGTCCCGGCCAGGTCCGTCACACATCTCCCCTTTCGGCAGGAAACTAACATAGGAGGAGACACCAAACGGGTTGACTCCGAAGTTAGTCCATAGTTCTATTCCCCCAATGCCGGTATCCACACAGTACCCCAAATAAATTGCTCCAAACAGAGCATTACTTACCCAGCCAACCTCTGCCTCTCTCAGAGAACATACCCGCCGCTGGGGAGAGGCCTGGACTGGCCCTTCTCCCTGGAGTCCTTTCTGCCGCTGGAGAGAAGACAGGGTGACTGGGCTCAGTCCGTCATGCTGTTGGGGATCTGGGTCGACTGCCCGGCATCCCTGGGGTATACAAGTGAAGACTGAAGTCCCATCCACTTGTGGTAGGTGAAAATCCCCCAGTGCTTGCAAAGCAAGGCTGACATCCTCCTGTCTCAGTGTCACACCATTTTCTGGGGTTGTGTCAGTGAGGACTGAAGTCCCATCCAATACCACAGGACCTCCCTCTTCGGTTAGTTGAGAGCAGAGGCCCGTGGCACTCTGCTCTGTTGCCAGCTCTTCTGCTGGGTTGCTCTGAGTGGAGACCGCAGTCCCATCCACCGATATCCGCTCCTGTGGCAGTTGTGTGCCGATGCCAGTAGCATTCTGCCCTGCTGACAGTGATTCAGCTGGGAGTAAAAGCTTTACTGCCTCAGCTTGCTGGGGAGAGGGGCCAACTGCCCCGGCTCCCTGAAACTTCACAGTGGTTTCCGGTGCTGGGCAGAGGTGGGTATCACTCTGCCCTGTTGCCAGCACTTCTGCTGGGGACTCCACACAATCTGCTCTGGTTAACTGTTGGGGGGGGAGATGGCCTGCTTCTCCTCCCTGCATCTCTCGCAACCTCCTTCCGAATTCCTCTTCCATGGCGGCTGGTTCTTTAGGCGTTGTCTCCGATTGCCGTATTTGCGCCATTCTCCACTCATGTTGCCGCCCTAGTTCTCTCTTTTGTCGTTCTCGTTCTCTCTCTTGTCGCTCTAGTTCTCTCTTTTGTCGCTCTCGTTCTCTCTCTTGTCGCTCTCGTTCTCTCTCTTGTCGCTCTCGTTCTCTTTCTTGTCGGGCATCCTGCAGCTGGATGTCTTTAATGGCTTCCTGTATGGCGGTCTCTGATGGGTTAGCCCCATATAATGCCAACCGCTGCTGCACTCGTTGCTGAAACAAATCTTCAACTGACCGGGGTCCTGCATCACCCTTCTTCTGGTCCATCTCGGCTCTCAAGTAGGTCTTTCAGCGTGACTTTCCTGCAGGCTGCATAGGTGGTCCTTCACTGTGGTGGTTTGGAGTGTCCCAGTAACTGGAGAGCAAATCCCACCGCTGCCAACCAATGTAACGAGCCCCTTTGCTCGCTCGGCTCCACTCTCCCGACATTCCTCTGCTCTATTGGATCATCCGGTGCTCCAGGATTCAAACTACAGCTATGTGCCATTCAAATCCATTTGTGGTCGGTCAGAACAAACACCAGGCAGGCTGTATGTAGGTTCAACCAAGAGAGACTTTATTAGAACCAAAAATCAAGTCTTATATACAGTAACAGAGGGTGTAACCAGAACATAAATTAACATGAGCTAATTAACTAAATCCTTTAGCCAGCCAAGGTGACTCATAGATATGACCGTTCAGGGTAGACATCCCGTCTCCGGTCTTCACCTGCTATACAATACCCATTATCATAAGTGTAAACATCACACATTTTAGCACAGAGGACAGACAGATGGCTGGAGGTGATTGTATTCGCATATCCTTAGTGTGAAGGTGTGAACGTCCCAACAGTATGACTTAGTCACTCTAATATGGCATATACAGGGTCCCCAGAGTCTGTGTGTCTTGGGGGGGACATGGACCTGAATCCAAAGCAACACCCCCTCAAGGGTCCCCAGGCATACAGCTCACAAAGAGCACCGTCCCCCAAATGCCAGGGCCCACGGTCGCAAGGCAGGAGGCCCGCACCCAGTCCCCTCCAAAAGCCTCTGTCCCGGCCAGGTCCGTCACAAAAACCATTTCTCAGTTTCAGTATTTTGCTACAGGCGCGAACGGCCCATAATGTTCGCAATTCGGACAACAGCCGAACAGACGATGTTCGAGACGAACATGGGTTCGACTCGAACACGAAGCTCATCCCTATTCATGATTGGTAATGGGTTGCTTTGGTGATGAAGGATGCTGGAAACCCTGACTTTTATAGGGTTGGGCCTGACACATAAGTAAACCCTCGTAATTGGCCCTTCTAAGCTGACCACAATTGAAAGGCCATGAAGTTCATGATTGGTAATTGGTTGCTTGGGTGATGAAGGATGCTGGGAACCCTAACTTTTATAGGGATGCGGCTAGCACTTATGTAAACCCTCATGATTGGCCCTTCTAATATTACCACCATTGAAAGGCCACCAAGTTCATTATTGGTCATGGGTTGCTTTGGTGATAAAGGTGCTGGAAACCCTGACTTTTATAGGGATGGGCCTGACACATAAGTAAACCCTCGTAATTGCCCGTTCTAAGCTGACCACAATTGAAAGGCCAGGAAGTTCATGATTGGTAATGGGTTGCTTTGGTGATGAAGGATGTTGGGAACCCTGACTTTTATAGGTATGCGTCTGGTACATAAGTAAACCCTCATGATTGTGCCTTCTAAGATGACCACCCTTAAAAGGACAGGGAGTTTGTATGCAGGCTGCCTACTGTATTGTATGTTTTAGTTTGCTTCTTGGCTGCCCAGGTCGGGGAGAATGTTTCTTGCTGCCTTCCCTTATAATGTTCGGGGGCTTTTTCTGGGGTTCAGCTGAACACAAGTGGCTCATCTCTGAGTCGGGGACTGCCTTAATGTTTGATTCTTCACATGACCACAGCCTCTGCCTGGTTCCGGGCATTGGTGAGCATGCCTTTGAGAAGCATGTTAGTCCGTGTGCATGGGTGCAGTTAGACCCCACCCACAACTTGGTGTAGTTGGCAGGATACACCCACCACATTCACCTGAAGACCACCACTAAAGAGACCATGGCTGTAGTTAGTTTGTTTTCTAAAACTTGTCCAGGCTTGCCCAGCAATAGTCCACGTAAACAGCACATGTCTATTTCCTAGTTGGGTCTTGCACAAGGTACCAACACCGGATTGGCAGAGATGTTGATAGGGGCGTAGATAGCAACTGATCCCAGAATGACGCTCGGGTCCTCCATTTGTGTGCTGAGCCATCATTCCTGGACAACAGCTTCCATGGAAGAAGATTCCGATTACCATCGACATCGGAGTTCTCTACATACCTCCTGTCAAGTTCGCCCAATGATGAATGGGCACCCCCAAAGTATTCCGGGTCATCTGCCCTACCTGTCGGAGATGGCTGACTGTCCTCCACCTGTAGACTCTCTGTCCTCAATGCGAGGTGCTCCTCCTGTTCCAGCCCATGCTCGAGGTCACAACCCCAATAGACCTTGACTCCAATGGCTTGCCTGTGACTCCTGAAGGCACCGGAGCGCCCATCTTGCAGGAATCCCCAGCCAAGATCCTGCGGCCAACTCTGCAAGACTCTCCTGGGATGGCCTCCTCCACTGGACCCAGGGTCAAGCTGCTGCCCTGCCTAACTGAGGCTGGATCTCCACCTACACTACCTCTGGAGATCATCTTAGGTGAGGTTCCATCACCACCAGCACTGGACATGATTGTCCAGTTGTCCACCACAGCCTCCCCACACAGCACCAGGCAGCTCTTCTGGACCCACCAGTACCAGCTCTCTTGCAAATACGACTCTTCCTGGGTTCTGCACCAATGGTTTCTCCTACTACTGTTAGTAAGCTCCATTTGACCTCCAAGTCGCCCGTTCTGAACCTCCAAGGGAAATCTCATGTGACGCTCTGGTGTTGAACAGCGACAACTGGAACCCAGTGTGCTCTACCTTGCCATTCCTCAGGCACAGCCCAGCGGAAGCATACCTGCCACAAGGAAACATCCGCTTCCGGGCAAAGATCACCAGGTTGGCCTGCCTGCAGTATTATTTTGATGCTTATGTGAGGAAAAAACACATCCATTTTTTTCCCCTACCTGCCTAGTCTATAGCCACACTTTTGGGGAGAAACGTTACGTTCCTGAATACCGTCAATGCTCCTGGCAGCAAAATGAACACATAGAGGCAGAGTTCCACTGCTTCTACAAGGAATACAGTGTTGGCTGGCACATCTTCATGGATCGAGTGGAAATCATCAAGCCTGGCTGCCTCTATCCTACTGTTCGCTGAGTTAAAGGGAACCACCTGACCACCGTGAAGTCTGTGTGCCTCCCAGATCCAGACTTTTATGTCTGAACAGGATTTATGTTTGCTCTGTTTGCTGCCCTGTTAAAATTTTTGCACTGTACCTTTTGCACTGTAATTTGCCATATGTTATGTTTCTATATGGTGCACCTTATTATTGTAAATTTTTGTGTTGTTCACAGCCAGGACGGCTTGCAATAGAGGAGGCGGATTGCAGGTAGGTTGCCTACTGTATTTTATGTTTTAGTTAGCTACTTGGTTTCCCAGGTCAGAGGGAATAGGTTAATGTTTCTAGCCGCTTTCCCTGATCATGTTTGCTGGCTTTTTCTGGGGTCCAGTCTCTCTCCTGTGAGATAAAAAAGAGAAGAGGTTTGGGTCCCGGGGGGCTAGAGAGTGGGCACATGTACAGGAACCTTGCAAAGGCTTGCTGGGACCTCAGGAGTGGCGACTCTTTGGGACATCCGTTATTATGGACACCTCTAATCAAGTTCTTCCAATATCGGACTTTCCCCAAGAGGGCTTCACTTTCCCAGGTACGCTGGGCCAGACAAAGTTAGGTGTAGTTAGGAAAAGGACGTTTATTCATGTTCTACCTGTTTTGCTGAATTTTCAGTATAAGTTGTTTCAAATGCTCTGAGCCTGTTCTGCAGTTATTCATGGGGTGCATTTTGGGTCCTGGCATATTCCTAATGAACATGGGTCTGTAAAAGCACTATGGGGTATATGTAACACCACTACAAAAGGTTGACTTGCAAGGCAAAGAGGAGGTAGTTGCCATGGGTAACTGTAAGGAAGAACAGCTACAGCAACCAGTCATTTGGTGTGGTACTTTGTTAGGTGACAGGTCCTCTGGTAGTGGTGGGTTCTGGGTCCCTGGGAGTAGGCTAGCGTTACAGAGATCTAAGACCTGATCACTAGGAACAGGAATGAAAAAGTTAACCCCTTCCCGCTGGCCGCCTCCCAGCCCTTTAAGGGTTCTAAACGCCGGAAGGTGGGAATCGGGTCATGTGACTGCTGTGATTGGCTATAACAGCAGTCATATGAACGGAGAGCTCCCGATCACTAGTATGCATTGGGAGCTTTCCGGTAACTGCTGGCTACCATGCTGGAAGCGCGTTCTCAGCACGATAAGTGTTTTACACAGAACCGCATATATGCAGCTACTTGGCGTGAAGGCCCACACGCCGAGAGGCCGCATATGTGCGTTCAGCCAGCGTGAAAAGATTAATTGAGGGCACGCATGGGACGCTATGTGTCTGGCGCGGTGTCATTCTGTTACTGGGAATAAGGTTATGGAGGTACGCTGAACTGGTGGAGAAGGCAATGGCTCTGCATGTCCCTCCAAATTCAACACATACAGTACATCAATAAGTGTGTAGTTACTTGGGACAAAACATTTTACTGAGGAACTATATTACTGCTGCACACAAGTGGCTCATCTCTGAATCAGGGACTGCCTTAATGTTAGATTCTTCACATGACCGCAGCCTCCGCCTGGTCCCCGGCATTGGTGGTGAGCACACCTCCAGGCGATTTGTTACTCCATGTGCACGGGGCACTGTTAGACCCGCCCACAAGTTAATGATTGGTAAAGGGTCATTTTGCTGATGAAAAAATTCACTAGTTCACTGCTTTTCCAAACTGCAAATGACTTCGGTTCAGACCCTCGAAGAAGTTATGTGATGTGACGTAACGCGTAGGGCGTCTCAGAGGCAGTCGCGGACGTGATCTAGGAGGTTACTTTTCCTGGTGTCCCTGATACATTTTAATATGTTTTATCTTGTAAGCACATTTTTAAAATAAGAAACTTGTATATTTTAAAAGATCCTACACCATGAGAGACTTTCTATATGTTTTTCCCTGACATGTTGGCATTCGTATGAGGCATTTGGAGCCTTAAAGGGTCCACTACCCCACTATATTAGGCATATCTGTGATGACATCTGGAGAGGCCTGAGTGGATTGGAGGGCAGCATATTATCTTCTAGTGTTGTTTGGCAAATATATTTATATATGAAGGTGAGAATTCTGGGAGCACTGTGGTGACATGTGTGGTTTTGTCTACTAGCACTTTGTTTGTGACAGGAGGTATAGGATTTAATTATTAATTTAAAATCACTTCATTTTTGAGGACTGCTCAGTTGATCATTGCATACAATCATGCAGTGCTAGTGAGAATGGACTCTCATATTTAAACAGTTATCAATGAATGTGTCACAACTATTATTATTTACTGTACAATGTTTGCATTTTATATTTTGTCTTTTAATTATTAGTTAATTCGTTCAACTATTAGTTAAGTGGCTGCACGACACTTTTTTATTATATTGTAGAATAGTCTATGATCTATGAGTCAGAAGGCAAAAGTATTCATACCCCTTGCAATTTTCCATATTTTGTCACAACCAAAAACGTAAATGTATTTTATTTGTATTTTATGTGATAGACTAACACAAAGTGGCACATAATTGTGAAGTGGAAGAAAAATGATAAATGGTTTTCCTTTTTTTTTACAAATAAATATGTAAAACGTGTGGAGGGGCATTTGTATGGTGCCCCCCCCCCCGGAGTCAATACTTTGTAGAACCCCCTTTCACTGCAATTACAGCTGCAAGTCTTTTTTTGGCGATGTCTCCACCAGCTTTGCACATCTAGAGAGGGCCATTTTTGCCCATTCTTCTTTGCAAAAAGCTCAAGCTCTGTCAGATTGGATGGAGAGCGTCTGTGAACAGCAATTTTCAAGTCTTGCCACAGATTTTCAATTGGATTTAGGCCTCGTACACACGGCCGAGATTCTCGTTGGAAAAAACATGTCGTTTTTTTCGACGAGATTCTTGGACAAGAAACTTGTCCCGGCCGAGTGTACACACGCTCGTTTCAAAGAACCCGCGGTTCTTTGAAAGGAGTGTACGCGGTGACGTCATCGACTACGTCGAGCATGCGCTCGTCACATTCGATGCCGTCGCCGCCATCTTGGTATACCCTACGTATGCCTAGGAAGCTACCGCGCATGCGTCAAATTCATTTCGAACATGCGCGGGCTTCCGGGCGGACAGGTAAGTGTACACACACTCACTTTTCTCGTCGAGAAACATGCCGAGGAGAATCTCGACGAGAAAATAGAGAGCAGGTTCTCTATTTTCTCGTCGAGGTTTCTTGTCGGTTTTCTCGACGAGAAACCCGCTAGCAGCGTACACACGACCGATTTACTCGGCAAGACCTCTCTGCCAGCAAGTTTCTTGCTGGTTCTTGCCGAGAAAATCGGTCGTGTGTACGAGGCCTTAGGTCTGGACTTTGACTGGTCCATTCTAACACATGAATTTGCTTTGATCTAAACCATTTCATTGTAGCTCTGGCTGTATGTTTAGGGTCTTTGTCCTGCTGGAAGGTGAACCTCCGCCCCAATCTCAAGTCTTTTGCAGACTCTAATGCCGCGTACACACGACCGTTTTTAATGTCATTGTAAAAAACAAAGTTTTTCTCAACGTGATTCTTCTCAAGCCTACCTTGCCTACACACTATCGTGAAAAAAATGCTCGAGAAAAGTGCGGTGACGTACAACACGTACGACGGCACTATAAAGGGGAAGTTCCATTCGGATGGCGCTACCCTTTGGGCTGCTTTTGCTGATCCTAGTGTTAGAAAAGTTTGGTGAGAGACGATTTGCGCTTTTCAGCATCGTGCTCTTCAGTCCGTTACAGCGTGACGAATGTGCTATCTCCATTATGAATGCTAGTTTTACCAGAACGAGCGCTCCCGTCTCATAACTTGCTTCTGAGCATGCACATTTTTTAAAAATGTTAAAGCCTACACACGGCCGTTTTTCATGATGAGAAAAACGACGACGTGAAAAACAACGAGAAAAAATAGAGCATGTTCCAAATTTTTAATGGCCATTTTTCACGTCGCGAAAAATGCTCTGGAGCCTACACATGATCGTTTTTAATGACCAATTTAAAAAAATTGCATTTTTCTCGTCATGAAAAACGGTCGTGTGTACGCGGCATAACAGGTTTTCTTCTAAGATTGTCCTGTATTTGGCTCCATCCATCTTCCCATCAACTCTGACCAGCTTCCCTGTCCCTGCTGAAGAAAAGCATCCTCACAACATGATGCTGCCACCACCATGTTTCACAGTGGGGATTGTGTGTTCAGGGTGATGTGCAGTGTTAGTTTTCCGATAAACATAGTGTTTTGAATTCAGGCCAAATATTAAATTTTGGTCTCATCTGACTATAGCACCTTCTTCCACATGTTTGCTGTGTCCCCCACATGGCTTTTCACAAACTGTAAACGGGACTTCTTATGGCTTTCTTTCAACAATGGCCACTCTTCCATAAAGGGCAGATTTGTGGAGTGCACGACTAATAGTTGTCCTGTGGACAGATTCTCCCACCTGAGCTGTGGATCTCTGCAGCTCCTCCAGAGTTACCATGGACCTCTTGGCTGCTTCTCTGATGAATGCTCTTCTTGCCCGGCCTGTCAGTTTAGGTGGACGGCCATGTCTTGATAGGTTTGCAGTTGTGCCATACTCTTTGCATTTTCGGATGATGGATTGAACATCGCTCCGTGAGATGTTTAAGGCCGGATTCACACTTGTGCGTTGCGTTTTTGAGCTCCAGTTTCTTTGCCAAGTTCTGAAACAGTTGTTCAGCGGTTCCTTCGCGTTTTAGCTGTGGATTTGCTGACCTGGGAGAGGGGAGGGAAGTCTCGCCGCTGTTATCTTGAGGGGGAACTTCACGCCGAATTTTAAATAAAAAAACGGCATGGGTTCCCCTCCAGGAGCATATCAGGCCCTTAGGTCTGGTATGGATTTAAACGGTGTGGGGGGTCCCCCCAAAATCCATACCAGACCCTTTATCCGAGCACACAGCCCGGCCGGTCAGGAAAGGGGGTGGGGACGAGCGAGCGCCCCCCCTCCTAAACCATACCCGTCCGCATGCCCTCAACATGGGGGGTGGGTGCTTTGGGGCAGGGAGGCGCCCTGTGGCCCCCCACCCCAAAGCACCCTGTACCCATGTTGATGAGGACAGGGCCTCTTCCCGACAACCCTGGCCGTTGGTTGTCGGGGTCTGCGGGCGGGGGGCTTATCGGAATCCGGGAGCCCCCTTTAATAAGGGGACCCCCAGATCCCGGCCCCCCACCCTATGTGAATGAGTATGGGGTACATCGTACCCCTACCCATTCACCTGGTGGAAAACTTGACGTGATTGTAGCCGTATTAGTGCAATTGTGACAGAGAAAATTTAGTATTGTCCATGATACTTTTTTTATTTGCACTAACATACAATTTTTCAGGACAAGCTTTCGGTGTATGTCCCCTTCTTCAAGGTCTAAGCAGTACTAATTCACAAATTTTTTAACCACTTAAGCCCCGGACCATTTGGTAGCTAAAGGACCAGAGGTGAATTCAGAATTTTGCACTGCGCTGCTTTAACTGTAAATTGTGCGGACATGCAATGTTGTACCCAAACGAAATTTGCGTCCTTTTCTTCCCACAAATAGAGCTTTCTTTTAATGGTATTTGATTGCCTCTGCGATTTTTATTTTTTGCGATATAAACGGAAAAAGACCGAAAATTTTGAAAAAAAATGATATTTTCTACTTTTTGTTATAAGAAAAATCAAATAAACTCAATTGTAGTCATACATTTAGGCCAAAATGTATTCAGCCACATGTTTTTAGTAAAAAAAATGTCAATAAGCGTATATTTATTGGTTTGCGCAAAAGTTATAGCGTCTACAAACTAGGGTACATTTTCTGAAATTTACACAGCTTTAAATTTATGACTGCCTATCTCATTTCTTGAGGTGCTAAAATGACAGGGCAGTACAAAACCCCCCCCAAATGACCCCATTTTGGAAAGTAGACACCCCAAGGAAATTGCTGAGAGGCATGTTGAGCCCATTGAATTTTTTATTTTTTTGTCCCAAGTGATTGAATAATGACTAAAAAAAAAAAAAAAAAAAAAATTACAAAAAGTTGTCACTAAATGATATATTGCTCACACATGCCATGGTTATATGTGGAATTTCACCCCAAAATACATTTTGCTGCTTCTCCTGAGTACGGGGATACCACATGTGTGGGACTTTTTAGGAGCCTAGCCGCGTACGGGACCCCGGAAACCAAGCACCGCCTTCAGGATTTCCAAGGGCGCAAATTTTTGATTTCACTCCTCACTACCTATCACAGTTTCGAAGGCCATAAAATGCCAAAATAGCACAAAACCCCCCCAAATGACCCCATTTTAGAAAGTAGACACCCCAAGGAAATTGCTGAGAGGCCTGTTGAGCCCATTGAATATATTTTTTTTTGTCCCAAGTGATTGAATAATGACAAAAAAAAAAAAAATTACAAAAAGTTGTCACTAAATGATATATTGCTCACACATGCCATGGTTATATGTGGAATTACACCCCAAAATACATTTTTCTGCTTCTCCTGAGTACGGGGATACCACATGTGTGGGACTTTTTAGGAGCCTAGCCGCGTACGGGACCCCGAAAACCAAGCACCGCCTTCAGGATTTCTAGGCACAAATTTTTGATTTCACTCCTCACTACCTATCACAGTTTCGAAGGCCATAAAATGCCAAAATCGCACAAAACCCCCCCAAATGACCCCATTTTGGAATATAGACACCCCAAGCTATTTGCTGAGAGGAATGGCGAGTATTTTACAGCTCTCATTTGTTTTTGAAAATGAAGAAAGAAAATATATATTTTTTCAATTTTCAAAACTTTGTGACAAAAAGCGAGATCTGCAAAATACTCACAATACCTCTCAGCAAATAGCTTGGGGTGTCTACTTTCCAAAATGGGGTCATTTGGGGGGGGTTTTGTGCCATCTGGGCATTCCATGGCCTCAGAAACTGTGATAGGCAGTGAGAAGTGAAATCAAAAATTTACACCCTTAGAAAGCCTGAAGGCGGTGCTTGGTTTTTGGGGTCCCGTACGTGGCTAGGCTCCCAAAAAGTCTCACACATGTGGTATCCCCGTACTCAGGAGAAGCAACAGAATGTATTTTGGGGTGTAATTCCACATATGCCCATGGCATGTTTGAGCAATATATCATTTAGTGACAACTTTGTGCAAAAAAATAAATAAAAAATTGTTGTTTTTCCGCAACTTGTGTCAACATATAAAATATTCCATGGACTCGACATGCCTCTCAGTATATAGCTTGGGGTGTCTACTTTCCAAAATGGGGTCATTTGGGGGGGTTTTGAACTGTTCTGGCATTTTATACACAACATTAGGAAGCTTACATCCACTCTTCTAACCACTTGAAGACAAAGCCCTTTTTGACACTTTTTGTTTACATGAAAACATTTTTTTTTTTTGCAAGAAAATTATGTTGAACCCCCAAACATTATATATATTTTTAAAGCAAAGGCCCTACAGATTAAAATGGTGGGTGTTGCATTTTTTTTTTCTACACAGTATTTGCGCAGCGATTTTTCAAACGCATTTTTTGGGTTAAAAAATATTTTTTTTTTAATTTTAATGCACTAAAACACACTATATTGCCCAAATGTTTGATGAAATAAAAAAGATGATCTTAGGCCGAGTACATAGATACCAAACACGACATGCTTTAAAATTTCGCACAAACGCGCATTGGCGACAAACTACATACATTTTTAAAAGCCTTTAAAGGCCTTTACAGGTTACCCCAGTAGATTTACAGAGGAGGTCTACTGCTAAAATGATTGCCCTCGATCTGACCTTCGCGGTGATACCTCACATGCATGGTGCAATTGCTGTTTACATATGACGCCAGACCGACGCTTGCGTTCACCATTGGGAAAGAGCAGGGCAGGACAGGGGTGCTTTTTTTTTTTTTCTTTTTTTTTATTATTAATTTTGCTATTTTATTTTTAAATTGTTCCTTCCAAATTTTTTTTTTATCATTTTTATTGTTATCTCAGGGAATGTAAATATCCCCTATGATAGCAATAGGTAGTGACAGGTACTCTTTTTTTGAAAAAACTGGGGTCTTCTAGACCCTAGATTTTTCCTCTGCCCTCAAAGCATCTGACCACACCAAGATCGGTGTGATAAAATGCTTTCCCAATTTCCCAATGGCGCTTTTTATATCCGGGGGGGGGGGGGCATTCCCTCCCACTGCTTGTAAAAGCAGTCCAGAGGCTAATTAGCTGCTAGGATTGCTTTTACATGAAAGCCGGCCGCAGGCTGAAAAGAATGATACCAAGATGATACCTAAACCCGCAGGCATCATTCTGGTATAAACATTCAAATTCCAGCAACATACCAGTACGTTGCTGGTCCTTGTTGGACATGTATTGTAATCTTTTTTTTTCATGCAGCCAGTTGGCTGAACGAAAAAAGAGATTGATCGGTGGGTATGCCCACCATTAGAATATCGCCCTTCATCCACCCACTTCCAATGATGGGCATACACGCACCATTTATATATGCCGAAGCATGGGGGCATCCTCCCGCAAAAAAGTTATGCCGCACACACATGGTCGGACTTTTCCACAGGCAAGCCTCCATCGGAATTTCGACCGTATGTACGCGGTATTAGGAGCAAAATCGCTCCTCTGCCCCTGCTGCCCCAATGCTTCGGCATATTTGCTTTTTTTTTTTAACTGTGGTGGTGAAATCACCTCCTACAGCACTGGAGTCGCAGGGATCAGGCCTGTCTCTGTGAACGCTGCAGTTATGTGTGTTGTGTTTTGTAAGTGACAGTGATCGATCGATACTGCACTTGGGTGGCCTGGGCTGGACGGAGGGGCAAAACGCAGGTGCCAGCAGGTATCTGGGCTGATCCCGCTAACACTGCGTTTTTGGGAACCCTAAACTGCTGGGGACGCTAGTATAGATCTGATCAGATCAGATATTGATCTGTTCAGATACTATACCACTAAGGGGGGTGTATGCTTCACGCGTGGGTGTTAGCGTTACTGGCACTAACCTGACGCTGCCTGGGGTGTGACTCAGACCCTCTCTGACGCTAAAACCTAATTGATATCACCCGCCGGGCGATCAGGGGGTTAAACCTTTATTGGGTTATATACACGGCGGGTGCCCTGACACTATAATAAGCAAACTAACTAACCAGCGTCACCCGTAACACTTATATGGTGATCACTGGTGAAAGGGTTAACTAGGGGCAATCAGGGGGTTAAAACCTTTATTAGATAATATATGGGGGTACCTGACGCTATAAAAACTTGCGGCGAACCTAAAAAAAATTACCAGCTACCGATCTGCATCACCGACACTAAGACAGCGTTTAGAAAAACGATCGCTTAGCGACAGTGGTGATGGGGGTGAAAGGGTTACCTGGGGGGCGATCAAGGGGGTTAAACCTTTATTAGATAATATATTGGGGTACCTGACGCTATAAAAACATGCGGCGAACCTAAAAAAAATTACCGGCTACCGATCTGCATCACAGACACTAAGACAGCGTTTAGAAAAACGATCGCTTAGTGACAGTGGTGATAGGGGGTGAAAGGGCTACCTGGGGGGCGATCAAGGGGGTTAAACCTTTATTGGATAATATATTGGGGTACCTGACGCTATAAAAACATGCGGCGAACCTAAAAAAAATTACTGGCTGCCGATCGGCATCACTGACGCTAAGACAGCGATCAGAAAAATGATCGTTTAGCGACAGTGGTGATAGGGGGTGAAAGGGTTATCTGGGGGGTGATCAGGGGGTTAAACCTTTATTAGGGGGGGTTAGGGGGCTACACTGGACCTAAGACTAAACTTTGGTGACACTTTTACAGTCACAAATGTCACTGATTGCAGTGATCACTAAATAAATGGTCACTGCAATCAGTGACACTGTGACTGGGGGCTGGGGGGGGTGATCTGGGGTGTCTGGGGGGCCTGGGGGGCGATTTATGTCCCTATGTGTCCTGGTGTCAGTGTAGTGTTGTGTGCACTGACCTGATGTCTTCTCTTGTACGGCGCTCGGTATATGTGAGCGCCGCACCAGAGATGACATCACTTCCTCCTGCTCCCTCTGTCTGACACAGACAGAGGGGGCATTTCCATTCGCCGGGAGCGATCGCGAGGGGTTGGCCAGAAACGAATGGCTGCCCCCTCATCCCGGAACGCTCCCGGACACTTAGCCACCGCTCACTGTATAGGAGGGGGGTCCGATTGGACCCCCCAACTATACAAAGGCAATCACGTATGCTCTACGTGATTGTGCCTGTCGGTGCCATTCTGCCGACGTATATATACAGTGAGCGGTCGTTAAGTGGTTAACAGAATGTTAAAACGAAACAAGAAAAAAAAATCTGAGGGAAAGGAAAAAAAAAAAAGAAAAACAAACACATACAAATCAATGGTAACAAAGATAGCAGCAGAGTTAGTGAGATAAGACAGAGGGAGAGCTATAGACTTGAGGGGGAGATGCTGGTCACAGAGGGGGTCATAAAACCTTAGTATAATGGGTAAGGAAACCAATATCTAAATTTAGGCCATTAGTTTTTGTGTCAAAAAGAATTATCATTCTTAATTCAAACGTTTTCCTTTCCTGGATAGTTCTGAAATTCCCTTTAAGAACTAAAACATTGAGGTCTTCTATAGTGTGGTCCGGTTGTGAGAAGTGATGTCCCACAGGTGTGCAGAAACTGTCTTCTTTATGTTCCTTGATGGTATGTCTGTGCAAATTCATCCTCGCTTGTAACTTCTGTCCTGTTTCACCAACATAAGATCCTTTGCCACACCTGTTGCATTGGATGACCGGTGCCACCTGGTGACCCCGCCACCTGTATGACGTCACAGTCCCAGGGAATGATGGGACTTTCACGTCACGGGGGTGGGGTCACCGGGTGGCATCACCCGGTGACCACGTCCCATGCCTATATAAGTTGTTGCGCTCCGCGCACACGGCATTATAGCCGCAGAGAGCGTTGAGGCAACATCGGGAGGAGAGAAGAGACGACGATGAAGACCGGGCCCTCACTAGCAAAAGAGCTGGAAGAAGATGGCGGAAGGCGCCCGGCAGAAGGATGAAGGCACCGGAGAGCTGGGGAAGAACCAGGGAGCGCGCAGATGACACCGGAGAGCAGAAGAAAAGATCCCTGAAGTCGGAAGAAGACCCCCAAAGTCGGAAGAAGACCCCCGGAGCTGCCTAATAAATTACTTTAAAAACCTGTGTAGTGTTTTTTTATTGACTTTTTTTCCACCAGGTGAATGGGTAGGGGTACGATGTACCCCATACTCATTCACATAGGGTGGGGGGCCAGGATCTGGGGCCCCCTTATTAAAGGGGGCTTCCGGATTCCGATAAGCCCCCCGCCCGCAGACCCCGACAAGTAACGGCCAGGGTTGTCGGGAAGAGGCCCTGTTCTCATCAAAATGGGGACAGGGTGCTTTGGGGTGGGGGGGCCATAGGGCGCCCCCCTGCCCCAAAGCACCCACCCCCCATGTTGAGGGCATGCGGCCTGATACGGTTCAGGAGGGGGGGCGCTCGCTCGTCCCCAACCCCTTTCCTGACCGGCCAGGCTGCGTGCTCGGATAACGGTCTGGTATGGATTTTGGGGGGACCCCCACGCCGTTTTTTTTCGTTGTAGGGGTTCCCGTTATAATCCATACCAGACCTAAGGGCCTGGTATGCTCCTGGAGGGGAACCCATGCCGGTTTTTTATTTAAAATTTGGCGTGGAGTTCCCCCTCAAGATCCCTGTTCAGAATGGAACACATGTGCGAATCAGATGTGTGCCCATAGAAGATAACGGGCCTGAATTCGCTCCCGAGCCGCACCGCAATGCCTAGAAAACGCACACGTTTTTTGGGCAATGCGCAGTGCGAATGCATCGCACATATGTGAACCAGCCTCATTGAAATCAATGTATTTTATAATGTTATGCAAATTGGATGCATAGGTGTGAACCCGGCCTTAACCACTTCCCTACCCAGCCATAGTCAAATGACGTCCACAGATGGGATCTCCCATCCTGGGTGGGCGTCATATGACGTCCTCGGCTTTGTAGGGGGATATCTGAATGATGCCTGCAGCTAGAGGCATCATTTAGATATCCTTTTGAAGTGTCGGCGATTCTGTGCACCATAAGAACGATCATAGCGGCGGTTCCACCGCTTGATCGTTCTTATAGGCGGCGGGAGGGACACCCCCCCTCCCGCCGCCATCCGGTGCTTCTCTGGGCTCTCCCGTGCGATCGGGGACCCGGAGAGAATCTTCCGGCGCCGGTGGTGGGTCACGTGACGAGCATAGAGATGACTGGTGACCAGATGGTCACCAGTCATCTCTATGATCATCGGAGGCCCGGGCGCGATGTGATGACGTCACGCCCCGGGTCCCCAAATGTAAACAAAGCCGCCATTGCGGCTAGTAAGTTTGAGATCAGTGAAAAAAAATTCACTGATCTCATGCTTTCCAGCCTGGAGGAGAGATGTGGGGTCTCACAACACACATAATACCAGCACTGTGGTGTGCCAGAAAGGGATTCTAAATCAAATCTGAGGAAAAAACCCAAAATGAATCATCTAAAAAAAGTATTCTTACCAAGTGAGTGTGTAGTGCAGCATTTCCAAACTGGGGTACCATTTGGGCTTGCGCAGGGTGCTTCAATCAAGAGATGCAGTTTGCCCACTAACAGTATCATGAGTTGGGTCAGCCACCAGCACCATAACAACCATTAAAGCTCTGGGGCCAGGACACACGATGCCTCTAGTTTCTATGGTGTCGGTGGCTGGCTCACCTGCACCATGGCAATGCATGACACTGATCCAGGCAGAAGACAAGGAAGAGAGGATGAAAGGGCACCCCCATCCAGAGCAGCTCTGCCTTCCACCTTCGGCAGTCCTGCTGGAACTCTTAAGTAGGGCTTTGATAGTAAAGCCTCGTACACACAACCGAGTTTCTCGTCCAAAACCGGCAAGAAAAGTGCCGCGAGAGCTTTTTCCTCAAGAAAACCGTTCGTGTGTATGGTTTTACGATGAGAAAATTGCCGTGAATCTCGACGAGAAAATAGAGAACCTGCTCTCTATTTTCTCGTCAGGATTCCAGATTTCCTCGTCGTGTTTCTCGTCGGCCTGTTTTGTGACGAGAAAATGGTTCGTGTGTATGCTTTTACGACTCTTCCAAAAGCGTGCATGCTCAGAAGCAAGTATGAGACGGGAGCGCATCTTCTGGTAAAACAAGCCTTCGTAATGGAGATGGCACATTCGTCACGCTCGAAATTATTACATCGTTTAAATGTTGTGCATTGAAATCTTCTTTAGAATGTTACATTATTCAAAACGAATGAACTTCTTTTGCTGCTGATATTCACACAGAGTTATGACTCTCTTTTTTTAACCTTTTTCATGCTGCTCTTAAGAAGATTTAGGTGTATTATATCGTGCAAGATCTTCGGAATATTTTACTGTTTTAGATTTTTCAAACTGATGTTAATTGTAATTTGGCAATGTTTTGATAGTGATCTCCCATTGAATATTTTAATATATATTTGTTAAATTTTACACCCTCTTTTTTTTAAATCAGATTGTTATTCTTTTTTTGGGGTTGTTATCTGTCCCTTTTTTTGGCTGTCAAATGTCTCTGCTTACTCCAAAGCTAAATTTAAAAATACACATAGTCAAGTATGAACTTAAACAAAAATAACATTTATTCATGTTTGAAATAAAATAAAGAGCGCTGGAGAACCTGCTGCCATTTGTGCATCCCAGGGACCCCAGAGCACACATCAACCCTGTGTGGACACTAAAATTGGGAGCTTGAGAGAAGGCCAACATTTCTGAGCACAATCTGATGCTGGCCTCCCAGAGGTCAGGAACAGCAGCAGGTGAGATATATGTCCCAAGTCTGTGGTACTACAACAGGCTGCCTTCTGTCCGACCACAATGAAGCAAGGCCATCACTTCCTCGTCTTCTTGGCAGCCTTCCCTGCAGCCTTCCCTGAAGCCTTCCCTGCAGCCTTCCTTCTTCGTGTGGCTGGAGGCTGGGCCACTGGAGGGGTACTCCTGTCAGGAGGAGGAGGAGGTGGAGGAGAAGGAGGTGGCGCAGAAGAACAAGGTGGAGGTGGAGGAGAAGGGGGTGGAGTGGAAGAACAAGGTGGAGGTGGAGGAGAAGGGGGTGGGGCGGAAGAACAAGGTGGAGGTGGAGGAGAAGGGGGTGGGGTGGAAGAACAAGGTGGAGGTGGAGGAGAAGGGGGTGGGGCAGAAGAACAAGGTGGAGGTGGAGGAGAAGGGGGTGGGGCAGAAGAAGAAGGTGGAGGTGGAGGAGAAGGGAGTGGGGCAGAAGAAGAAGGTGGAGGAGGAGGTTGAGGAGAAGGGTGTGGGGCAGAAGAAGAAGGTGGAGGTGGAGGAGGAGGTTGAGGTTGTGAGAGTTGTGCCACCTCACAAATTGCGGTATTGGGGGTAATTCTCTCCATCACCCCCTTGTTCAGCAAGGTGATGAGTAGGGGCTTGCATAGGAGGCGTTGCTCCATGCTCATCACCTTGAACTTTGCCTCCACTAGGCCGGCAATGGCCTCTTCAGGGGATGTGGGCTCCTTGAGGGTGGCATGGGCCTCTCGAATAAGGGCCATTGCTGCCTCACTGGTGGTCCTGTCCCTCCTGCTTCTTTTGGGAAGTCGGATGGGAGGCACCTGTGATCTGGTGCTTCTCCTTTGCCCTGCCACCTCCTGGCTGCCACTGGGCCCTGCCACCTCCTGCCTGCCACTGGGCCCTGCCTCCTCCTGCCTGACAGTTTCCAGACCCTCCTCCTGGCTGATTTCATCCTGTGTATGAAAAAGGGACATAGTTTAATATGTTGGTTTAATCTTTGCATCCAAATTTCAGATCATGATTGAAGAAATTCGAATGTAAATCCAGAAATCATTTTGACAAATTTACAACTACATCAGATTGACTATTTTGCACCCAATTTAGGCCAGACTAATGTCTAGAGATCTTGATTTAACTTGTGGAACCCAAAATAGTTTATGTTTGTCATCTTGACATATTTGTCAAACATTAATTTTATCCCAATACATTTTCTCTAAATACTATACCTGGCTCCAGATGGCCAAATCAGGTTCATCCAGGATGGCTGCCTCCTCTTGCTCCAGAGAAGGCTCAGGTTGGCTGCAGGGAAGTCTGGGGGGAAGAGTGGAGAGTGATGGCCTTGCCTCAATGTGGTCATCCAGAAAGGACATCCTGCTGTAGTACCACAAATTGGGGACATACACATCATCTGCTGCTGCTCCTGACCTCTGAGAAGCCAGGACCTTAGAGCGTTCATTCGTTCATGTGCCTCTCAAGCTCCCATATTTAGTGTCCACCTGTTTTGCTCTAGCTGTGGGCACCTTGGTATGCACAAATGGGATCAGGGTCTCCAGCGCTGCTTTTCTCACCCCTTTTTTTTGTGTATGGGGTTTTTGGTCTCCCACAGAGCGGGCAGCTCCCTTACCCGGTCTATAAATTCCGCAAGGAATTCTTTGTCGCTAATAAAGACATTCATATTGTATCTGCAAGTAAAATAAATAATATATAACTAATGTGAGGCACACAGTCTAACCTCCTTAAAATCATAGTCACCATATATATCCTACAACATTCTCCAGACAGTATAGGCCAACAATTTGTCAAAGTCACAAAATCACATACCTTCGTTCGCACGTCCGTCACTTGAACTCCTCTCTCCGCACACCGAACGTAGTATAGTCACATGTGTGTTTGCTATATATACACCACGCATGCGTCAAACTACGTACACGTCGCTCCGCACACGTCGCCCGCCCATGACGTTCTAACTAACATCTTTTCCCCGCCCCTTCTCTTTCGGCGCGCAGACAGATATGGCGGATTTACAGCAGGTGTCTGATAATTCCTCCAAAAACGAGGAGGAGACAAGCCCAGAGACCGAGGAAACGTCACGACCAGGGAGGAGATTCAAGGCATCTAATATGTCTTTTGCAGAGATGGCGGAGATGGTGGACATCTTGCTCAAGTCGGATTATGACGCAAAGCATGGGCCGTATAGCAAACCTAATAGAAGGAAGGCCAAAATCCTGAAGAAAGTCGTGAAGAGTCTGAAGACGAATTTCGGGGTGAAACGCTCAAATGAGCAGCTCAGAAAGAGGTGGTCAGACCTCAAACTGAGGGAGCCAGAGCAGTTAAGGAGCATTAAGAGAATGCTAGCAAAAAGTAAGTAAAATGTACACTTTTCTGCTATTAATGTTTTTCTCAAATTACATGTTGCTCCTTTTTTTTTATTTTTCATATTGGACTCCCTTCCAAAATTTCCTATTTTGAACTTGGTTTGGCACAGTAATCGTTCGTTACGTTACAGACACTTCGTTCGGCCACTATCCGCTGTTTTGGCTTATTTTACAGCCACAAAAGTAATTAGACATCTGCCTGTTTTTTACAAATTGTTGTTCCTAAATTTTAGGCTAGATGATGTGTTTGTAAAGAGAATGAAATGCAAACTTTAATCAGTGTAAAGGAGAGGACACTCAGCAGCTGCTTTCACATCTGTACTTTGGAGCACTATAGTGTGGGCCACCAGACCCGCCTTTTTTGGGTGTCCCACACAGGTGCATCAGTAAATTTTTGTGGTGCCTCCATGTCTAAAAATTTACATCCAAAAGGTGAATACTAAACATATTTTTGGTTCCAAATAATGCATTCATCTTTAAATTCCGCACAAACACACACTTGTACCCCACTTCCAAACAATTTAGCCTGTTTTTATTTTTCATAGAGAATTTCAGTGTGATAAATAGACCTTTTGTTTGATTCTCATAGGGGAGAGAAGACTGGGAGGAGAACACTCCAGGGAGCACAGGAACACCACAGCTTCACAACAACCACAAACTCCCAAAGACCCACAACCGAAAGATGTTGAGGAAGTTGAGGTGGAGGAAGGAAAAGTGCAGGAAGGAGAGGTGGATGACGTTGTGGATCTGGTCACCACAACAGGTCAGTATCTGTCACCACAGCTTCAGGTAAGAGATGTAGGCCTGCAAAATTATAATACCTTTTTTTTTATTTTGTTTTTAGGGGATGTAAATGTTGTGGTGAAAGATAGTACACGTTTCTCTGCTGACAGTGCCCTCCGAATAATACAGCAAGTGATGGAATGTAGCACAGAACTGGACCGAATTAAACAAAGAATTCATGTGATGGATCAAACATTTAAAGACATTCTAGATGTATTGGGGAGAATCGAATAAGGCAACCAAACCCCCATTTTTGTTTCAGGAATGACTGTTCTTCAACCTTTTAAACTCTTTTTGACAATCAAACTAGCCAAAAATTGAATATGCACACAGTGTGTCAACATGTGCTATCTGCCATCAGGGGATATTCATGTACGTCTTTTGGGGGTGCAACCCCTTCCTCGTATCTAAAGTAGGTGAACTGAGGAAGGGGTTGCACCCCCAAAACACGTCCATTGATCACCCCTGATGGCAGATAGCACATGTTGACAATAGGGATCAGGAGTCTATAATCCCTATTGAAAATTACTACAAAATGTGTGCATATTCAACTTTTGGTTTGGCAAGGGGTGGCAAGACCCCATATTAGGACGGGCACATAGAGACATAGTTTGTGTAAGTGAATGTCTCAGATTGCTCAGAGATATCCAATGTTGTACTTTTTGGAATGCAACTGTTGTTTTTGTATTTTCCTAAGAAAAGAATTGGCGGTTTGTGGCCAGGCAAAAAATAAATAAAATAAAAAAACCATGTGTGTGAATGTGCACAGAGTAAAATGTTTGAACACAAACAACGTGTAGCTTATTTTTCCAATACGCTCTAACCTTATTTGTGTTTTTTTTAAGGTTACATAGTGAAATGGTTATTATTTACTAAAGGAAAATACACTTGGCACTACAAATGCACTAAGACAAACTAGGAGACAGGAAACAAACAAAAGTTAAAAGTTTAAATCAGATTTTTATTTAGCTCGTTCTCCATGAATCTTTAGGCATAGCCTGGCATAGAAATTGCCCCCCTACCCGTGAAATATTGCATATATTTCTCCCGAGCCTCACGGGCATTTTGGGGGGGCAAGCCAGGACGGGCAGATTCAAGGCCCGGCAGGGGATTTGCAGATGAAAGTCCAGCCTCAGGCAATACTGTGGCCATATAAGAAGTGGATTTTCTGCTGAGAAAGTTGTGTAGCACACAGCAGCATAAAACTACATAGTTTATTTTGTAGTCCGCCAAGTGGATGGAAGTCATAAAAATGCGGAACCGGCTGGCCATTATGCCGAAGATATTTTCAACGACTCTTCCGCCCCTGGCCAGCCGGTAATTGAATACCCTCTTCTCTGGGGTCAGGGTCCTCTGAGGAAATGGCCTCATAAGATGCGGTCCGAGTCCGAAGGCTTCATCAGCCAAAAAAACAAAGGGGAGGCCTTCAACATTCCCTGCATCCGGTGGCAATGCAAGGTCGTCACTCTGGAGACGGAGGGCAAACTCCGTCTGGATGAAGGATCCCCCATCGGACATCCGGCCATTCTTCCCTACATCAACATAGAGGAATTCATACCGTGCTGACACCACCGCCATCAGCACAATGCTTTGAAACCCCTTGTAATTGAAGTAGTAGGACCCAGAACGGGGTGGCGGCACGATGCGGACGTGCTTCCCGTCTATGGCACCACCGCAGTTGGGGAAGTCCCACCGCGTGGCAAACTCCGATGCCACAGTCTGCCATTCCTGTGGCGTGGAAGGAAGATGTGGAGTCAAACAAGATGAAAGAAAATTAGAATTTTAAAATATTACATTACAAGGAGATTATAAGAAAAAACATTAGAGGCCAACATCAATCAAATTCTCCGTTTATTAATGTGTTTTTAAGAAGTATAATGGAAGGCTCATGTTTCATATTTATCACCCCCTCTGATGGTCCATAAAAAAAATATTTTGGGGTAGGGGGTAGATGTGTTTGGCCACAGGATAGCATTGCAGTGGCGGTGCGTCCAGAGTGGGCGCTGGAGCACTGCCCCCTCTCTCCTGTGCCCGTCACTCCGAACAATACATCGGTTCATGCCTTGCATTAACCTATGTATTGTCAATGCCGCCCACTATTCAGGTGGATGGCCCCCTGTTAAGTGACCAACATATGAATAACTGCAGCATTTATGGGGTGAAAATTGCATATCAGAAACAGGTAGGCAAATAGGCTTGCACATTACAGCCTGAGGGATGTAATTGGCTTCATAAAAGTTAAATAGGTGACGCAGGGGGGGGGACATTCCTTGGGTAAACACTGACAGGCTGCTCTGCCAATCATGTTCACCAAGTCTGTTTAATGGTAACATGATTGGCTGATGCAACATCAAGGGCAGGAGAAGACATCAAGGACAGAAGAAGGATGGCGCTGACCAGAAGAAGGTAAGTGCAGGGCTGGGGGGAAAATGGCTGCATTGGAGGGAACAAAATGGCTGCATTGGAGGGGGCAACTGGGGGCGTTTAATAGGCACAGTCGCAAAAAAGGAGGACGTTTAGTTCCTAAATTGGGGTTGGACCCCCAAACATTTTGAGCACCAGGCGCCCCTGCTGGAAAGGTTAGTGAAGGGAAATATGCATGGAGGAGAAAAAAGGGGCAATCTAAAGCTTCCAGCATGCATGGGGACAAAGGGGACATTCTCAGCATATTACAATCATGGTAGTTAGGGAAGGATGAAAGAAATACAATACATTAGCATACATGAAATACATAAAATGTGATGTTAATGGAGAAAACTTACCCTAATATAGTCCTCCTGCAGGACTTGTATAATGGCAGAACAGGTGTCTGGGATTATGAGGCCCAGAGCCTGGGGGGAGATGCCTGTCGTGAACTTCAAGTCCTGCAGACTTCTCCCTGTCGCCAGATACCGTAACGTGGCGATGAGCCTCTGCTCAGCACTGATGGCTTCCCGCATAACGGTGTCCTTCCTGGTAATGTAGGGGGACACCAAAGCCAACAGTTCCTGAAAAACGGGGTCAGACATCCGCAGATAATTCCTGTAGTCCTCAGGATTATTCTCGACGATCTCCCGCAGCAGAGGCATATGGCAGAATTGGTCCCACTGGAGCAACCAATTCTTGGTCCATGAACTCATCCTCACACCGTTCATGGACTGGTCTTGGTCCAAAACAAGCAGACCAACACCAAGCGCACGCACAGCACGAACTCGACGACGAGAACGTCCAGGCGACATGGCTAGGAAACGGTCGTCTTATCAGAACGTACAGAACAGAACGCACTTTAGAACAGCAAGGCCTATGAATAACGAACTGAAAATCAGAAACGAACGGGCAAGAACGCACTGTAAAACAGATACGACCTGCCTAGACGCCCTGAAAGTCAAGATACGAACCCACAAGCACAAACTGAACCTCAGAAAACGAACTGAAAAGCACGAAGACTGAAAAGCGTGAATCGTCTCTTCCCAAACTTTTACTTTACACGCGGTAACACGAGATCAGCAAAAGCAGCCCAAGGGGTGGCGCCAAAGAAATCGATCTTCCCCTTTATAGTGCCGTTGTACGTGCTGGACGTGACCGCGGAGAACAACGAGGAAATTGGGAAATGTCAGTGTGTACGCATGGAAAGCTTGACGAGAAACTCGTCAAGGTTAACAAGAATCTCGTCGAAAAAAACGACGTGTTTTTTATGACGAGAAACTCGGTCGTGTGTACGAGGCTTAAGAAGGGACTCTGTGATGGAGAAATCTGATGTGATAAGGCTACTCTGATGAGATGTGGGAACTCTACAAAAAAAGGTCACTGCCCCTACCTATAACTGGTCTTCACAGCAAGGAGCACTGGAAGGGCAAACACGTCAAATAAAACTAAAGAATTTCCGTGCTCAACTTATTAACCAGCCAGCAACCAACCAAATTAACCTAACAGTATGAGTTAAAAACAGGGGTTTAGTTGCACACATTTACAAATACATGCATAAGCTGCAGGCCCCGTCAAGGCTCCTTTTATTCTGCAGACCCTTATGCCGTGTACACACGATCGGTTTTACCGATGAAAACAGTCCGATGGACTTTTCTCATCGGACAAACCGATCGTGTATGGGCCCCATCGGTCTTTTTTCCATCGGTGAGAAAAAAATAGAACATGTTTTAAATTTCTCAGATGGGAAAAAAAACGATAGCAAATTCCGATTGGCTGTGTGGAACTCCATTGGACAAAAAAAACCACGCATGCTCAGAATCAAGTCGATGCATGCTCAGAAGCATTGAACTTAATTTTTCTCGGCTTGTCGGAGTGTTTTACGTCACGGCGTTTGGGACGGTCGGATTTTTGACTGATGGTGTGCAGGGATGAGCCGAACACCCCCCTGTTCGGTTCGCACCAGAACCTGCGAACAGACAGAATGTTCGCGTGAACTTTAGAACTCTATTAACCACTTAAGCCCCGGACCATTTCGGGCCATTAGGACCAGGCCTGTTTTTGGGATTCGGCACTGCGCTGCTTTAACTGTAAATTGTGCGGACATGCAATGTTGTACCCAAATGAAATTTGCGTCCTTTTCTTACCACAAATAGAGCTTTCTTTTAATGGTATTTGATTGCCTCTGCGATTTTTATTTTTTGCAATATAAACAGAAAAAGACCGAAAATTTTGAAAAAAAATGATATTTTCTACTTTTTGTTATAAGAAAAATCGAATAAACTCAATTTTAGTCATACATTTAGGCCAAAATGTATTCAGCCACATGTCTTTAGTAAAAAAAATGTCAATAAGCGTATATTTATTGGTTTGCGCAAAAGTTATAGCGTTTACAAACTAGGGTACATTTTCTGAAATTTACACAGCTTTAAATTTATGACTGCCTATCTCATTTCTTGAGGTGCTAAAATGGCAGGGCAGTACAAAACCCCCCCAAATGACCCCATTTTGGAAAGTAGACACCCCAAGGAAATTGCTGAGAGGCATGTTGAGCCCATTGAATATTTTTTTTTTTTGTCCCAAGTGATTGAATAATGACAAAAAAAAATAAAATTACAAAAAGTTGTCACTAAATGATATATTGCTCACACATGCCATGGTTATATGTGGAATTGCACCCCAAAATACATTCTGCTGCTTCTCCTGAGTACGGGGATACCACATGTGTGGGACTTTTTAGGAGCCTAGCCACGTACGGGACCCCGGAAACCAAGCACCGCCTTCAGGATTTCTAAGGGCGCAAATTTTTGATTTCACTCCTCACTACCTATCACAGTTTCGAAGGCCATAAAATGCCAAAATAGCACAAAACCCCCCCAAATGACCCAATTTTGGAAAGTAGACACCCCAAGCTATTTACTGAGAGGCATGTTCAGTCCATGGAATATTTTATATTTTGCCACAAGTTGCGGGAATATGACAAACTTTTTTTTTTTTTGCACAAAGTTGTCACTAAATGATATATTGCTCACACATGCCATGGGCATATGTGAAATTACACCCCAAAATACATTCTGCTGCTTCTCCTGAGTACGGGGATACCACATGTGTGGGACTTTTTGGGAGCCTAGCCGCGTACGGGACCCCAAAAACCAAGCACCGCCTTCAAGGTTTCTAAGGGCATAAATTTTTGATTTCACTCCTCACTACCTATCACAGTTTTGAAGGCCATAAAATGCCAAGATGGCACAAAACCCCCCCAAATGACCCCATTTTGGAAAGTAGACACCCCAAGCTATTTGCTGAGAGGCATGTTGACCCCATTGAATATTTTTTTTTTTTTGTCCCAAATGATTGAATAATGACAAAAAAAAAAATGTACAAAAAGTTGTCACTAAATGATATATTGCTCACACATGCCATGGTTATATGTGGAATTGCACCCCAAAATACATTCTGCTGCTTTTCCTGAGTACGGGGATACCACATGTGTGGGACTTTTTGGGAGCCTAGCCGCGTACAGGGCCCCAAAAACCAAGCACCGCCTTCAGGATTTCTAAGGGCGTAAATTTTTGATTTCACTCCTCACTACCTATCACAGTTTCGAAGGCCATAAAATGCCAAAATAGCACAAAACCCCCCCAAATTACCCCATTTTGGAAAGTAGACACCCCAAGCTATTTGCTGAGAGGCATGTTGAGTCCATGGAATATTTTATATTTTGCCACAGGTTGCGGGAATATGACAAACTTTTTTTTTTTTGCACAAAGTTGTCACTAAATGATATATTGCTCACACATGCCATGGTTATATGTGAAATTACACCCCAAAATACATTCTGCTGCTTCTCCTGAGTACGGGGATACCACATGTGTGGGACTTTTTGGGAGCCTAGCCGCGTACGGGACCCCAAAAACCAAGCACCGCCTTCAAGGTTTCTAAGGGCATAAATTTTTGATTTCACTCCTCACTACCTATCACAGTTTTGAAGGCCATAAAATGTCAAAATAGCCCAAAACCCCCCCAAATGACCCCATTTTGGAAAGTAGACACACCAAGCTATTTGCTGAGAGGCATGGTGAGTATTTTACAGCTCTCATTTGTTTTTTGAAAATTAAGAAAGACATTTTTTTTTCTTTTTTTTTTTTCTTTTTTTACATTTTCAAAACTTTGTGACAAAAAGCGAGATCTGCAAAATACTCAACATACCTCTCAGCAAATAGCTTGGGGTGTCTACTTTCCAAAATGGGGTCATTTGGGGGGGTTTTGTGCCATCTGGGCATTCCATGGCCTCCGAAACTGTGATAGGCAGTGAGGAGTGAAATCAAAAAATTACACCCATAGAAATCCTGAAGGCGGTGCTTGGTTTTTGGGGTCCCGTACGCGACTAGGCTCCCAAAAAGTCCCACACATGTGGTATCCCCGTACTCAGGAGAAGCAACAGAATGTATTTTGGGGTGTAATTCCACATATGCCCATGGCATGTTTGAGCAATATATAATTTAGTGACAACTTTTTGTACATTTTTTTTTTTGGTCATTATTCAATCACTTGGGACAAAAAAAAAAAAATATTCAATGGGCTCAACATGCCTCTCAGCAAATAGCTTGAGGTGTCTACTTTACAAAATGGGGTCATTTGGGGGGGGGGTTTGAACTGTCCTGGCATTTTATGCACAACATTAGGAAGCTTATGTCACACATCATCCACTCTTCTAACCACTTGAAGACAAAGCCCTTTCTGACACTTTTTGTTTACATGAAAAAAATTTTTTTTTTGCAAGAAAATTATGTTGAACCCCCAAACATTATATATTTTTTTAAAGCAAAGGCCCTACAGATTAAAATAGTGGGTGTTGCATTTTTTTTTCCACACAGTATTTGCGCAGCGATTTTTCAAACGCATTTTTTGGGGGAAAAACACACTTTTTTTATTTTTAATGCACTAAAAAACACTATATTGCCCAAATGTTTGATGAAATAAAAAAGATGATCATAGGCCGAGTACATGGATACTAAACACGACATGCTTTAAAATTGCGCACAAACGCGCAGCGGCGACAAACTACATTCATTTTTAAAAGCATTTAAAAGCCTTTACAGGTTACCACGTTAGATTTACAGAGGAGGTCTACTGCTAAAATGACTGCCCTCGATCTGACCTTTGCGGTGATACCTCACATGCATGATGCAATTGCTGTTTACATATGACGCTAGACCGACGCTTGCGTTCGCCTTTGCGCAAGAGCAGGGGGGGACAGCGGTGCTTTTTTTTTTTTTTTTTTTTTTTATTATTTATTTGGCTTTTTTATTTTATTTTTAAACTGTGCCTTCCATATTTTATTTTTTTACCATTTTTATCGTTATCTCAGGGAATGTAAATATCCCCTATGATAGCAATAAGTAGTGACAGGTACTCTTTTTTTGAAAAAAATTGGGGGGTTAGACCCTAGATCTTTCCTCTGCCCTCAAAGCATCTGACCACACCAAGATCGGTGTGATAAAATGCTTTCCCAATGGCGCTTTTTATATCCGGGGGGGGTCATTCCCTCCCACTGCTTGTAAAAGCAGTCTAGAGGCTAATTATCTGCTAGAATTGCTTTTACATGAAAGCCGGCTGCTGGCTGAAAAGAATGATACCAAGATGATACCTAAACCCGCAGGCATCATTCTGGTATAAACATTCAAAGTCCAGCAACATACCAGTACGTTGCTGGTCCTTGTTGGACATGTATTGTAATCTTTTTTTTCATACAGCCTATTGGCTGAACGAAAAAAAGAGATTGATTGGTGGGTATGCCCACCATTAGAATACCTCCCTTCATCCACCCACTTCTAATGATGGGCATATATGCCGAAGCATGGGGGAATCCTCCCGCAAAAAAGTTATGCCGCGTACACACGGTCAAGCCTTCGTCGGAATTTCGACCGTATGTACGCGGCATAAAAGGTTATGCCGCGTACACACGGTCGGACTTTTCCACGGGCAAGCCTCCGTTGGAATTTCGACCGTATATACGCGGCATTAGGAGCAAAATCGCTCCTCCGCCCCTGCTGCCCCCATGCTTCGGCATATATGCTCTTTTTTTTAACTGTGGTGGTGAAATCACCTCCTACAGCGTTGGAGTCACGGCTTTATGTATCGTGGGAGCAAACGCTGTTGCTGTCAAGATAAATAGATCCGCGCTGCAACTGAATGGCATACCTGCTAAGCAAATGGTGGTTAACATTAAAACAAAGTAACATTACAGTACAACAGTAAGACCTTACCATGCCATACCTGCAAAGCAAATACCAAAACAAAACCTAGTAAAAAATAAAAAAATGTTTTAACGCAACCTGTGCCTAAAATATATATATGCCGAACCATGGGGGCATCCTCCCGCAAAAAAGTTATGCCGCGTACACACGGTCGGAATTTTCCACGGGCAGGCCTCCGTCGGAATTTCGACCGTATGTACGCGGCATTAGGAGCAAAATCGCTCCTCCGCCCCTGCTGCCCCCATGCTTCGGCATATATGCTCTTTTTTTTAACTGTGGTGGTGAAATCACCTCCTACAGCGTTGGAGTCACGGCTTTATGTATCGTGGGAGCAAACGCTGTTGCTGTCAAGATAAATAATTCCGCGCTGCAGTTGAATGGCGCACCTGAAAACAAAAAATTACGTACCTGAAAAGCAAGCATGATAAAACATTGCAGAATAGAATACAGTAAAAAAGAGCAGAACAATAGAGAGAAAATAGAGAGAGAGAGAACAATAAAACGACAACTATTTTTGTTTTTTTTATTTTATATTTTTTTTGTGTTTTGTTTTTTACGTTTTTTTTTTCTTTTTTCCACTTTTTTTTGTAACTTTACAACTGTAATGGTTCGGGTCTCTCAAAATGTAATGGCATCTTGGGAGACCCTGTGTAAGTGTGTCCTTGTCTGTGAAATGCTGTACCCTACGCTAAAACTTCACTTTTGAGTGGTAGCGTTCAAAACATTCACCTTGGCAAAGACCAGGCTTGTCAGGACAGAGTGGACAAAAACTACGGGTGTCACGCCTAAATCCGCGCTTGCTACAGACACGACATCTTTTTTGGGGGTGGCTTTGGGTAGGGGTACTCGGGAGGACATACGAATAATGCCTCTCATGCAGCCGGCTTACTGCATTTGGTTGGGGATGGTGAGGTGCAGAACCGCCTGGATACAGGAGTTCTGTGACTATCTTATTCTGGAATTTTAGAAGAGATAACGTCCCGCCTGAAGCTCTGTATAGCACATGAGCGTTCAGCAAAGCCAATTGGAATAATGATAGAGACACTTTTTTGTACCAGCGTCTCGCCTTACGGTCAATTAGATACGGCGCCATCAACTGGTCGTTGAGGTCCACCCCTCCCATATTTTGGTTATATTCGTGGACACAGAGGGGTTTCTCCACAACACCAGTCGCCGTACGAATTTGGACTGTCGTGTCTGCATGAAGGGAGGTAAGAAGGAAAACATTCTTATTGTCCCTCCACTTCATAGCGAGCAAGTTATTACACTTCAAGCAGGCTCTCTCCCCCAGCCTAAGACGGGCATCTACAAGCCGCTGGGGAAAGCCCCGGCGATTAGGTCGCACGGTGCCACATGCTCCAATCTGATGATCAAACAAGTGACTAAACAGTGGCACGCTCGTGTAATAATTGTCCACATACAAGTGGTACCCCTTTCCGAATAAGGGTGACACCAAGTTCCACACTATCTTGCCAGCGCTCCCTATGTAATCCGGGCAGTTGACCGACTCAATCTGACTATCTTTTCCCTCATAAACCGTAAAGTTCACTACATAGCCTGTTGCCCTGTCACAGAACTTGTAGAGCTTGACCCCGTATCTGGCACGCTTGCTGGGAAGGTACTGCTTGAAAGACAAGCGGCCAGAAAATTTAATCAGGGACTCATCAACGCAGACAACTTGATCGGGAGTAAACAAGGCTGCAAAACGTTCGTTGAAGTGGTTTATGAGGGGCCGAATTTTATAGAGCCGGTCGTATTCAGGGTCCCCACGTGGACGACAAAGTTCATTGTCGTTGAAGTGCATGAACCGCAAAATCTGCTCGTATCGTGCCCTGGACATGGAGGCAGAGAACACGGGCATGTGGTCAATTGGGTGCGTGGACCAATAAGCACGCAATGACGGAAATTTATGTGTGCCCATGTTGAGGGAAAGGCCCAGAAAGGTCTTAAATTCGGAAACCGTAATTGGTTTCCAATTTCTGGCAATTTTAGGCAACTGGGGGTTAGCGGCGATAAATTGACCAGCATATAAATTACTCTGGTCCACAACAGATCTATAGAGATCTTCCGTGAAAAACAGCGAATAAAAATCAATTGGAATAAAATCAGCTGTTTCCACCTGAATACCGGGTTGGGCAGTGAATGGGGGAAGTACGGGTTCTGCAGAAGTGGTGGGGACCCAATCAGGATAGGCGAATTCTGCAGGAAGGGCAGTATGGGCACGACGGGCCTGCCTTTGTCTTCTTGGTGGCAGCGGGACACTACTTGTGCTTGCCACCTCGCCAGCTTGAACTGCACTTATGGGACTCGCCACGTCACCAAGTGTTACTGCAGTGCTGGATGTACGTCCAGGCTGTACTAGGCCGCTGGTGCTTGCCAGTTCACCAGAAGGAATAGCGGCGCTAGTACTACTCTGCTCCATGATACGAGAGACCTGCGGTTCTTGCTCCTCAACAACCTCAGAAGATCGGGATCGGGTACACCTGACCTTAGCAGGGACCTCAACTTCGTCGTCAGAGCTATCTGACGTGGGGCCGCTGACGTCACTGTCTTCTACGGGAAGATATTCTGAGCCTGAATCTGACAGATACGTGACCTCCTCTTCACTATCTGTCATGCTCAGAATCTCGTAGGCCTCTTTACTAGTGTACCTTCGTCTTGCCATTTTGGGCTCTAAATTTAGGGGTACACTAGTAAGATTCACAGGAAAAAAAGCACCTGACTGTCGTCAGCAAATATATCAAACGCTACAAAAAAACTGTTAGCGATCGCAGGGATCAGGCCTGTCTCTGCGAACGCTGCAGTTATGTGTGTTGTGTTTGGTAAGTGACAGTGATCGATCGATACTGCACTTGGGTGGGCTGGGCGGAGGGGCTAAACGCAGGCGCTAGCAGGTATCTGGGCTGATCCTGCTAACACTGCGTTTTTGGGAACCCTAAACCGCTGGGGATGCTAGTATAGATCTGATCAGATACTATACCACTAAGGGGGGTGTATGCTTTGCGCGTGGGTGTTAGCGTTACTGGCACTAACCTAACACTGCCTGGGGCGACGCAGACCCTCTCTGGCGCTAAAACCTAATTTATCTCACCCGCCGGGCGATCAGGGGGGTTAAACCTTTATTGGGTTATATACGGCGGGTGCCCTGATGCTATAAAAAGCAAACTAATCAACCAGCGTCACCCGTAACCTTTATATGGTGATCACTGGTGAAAGGGTTAACTAGGGGCAATCAGGGGGTTAAAACCTTTATTAGGTTAAATATGGGGGTATGTAAAACTGGTAATATTAAGTTGCGCCCTTCCCATATATACCACCACCGCGCTTAAGGGTTAAAACTAAACCTATACCAAATATGCAGCAGCCACTTTAAATAAAAAATATGAACAAAATAGTGTAAAATCAAAAATAACCTCACACAGCGGCGCTAAAAAACGATACCCTCCCCCTCCTGTGTCCGTGTGATTGGACTGAGAGAAGGTTACTGTTAATCAATTAAATATATACACCCTGTGACATAAGTGAATAATGTGCACAAGTAAACTAAATAAAGTCCACACAAATTCAATCCAAATGTGAGACAATCTTCTTCCAAATTCTCCACCACACACAGTGTTTAGTGTTTTCGTGATCCCGCTCCCATCAGATGGACACTCACCACAGCAAGTTGCCTCACACTTTCGTGTTTGGCTTAAAGACGTGTGCAAAGATCTTATACAGCTTTGCGGGCGATCCTCCCAATTCAAATCAAGTGTTTTTAAAGTTGTAATCCATATGCAAATGTAAAAGAAAGCTCCAAATAGTGTGATAACGTAAAATCAGTTTAATTACACACCAAACACGCACTTAAAATACTGCAATTACCTAAAACACAATTTAAATAAGCGTATAAAACCACTGCAACTCCAAAGGCAAAAGTGCACCGAACAGCGAGTGTACAGGTCGCGGCGGACCCTCAATAAACCAGTCAGATCTCACCACCTTCCCGCTGCCACTCACTACTCCTTCGCTGCTCAATTCGATCCTGTGACGTCGAATAATCCGTCAGACGGTTACCGCATAGCCACGCCCCGACATGTTTAGTCGAATAGACTTATTCATGGGATTGGCTGTGCGGCATACCAGCTCCACCTTTTATTTCTCTTAACTTATGGGCGGAAGTACAATCTCTCCTCCATCCGCTTTGGGCGGATATGCGTCGTTCCCATACGACTTTCCATACCGCCCACCTTCCCAGCCCATCTGAGGGCGGAAGTGCGTCATCCGTTATATGCATCATGGGCGGAAGCCGGATATAACTTCCATTGACACAAAGCGAGTGTCCCCGCTGCCCACATACACTCGCTATTGGTGTCCATCTATATTTCAACTCAAATATCCTATACCATATTAGCAGTCGTGTGGCACATATCTACTTGGGGATGTAGTTCAGTGTTATCAAACATTAAAAACATTAACAATAATATATAGCGCATATGCTAAATATCATAGAAAAAATTATCAATATTTTAAAACCACTAGTAGCACCATGAGATCTTAATCTTATTATTACCACTCTGTATTTAATGTGATACAGATATACTCAGTTGCGGGATCAAAAAACATCAAGTATTCTGAACAAAAAAATATATATATATAAGTGGTAAATATTAGATATTTTTGTTTAACCTAAAGAAAAAAACCAATTAGTATATATATATATATACGTGCTGCGAATTTTTTTTTTTTTTTTTTTTTTTAACTCATAGACAGTTATCCTATCTTACACATGGTATATATATACACCTAATACACATCACCATACCTATGTGTACATTACAGGAAACTATTACTAGAAAAAAACAATAATATTAATAATAATATGTCCGTAACATACATTCACTGATTGAATGTGTTAGCAGACCTAGACCGTGATGGAAAGCTATTAAATAAATATTTTAGACCCACAAATATCTAAAATTGTTAAACTATATCACAACCAACTATAATTATTTAAAATAATCTAAAAATTGTTTAAAATTATTTAAAATTATTTAAAATCATTTAAAAGTTGTTAATAAAACAGTTCAAATCCAATTCAATATTGAGGCCCCTAGGGTAAAGACTTTTTAAAAGAAATATCCACTTTGTCTCTCTTTGTGATAAATCTCTCACACGATTTGAGCCCCTCCACGATGGATGCACAAAATCTATACCACAGAATTGTATTAAAGAGGGATCTTGTTGGTGTTTCTCCTTAAAATGTAACGACACGCTATGGTATCTAAAGCCATTTTTTATATTTGTAAGATGTTCACCTATACGTGTCTTGAGCAATCTCTTAGTTCTACCCACGTAATAAAGCCCACAAGGGCACCACATGAGGTATACCACATAAGATGAATTGCAAGATATAAATTCTTTAATATCAAATGTTTCCTGGTCATTATTGGTAACACTCATTATCCCTCTATTCTGTACTTTTACTGTTCTGCAGCATTTGCATCTTCTACATGAGTAAAATCCTTTCAAATCAAACCGCAAATTACGTTCATTTGGGGGATCCAAAATTTTATTAACCACCCTGTCACCAAAACTCGGGGCTCTTCTATATATAAATTTTGGTGTATTGGGTAGAGCCTCCCCCAGATGTCTGTCACGTCCCAAAATGTGCCAATGCTTTCTAATGATGGTCTCAATTTCTTTGTATTGATGATGGAAACCTGTTATAAAGCCCCATTGATGTTGTCCATCATTAATCTGAGTTGATTTATTTACAAAGCACTGGCTCCTTGGGGCTTCACCTATTTCATGTATTAAATTTTGAAGAGGTTCCTCTCGATATCCTTTATGTATAAATTTGTCTTTCAACATATTTGCCTGAATCACAAAGTCCTCCTGACTAGTGCAGTTACGGCGCACCCGGAGTATCTGACCTTTTGGAATATTTCGTATCCAGGCTGGATGATGCCCACTTCTAATTGAAATATAACTATTTCTGTCCGTGGGCTTAAAGTATACCCGGGTATTCAAGCATCCTACTCCCTTCATAATAGTGACATCGAGAAAATTTATCTCCTCATTACTGATCTGATAGTCCAACTTTATGTTGTTATTATTATTATTTAATATTTCTAAGAACTCAACCGCCGATTCTTTCGATCCCTCCCAGATAAATAGGAGGTCATCAATAAATCGTCGATAAAAACGTAATTGTGTTTTTTTATTCCTGAAAATGTGTTTATCCTCCCACTCGGCCATAAACAGGTTGGCGAGACTGGGGGCAAACTTAGCCCCCATCGCCACGCCAACCTGTTGTGAGAAGAAGCAGTCGTGGTACCAAAAATAGTTATGGCTCATACAAAAGTCCAATATATGTCCTAAAAAGCGTTTCTGCATATCCGGAATATCGTCCCTCTTACTTAAAGCCCAATTTAGTGCTAATGCAGCATCTTCATGCTGAATAACAGTGTATAGTGCTGACACATCAGCTGTAACTAAATACGTCTCAGAATCCATATTAATTTCCACTTTTTCTAACAGACGTAATAAGTCAGCTGTGTCCTTCAAATAGGCCTTTGTATCTTTCACGCTGGGTTGTAAAAATTTATCTAAATATTCCCCCAGTCTGGAGGTTACAGACCCTATTCCATTCACTATTGGTCGTGCTGGAGGGTTCAGAGCATTTTTATGCATTTTCGGCAGTGTGTAAATCACCGGAATTCTGCAAGCTGAGGGGACCAAGTATCTTTTTTCTTTTAAATTTAAGGCATTGGTCATATATCCCCATTCAACCAAGGACACCAACTGTGTTCTATATGTTTCTGTTGGGTCAGAGCGTAGCTTTTTATATGTGATCTGATCATCCAATAGATCCATCAGTTGTTTATGGTACATCAATTTGTCCATTATTACCACTCCTCCTCCTTTATCCGCCGGGCGGATAATGATATCCTTCTTTTTTTCTAAACTTTTGACACCTTCTTTAATATATTCAGGGTTAATATCCTTCTTTTTTATCGGGAGTTCTTCAATATCCTTTAAAACCATATGTTTAAAAACTTCAATAAAATGGTTATTAGAATTTTGTGGGTTAAAAATGGATTTATTCTTAAGACCACTATCTATTCTTTCTGCCATATTATAATTTCTAATTACAGGATTAATAGGATGACCTAAAAAGTATTTTTTAATATTCAATTTACGGATGAACTTGTGGGTGTCAATATACACCTCGAATTTATTCAAGGTTTTTCTGGGTGCACACTTCAGGCCCAAATTCAGAATATTCAATTCCTTCTTGTTTAATTCTACCGTACTCAGATTGAATATTCCAGCATTTAATTGTTTCTCATCCTTTTCTTTGGATTGTTTGGCCCTCCCTGCCCTTCGTCCCCTTCTTCTCTTTGGAAGGGTAAGAGTTCGCTGTTTGGGATATAAGGAGGTCCACTCCTGACATTGCCTTTCTGCGTTTGGTGATTGTTCCTCCTCGGTGTGCCCCCTCTTCCTCTCCCACCCCTCCCCCGTTGTCCTAAAAAAGATTCCCGATAATAATTTCCATCATATTCTTCTTCCGCCATAGATTGATATCTATTATAGATGGGTATCGGGTTTCTCGGTTCTGGGGGGTGTTCAATCGGTGGTTGATACCATCGTTGTTGTTCTTGTTGAGGCCCATATCCATAAGGGTCATTCCCCCCATATGAGTGGTTCACTCTGGGTGATTGATAATTTCCATTGTATTGGTATTCATCCCTACCATATCTATTTGGGCCCGGAGAATATATACTAGCTCCGTATTGTCCACTTCTATTCACTTGGGGTGTACCTCCCCGAAGTGGATATACAGGAGGCTGTTCTCCTTTTTTATTTTTATTATTTCCTTTATTACTTATATTTTTTACTATGGCCTTTTTAGGGGCAACAGTTGTTTCCTTATGGGCTTCAACCTCATTCAGAGTCTGGTCATTACCTGAATTAGTATTTTGCCACACATATATGTTATTGGTCTTAAAATCAGTAAAATCCCTATTATATTTTTTAACTTTCCTTTTTTGTGTATCACGGTCTACTTTTTCCAGCTTTTTCTTCATATTGTTATTAAATTCCTTTACCATATTAGATTCATTAACAGGTTCTAGTTTCTCTTGTATATCTTTAATTTTTTCATTGAGTCTACTTAGTTTGATTTGTTTCCTTTTTAAAACCAAACCTTGCAGTTCCCTCCCTACTCTATTAAAGAAATGGAGCCATTCATCCATATACTTAGGCTCACTCAATCCATCCTGTGGTGATACTTCCCACCGCAGGCTTCTAAAGATCAAATTTTCCCTCTCATAGTGCTCAAATGTAAACACATCCCACCATGTCTTCACCTGTTTTTCAAGCAGGTTATCCAGGTTTTTTAATAATGCTGAGTAATCCTCCTCACTCTCTACCATATCATGGTTTGCTGAGAAGATATTATCAGGATTCATCTGTCTATTAGACAGGAAATTAATAGCTTCCATAGCAGCAGGTGGTTAAATAAAAATACTGTGTAAAACTGGTAATATTAAGTTGCGCCCTTCCCATATATACCACCACCGCGCTTAAGGGTTAAAACTAAACCTATACCAAATATGCAGCAGCCACTTTAAATAAAAAATATGAACAAAATAGTGTAAAATCAAGAATAACCTCACACAGCGGCGCTAAAAAACGATACCCTCCCCCTCCTGTGTCCGTGTGATTGGACTGAGAGAAGGTTACTGTTAATCAATTAAATATATACACCCTGTGACATAAGTGAATAATGTGCACAAGTAAACTAAATAAAGTCCACACAAATTCAATCCAAATGTGAGACAATCTTCTTCCAAATTCTCCACCACACACAGTGTTTAGTGTTTTCGTGATCCCGCTCCCATCAGATGGACACTCACCACAGCAAGTTGCCTCACACTTTCGTGTTTGGCTTAAAGACGTGTGCAAAGATCGTATACAGCTTTGCGGGCGATCCTCCCAATTCAAATCAAGTGTTTTTAAAGTTGTAATCCATATGCAAATGTAAAAGAAAGCTCCAAATAGTGTGATAACGTAAAATCAGTTTAATTACACACCAAACACGCACTTAAAATACTGCAATTACCTAAAACACAATTTAAATAAGCGTATAAAACCACTGCAACTCCAAAGGCAAAAGTGCACCGAACAGCGAGTGTACAGGTCGCGGCGGACCCTCAATAAACCAGTCAGATCTCACCACCTTCCCGCTGCCACTCACTACTCCTTCGCTGCTCAATTCGATCCTGTGACGTCGAATAATCCGTCAGACGGTTACCGCATAGCCACGCCCCGACATGTTTCGTCGAATTGACTTATTCATGGGATTGGCTGTGCGGCATACCAGCTCCACCTTTTATTTCTCTTAACTTATGGGCGGAAGTACAATCTCTCCTCCATCCGCTTTGGGCGGATATGCGTCGTTCCCATACGACTTTCCATACCGCCCACCTTCCCAGCCCATCTGAGGGCGGAAGTGCGTCATCCATTATATGCACCATGGGCGGAAGCCGGATATAACTTCCATTGACACAAAGCGAGTGTCCCCGCTGCCCACATACACTCGCTATTGGTGTCCATCTATATTTCAACTCAAATATCCTATACCATATTAGCAGTCGTGTGGCACATATCTACTTGGGGATGTAGTTCAGTGTTATCAAACATTAAAAACATTAACAATAATATATAGCGCATATGCTAAATATCATAGAAAAAATTATCAATATTTTAAAACCACTAGTAGCACCATGAGATCTTAATCTTATTATTACCACTCTGTATTTAATGTGATACAGATATACTCAGTTGCGGGATCAAAAAACATCAAGTATTCTGAACAAAAAAATATATATATATAAGTGGTAAATATTAGATATTTTTGTTTAACCTAAAGAAAAAAACCAATTAGTATATATATATATATACGTGCTGCGAATTTTTTTTTTTTTTTTTTTTTTTAACTCATAGACAGTTATCCTATCTTACACATGGTATATATATACACCTAATACACATCTACGTGGGTAGAACTAAGAGATTGCTCAAGACACGTATAGGTGAACATCTTACAAATATAAAAAATGGCTTTAGATACCATAGCGTGTCGTTACATTTTAAGGAGAAACACCAACAAGATCCCTCTTTAATACAATTCTGTGGTATAGATTTTGTGCATCCATCGTGGAGGGGCTCAAATCGTGTGAGAGATTTATCACAAAGAGAGACAAAGTGGATATTTCTTTTAAAAAGTCTTTACCCTAGGGGCCTCAATATTGAATTGGATTTGAACTGTTTTATTAACAACTTTTAAATGATTTTAAATAATTTTAAATAATTTTAAACAATTTTTAGATTATTTTAAATAATTATAGTTGGTTGTGATATAGTTTAACAATTTTAGATATTTGTGGGTCTAAAATATTTATTTAATAGCTTTCCATCACGGTCTAGGTCTGCTAACACATTCAATCAGTGAATGTATGTTACGGACATATTATTATTAATATTATTGTTTTTTTCTAGTAATAGTTTCCTGTAATGTACACATAGGTATGGTGATGTGTATTAGGTGTATATATATACCATGTGTAAGATAGGATAACTGTCTATGAGTTAAAAAAAAAAAAAAAAAAAAAATTCGCAGCACGTATATATATATATATACTAATTGGTTTTTTTCTTTAGGTTAAACAAAAATATCTAATATTTACCACTTATATATATATATATTTTTTTGTTCAGAATACTTGATGTTTTTTGATCCCGCAACTGAGTATATCTGTATCACATTAAATACAGAGTGGTAATAATAAGATTAAGATCTCATGGTGCTACTAGTGGTTTTAAAATATTGATAATTTTTTCTATGATATTTAGCATATGCGCTATATATTATTGTTAATGTTTTTAATGTTTGATAACACTGAACTACATCCCCAAGTAGATATGTGCCACACGACTGCTAATATGGTATAGGATATTTGAGTTGAAATATAGATGGACACCAATAGCGAGTGTATGTGGGCAGCGGGGACACTCGCTTTGTGTCAATGGAAGTTATATCCGGCTTCCGCCCATGGTGCATATAACGGATGACGCACTTCCGCCCTCAGATGGGCTGGGAAGGTGGGCGGTATGGAAAGTCGTATGGGAACGACGCATATCCGCCCAAAGCGGATGGAGGAGAGATTGTACTTCCGCCCATAAGTTAAGAGAAATAAAAGGTGGAGCTGGTATGCCGCACAGCCAATCCCATGAATAAGTCTATTCGACGAAACATGTCGGGGCGTGGCTATGCGGTAACCGTCTGACGGATTATTCGACGTCACAGGATCGAATTGAGCAGCGAAGGAGTAGTGAGTGGCAGCGGGAAGGTGGTGAGATCTGACTGGTTTATTGAGGGTCCGCCGCGACCTGTACACTCGCTGTTCGGTGCACTTTTGCCTTTGGAGTTGCAGTGGTTTTATACGCTTATTTAAATTGTGTTTTAGGTAATTGCAGTATTTTAAGTGCGTGTTTGGTGTGTAATTAAACTGATTTTACGTTATCACACTATTTGGAGCTTTCTTTTACATTTGCATATGGATTACAACTTTAAAAACACTTGATTTGAATTGGGAGGATCGCCCGCAAAGCTGTATAAGATCTTTGCACACGTCTTTAAGCCAAACACGAAAGTGTGAGGCAACTTGCTGTGGTGAGTGTCCATCTGATGGGAGCGGGATCACGAAAACACTAAACACTGTGTGTGGTGGAGAATTTGGAAGAAGATTGTCTCACATTTGGATTGAATTTGTGTGGACTTTATTTAGTTTACTTGTGCACATTATTCACTTATGTCACAGGGTGTATATATTTAATTGATTAACAGTAACCTTCTCTCAGTCCAATCACACGGACACAGGAGGGGGAGGGTATCGTTTTTTAGCGCCGCTGTGTGAGGTTATTTTTGATTTTACACTATTTTGTTCATGTTTGTAAATATGGGGGTACCCGACGCTATATAAAAACCTGACGGGTAACCTAAATAACTAAATAACTTACTGGCTAACCAGTGACACCAGTGACGCTTATACAGCGATCACTGGTGAAAGGGTTAACTCTAGGGGCAATCAGGGGGTTAAAATAATATATGGGGGTACCTGACACTAATAAAAACCTGCGGCGAACCTAAAAAAAAATAACTGCCTATCTAAAACACCAGCGACACGAATACAGCGATCGGAAAAACAATCGCTTAGTGACGCTGAAGTTAGGGGGTGAAAGGGTTACCTGGGGGGTGATCAAGGGGTTAAACCTTTATTAGGGGGGGTTAGGGGGCTACCCTGGACCTAAAGGGGCCTAATCCTAACTGCCCTGCAACTTTTTACAATCACAGATGACACTAAATGCAGTGATCAGTAAAATAAATGATCACTGCAATCAGTGACACTGTGATTGGGGGCTTTGGGGTGACCTGGGGGGTGATCTGGGGGTGACTGGGGGGTGATTTGTGTGCCTATGTGTACCTACGTGTCAGTGGACTGTTGGAGCACTAACCTCTGTCTTCTCTCCTCGGCGCCGGGAACGAAAAGACCGCGGCGAGGGAGATGACATCACTTCCTCCAGCCTGTGTTTACATTTCAGGCAGGAGGAAGCATTTTCATTGGCCGGGAGCGATCGCGAGGGGGGGGGGGGCGGAATCGAGCGGCCGCCCCCTCATGCCTGATCGCTCCCGAACACTTAACGGCCGCTCACTGCAGTGAAGGGGGGTCCGGATGGACCCCCCAACTGCACAAAGGCGATCACGTAGATCTACGTGATTCTGCCTGTCGGTGCCATTCTGCCGACGTAAATCGGCGGTGGGCGGTCGTTAAGTGGTTAAATACAATAGACTCGAATGTTCGAAATCTAAAGTGCTAATTATAAAGGCTTATATGCAAGTTATTGTCCTAAAAAGTGTTTGGGGACCCGGGTCCTGCCCCAGGGGACATGTATTAATGCAAAAAAAAAGTTTTAAAAAGTGACCTTTTTTCGGGAGCATTGATTTTAATAATGCTTAAAATGAAAAAATAACAGTGAAATTTTCCTTAAAATTTCGTACCTGGGGTGTGTGTATAATATGCATGTAAAGTAGCGCATGTTTCCCGTGCTTAGAACTGTCCCTGCACAAAATGTCATTTTTTAAGGAAAAAAAGTCATTTAAAACTCACTCGCGGCTATTAATGAATTGTCGGCTCCCAGGAAATAGAAAAGTCATTGATAAAAAAAAAAGCGTGGGGGTCCCCCCAAATTCAATTACCAGGCCCTTCAGGTCTGGTATAGATATTAAGGGGAACCCCGCCGCAAATTTTTTTAAAAAAATGCGTGCGGTTCCCCCAAATATCCATACCAGGCCCTTCAGATCTGGCATGGATTTTAAGGGGAACTCCACCCCAAATGTAAAAAAAATTGGCGTGGAGCCCCCCAAAAATACATACCAGACCCTTATCCGAGCACGCAACCTGGCCGGCTGCAGGAAAAGAGGGGGGACGAGAGAGCGCCCCCCCCTCCTGAACCGTACCAGGTCACATGCCCTCAACATGGGGAGGATGTCCCCATGTTGATGGGGACAAGGGCCTCATCCCCACAACCCTTGCCCGGTGGTTGTGGGGGTCTGCAGGTGGGGGGCTTATCGGAATCTGGAAGACCCCTTTAACAAAGGGGACCCCCAGATCCCGACCCCTCCTATGTGAATTGGTAAGGGATACATTGTACCCCTACCATTTCACAAAGAAAGTGTAATGTAGCGGGGTCTTTAAATTTAGTTGGGGTACACCTGGGGGTAGTGTGACCCAGGTGTGTAATTGTGAAGGTTCTGGACCCCTTTTTGTAATTCGTGGAGGATTGGGTGGTGTATTATTCTCCTTGGCCTGTGGGTGGCGGGGTACCTACAGGCTCAAGGTAGAATCACTGCCGCAGTGCTACCCTTTTTGTCCCTTTCCGGAGATGGTACGGCTGGGGCGGGGAACCCGCCGTGGTGTTGAAGGGAGGAGATAAAAGGGGGAGACGCCCTCGCCACGAGGTCTTCGAGGATTTTCTCTTCACGCACCCAGGCACCTTAGGCCTGGGTGCGGGCGGTTAAAGGTTCCGGCCCAGGCGCCCTAGGCCTGACCGGAATGAAGGTGGGGTCCATCCCAGGCACCTTCAGCCTGGGGTGAGGTACTATATCGTAGACCTGGGGCCCAGTAACTTCGACTGGGTTCCGCGAGGGCGAAGTGATCCGAGGGTCCCGCCTTGCGAGGAGACCCGCATCTGAGGTGAGGAGGCCGGGGAGGTCACCCGTCCGGAGATTCCGGAGCAGCATCAACCCGGTGACGGATGGGCCTCTGGTAACTCTCTTAGAGGGACATCTTCCCCTGATAGGGGCCGCAACGCAGCGAAGGTACTCCCATCTGTGTTCTATGGAGTTGCTGGTAGAGACTCACAAGTTCTATGTTCTGTGCTAAGCAAAGCTGCGATAACCCCTGGTGAAACCACAGGGGTTTAGATTGAAATCAGGATAGTGCCTCTGCCTGCTCATCCCACCGTTTGCATTATGTTATGGGTCGCAACTAATTGGCTGTGAAAGAACTGTTTGTTATGAAAGTATAATAAACAAGTGTTGGACCCTGCATCGGTGTATGGACTCTGGTTAATGGGAGCAAGGGAGGTTTCAGCATAGCAGGACTGAGCTTCATAACTAACACACATTGGCCCGAGGAATGTACTGATACTGGCCTTCACCTCACCCACAGCTATGGGGAGGACATGGGCCGTAGCGCATCTCACCCTGTCATGTGACATACCCCTAGAAAAAGGAGATGGGGTGAGGCCGCTACACGTGGGGGCTCGTCCGGGATAAAATGTGTGTTGACTTTGAAATTTGAAATGGCTGTGTCTGGACTTTGCTGCCCGGAGGAGGTCCGAGCAGGTCGGCCATGTGATTGGCCAAAGTGCGTCCCTGTGCTCGAAGTCGTGGAAATGACCCCAAGACGGGAAAGGCCCATGCAGAAAGAGCGGGAAGAGGGAAAAGCCCAGCCGTGTGACGTACTACATGTGGGGGTGTTTGCTGCACTGCGCCATGAGGCACCCCATGACTGCGCAATTCATGGGCGGGGACTGTGGGAAGCCCGTGAAAACGTGCAAGTTGTGGGAGGAGTCTGGCCATGTGTGGAGATGCACGTGAAGACTCCGGCGCGTGGTCAGCGCGTGATGGAGCAGCAGGTGGTCGGGATGGCCTCAAGCTCCCCGTGGATGCCGGTATCATACCCTACAAAGATGACTGCTTTTGCTGCTCCCCTTACAGACATGGGGATAAGACTCAGGCCCCGAGGACAGTTGGCTTTGTACTCGTGCAGAGACACGGAGGCCCTCGGTGTGATCTGTCCCGGATGCTCGGGACTGGTGGTTCAACTAAAGCCATTTGGGCGTTGTGAAGCGTGTAAAGAATTTCTGTTTGAGGTTAAATCATCCACAGTAAGGCCCCGAGCCCTTCGCCTCAATTGCATCACAGGAACCGCCACTCCGGAAGGGGAGATCCAGGCCTTTGCGGAGGTCCCCGTACCCGCTGACCAGGGCGACGGGACTGCCCAACCAGAGACTGAGAGAGAAAAATCCAAGGATGCTGCTTCGGTCACCACAGATTCCCTGCTTCCACCTCCGAAGAGGAAGATAGGCCTGGTGCAGGCCTCCTATGGTCGTGGTCGAGCTTCACCCCGCCGCTTGCCGGACCTGGATGGATCCGGTTGGAAGAGTCCTGGACATCCCAGTGCTGAAAAAGGTCCAGGTGAGCCAGGGGCTGGGACTGTGGTGGTGGTTGGAGGTGTCGGGGGTCCGCTGGAGGTGGAGCCCGCAAGAGAGGGTAGTTCTCCGTCTACTAAAGACTACCTTCCCGCCGAGATGTATGACACCTCCGACCTAGAATCGCTGTCGGACTGTGGGGATGACGGGGAAATAGATGAACTGTTTCACCGGAAGGGCTGGGACAAACGCCCGCTACCTGTGCTATGCAAACCGCAGGATTCCCCTATGTCTATAGAAGACAGTACGCCCCGGGCGCAGGCCCCGGAGCTCAGGAGGGAGTCTAGTCCTCCGACTGACTTTCCACATTCCACAACATCACCTGCTTTGGTTGTGGGGATGCAGCGCGCGTCATTGCGTGCACCAAAGGCAAAGCCACCCGAGGTAGTGAAGGTACCTCGGCACCCGGAGGCCATCGTGCAGCCGGGAGAAGGTGAGCGGGATGTCATGCCTCCTTTGGCCAGATTGCAACGACTTTTCTCCCAGAGAGTCGCCCGTGAGTACGGATGGGAGTATCCCTACTTGCCTCGGGACTTACTTTATGAAGTTGAGGTCCTGCGACAGAGATGGTATGACGAATTTGTCTGGGAGAAGCTCAAAGTGCCTCAGGCCCGGCAATACTTGTCCTGTTCGCCGCCTGTGTCCAAGAAATTCAAGGACTGCAGAGCGGACTGGAAGTTGGGGCGCCATATTCATGCTGATAAAGTGCTTATCTGCAGAAAGGAGGGAGAGGATGTTGAATATTCAGTCAAAGTGTTTGATAAGCATCTGAAGCCATTGTTCTTACCTGATCCGAGGTTTTACTTGTGAGGAGAGACTCATGAGTAGTGATGAGCCGAACACCCCCGGGTTCGGTTCGCACCAGAACCCGCGAACGGACCGAAAGTTCGTACGAACATTAGAACCCTATTAAATACAATGGATGCGAACGTTCGAATTCTAAAGTGCTAATTATACACAACTATTATGCATGTTATTGTCCTAAAAAGGGTTTGGGAACCCGGGTTGTGCACCAGGGGACATGTATCAATGCAAAAAGAAGTTTTAAAAACGGTCGTTTTTCGGGAGCAGTCATTTTAATGATGCATAAAGTGAAAAAAAAAAGTCAAATATTCCTTTAAATATCGTACCTGGGGGGTGTCTAAAGTATGCCTGTGAAGTGCCACGTGTTTCCCGTGTTTAGAACTGTCCCTGCACAAAATTACATTTCTAAAGGAAAAAAAGCCATTTAAAACTGCTTGCGGCTTTAATGTAATGTCTGGTCCCGGTAATATGGATGAAAATCTTTAAGAAAAATGGCATAGCTACCCCATGACCCCCCCCCTACCCCAGCCCATTACCAGCCCCTTTGGGTCTTGTATGGATATTAAGGGGAACCCCGCACATAAAATAAAAAAGGCCCTATATACTCTGAACAGCCGTATACAGGCGGTGCATACAAGACAGGGACTGTAGGTTTGTTCTTATGTAGAATGTGTTTGTAATTTTGAACAGGTACATTGTTGAAGTGTAGCTCCAGCCCAAAAATCTATTTTTAAACTTTTTGGAAAACATAGGTAAGGGTTATCACCCCTGTAACATTTGTTTTGCTGTCTGTGCCCCTGTTCAGAACATTTCACCTCACTTTCCGTCCCAATGACAACTGTTTTTGAAATGTGGTGTTTTTCTTGAAACAAGGATTGCTGATAAAGCATCAGTACAGAGGAGACACCTTTCTCCCATATTTATTCTTACAGGAGAGAATTTTCCTTCCTAGTGGTAGATTTCCTCTCACTTCCTGTTGTCTTCTTGCGTTTGCAAGTAGGAGTCGTTTGTAAGTTGGATGTTTGAAAGTAGGGACCTGCCGTATATACTCTGCAGAAATAGGCCCCTTAGTTGTTGGTGTTGGCACAACACTGTAAGCACTCACAGTTACTCTTGGTTGGTGCTGGAACGCCCTGCTGTCAACTATTATATCAGGAATTTTAATTACATATAATTGTTGAACAGTGGTAGTAAAAATGGGGCCTTTGATGGTGGTGCTGGTGCCACAACACTGTAAGCCCTGACAGTTACTCTTGGTGGGTGCAGCAATGGGCCCTGCTGTGAATTATTAGATCAAGAATTGTAATTGCATGCCCCTGTTGAACAGGGGCTGAAAAATTGGGCCTTTCGTGGTGGTGGTGGTGGTGGTGGTGTTGCCACAACACTGTAAGCCCTCAGAGTTACTCTTGGTGGGTGCAGGAATGGGCCCTGCTGTGAATTATTAGATCAAGAATTGTAATTGCATGCCCCTGTTGAACAGGGGCTGAAAAATTGGGCCTTTCGTGGTGGTGGTGGAGGTGGTGGTGTTGCCACAACACTGTAAGCCCTCAGAGTTACTCTTGGTGGGTGCAGCAATGGGCCCTGCTGTGAATTATTAGATCAAGAATTGTAATTGCATGCCCCTGTTGAACAGGGGCTGAAAAATTGGGCCTTTCGTGGTGGTGGTGGTGGTGGTGGTGTTGCCACAACACTGTAAGCCCTCAGAGTTACTCTTGGTGGGTGCAGCAATGGGCCCTGCTGTGAATTATTAGATCAAGAATTGTAATTACATGCCCCTTTTGAACAGGGGCTGAAAAATTGGGCCTTTCGTGGTGGTGGTGGCGTTGCCACAACACTGTAAGCCCTCAGAGTTACTCTTGGTGGGTGCAGCAATGGGCCCTGCTGTGAATTATTAGATCAAGAATTGTAATTACATGCCCCTTTTGAACAGGGGCTGAAAAATTGGGCCTTTCGTGGTGGTGGTGGTGGCGTTGCCACAACACTGTAAGCCCTCAGAGTTACTCTTGGTGGGTGCAGCAATGGGCCCTGCTGTGAATTATTAGATCAAGAATTGTAATTGCATGCCCCTGTTGAACAGGGGCTGAAAAATTGGGCCTTAGGCACTGGTGGCACAACACTACAACCCCTCACAGATACTGTACTTGGAGCACAGCAATGAGCCCTGTTGCAAAGTATTGCTTCAAAAATTGTAATGACACGCCCCTGTTAAACAGGGGCTGAAAAATTGGGCCTTTGGCACTGGTGCCACAACACTCCAACCCCTCACAGATACTGTACTTGGAGCACAGCAATGAGCCCTATGGCAAATTATTGCTAAAAAAAAATGTAATTACACGCCCCTGTAAAACAGGGGCTGAAAAATTGGGCCTTAGCCACTGGTGGCGGCACCCATAAACAAAAATGATCTTCCAAGCTATCATCATCAATCGTATCATTGAGGACTCGGAGGAGGAGGATAGCCAGTCAACATAACAGCACAGGCACTCAGCATCAGCATCAGTCTTGAAGGGATGTGACATGTTAAAATCAATTAGTCTGTTATATCAGCATCAGGTGTGTGGTAGCTGGTGGTGATCCAAGACTGGTTCATCTTGATGAAAGTCAGTCGATCAACCGAGTCGGTGGACAGGCGCACCCTGTGATCCGTGACAAATCCTCCAGCAGCACTGAATGTGCGTTCCGAAAGAACGCTGGATGCAGGACAGGCCAGTAGCTCAATTGCATACTGTGCAAGCTCTGGCCAGTGATCCATCCTCAAGACCCAGTAAGCCAGAGGATTTTCGGTGGGGAAGGTGTCCAAGTCTGACCTTGCCCCTAGATATTCCTGCACCATGTTTATCAGACGCTGGCGATGGTTGCTGGAACCGATCATACTTTGGGGCTGCGGACTAAAGAATTGTCTGAACGCATCGGTCAGACGGCCACCTTCCCCACCGCTCCTTCTTTGACTGGCCGAAGCCTCAGCAACTCGTTGTCCAGGACCAGGAGTTTGTAACCTCCCAGTCTCTGGGAACGCGTTGCACAGACCTTTCTGCAAGGCCTCCCGGAGTTGTCTCATCCTCTGCTCCCTCTGCGACGGTAACATAAGGTCCGCAACCTTACCCTTGTACCGTGGATCAAGGAGAGTGGCCAGCCAGTAATGGTCCCTCTCCTTGATCCGAAGAATACGAGGATCCTTCCGCAGACTTTGCAGGATCAGGGAGGCCATGCAGCGTAGGTTTGCTGAGGCATTCGCTCCGGAGTCCTCTGGGTCACTAAGGACGACATGATCCGCAGCCACCTCCTCCCAGCCACGTACAAGTCCACTGGTTTCTTGGGACTGTAAATCATCCCTAAAAGACTGCTGCTGATGATGCTGAGTGCCAGCCTCCACCTCCATGCTGACACAATCCTCCTCCTCCTCCTCCTCCTCGTCCTCTTCCTGTGCGATGGGTGGGACAGAAGGAACACTGTCTGGGTAAAGGGGGCCTTGAGAGGCAAGGAAGTCCTCCTATTCCTGCCTCTGTTCTGCCTCAAGTGCCCTGTCCATTATTCCACGCAGCGTGTGCTCCAACAGGTGGACAAGAGGTACAGTGTCACTGATGCATGCACTGTCACTGCTCACCATCCTCGTGGCCTCCTCAAATGGTGCCAGGACAGTGCATGCATCCCTGATCATGCCCCACTGGCGTGGAGAAAAAAAACCAGGCTCCCCTGACCCTGTCCTGGTGCCGTAGTCGCACAGGTACTCATTGATGGCCCTCTGCTGCGTGTGCAGCCGCTGCAGCATGGCCAACGTTGAGTTCCACCTGGTGGGCATGTCACATATAAGGCGGTTCTTGGGCAGGTTCAACTCCTTTTGCAGCTCAGCCAGGCGAGCACTGGCATTATAAGATCTGCGGAAATGCACACAGACTTTCCTGGCCTGCCTCAGGACATCCTGTAAGCCCGGGTACCTGCCCAAGAACCGCTGCACCACCAGGTTAAGGACGTGAGCCACACAGGGCACATGGGTCAGTTGTCCCTGTCGGAGGGCGGAGAGGAGGTTGGTGCCATTGTCGCAAACCACCATTCCTGGCTTAAGCTGGCGTGGCGTCAACCACCTCTCGGCCTGGCCCTGCAGAGCAGACAGGACCTCTGCCCCAGTGTGGCTTCTGTCCCCCAAACACACCAGCGCAAGCACGGCATGGCATCTTTTTGCCTGCGTACTTGCGTAGCCCCTTGAACGCCTACGGAGCACCGCTGGTTCCGAGGACAAACCACAGGAAGAGGCCATGGAGGAAGAAGAAGAGGAGGGGGTGGAGGAGAGAGGTGTGTCACAACCAGTAGTAGCATTTTGGAGGCGTGGCGGTGGAACAACCTCCAACACTACTGCACCTTGTCCTGCATCCTTCCCAGCTGCCAAAAGAGTGACCCAATGGGCCGTGAAAGAAAGGTAACGTCCCTGTCCATGCCTGCTGGACCATGAGTCAGCGGTAATATGCACCTTACCGCTGACCGCCCTGTCCAGCGAGGCCAAGACATTGCCTTCCACATGCCGGTAGAGAGCCGGAATAGCCTTCCGTGAGAAAAAGTGGCGTTTGGGAACCTGCCACTGAGGAACCGCACATTGCACAAACTCACGGAAGGGGGCCGAGTCTACCAACTGAAAAGGCAGCAGTTGAAGCGCTAGCAATTTAGCCAAGCTAGCATTCAACCGCTGGGCATGTGGATGGCTGGGAGTGAACTTCTTTCGACGGTCCAGCAGCTGGGGCAGGGAAATTTGCCTGCTAGAATCGGACGTCGGTGTACTGCTAGCAGAGTGGCCGCAAGTACTTGGCTGTGACACACCTAATTCTACACCTTCATTCCTCTCAGTGCATGTTTCAGAGAGGACTGAAGTTATAGTGGGGTTGGAGATCCCAGCTGATGCGGTGCAAGGAGAGGTCCGCTTTGTTCTTTGGTGTGGGTCTTTGAGGTAGGCTTGCCAACGAGCTGCATGGCAGGTCAACATATGTCTGGTCAGGCATGTGGTACCCAAGCGGCTGATGTTTTGGCCACGCGATATACGCTTGAGACATATGTTGCAAACAGCAGCTGTGCGATCTGATGCACTAGCCTCAAAAAAGGCCCACACCAAAGAACTTTTTGAATGACGGGCAGAGGGAGCTCTGCGGTGTGATTCCGTCGGTGTACTGCCCTTACGCTGGCCACCAAAGGGCATCCTGCCTCGTTGGAGATGTGCCTCCTCCTCATCCTCCTCCTCCTCCTCTCTCCTATTAGGCACCCACGTGGAGTCAGTGACCTCATCATCCCCTCCCTCCTCATCACTGGAGCCAATCTGGCAGTATGCTGCAGCTGCTGGAACATGACTGCCAGATTGGTGTCCTTCTTGAGCATCCCCTCTGTCTGCTCTCACGCTACTCCCTTCCTCTAGCTGGGTTTCATCATCAGACCCTTCGAAACGCTGGGCATCCTCCTGGAGCATGTACCCAACACTGTGCTCAAACAGTTCGGGGGACTCCTCAGGAGGAGGACATGGTGGGTCTAGGGAAGGAGTGACTGATGATGAGTCTGACATTGATACCAGGGAAGAGGACGCTTTGGCAGCTGCTTTTCCAGTACCCTGAGCCTGGGTGAGAGAGGATGAGGAGGAGGAGGAGGGCTTGGTCATCCACTCTACCAAGTCTTCGGCATGATGTGGCTCAACATGTCCAGCTGCCGAAAAGAAGGACAAGCGTGTCCCATGGCCATGTGCTGATGACAATGCACCGCGTCCATGACCAGCACTGTTGCCCCCAGACACAGAGCCTGCTTGCCCTCTTTTATTGCCTCCTGACTGTCTGCCTCTCCTTGTTTGCCTTCCAGACATTCTAATAGATGGCCTGCAGGGAGATGGGAAAAAAGCAATAAGGGCTACCTTCAGGTGTCCTTCTCTGTCCCTTTACTTAAGGATTTCTAAATATGGTTGAGGATGATTGCTTTTGCACAGAATAGCACAACGACAATTTCCCTGACTGTCCAAAAAAACAAGGATTTCAAAGATGGTTGATGAGGAATGCTTTAGCACACTATAGCACAAGGAGAATTCCCTCACTGTCCTTCCCTGTCCCTAGAAACAAGGATTCGCACAGTAAAAGACACTGACACTCTCCCTACCTATAGTTTTCTGTCCCTAGAAAAAATGTTTTTTTAAAGCACACTATAGCACAAGGAGGATTCCCTCACTGTCCTTCCCTGTCCCTAGAAACAAGGATTCACACAGTAAAAGACACTGACACTCTCCCTACTGTGAGGGGGTTAGCTCGGCAGCGGGTGTGTGTGACCCCCGGGATGGGCTCCCCACACAAAAACAGGCCCAGCAAACGGAGGTTGTGGTTTTCAAAATCAAAAAGGTGCGGTTTATTTTCTATTTACAGTGACAAAACACAGCAAAGCAAAAGAAACATAAATAAAATAAATCCTGGTCAACTTGACCTCTGACTAGGGATGAGCTTCGTGTTCGAGTCGAACATACGTTCGACTCGAACATCGGCTGTTCGATCGTTCGACGAAGATCGAACGATTTGGGCCGTTCGCGCCAAATTCGAGTGACGCGAACGGCCCACAATGCACTACGCCATCGCAGTGTCATCCAGGCGCTGTGATTGGCCAAGCATGCACTGTGACCCCGCATGCTTGGCCAATCACAGCGCCGGCAGCGAGGAGAGCAATGATTGGCCACAGGCAGGATGCCTGTGGCCAATTATTGCTGAGGGTGTTTAGTACACGCCCCACACTATAAAAGGCCGCCAGCACGGCGGCCTAGTGTAGTGTGTTCCGGAGCAGGAATAGAGCAGCATAGGCAGGGACAGTGACTTTTATTTCTTTCTTGCTTAACCTGGATTCCTTTAGTTTAGGGAAAGAGAAGGATAGGTAGGGAGAGTGTCAGTGTGTTTTGTGCTTGTGCTATATTGTGCTTAAAAAAAACATTTTTTCTAGGGACAGAAAACTGTAGGTAGGGAGAGTGTGTCAGTTTCTTTCACTGTCAAAGTCCTTGTTTCCAGGGACCTGGAAGGACAGTGAGTGAATTCTCCTTGTGCTAAATTGTGCTTAAAAAAAACATTTTTTCTAGGGACAGAAAACTGTAGGTAGGGAGAGTGTGTCAGTTTCTTTCACTGTCAAAGTCCTTGTTTCCAGGGACCTGGAAGGACAGTGAGTGAATTCTCCTTGTGCTAAATTGTGCTTAAAAAAAACATTTTTTCTAGGGACAGAAAACTGTAGGTAGGGAGAGTGTGTCAGTTTCTTTCACTGTCAAAGTCCTTGTTTCCAGGGACCTGGAAGGACAGTGAGTGAATTCTCCTTGTGCTAAATTGTGCTTAAAAAAAACATTTTTTCTAGGGACAGAAAACTGTAGGTAGGGAGAGTGTGTCAGTTTCTTTCACTGTCAAAGTCCTTGTTTCCAGGGACCTGGAAGGACAGTGAGTGAATTCTCCTTGTGCTAAATTGTGCTTAAAAAAAACATTTTTTCTAGGGACAGAAAACTGTAGGTAGGGAGAGTGTGTCAGTTTCTTTCACTGTCAAAGTCCTTGTTTCCAGGGACCTGGAAGGACAGTGAGTGAATTCTCCTTGTGCTAAATTGTGCTTAAAAAAAACATTTTTTCTAGGGACAGAAAACTGTAGGTAGGGAGAGTGTGTCAGTTTCTTTCACTGTCAAAGTCCTTGTTTCCAGGGACCTGGAAGGACAGTGAGTGAATTCTCCTTGTGCTAAATTGTGCTTAAAAAAAACATTTTTTCTAGGGACAGAAAACTGTAGGTAGGGAGAGTGTGTCAGTTTCTTTCACTGTCAAAGTCCTTGTTTCCAGGGACCTGGAAGGACAGTGAGTGAATTCTCCTTGTGCTAAATTGTGCTTAAAAAAAAACATTTTTTCTAGGGACAGAAAACTGTAGGTAGGGAGAGTGTGTCAGTTTCTTTCACTGTCAAAGTCCTTGTTTCCAGGGACCTGGAAGGACAGTGAGTGAATTCTCCTTGTGCTAAATTGTGCTTAAAAAAAAACATTTTTTCTAGGGACAGAAAACTGTAGGTAGGGAGAGTGTGTCAGTTTCTTTCACTGTCAAAGTCCTTGTTTCCAGGGACCTGGAAGGACAGTGAGTGAATTCTCCTTGTGCTAAATTGTGCTTAAAAAAAACATTTTTTCTAGGGACAGAAAACTGTAGGTAGGGAGAGTGTGTCAGTTTCTTTCACTGTCAAAGTCCTTGTTTCCAGGGACCTGGAAGGACAGTGAGTGAATTCTCCTTGTGCTAAATTGTGCTTAAAAAAAACATTTTTTCTAGGGACAGAAAACTGTAGGTAGGGAGAGTGTGTCAGTTTCTTTCACTGTCAAAGTCCTTGTTTCCAGGGACCTGGAAGGACAGTGAGTGAATTCTCCTTGTGCTAAATTGTGCTTAAAAAAAACATTTTTTCTAGGGACAGAAAACTGTAGGTAGGGAGAGTGTGTCAGTTTCTTTCACTGTCAAAGTCCTTGTTTCCAGGGACCTGGAAGGACAGTGAGTGAATTCTCCTTGTGCTAAATTGTGCTTAAAAAAAACATTTTTTCTAGGGACAGAAAACTGTAGGTAGGGAGAGTGTGTCAGTTTCTTTCACTGTCAAAGTCCTTGTTTCCAGGGACCTGGAAGGACAGTGAGTGAATTCTCCTTGTGCTAAATTGTGCTTAAAAAAAACATTTTTTCTAGGGACAGAAAACTGTAGGTAGGGAGAGTGTGTCAGTTTCTTTCACTGTCAAAGTCCTTGTTTCCAGGGACCTGGAAGGACAGTGAGTGAATTCTCCTTGTGCTAAATTGTGCTTAAAAAAAACATTTTTTCTAGGGACAGAAAACTGTAGGTAGGGAGAGTGTGTCAGTTTCTTTCACTGTCAAAGTCCTTGTTTCCAGGGACCTGGAAGGACAGTGAGTGAATTCTCCTTGTGCTAAATTGTGCTTAAAAAAAACATTTTTTCTAGGGACAGAAAACTGTAGGTAGGGAGAGTGTGTCAGTTTCTTTCACTGTCAAAGTCCTTGTTTCCAGGGACCTGGAAGGACAGTGAGTGAATTCTCCTTGTGCTAAATTGTGCTTAAAAAAAACATTTTTTCTAGGGACAGAAAACTGTAGGTAGGGAGAGTGTGTCAGTTTCTTTCACTGTCAAAGTCCTTGTTTCCAGGGACCTGGAAGGACAGTGAGTGAATTCTCCTTGTGCTAAATTGTGCTTAAAAAAAACTTTTTTTCTAGGGACAGAAAACTGTAGGTAGGGAGAGTGTGTCAGTTTCTTTCACTGTCAAAGTCCTTGTTTCCAGGGACCTGGAAGGACAGTGAGTGAATTCTCCTTGTGCTAAATTGTGCTTAAAAAAAACATTTTTTCTAGGGACAGAAAACTGTAGGTAGGGAGAGTGTGTCAGTTTCTTTCACTGTCAAAGTCCTTGTTTCCAGGGACCTGGAAGGACAGTGAGTGAATTCTCCTTGTGCTAAATTGTGCTTAAAAAAAACATTTTTTCTAGGGACAGAAAACTGTAGGTAGGGAGAGTGTGTCAGTTTCTTTCACTGTCAAAGTCCTTGTTTCCAGGGACCTGGAAGGACAGTGAGTGAATTCTCCTTGTGCTAAATTGTGCTTAAAAAAAACATTTTTTCTAGGGACAGAAAACTGTAGGTAGGGAGAGTGTGTCAGTTTCTTTCACTGTCAAAGTCCTTGTTTCAAGGGACAGAGAAGGACACCTGAAGGTAGCCCTTATTGCTTTTTTCCCATCTCCCTGCAGGCCATCTATTAGAATGTCTGGAAGGCAAACAAGGAGAGGCAGACAGTCAGGAGGCAATAAAAGAGGGCAAGCAGGCTCTGTGTCTGGGGGCAACAGTGCTGGTCGTGGACGCGGTGCATTGTTATCAGCACATGGCCATGGGACACGCTTGTCCTTCTTTTCGGCAGCTGGACATGTTGAGCCACATCATGCCGAAGACTTGGTAGAGTGGATGACCAAGCCCTCCTCCTCCTCCTCATCCTCTCTCACCCAGGCTCAGGGTACTGGAAAAGCAGCTGCCAAAGCGTCCTCTTCCCTGGTATCAATGTCAGACTCATCATCAGTCACTCCTTCCCTAGACCCACCATGTCCTCCTCCTGAGGAGTCCCCCGAACTGTTTCAGCACAGTGTTGGGTACATGCTCCAGGAGGATGCCCAGCGTTTCGAAGGGTCTGATGATGAAACCCAGCTAGAGGAAGGCAGTAGCGTGAGAGCAGACAGAGGGGATGCTCAAGAAGGACACCAATCTGGCAGTCATGTTCCAGCAGCTGCAGCATACTGCCAGATTGGCTCCAGTGATGAGGAGGGAGGTGATGATGAGGTCACTGACTCCACGTGGGTGCCTAATAGGAGAGAGGAGGAGGAGGAGGATGAGGAGGAGGCACATCTCCAACGAGGCAGGATGCCCTTTGGTGGCCAGCGTAAGGGCAGTACACCGACGGAATCACACCGCAGAGCTCCGCCTGTGCAGGGCGCTGCCTCTGCCCGTCATTCAAAAAGTTCTTTGGTGTGGGCCTTTTTTGAGGCTAGTGCATCAGATCGCACAGCTGCTGTTTGCAACATATGTCTCAAGCGTATATCGCGTGGCCAAAACATCAGCCGCTTGGGTACCACATGCCTGACCAGACATATGTTGACCTGCCATGCAGCTCGTTGGCAAGCCTACCTGAAAGACCCACACCAAAGAACAAAGCGGACCTCTCCTTGCACCGCATCAGCTGGGATCTCCAACCCCACTATAACTTCAGTCCTCTCTGAAACATGCACTGAGAGGAATGAAGGTGTAGAATTAGGTGTGTCACAGCCAAGTACTTGTGGCCACTCTGCTAGCAGTACACCGACGTCCGATTCTAGCAGGCAAATTTCCCTGCCCCAGCTGCTGGACCGTCGAAAGAAGTTCACTCCCAGCCATCCACATGCCCAGCGGTTGAATGCTAGCTTGGCTAAATTGCTAGCGCTTCAACTGCTGCCTTTTCAGTTGGTAGACTCGGCCCCCTTCCGTGAGTTTGTGCAATGTGCGGTTCCTCAGTGGCAGGTTCCCAAACGCCACTTTTTCTCACGGAAGGCTATTCCGGCTCTCTACCGGCATGTGGAAGGCAATGTCTTGGCCTCGCTGGACAGGGCGGTCAGCGGTAAGGTGCATATTACCGCTGACTCATGGTCCAGCAGGCATGGACAGGGACGTTACCTTTCTTTCACGGCCCATTGGGTCACTCTTTTGGCAGCTGGGAAGGATGCAGGACAAGGTGCAGTAGTGTTGGAGGTTGTCCCACCGCCACGCCTCCAAAATGCTACTACTGGTTGTGACACACCTCTCTCCTCCACCCCCTCCTCTTCTTCTTCCTCCATGGCCTCTTCCTGTGGTTTGTCCTATGAACCAGCGGTGCTCCGTAGCCGTTCACGGGGCTACGCAAGTACGCAGGCAAAAAGATGCCATGCCGTGCTTGCGCTGGTGTGTTTGGGGGACAGAAGCCACACTGGGGCAGAGGTCCTGTCTGCTCTGCAGGGCCAGGCCGAGAGGTGGTTGACGCCACGCCAGCTTAAGCCAGGAATGGTGGTTTGCGACAATGGCACCAACCTCCTCTCCGCCCTCCGACAGGGACAACTGACCCATGTGCCCTGTGTGGCTCACGTCCTTAACCTGGTGGTGCAGCGGTTCTTGGGCAGGTACCCGGGCTTACAGGATGTCCTGAGGCAGGCCAGGAAAGTCTGTGTGCATTTCCGCAGATCTTATAATGCCAGTGCTCGCCTGGCTGAGCTGCAAAAGGAGTTGAACCTGCCCAAGAACCGCCTTATATGTGACATGCCCACCAGGTGGAACTCAACGTTGGCCATGCTGCAGCGGCTGCACACGCAGCAGAGGGCCATCAATGAGTACCTGTGCGACTACGGCACCAGGACAGGGTCAGGGGAGCTTGGTTTTTTTTCTCCACGCCAGTGGGGCATGATCAGGGATGCATGCACTGTCCTGGCACCATTTGAGGAGGCCACGAGGATGGTGAGCAGTGACAGTGCATGCATCAGTGACACTGTACCTCTTGTCCACCTGTTGGAGCACACGCTGCGTGGAATAATGGACAGGGCACTTGAGGCAGAACAGAGGCAGGAAGAGGAGGACTTCCTTGCCTCTCAAGGCCCCCTTTACCCAGACAGTGTTCCTTCTGTCCCACCCATCGCACAGGAAGAGGAGGAGGAGGAGGAGGAGGAGGAGGAGGAGGATTGTGTCAGCATGGAGGTGGAGGCTGGCACTCAGCATCATCAGCAGCAGTCTTTTAGGGATGATTTACAGTCCCAAGAAACCAGTGGACTTGTACGTGGCTGGGAGGAGGTGGCTGCGGATCATGTCGTCCTTAGTGACCCAGAGGACTCCGGAGCGAATGCCTCAGCAAACCTACGCTGCATGGCCTCCCTGATCCTGCAAAGTCTGCGGAAGGATCCTCGTATTCTTCGGATCAAGGAGAGGGACCATTACTGGCTGGCCACTCTCCTTGATCCACGGTACAAGGGTAAGGTTGCGGACCTTATGTTACCGTCGCAGAGGGAGCAGAGGATGAGACAACTCCGGGAGGCCTTGCAGAAAGGTCTGTGCAACGCGTTCCCAGAGACTGGGAGGTTACAAACTCCTGGTCCTGGACAACGAGTTGCTGAGGCTTCGGCCAGTCAAAGAAGGAGCGGTGGGGAAGGTGGCCGTCTGACCGATGCGTTCAGACAATTCTTTAGTCCGCAGCCCCAAAGTATGATCGGTTCCAGCAACCATCGCCAGCGTCTGATAAACATGGTGCAGGAATATCTAGGGGCAAGGTCAGACTTGGACACCTTCCCCACCGAAAATCCTCTGGCTTACTGGGTCTTGAGGATGGATCACTGGCCAGAGCTTGCACAGTATGCAATTGAGCTACTGGCCTGTCCTGCATCCAGCGTTCTTTCGGAACGCACATTCAGTGCTGCTGGAGGATTTGTCACGGATCACAGGGTGCGCCTGTCCACCGACTCGGTTGATCGACTGACTTTCATCAAGATGAACCAGTCTTGGATCACCACCAGCTACCACACACCTGATGCTGATATAACAGACTAATTGATTTTAACATGTCACATCCCTTCAAGACTGATGCTGATGCTGAGTGCCTGTGCTGTTATGTTGACTGGCTATCCTCCTCCTCCGAGTCCTCAATGATACGATTGATGATGATAGCTTGGAAGATCATTTTTGTTTATGGGTGCCGCCACCAGTGGCTAAGGCCCAATTTTTCAGCCCCTGTTTTACAGGGGCGTGTAATTACAATTTTTTTAGCAATAATTTGCCATAGGGCTCATTGCTGTGCTCCAAGTACAGTATCTGTGAGGGGTTGGAGTGTTGTGGCACCAGTGCCTAAGGCCCAATTTTTCAGCCCCTGTTTAACAGGGGCGTGTCATTACAATTTTTGAAGCAATACTTTGCAACAGGGCTCATTGCTGTGCTCCAAGTACAGTATCTGTGAGGGGTTGTAGTGTTGTGCCACCAGTGCCTAAGGCCCAATTTTTCAGCCCCTGTTTAACAGGGGCATGCAATTACAATTCTTGATCTAATAATTCACAGCAGGGTCCATTGCTGCACCCACCAAGAGTAACTCTGAGGGCTTACAGTCTTGTGGCAACGCCACCACCACCACGAAAGGCCCAATTTTTCAGCCCCTGTTCAAAAGGGGCATGTAATTACAATTCTTGATGTAATAATTCACAGCAGGGCCCATTGCTGCACCCACCAAGAGTAACTGTCAGGGCTTACAGTGTTGTGGCACCAGCACCACCATCAAAGCCCCAATTTTTACTACCACTGTTCAACAATTATATGTAATTAAAATTCCTGATATAATAGTTGACAGCAGGGCGTTCCAGCACCAACCAAGAGTAACTGAGTGCTTACAGTGTTGTGCCAACACCAACAACTAAGGGGCCTATTTCTGCAGAGTATATACGGCAGGTCCCTACTTTCAAACATCCAACTTACAAACGACTCCTACTTGCAAACGAAAGAAGACAACAGGAAGTGAGAGGAAATCTACCCCTAGAAAGGAAAATTCTCTCCTGTAAGAATAAATATGGGAGAAAGGGGTCTCATCTGTACTGATGCTTTATCAGCAATCCTTGTTTCAAGAAAAACACCACATTTCAAAAACAGTTGTCATTGGGACGGAAAGTGAGGTGAAATGTTCTGAACAGGGGCACAGACAGCAAAACAAATGTTACAGGGGTGATAACCCTTACCTATGTTTCCCAAAAAGTTTAAAAATAGATTTTTGGGCTGGAGCTACACTTCAACAATGTACCTGTTCAAAATTACAAACAGATTCTACATAAGAACAAACCTACAGTCCCTGTCTTGTATGCACCGCCTGTATACGGCTGTTCAGAGTATATAGGGCCTTTTTTATTTTATGTGCGGGGTTCCCCTTAATATCCATACAAGACCCAAAGGGGCTGGTAATGGGCTGGGGTAGGGGGGGGGGGTCATGGGGTAGCTATGCCATTTTTCTTAAAGAATTTCATCCATATTACCGGGACCAGACATTACATTAAAGCCGCAAGCAGTTTTAAATGGCTTTTTTTTCCTTTAGAAGTGTCATTTTGTGCAGGGACAGTTCTAAACACGGGAAACACGTGGCACTTCACAGGCATACTTTAGACACCCCCCAGGTACGATATTTAAAGGAATATTTGACTTTTTTTTTTTCACTTTATGCATCATTAAAATGACTGCTCCCGAAAAACGACCGTTTTTAAAACTTCTTTTTGCATTGATACATGTCCCCTGGTGCAGAACCCGGGTTCCCAAACCCTATTTATGACAATAACATGCATAATAGTTGTTATAATTAGCACTTTAGAATTCGAACGTTCGCATCCATTGTATTTAATAGGGTTCTAATGTTCGTTCGAACTTTCGGTCCGTTCGCGGGTTCTGGTGCGAACCGAACCCGGGGGTGTTCGGCTCATCACTACCTCTGACTAAACATACAGGTTTCCTAACTAACAACTGGGATCAGCCTAGTGCTGTCCTAGTCCCTAAGTCCCTGGTTTTAAATGTCCAAGCAAATAGCCACACAGGCTTTGTCTCACCGCACAGGGGTTCACTCTCCCTAGACAGTCCACACAGGTCTGGTTCCAGGCATGAGCAAACACCTAATGAATCTGGGAGTTCTTATAGAGGCCTAAATGAGCTGACAAGCTTCAGCTGGTCTCATCAACTCCCTGTCTGCACGACGCCCCACACTCTCCCTAGAGGTATGAGTCATCCATGAGCCCACTAGCCTCAGCTGGGCTTATACAACTCTCCACCTAGTTGTATAAGTCGGCGTAAAGCCTGAATCTGGGCGAAATATATCTACCCCCCTGGATGCAACCAGGTGACTTTACCTTCCTGCTGTCACACTACCTATAGTTTTCTGTCCCTAGAAAAAATGTTTTTTTAAAGCACACTATAGCACAAGGAGAATTCCCTCACTGTCCTTCCCTGTCCCTAGAAACAAGGATTCACACAGTAAAAGACACTGACACTCTCCCTACCTATAGTTTTCTGTCCCTAGAAAAAATGTTTTTTTAAAGCACACTATAGCACAAGGAGAATTCCCTCACTGTCCTTCCCTGTCCCTAGAAACAAGGATTCGCACAGTAAAAGACACTGACACTCTCCCTACCTATAGTTTTCTGTTCCTAGAAAAAATGTTTTTTTAAAGCACACTATAGCACAAGGAGAATTCCCTCACTGTCCTTCCCTGTCCCTAGAAACAAGGATTCGCACAGTAAAAGACACTGACACTCTCCCTACCTATAGTTTTCTGTCCCTAGAAAAAAAGTTTTTTTAAAGCACACTATAGCACAAGGAGAATTCCCTCACTGTCCTTCCCTGTCCCTAGAAACAAGGATTCGCACAGTAAAAGACACTGACACTCTCCCTACCTATAGTTTTCTGTCCCTAGAAAAAATGTTTTTTTAAAGCACACTATAGCACAAGGAGAATTTCACTCACTTTCCTTCTTTGTCCCTAGAAACAAGGTTTATCACAGTGAAAGAAACTGACACTCTTCCTTCCTATAGTTTTCTGTCCCTAGAAAAAAATGTTTTTTTAAAGCACACTATAGCACAAGGAGAATTCCCTCACTGTCCTTCCCTGTCCCTAGAAACAAGGATTCGCACAGTAAAAGACACTGACACTCTCCCTACCTATAGTTTTCTGTCCCTAGAAAAAATGTTTTTTTAAAGCACACTATAGCACAAGGAGAATTCCCTCACTGTCCTTCCCTGTCCCTAGAAACAAGGATTCGCACAGTAAAAGACACTGACACTCTCCCTACCTATAGTTTTCTGTCCCTAGAAAAAATGTTTTTTTAAAGCACACTATAGCACAAGGAGAATTCCCTCACTGTCCTTCCCTGTCCCTAGAAACAAGGATTCGCACAGTAAAAGACACTGACACTCTCCCTACCTATAGTTTTCTGTCCCTAGAAAAAATGTTTTTTTAAAGCACACTATAGCACAAGGAGAATTTCACTCACTTTCCTTCTTTGTCCCTAGAAACAAGGTTTATCACAGTGAAAGAAACTGACACTCTTTCTTCCTATAGTTTTCTGTCCCTAGAAAAAAATGTTTTTTTAAAGCACACTATAGCACAAGGAGAATTCCCTCACTGTCCTTCCCTGTCCCTAGAAACAAGGATTCGCACAGTAAAAGACACTGACACTCTCCCTACCTATAGTTTTCTGTCCCTAGAAAAAATGTTTTTTTAAAGCACACTATAGCACAAGGAGAATTCCCTCACTGTCCTTCCCTGTCCCTAGAAACAAGGATTCGCACAGTAAAAGACACTGACACTCTCCCTACCTATAGTTTTCTGTCCCTAGAAAAAATGTTTTTTTAAAGCACACTATAGCACAAGGAGAATTTCACTCACTTTCCTTCTTTGTCCCTAGAAACAAGGTTTATCACAGTGAAAGAAACTGACACTCTTCCTTCCTATAGTTTTCTGTCCCTAGAAAAAAATGTTTTTTTAAAGCACACTATAGCACAAGGAGAATTCCCTCACTGTCCTTCCCTGTCCCTAGAAACAAGGATTCGCACAGTAAAAGACACTGACACTCTCCCTACCTATAGTTTTCTGTCCCTAGAAAAAATGTTTTTTTAAAGCACACTATAGCACAAGGAGAATTCCCTCACTGTCCTTCCCTGTCCCTAGAAACAAGGATTCGCACAGTAAAAGACACTGACACTCTCCCTACCTATAGTTTTCTGTCCCTAGAAAAAATGTTTTTTTAAAGCACACTATAGCACAAGGAGAATTCCCTCACTGTCCTTCCCTGTCCCTAGAAACAAGGATTCGCACAGTAAAAGACACTGACACTCTCCCTACCTATAGTTTTCTGTCCCTAGAAAAAATGTTTTTTTAAAGCACACTATAGCACAAGGAGAATTTCACTCACTTTCCTTCTTTGTCCCTAGAAACAAGGTTTATCACAGTGAAAGAAACTGACACTCTTCCTTCCTATAGTTTTCTGTCCCTAGAAAAAAATGTTTTTTTTAAAGCACACTATAGCACAAGGAGAATTCCCTCACTGTCCTTCCCTGTCCCTAGAAACAAGGATTCGCACAGTAAAAGACACTGACACTCTCCCTGCCTATAGTTTTCTGTCCCTAGAAAAAATGTTTTTTTAAAGCACACTATAGCACAAGGAGAATTCCCTCACTGTCCTTCCCTGTCCCTAGAAACAAGGATTCACACAGTAAAAGACACTGACACTCTCCCTACCTATAGTTTTCTGTCCCTAGAAAAAATGTTTTTTTAAAGCACACTATAGCACAAGGAGAATTCCCTCACTGTCCTTCCCTGTCCCTAGAAACAAGGATTTGCACAGTAAAAGACACTGACACTCTCCCTACCTATAGTTTTCTGTCCCTAGAAAAAATGTTTTTTTAAAGCACACTATAGCACAAGGAGAATTCCCTCACTGTCCTTCCCTGTCCCTAGAAACAAGGATTCGCACAGTAAAAGACACTGACACTCTCCCTACCTATAGTTTTCTGTCCCTAGAAAAAATGTTTTTTTAAAGCACACTATAGCACAAGGAGAATTTCACTCACTTTCCTTCTTTGTCCCTAGAAACAAGGTTTATCACAGTGAAAGAAACTGACACTCTTCCTTCCTATAGTTTTCTGTCCCTAGAAAAAAATTTTTTTTTAAAGCACACTATAGCACAAGGAGAATTCCCTCACTGTCCTTCCCTGTCCCTAGAAACAAGGATTCGCACAGTAAAAGACACTGACACTCTCCCTACCTATAGTTTTCTGTCCCTAGAAAAAATGTTTTTTTAAAGCACACTATAGCACAAGGAGAATTCCCTCACTGTCCTTCCCTGTCCCTAGAAACAAGGATTCGCACAGTAAAAGACACTGACACTCTCCCTACCTATAGTTTTCTGTCCCTAGAAAAAAATGTTTTTTTTAAAGCACACTATAGCACAAGGAGAATTCCCTCACTGTCCTTCCCTGTCCCTAGAAACAAGGATTCGCACAGTAAAAGACACTGACACTCTCCCTACCTATAGTTTTCTGTCCCTAGAAAAAATGTTTTTTTAAAGCACACTATAGCACAAGGAGAATTCCCTCACTGTCCTTCCCTGTCCCTAGAAACAAGGATTCACACAGTAAAAGACACTGACACTCTCCCTACCTATAGTTTTCTGTCCCTAGAAAAAATGTTTTTTTAAAGCACACTATAGCACAAGGAGAATTCCCTCACTGTCCTTCCCTGTCCCTAGAAACAAGGATTCGCACAGTAAAAGACACTGACACTCTCCCTACCTATAGTTTTCTGTCCCTAGAAAAAATGTTTTTTTAAAGCACACTATAGCACAAGGAGAATTCCCTCACTGTCCTTCCCTGTCCCTAGAAACAAGGATTCGCACAGTAAAACACACTGACACTCTCCCTACCTATCCTTCTCTTTCCCTAAACTAAAGGAATCCAGGTTAAGCAAGAAAAAAATAAATGTCACTGTCCCTGCCTATGTTTCTCTTTCCCTGCTCCGGAACACACTACACTAGGCCGCCGTGCTGGCGGCCTTTTATAGTGTGGGGCGTGTACTAAACACCCTCAGCAATAATTGGCCACAGGCATCCTGCCTGTGGCCAATCATTGCTCTCCTCGCTGCCGGCGCTGTGATTGGCCAAGCATGCAGGGTCACAGTGCATGCTTGGCCAATCACAGCGCCTGGATGACACTGCGATGGCGTAGTGCATTGTGGGCCGTTCGCGTCGCTCGAATTTGGCGCGAACGGCCCAAATCGTTCGATCTTCGTCGAACGATCGAACAGCCGATGTTCGAGTCGAACGTATGTTCGACTCGAACACGAAGCTCATCCCTACTCATGAGTATGTTTTCAGCTACAAATTTTCCTGGAAGAGCCTTTTGATAGAACGTCTGAACAATACCCTGTTTTTTTTATTTGGGTTTTTTTCTTCCCACTCTCTTTTCCTATGAATCAAGGACAGACTTTGGGGTAGAATTAGTGTAGGGACGCATGAAGAATGAAGGAGCACCAAGTGTCACTACCGCAGCGCTGTCACCAGGTGGCAGTGTTGTGCAACGTTTGTTTTTCTACACACTTTTACACCACACTCGTTGGAGCAAATGGGTCCCTCGGCTGGTGGAACCATTCATTCCAAATTTTCACATGATGTTAGGATGTTGTCTGTTTTTTGTTTCCCTTCTGCAGGAGATTCGTCGGTCAAGACTACTGAGTATGGGGTGGTTCTTAGACAGTGACAGGAGGGATTGTATATGTGTACATGATAGATGTTTTATACAAAGGTTTTATTGTTTTATGGTTCCCTTTCCCCTTGAGCAGGTCTTGGCACACACGGGATTCAAAATTTTTAGGGATAGCCTCTGAGGCTCGCTCCATGTCATCACTCCTTGGGAGACATGGGGTTGCACCAGACGCTGGGGACCAGCGTCAAATCACAGGGGGGAGTATGTAGCGGGGTCTTTAAATTTAGTTGGGGTACACCTGGGGGTAGTGTGACCCAGGTGTGTAATTGTGAAGGTTCTGGACCCCTTTTTGTAATTCGTGGAGGATTGGGTGGTGTAATATTCTCCTTGGCCTGTGGGTGGCGGGGTACCTACAGGCTCAAGGTAGAATCACTGCCGCAGTGCTACCCTTTTTGTCCCTTTCCGGAGATGGTACGGCTGGGGCGGGGAACCCGCCGTGGTGTTGAAGGGAGGAGATAAAAGGGGGAGACGCCCTCGCCACGAGGTCTTCGAGGATTTTCTCTTCACGCACCCAGGCACCTTAGGCCTGGGTGCGGGCGGTTAAAGGTTCCGGCCCAGGCGCCCTAGGCCTGACCGGAATGAAGTTGGGGTCCATCCCAGGCACCTTCAGCCTGGGGTGAGGTACTATATCGTAGGCCTGGGGCCCAGTAACTTCGACTGGGTCCCGCGAGGGCGAAGTGATCCGAGGGTGCCGCCTTGCGAGGGGACCCGCATCTGAGGTGAGGAGGCCGGGGAGGTCACCCGTCCGGAGATTCCGGAGCAGCATCAACCCGGTGACGGATGGGCCTCTGGTAACTCCCTTAGAGGGACATCTTCCCCTGATAGGGGCCGCAACGCAGCGAAGGTACTCCCATCTGTGTTCTATGGAGTTGCTGGTAGAGACTCACAAGTTCTATGTTCTGTGCTAAGCAAAGCTGCGATAACCCCTGGTGAAACCACAGGGGTTTAGATTGAAATCAGGATAGTGCCTCGGCCTGCTCATCCCACCGTTTGCATTATGTTATGGGTCGCGACTCGCAACTAATCGGCTGTGAAAGAACTGTTTGTTGTGGAAGTATAATAAACAAGTGTTGGACCCTGCATCGGTGTATGGACTCTGGTTAATGGGAGCAAGGGAGGTTTCAGCATAGCAGGACTGAGCTTCATAACTAACACACATTGGCCCGAGGAATGTACTGATACTGGCCTTCACCTCACCCACAGCTATGGGGAGGACATGGGCCGTAGCGCATCTCACCCTGTCATGTGACATACCCCTAGAAAAAGGAGATGGGGTGAGGCCGCTACAGTAAAAAATTGTAAAAAAAAAAAACACACAAACACCTTGGAAAAGTCCTTTATTAAAAAAAAACAAAAAAACATTCCAGCGATGAAATCCAGTGTCCCGCGGCGATCCGATGTCCAGCGCTGTCCATCATTGGCTGAGCCTGAGCGAACCTGATGGGGAACTTCCTCCGCAGTCTATTAAATGTATAGACCCGCCCCTTCTAAAGTTCCCCATCAGGTCCGCTCAGCCAATGAATACGTGTAAGGCTAAGCGGACCAGATGCGGAACGTGAGAAGGGGCGGGTATATTCATGTATTACACAGTGAAGGAAGTTCCCCATCAGGTCCGCTCAGGCCAATGACGTAGGCGAGTCTGACATACCGAGGGGGCGGACCTGATGGGGAACTTCCTTCACTGTGTAATACATGAATAGACCCGCCCCTTCTCATGTTCCGCATCAGGTCCTCAGCCTTACACCTATTTATTGGCTGAGCGGACCTGATGGGGAACTTTAGAAGGGGCGGGTCTATTCATGTATTACACAGTGAAGGAAGTTCCCCATCAGGTCGGCTCAGGCTCCGCCAATGACGGACAGCGCTGGACATCGGATCGCCGAGGGACACTGGATTTCATCGCTGTAATGTTTTTTTTTTTTTTTAATAAAGGACTTTTCCAAGGTGTTTTGTGTGTTTTTTTTAAAAAATTTTTACACTTTCTTCGTGAAATGGTAGGGTTACAATGTTTCCCTTACCAATTCACATGGGGGGGGGGGGGGGGTTCGATAAGCCCCCTGCCCGCAGACCCCCACAACCACCGGGCAAGGGTTGTGGGGATGAGGCCCTTGTCCCCATCAACATGGGGACATCCTCCCCATGTTGAGGGCATGTGGCCTGGTACGGTTCAGGAGAGGGGGGGCCGCTCTCTCGTCCCCCCCTCTTTTCCTGCGGCCTGCCAGGTTGCGTGCTAGGATAAGGGTCTGGTATGCATTTTTGGGGGGACTCCACGCCAATTTTTTTTAAATTTGGGGTGGAGTTCCCCTTAAAATCCATGCCAGATCTGAAGGGCCTGGTATGGATATTTGGGGGAACCGCACGCATTTTTTTTTTTAATTTGCCGCAGGGTTCCCCTTAATATCTATACCAGACCTGAAGGGCCTGGTAATTGAATTTGGGGGGAGCCCCACGCTTTTTTTTTCTTTTTTATCAATGACTTTTCTATGTATTGCCGGGAGCCGACAATTCATTAATAGCCGCGAGTGAGTTTTAAATTACTTTTTTTCCTTCAGAAATGACATTTTGTGCAGGGACAGTTCTAAGCACGGGAAACAAGCGCCACTTTACATGCATATCATACACACCCCCCAGGTACGAAATTTAAAGGAATATTTCACTTTTAGTGTTTCACTTTAAGCATTATTAAAATCACTGCTCCCAAAAAACGGCCGTTTTTAAAACTTTTATTTGCATTGATACATGTCCCCTGGGGCAGAACCCGGGTCCCCAAACACTTTTTATGACAATAACTTGCATATAAGCCTTTATAATTAGCACTTTAGATTTCTCCCATAGATATTTCGAATTTGCTGCGAACACCCCCAATTTGTTCGCTGTTCGGCGAACGGGCGAACAGGCAATGTTCGAGTCGAACATGAGTTCGACTCGAACTCGAAGCTCATCCCTAATGGTGTGTAGGCAAGATTGAGGGAAGTCAGCTTCATCGGATTTCCGATGGAAAAATCCATCGGATTAGAATCCATAGTAAATTCAATCGTGTTTACAGAGCTTAACTCTAAATTTAAATAGTCTCCACAGTAGGAGCACATGTATGCTGATGGATAGATGACTTGGAGGGAGCCCAACCCTCCTTAAAGGCGCAGGAACACACTAAACTCCCAGCACATTGCACAATGGTCACTGCCCCCACCTATAACTGGTCTTCACAGCAAGGAACACTGGAAGGGCAAACGCATGTCAAATAAACTACTCTGATGAGTTGTGGGAACTCTGACAGGAAGGGGGGCTTCCAAAGTGATGAGGGCACTACATTGTGATGAGGGGCTCCTGTTGCAATGGGGTGATTCTGATGTGAGGGGGGATCCTCTGATTTGATGGGGGCCCTTTGACATGATGGGAGGACTTTGACATGAAGTAGGGACTCCAATGTGATGGGGGACCTCTAACGTGAAGGCGAGGTCTCTGGTGTGTTAATTTCATTAAGGCAGGTGTGCATTTTTCCAGTTTCAGGTTTCCCATTGATAAGTAGCATTTATATTTTTTACATTTTAGACTGGGGTGCCTCGCCATTTTGCATACTTGTAGATGGTGCTGCAACTGAAAAAAGGTTGAGAAATGTAGTGGGTTGCATTTAAGGCTTTCAGGCTGCTGAGGCTTTTTTAAAGCCTGAAGGCTTTACAGACAAATGAGTCTGGGTGACACCAGGAAATTCATAATTATCAATGTAGGGGGTTGTATTTGGGTTTTTAAAGCTGTGTTGAGGAAATACTGATATGCATAAGCCCAAAGGCTAGAGTGACAAGAGCGATGTTGGTGACCAAGTCACCTAAAAGGCTGTACCATGATTCTGATTTTAAGGAAGGGGCACTAGGCAGCTAATTGATACAGTGTGCAAAGTTGGGAAAGCACCAGTGGTAGAGCCCTATGAGGAAAGCTCAATAGTCAGGCAACCTCACCATTACCAGTTCGGTAGGTTGCAATCAGGGGGCTTTCAAAGCAACGCCCAGGAAATAGCCACATATTGAAGCCCAAAAACTGGGTCATTCCATAGGTTGTGCCATGGCTCAGGACATGCAGACATGCAGGACGTGCCACTTGTAGAGTAGAGTGTCTATGAACTGGCCATATGAGTCCTCAGAGACTGTGCGACAGTATAAATGGTGCCATGACTGTGAGCCTGGAGAATTATCTGTGGCTAACCAATACAAGACCCAAAACGTTCAGGAAGCCCCACTGGAAGAACCAAGAGCAGAATGTGACATTCCAGAGAGGCCCCACTATGTTCGGTCCAGTGGTATCCCGGTATGGCCTCTAAGACAGCACCATGGATAAGCAAATCCATAAGGCTGCTATGAGGAAATTAGCTCAAACCGCATATATGAGGTCTTCATTGAAGAAGAAAAAAGCCCTGATGAAATAAATAACTTGACTGAAGAGAACAAAACTTGCAGAAAAAAATTCAAAGTAGAGTTTTCCACAGCAGAGCTGAGAAAAGGGCATCCAACCTCCTAGGACACTAGCTAAAAACATTTTATAGGGACTGGCCTAACAGTTTTTTCTTTGCCAATGTCCAAACCTCCTGTAGGTGTCCGTATAACCAGCACATCATAGACTATTCTACATTCATGTGTCTCTCAATTTATAATAAAGAAAGTTTGGAGTTAAGTGATACCCGTTACTGGCTAACTAGATGCAAACTTTCTGGATGCCTAAGATTTATTCTTCAGACTCAAAACAATCATATAAAGACTGAAAAGGGATCTATGACATCCTGAATGCACTATTAATAAATTAACCACTTCCCGACCGCGTCATGTACAAAAGACGTCCACAGCGCGGTCGAGTTATCCTGAGTGGACGTCCCAGGGACGTCCTCACAGAATCTTGCTCCCGCGCGCCCCCTGGGGCGCGCTCCAGGATATGTCCGTGACCGCCGGGTCCGGAAGACCCGGCGCATCACGGATCACGGTAGATGGCCGCTAATCGCGGCCGTTTACCACGTGATCGCTCCGTCAAATGACGGAGCGATCACTTGTAAACAGACCGGCGTCATTTGATGACGCCGGTTCCTCCCTCCCCTCTCTGTACCGATCGGTACAGTGTGAGAGGAGAGGGGAGGGAGCGGATCATGTCCGCTCCCTCCCCCATGTCAGCTGTGGGCTGGATCTGTGACAATTGCAGTCACAGATCCAGCCATCCATCCATCCCTGCTCAGCCATCCCTGTGCAATACTCTGCCAATACTCTGCAATACTCTGCCAATACTCTGCAATACACCCTGTGCAATACTCTGCAATACACCCTGTGCAATACTCTGCAACACACCCTGTGCAATACTCTGCAACACACCCTGTGCAATACTCTGCAACACACCCTGTGCAATACTCTGCAACACACCCTGTGCAATACTCTGCAACACACCCTGTGCAATACTCTGCAACACACCCTGCCAATACTCTGCAATACACCCTGCCAATACTCTGCAATACACCCTGCCAATACTCTGCAATACACCCTGCCAATACTCTGCAATACCCTGTGCAATACTCTGCAATACACCCTGTGCAATACTCTGCAATACACCCTGTGCAATACTCTGCAATACACCCTGTGCAATACTCTGCAATACACCCTGTGCAATACTCTGCAATACCCTGTGCAATACTCTGCAATACCCTGTGCAATACTCTGCAATACCCTGTGCAATACCCTGCCCATACTCTGCAATACCCTGTGCAATACCCTGCCCATACCCTGCCATACTCCGCAATACTCCACAATACACGGCAATACCCGGCAATACTCCACAATACCCGGCAATACTCCACAATACCCGGCAATACTCCACAATACCCTGCAATACTCGGCAATACCCCGCAATACTCGGCAATACTCGGCAATACTCCTCAATACCCGGCAATACTCCTCAATACCCGGCAATACTCCTCAATACCCGGCAATACTCCTCAATAACCACTTCCCGCCCGCCGGCCGTTATATGACGTCCTTGATTTTGTGCGGAGATATCTGAATGATGGGAGCAGCTACAGGCATCATTCAGATATTCGCTTTTTCAGCTGGCGATTCCCTACACCATAACAACAATCATAGCGGCTGTTCCACCGCTTGATCGCTCTTACGGAAGGTGAGAGGGGATGCCCCCCCTCCCGCTGCCCTCCGGTACTTCTACCGACTCACCGCTACGATCAAAGCCAAGATTGTTTTTTTTTTTGTTTGTTTTTTCAGGCTTCCCAGCCTAGAGGTGGGATGTGGGGTCTTATTGACCCCATATCTCACTGTAAAGAGGACCTGTCATGCCATATTTCTATTACAAGGGATGTTTACATTCCTTGTAATAGGAATAAAAGTGATCCAAAAAAAATTTGGGGCGGAAAAACATGTCAAACTAAAATAAATAAAGTAAAATGAACAATAAAATATATATATTTTTTTTAAAGCGCCCCTGCCCCCGCGAGCTCGCATGCAGAAGTGAACGCATACGTAAGCCCCGCCCACATATGAAAACGGTGTTCAAACCACACAAGTGAGGTATCGTTGCGAACGTTAGAGCGAGAGCAATAATTTTGACCCTAGACCTCCTCTGTAACTCAAAACATATAACCAGTAAAAATATTTAAAGCATTGCCTATGGGGATTTTTAAGTAGCGAAGTTTGGCGCCATTCCACGAGCGTGTGCAATTTTGAAGGGTGACATGTTAGGTATCTATTTACTCGGCGTAACTTCATCTTTCACATTATGCAAAAACATTGGGCTAACCTTACTGTTTTTTTTTTCTTTTAGGCACAAAACAGTTTTTTTTCCGTAAAAAACGCGTTAGAAAAATTTCTGCGCAAATACCGTGCAAGATAAAAAGTTGCAATGACCACCATTATATTCTTTAAGGTCTTTGCTAAAAAAACATATATAATGTTTTGGGGTTCTATGTAATTTTATAGCAAATAAATGATGATTTTTACATGTAGGAGAGAAATGTCAGAATTGGCCTGGGTGCTCCAGAACGCCTGAAGGTGCTCCCTGCATGTTGGGCCTCTCTATGTGGCCACGCTGTGTAAAAGTCTCACACATGTGGTATCGCCATACTCAGGAGTAATAGCAGAATGGGTTTTGGGGTGTAATTTGTGGTATGCATATGCTGTGTGTGAGAAATAACCTGCTAATATGACAATTTTGTGGGAAAAAAAAAAAAGAAAAAAAAATCTTGATTTTTGCAAAGAATTGTGGGAAAAAATGACAACTTCAAAAAACTCACAATGACTCTTTCTAAATACCTTGGAATGTCTTCTTTCCAAAAAGGGGTCATTTGGGGGGTATTTGTACTTTTCTGGCATGTTAGGGTCTCAAGAAATGAGATCGGCCGTCAGTACTTCAGGTGTGATCAATTTTCAGATATTGGCACCATAGCTTGTGGACTCTATAACTTTCACAAAGACCAAAAAATATCCACCAATTTGTACTTATTTTTACCAAAGATATGTAGCAGTATAAATTTTGGCCAAAATGTATGAAGAAAAAATACTAATTTGCAAAATTTTATAACGGAAACCAAGAAAAATTCATTTTTTTACAAAATTTTCAGTCTTTTTTCTCTTATAGCGCAAAAAATAAAAAACCCAACAGTGATTAAATACCACCAAAAGAAAGCTCTATTTGTGTGAAAAAAAGGACAAAAATTTCATATGGGTACAGTGTTGTATGACTGAGTAATTGTCATTCAAAATGTGAGAGCACCGAAAGCTGAAAATTCGTCTGGTTAGGAAGGGGGTTTAAGTGCCCAGTTGTCAAGTGGTTAAGTTAGCCAGTAAAGGGTTGCACTAAAAGCTGAACTCCAGGAATCCAGACATGTTGGAAATTACTTGGCTTACTATGACTTAAGTCCAACAAGGTGCATGTCACCTCTCTTATCTCTTTAATTTACATTTGACAGTTTTGCTGTGCTTCAGTAGTACAACTATCAATACACTCCCAGGGCTTTGACAGGAGAGATGCTGTCTTCTTGTAAACAACCCCCCCCCATTCACAGAAGCCTTTGTATTTTGTGAGTTAATTTACAAATTTACAAAGGTCTCTGTGATTAGACAGGAAGAGTGGAGGAGTGGACACAGCAGCTGCATGCTACTATGCAGCTGCAGGAGCTGAGACCAGAAGGTCCAGCATTCGAGTACCAGAGTTATAGCCATAGCTATGCTCCCAGCGCTCTGTAAAATTTGTCAATTGTAAATTAAAGTGATAAGTCCACGAGGTTGCATGCACCTCATTGGATTTAACTTATAGGATGCCGGCACATCTTACAAACTGGCTGAATTCCTGGGATTCAGCATTAAATTACAAACTTGCATTTGTATAAAGCCTGACGAAAAAAATCTATAGCATCCTGAAAGCTTGCATCTTGAATAACTTAAAGTAGATGTAAACCCACTCTCATCCTTTCTAAACTACTGCCATAGTGCTGATCTATAAGCATATAGATGCCTCCTGCATGTATCCTTATCTGTCAAATGTCTCCCCTCTGTCTGTTATAAGAACTGAACAACTGCAGATTCTGTGGGTGGATCTGTTGTCTGGAGCTCGGTGGGTGGAGTCGTGATGTCAGCAGGGCTGGTGCAAGGATTTTTGACACCCTAGGTGAAACCTCATTTTGCCGCGCCCCTTGGCTCCACCCCTAACCCCACCCCCTTTGCCCTGCCCATGTATACCCCACCTTTCTAATGAAGCGCCCATCAAATGCAGCCTCACCAGCGCCCATCAAATGCAGCCTCACCAGCGCCCATCAAATGCAGCCTCACCAGTGCCCATCAATGCAGCCTCACCAGCGCCCATCAATGCAGCCTCACCAGCGCCCATCAATGAATGTTTGCTTGCTTCCATTCATTTGGGAGTCTGGACACAGACACAGCCCCCTGCCAGGCGCTGCGCCTCTGACACTATCTGTGAATGGTGCGGTGGCTGATGCTGAGACTTGCTTGCTGCAAAGAGAAGAGAGTAGGAACACCAGTGGCCGGGCACCCTAGGCTGCCTAGTTTGCCTAGTGGTAGCACCGGCCCTGTTCTCACCTGTGCCCATTAAATACAGCCTCATCCAGCACCCATCAATTCTGCTTCACCAGTGGCAATCCATGCAACCTCACCTGTTCCCATCAAATGCCATCTCACATGTGCCCATCAATGCCGCTTCACCTCACCACTGCCAATTAGGGATGAGCTCAGGCGTGTTCGCATTGAACACGTGGCACTGACGGAACCGCGCTGCGCTAATCACAGGCAGGGAGACATTTCCCGATCTCTGCAGCCGAACATCGGGACAATCTCTCCCTGCCTGTGATTAGCGCAGCGCGGGTGCCGACTTCCTTGGCGGGCTCTGCACGTGTTCAATGCGAACACGCCTGAGCTCATCCCTACTGCCAATCAATGCAGCTTTACAGGGGGGGGGGGCATTTGGCAGACCAGGTAATATACATATACACACACATTTTAAAATTCCATGTCATTGTCATCACATCACATATACTGTACAATCTCATTAACTCAGAGAGAAAGCAACAGTTTTTACTCACCACACCAGTGTCAACAGGTGATGGCCTTGGGCTCAGCAAACTTCCGACAACGTGAACGATGTACCTGCCTGCTGCTTCTGTGTCAGTGCCTCTTTCAGGCTCCACCTGTCCCCAAGCCCGGAGAGCCACCGCTATATCCCATGATTCATGTACTACTCTGCACCAGTGACACAGCCAGGAGGGGGCAGGGGGGGGGCGGAGTGCTGCTGGACATGGACACAGGACACTGTAGAGCAGAGAGAAAGCGGCCTCAGTGCTAGACACATGTCAGAGTGTAAGACGGAGAGCGGGGAGGGGGGGTGGGCTGCTGCCTGAACACATCACAGAGCGGAGAGGGGGATTGCTGGACACACGTCGGAGAGCGCCCTGGGGGGGAGGGGTTTCTGGACTGGACACTTGTGACATCATGATATCAGGGCAGAGTGGGGGGATACACATTAGAGCGGAGGGCTGAGTGGTTGCAGGACTGTACACATGATGTCAGAGCAGAGAGCCGCGCGGGGGGCGGCGCCACTGCTTGACACACGTCAGAATGGCCGCTGCCTGGTGGATAGTTTAAAACTCTGTGGACAGTGCAGGACAGGAGTAGAAAAACCAGCGGCCGGGCGCCCTAGGCGGTTACCTAGTCCGCCTAGTGGTAGCACCGGCCCTGGATGTCAGTAGACTCCCCGTCCACCTCTACACTCCCCTTGTCAACATGCATTTTCTCTTGTATATTCCTTCTGCTATGATCACTAATATCCAGTCAAAGTCCAGAAAAGTAACCACATGACTTCAGAAAAGGAGTGGGGGTGGGAATTAAAAAATAATGCCTGTCTAAAGCTAGTGCACGAGATATGTAAATAACCTGTCACTCAAAGAAAGGGGGCGGAACGGACAAAGGGTTTTTCTCTGTTTGTCCGTTTTATCTCACTGAACAATAAAAGAGGATTGCTCAGAGCTGGATTAACTCTTTGTGGCAAGACCTGGCACAAATGATAGGAAATCTTATACTTTACATTGTGACAGCAAAATAAAAAAAAAAAAAAAAAATCGGGTTTACATCCACTTTAAGTTAGCCAATAAAAGGTATCACTTAAAGTACAAACTTTCTGCATTATTCAAATGGCTAACACAGTACTACTGCTATATTGGCAAGAAACAACTTGTAACTGATGTAGAATAAAAAAAAGAAGCAGACAAAACTTGCAATTTATTGATCAAATAAACCAACAAAATTACAAATAGCAAAGCCATCAATTATGCTTCCAATTTAACATTTCTTTTAAAGTACTGGAAATAATGTTCTTGATCTCCTCGGTCCTCAGACAGTATATGAAAGGGTTGACTAAATGTGGCAGATAGGATTGCAAGACAATGAGGAAGACCCCCAGGTCAGGACTGAGGACCAATTTTAGATAACTGGCTTGGTAGACAAAGACCCGCGGGACATAAAACAGGGCATTGACAAATAAGTGTGTAACACATGTATGAAACACCTTTCTCCAGCCACTCCAATGTTTCAATGAAAGGACAGAAAGCAAGATTGCGACATAGGATAAAATGATGAGGGCTAGAGTCCCAAAAAGCACCACCAAGCCAACAGTGGAAAGAACTTCTCTAGTAGAGGTAACATTGGCGCAAGCCAAGCGCAAGATGTTTGAGCTGCTGCAGTAGAAGCTTACGACCTTATTCGAACCACAGAATGGATATTTTGCAATTATTATGGTGTCTAATAAGATAATATCTGAGCAGAACCACATAGAACTGCAGACATACATGGTCAATTTGTAGGTAATTGAAGATGAATACCTCAGTGGATTGCAGATAGCAACGTACCGGTCGAACGCCATCAATGTGAGGATTAGAGAGTCCATTATAGCCAGCCAGTGGACCAGATGCATTTGCACAAAGCAGGCGAGGAAAGATATTTTTCCGCCGTCTAACCAATACTTGCTAATCATTTTAGGCAAGGTAGCCGTGTCGAAGAGAAAGGCAGAAAATGCTAAGTTAGCGATTAGAAGGTACATAGGCTTGTGCAGCTTCTCCTTTAGGATGATCAAAATGAAAACAGTGCCATTGGTGATAAACATTATGTTGTACATAATAAATAAAAGGAATGACATTAACATATAGAAATTCTGAGAGACTCCTGGGAAACCAGTAAGTTCAAATTCAAAATTAACAGTTTGGTTGTCCATAGAGCAGACAGGGTCTTTATCTGCAGGGGTTGGGCAGCTGTCAGTGGAGAAACCCTGTAGAGATAATAGAAGATAGACAGAAGATAAACCATGAGTACGTCAACACTACAGTACATGGTCAAAAGTATATCAAACCTTCCTCCAGTTGATGGAGTTCAAGTGTTTCAAGTACAGTAGTACCTTGGATTACGAGCATAATCCGTTCCAGCAGCATGCTTGTAATCCAAAGCACTCATATTTCAAAGCGAGTTTCCCCATAGGAATCAATGGAACATCAGATAATTGGTTCCACAGTCACTGCTGGTGTATGCAGTACTGTAGGTGGCCAGAGGTGCGGGAGCCCTCGAAAACCATCGGAGACACTCAGAGACGCTCAGAGACACTCGGGAACCAAGTGTCTCCGAGCGTCCTTGATCGTCTCCGAGTGTCTCCAAGCGTCACAGGCGCCCTTGCTCCTCTGGCCAAATGCAGTACTGCACACCCCAGTGGCTTGAATCCTGCTCGTCTTGCAAAACAATGCTCGCAAACCAAGTCAGGATTTTTTTTTTTAAATAGTTTGTATTGCGAAACGCTTTATATTCCACGTTACTCGAAATCCGAGGTTTCACTTTACTGGTAATACTACATCATGCAAAGACATTGTAGAGAACAAAAGATAAACCACTAGTAGCTCTCCATTATATGGGAAAAACTATCTGGACTCCCCTCCAAACTATGGAGTTCAAGTGTTCTCTCTGAAGGGTACTGCTAATACTAAATCATACAAAGACCTTGTGGTGTCAGTTTGGGGAAGACTCTTTTCAGCATAAGTGTGCCCATGTGTACAAAGCCAGCTCCATAAAGACATGGTGTGACCAGTTTGGTGTGGTAGAACTTGAGTGTCCTACATAAAACACAGAGCCCTGACCTCATCTCTCCCAAACACCTATGGGATGAATTTGCTGTTGATTGGTAGCCAGGTCTTCTTCTGCAACATCAGTACCTGAACCCACAAATAGGCACAAATTCCCACAGACACTCTGCAAAACTCCTGGAAGGACTTTCCAGTAGAAGAGACAATGTTATAGCTACAAAGGGAGACCTTTCAGCTCCATATTTATGCCCATTGTTTTGGAATGGGGTGTCCAGCAAACTAATATGGGTGTGATGACCAATTGTCTACATTGTAATAGAGTAGTGGGGGTTTGTCAGGGACTTTAACAAAGCCATGTCCTGGTAAGGTCATGTATTTCCATCCCCTGGGGACTTTGAATGAAACCATGGCCTGGTGAAGTCATGTGTTTCCATCCCTATTAAATTCAATTATCTACATTTGTGTAGTTCTAAACAAACCTTTAAGAAATCCTCTTAGATTCTGCAATAAAGAAACATACAGACGATAGGCACTTATACCTTGGGGCAGCAGGATCAGGTGCTGGCATCTTAGTGTAGCGGGGTATTGCCCTTTAATCCCTCAGAGACTACATTACCCAGTACACTTTAAGGCACCCAGACTTTATAAGGGAGAGGCGGGGCTCAGTCTTTCTCTTTGGACACCGCCCGCCCAGAAAGTTGAACTGCTGCTTGAGCTCCTGTGACTTTAGGCCAGAAGCCTGGGCCTTTTCTCCAAAGAACCTTCCGCGTGCACCGAGGAACCTGAGGGACGTCTCTCCTTTGATACTGCACCTTTGCCAGGAGGACCGAAGACCCGGATGTCGAGGGATCGGTGTACTTAGACACCGCAGCGGAAGAAACGGACGTGGACTGGTCCGGTTGCGTGAGAGAGCACCTGCTCATAGACAGACACAGTATTCCTGTTACACTGGTGGATTACAAATTCTATTCTTCAAGTGCACCACCGTTGCTAGCGAAGATTTCCCTACAGAACTTCCACTTAGTTCATTCAGGCCTGACTGTGTAGCGTAGACATTCCTGGGCGCCATATTGTCCATGAGGGGAAATACCTGCAAAGGGGACTATTAGAGTTGCATAGCATTGTATACTTGTCTGCTCGTTTAAACATTGTTTATCGCAGGGCTCTGCACATGACATGTACACTCCTGTTTTATTGCTTACCCACTAATCTAAGTAAACATACAAGGGTTAAGTGTATTGGTGTCTGTGTTCTTTACTTTACAGAAGAGATAGGTAAAGGAAGTTTTAAAATATCACTGTGTGTTCTTGTCATAGGATTGTGCTGTAAGTTACAGGCCTCACAATCCTATCATCCCCTACTAACTGTGTCAAGGGAGGTTAGAGCCGATTGCCAGGGGTTGACAGCGGTGCACTACATGGCCCAAAATCATACAGGCAGCCCTCTTAACTGGGGGTATCGCTACACGTGGGGGCTCGGGTCCGGGATTCCTATATACTGCACGCTGCAATCAAGCCGGTCAGAAGTACCAGCATGGACCCGCCAGCAATAACACAGTGGTGCACAGCGGTTGGCGCAGATTCAACCGAGGCGGTAGTTATTGAACTCTGGCAAGAAAACGAGATAAAGCAGCTCATAATGTCGTTGTCTCCAAATCAAAAGGCATGGGTGATGGATATAAAGCCAGATATCTCGTGTACATACGCACTAGTGGAATGGAGAGGAGAAGTTCCGGAAGATTTTATCAGAACATAAAGGCCATAGATAACCAGATATACTGCATAGTGCATACGAGGGCTGTGAAGAAGGAATCTCCAAAAATCTCTCCGCCATCATCCCCGCTACTCTTCCCCAAAATGGAAAGCAGTCGGGATATGATAGCCCCGGGGACACCACTGGCAGCCATAGGGCCGGAACTATTGAATGCTCTGGGAGACTTTGTCACTAAGTGCCAGAAGAGCAACACGGTACATGTGGAAGCCGGGTACCGGAAGCTCCGGATCTTTTCAGGAAAGCTACCTGTGCCTTCCGGGGAAGAAGACTTCGACACCTGGATTGAACAGGCAATGCAGGCAGTAGAAGGATGGGAAGTACCAGAAGCGCAGAAGAAGCAGCTCATCAGTGAAAGTTTGGAGGGCGCTGCTGCTGAGGCTGTGAAGAATCTTAGGTTCAGCAATGCTGCTTGTACTGCATATGACTATCTGGCTATGTTGCAGGAGGAATTTGGCCAGCTGGAGAAGGTGACTGAACTAATGTACCAATTCGAGCATACCCTCAAACAGCCGGGAGAGAAATTATCTGAATATGTCCGGAGGTTAAACAGAATGCTGTGCCAAATTGTACTCAAAAAGGGAATGCTGCCCCAAGTTATAGATGCAACTAGGATGAAGCAGATCCTGAGGGGAGCTCTACGTTTGGATCCAGTTTGGCTCCACTTGAAGACCTCTGAAGGAGTCATGGATTTGAGTTACCCAGACCTTGTGCGGATCATAAGGGACAAAGAAGCCCTGTTGAAGGACCAACAGGCGGTTGAGAAAATCACTCCTCCCCCCTCAGTGGGAGTCAGAACAGCAGTAGCCACTGAACGGGACTTAGAAGTGGAGACCTTAAAGTCCCAGATGACTCAAGTGCTGGACTTATTGACCTCTCTACTGGCCAAGAACTCAGGAGCCAAAGAGCAAGAGGAGATTAGGACGGAACCACGCCAGAGTGTTTCCACTCCAACATCCCCACAGGGAAGAAGAGAAACTGTCTGTTTCAACTGTGGAGGAGTTGGCCATTTCGGAAGAGTGTGCCCCAATCCAAGGAAGGACCAAGGCACTTACCACCAGCCGGCGGAAAACTTTAGAGGGCCCCGGTGAAGGAGTCAGCCGGGCGCCCACTATTTACAGAAAGCTCCAAAAAGATCCAAAAGCCAGAGGAGGGAAAGGGAAAGAGAAACAATGCCCCTCCTAAAATACTCAATGCCACTTGTCAGGAGTTGAAATCTAATAATCTAAGGGAAATCAATGCATACCAGGCCCAACAAGGGTTGAGATCCAGAAAGAAATGGAAAAAAAAGAAAACCTCAAAAGGAAAGTCAAAGAGTCCAAAGAAAGAGACCCCCCCAGAAGAGTTTTCCAGCCAAGTTAATAGGGCCCTCCCGCCTAGTCCCCATTCAAGTGGAGGGAGTCTACACCAAAGCCACCCTGGACACAGGAGCTCAAGTGACCCTTTTGTATAAAGACTTTTACCAGAAACACCTGAGTGACGTGCCCCTACAAAAGCTGGAAGACTTAGAGATATGGGGAATTGGTACTCACAGGTTTCCATACGACGGTTATGTTTCAATCAGGCTGGCCTTCGATCCCTCTGTGACAAGAAAGGCAGAAGTCTTTGACGCCCTGGCAGTAGTTTGCCCTCGCCCACCAGGAGCCAACACGAGTTCCCTGATCATAGGGACCAACACTGATCTGGTCAGGAGACTGCTGACTCCTCTAGCACAGAAGCAGGGTACTTCAGGAGACAGGATCCACCCCATGCTGCAGCAGGTTTACCGGAAGTTGGTACTGGAACAGAAGGCCCCGGAAGAGGGGGTGGGGAAAGTCTGGAGACTGTCAAGGAAGGAGAAGATGTTGCAGCCTGGTGAGATGACCTGCCTGCATGCTACTGTGAAACTCTCATGGGAGCAGCCTGGCCCCTTTGTGGTCCTGGAACCAGACCCCCAAGACACCCACCCAGGGTTGGAAGTGGTCCCGTTGAGGGCATTGAAGAAGGTGAAGGGCCAAATCCCAGTGAGCATCAGGAATGTCACTAGTTCTCCCATGAAGATTCCGGTCCGGATGTTGCTGGGAAGAGTAAACCCTGTCACCCCAGTGGCCCTGTCCAACTTGGAGAAGGCTGAAGGAGGAGAACACACTCTAGAGAATCTCTGCCTAGAGACCACCACCCTACCACCAGTGTGGAAGGAGAGAGCCAAGGCCCAGCTGACTAGATGGAGAGAAATATTCTCAAAGGACGAGTTCGATGTAGGGTGTGCAAGGAGTGCCACCCATAAGATCCGTCTGCAGGAAGACAAACCTTTCCGGGAGAGGGTCCGGCGAGTTCCCCTGGCTGACTTGGAAGACTTACGTGAACAGTTGACGGAGCTTAAGAGAACTGGGGTTATTTGGGAGTCCAGAAGCCCACATGCCTCCCCTATCGTGGTAGTCAGGAAAAAGAATGGGTTGCTGAGACTTTGCATAGACTACAGGACTCTCAATAAGGAGGACCATACCCGACCAGTATACCACCCCCAGGATAGAAGATGCCTTACAGAGTCTGTCTGGAGCCAAGTGGTTCAGCGTCATGGACCTGAAGAGTTGATATTACCAAATCCCCATGCACCCTGATGACAGGGAGAAGATAGCATTTATCACCCCAGTGGGATTCTATGAGTTCAACAGGATGCCTCAGGGCCTGTCGGGGGGCCCTGCCACCTTCCAGAGATTGATGGAGAAGACAGTGGGAGACATGAATCTTATTGAAGTCCTGGTGTATGGGAAGACTCTGGAGGAGCACGAAGAAAGGCTGGAGAAAGTCCTGAAGAGACTCAGTGAAGAGGGACTTAAACTCACCAGGGAGAAGTGTCAGTTTTACCGGTCCTCAGTCCACTATCTGGGACACATAGTGTCTGAAGAGGGAGTGTCTACAAACCCTGAAAAACTGGAAGCAGTTACCTCCTGGCTCCGACCAACTACAGTGACTGAGCTCAGATCCTTTCTGGGGTTCTGCCCCTACTACCGCAGGTTTGTGGAAGGGTTTGCAAAAATTGCCAAACATCTGAATGAGTTACTGAAGACAGAAGGAGAGGAGGATGATACTGGCCCCAGGAAGCCCGGAGAGTCCGTGGAAGACCAGTGGACAGAGGAGTGTGAAGAGGCCTTCGAAATGCTGAAAAAAAGTCTGACCACTGCCCCGGTCTTGGCCTATGCTGACACCAAGAGACCATATGAACTACATGTGGATGCCAGCCATGATGGTCTGGGAGGTGTACTGTACCAGGAGTATGAAGGACAACTCAGGCCAGTCGCCTATGTAAGAAGGAGTCTAACACCAGCGGAAAAGAATTACCCCACCCACAAATTGGAGTTCCTGGCCCTGAAGTGGGCAGTTGTGGATAAACTCAAAGACTACCTGTATGGAGCGGACTTTATAGTAAAGACAGATAATAACCCACTCACCTACCTTTTCACCACAGCCAAGCTGGATGCCACTGGCCACCGTTGGTTGGCAGCCCTCTCTGGATTCAACTTTAGCCTCAAGTATAGACCGGGAACTGGAAACAGAGATGCTGATGCATTGTCCAGAAGGTCTCATGCTCCCACTTACCATACAGAAGACTGGACCCAGGTAACCCCAGATGGGGTGCAGGCTTTGTGTCAAGGAGCACAACTTCAAGCTAGTGGCGGATCCAGGGCGGAAGAAATTGGAGTTTCGGTAGTGGGGGTGTCCAAATGCTATTGTGATGTAACCCAGATTGGCGAAGACGACTTGCCAAAATTATCCAAGAAGGACATAAGAAGAGATCAGTTGGAAGACCCCTGGGGAAGATTGGCTTTGGAAGCTCTGGAAGACCAGGATCCGGACAGGCTCTTGCAAGATCCCTCAAAGGAGGCTCGATTAATCCACAAAGAATGGGATAAGTTGCAGGTGCATCAAGGGGTGGTCTACCGAAGGGGCCCCTCTGATGACCTAGAAGAGAAGTGGCAACTGTTTCTGCCAGAAAAACATAGAAAAACTGTCTTAGCTGCCCTACATGACAACCATGGCCACTTAGGGTCCGAACGAACCTTCCAGCTTGTAAGGAATAGATTCTACTGGCCTTGTATGCGAGCTGAAGTGGAGGAGTACTGTCACTCATGTGCTCGCTGCATACAGAGGAAGACACTGCCACGTCAAGCTGCCGCAATGGGCCATCTGCAGAGTCAAGGGTCCTTGGACTTGGTATGCATCGACTTTCTCTATCTGGAATCTGACTTGAGTGGACACGGAAATGTACTGGTGATAACCGACCATTTCACCCGTTATGCCCAGGCCTTTCCAACTAAAGACCAGAAGGCCTCCACTGTAGCCAAAATCTTGGTGGAGAAGTACTTTGTGCATTACGGGTTGCCTCAACGTCTTCACTCGGACCAAGGGAGAGACTTTGAGAGTCGACTGATTCGGAAGTTGCTGGACTCTTTAGGCATAAAAAAAAACTCATACTACCCCTTATCACCCCTAAGGTGATGCCCAACCAGAAAGATTCAACAGGACTCTGTTAAATATGTTGGGGACTCTGAACAGTGAGGAGAAGCAACATTGGGGCAAGCACATAGCTGCCATAGTGCACGCCTATAATAGTACAGCCAGCGATGTCACAGGGTATTCCCCTTACAGACTTATGTTTGGAAGAGAGGCCAGACTACCAGTGGACTTGGCCTTTGGCACCTCCATGGACCATACATCTGTCGCCTCACACAAAGGATACGTGGACAGACTGTGGAAGAGCTTAAGGCTGGCCTATGAGAAGGCCCAATCAACTTCTGATCAGAGAGGAGCCCGGAACAAACAAAACTTTGACCTTAGGGTCTGTATTCAAGATTTCCAGCCTGGAGACAGAGTGTTGCTGAGGAATTTAGGAGTCCCAGGGAAGCACAAGCTGGCAGACAGATGGAAGTCAGAACCTTATGTGATTTGTAAGAAGCTGCCTGGGTTGCCCGTGTACCAGTTGAAGCCTGAAGGAAGAGCGGGGCCACTGAAGACCTGGCACAGAAACCATCTGCTGCCTCTTTCTGAAGCAGTCAGGATGCCCCCTACTCTGGATTCCTCTGAGTTACCTTCCACTCCTTGTACTCCTAGACCCAACACCAGGTCTCAGACAACTCTATCAAGGGAGGAAGAAACTTAATACCAAAGTGAAGAAGAAGAAATAGAACTCAGTTGGCTGTGGCCGTCTCAGGCGCCTGAACCCCTAGCAGTGGATCCTTTGTTACCTGAATCCCCCATAAATGACAATTTGAATGCAGAAGCTGCAGAGTTTATTCCTTCTAACACAGAGAGTGATGAATGGGAAGATGCACTAGAATCAGTCCCGGATGAAGATCCAAGAAACTCTCTATACCTCCCTGCACCTGAATCAGATGTCTTTGAAGAAGAAGGTCCCATTGTACCGGTCTTAGTGGAGACACCCTTAGAGCCAGAACCCATAACTCCCAGGGAAAAAAGGGTGAAAAGAATTATCCGCCCTCCTCGGAAGTTGACATACACACAGATGGGAGAAAGTTCTGAGGACACAGTGACTACCGCAAGAAGGACAAGTCAAAAGCCTGGCCTCTCCACTGTGCATTTGGTGGAGGGCAAGCCCAGCTCACTTTCTGGCACAGTTAGGCAGGTCAGATATAAGAAATGAACCACATGGAGGAAAAACAAGAGAAAGTTTCTCCTCATATGTTGCCACCGTCCCAAATTAGTGGGAATAAACCCAAAAGGGCACGAGTACCCCCCGGTACAACAGGACTTTTAAGGGCAAACAGAAAAAAAGCAATTGATTTGTAAAAAAATATATATCATTTATTTGGAAAAAATGTTTTTAGCAAAAGGTAAAAGATATGCACATATCAAAAAGTGTGTTGAACACAATGATAACTTTACATATCAAGCATGAATTTGCAAAAGTACGGAACATTCAGACATAAACTATACATATTCCAATAGAGAAAAACAACCAACTCCTTTAGCCTGACATGTTTCAGGAATACCAATTCTTTCTTCGGAGGCTCTTGATAGGAGAGAATACAGTTGTGTTTCTAAAAATGAGACGAAAGCACAAACTCAAAAATGTCTCCAAGTTCCCATTAAACAGACAATGTACATACCACGCATGAAACCGGTATTAGTGCATGTAGGAATGTTCCATATTTAATTTGAAATCAAGGACATGAAGTCCTACTGATAAAAGAAAAAGAGAAAAGAACACAGAAAAAGCCGCCGTTGCCACTCATAAGGGAAAAGAAACCCCCATCCGAGCCCGGATCAGCTCACGCAGGGGTCCCAAGTCGGCACTCTTAGAGAACCAGAACCGTGCGAGCGGTCTGAAGATAAAATTCCCAGTGCCTATGTAGAAAATCAAAAGAAAAAAAGAAGAAATATAGTATGTACGCCACAAAGTATATATCAATAAATAATCAATAAAAGAGAGAAAAAGAAAACATGAATGACTGCTGAAAAATTTCTCTCTTTTATTGATATATACTTTGTGGCGTACATACTATATTTCTTCTTTTTTTTCTTTTGATTTTCTACATAGGCACTGGGAATTTTATCTTCAGACCGCTCGCATGGTTCTGGTTCTCTGAGAGTGCCGACTTGGGACCCCTGCGTGAGCTGATCCGGGCTCGGATGGGGGTTTCTTTTCCCTTATGAGTGGCAACGGCGGCTTTTTCTGTGTTCTTTTCTCTTTTTCTTTTATCAGTAGGACTTCATGTCCTTGATTTCAAATTAAATATGGAACATTCCTACATGCACTAATACCGGTTTCATGCGTGGTATGTACACTACATTGGATGTGTGTGTGTCTGTTTAATGGGAACTTGGAGACATTTTTGAGTTTGTGCTTTCGTCTCATTTTTAGAAACACAACTGTATTCTCTCCTATCAAGAGCCTCCGAAGAAAGGATTGGTATTCCTGAAACATGTCAGGCTAAAGGAGTTGATTGTTTTTCTCTATTGGAATATGTATAGTTTATGTCTGAATGTTCCGTACTTTTGCAAATTCATGCTTGATATGTAAAGTTATCATTGTGTTCAACACACTTTTTGATATGTGCATATCTTTTACCTTTTGCTAAAAACATTTTTCCAAATAAATGATATATATTTTTTTACAAATCAATTGCTTTTTTTCTGTTTGCCCTTAAAAGTCCCGTTATACCGGGGGGTACTCGTGCCCTTTTGGGTTTATTCCCAGTTAGGCAGGTCACTTCTGCTAATGTGGCCTCTGGTCAGAGCAACCTCCCATACCAAGTTTGGTGGGAGGTTCCCCTGCCAAGTTCTTTTGCCATGGTCAATTGCATTACTGTTAGATAATGTTTACGTTATCTTTGGGGACCAAAGATTTTAAGTGGGGGGAGTGTGTAGCGGGGTATTACCCTTTAATCCCTCAGAGACTACATTACCCAGTACAATTTAAGGCACCCAGGGTGCATTGCCCCGCGCAAGGACTGCTGGGGTGGACTTTATAAGGAAGAGACGGGGCTCAGTCTTTCTCTTTGGACACCGCCCGCCCAGCAAGTTGAACTGCTGCTTGAGCTCCTGTGACTTTAGGCCAGAAGCCTGGGCCTTTTCTCCAAAGAGCCTTCCGCGCGCACCGAGGAACCTGAGGGACGTCTCTCCTTTGATACTGCACCTTTGCCAGGAGGACTGAAGACCCGGATGTCGAGGGATCGGTGTACTTAGACACCGCAGCGGAAGAAACGGACGTAAACTGGTCCGGTTGAGTGAGAGAGCACTTGCTCATAGACAGACACAGTATTCCTGTTACATTGGTGGATTACAAATTCTATTCTTCAAGTGCACCACCATTGCTAGCGAAGATTTCCCTACAGAACTTCCACTTAGTTCAGTCAGGCCTGACTGTGTAGCGTAGAAATTCCTGGGCGCCATATTGTCCACGAGGGGAAATAGCTGTAAAGGGGACTATTGGAGTTGCATAGCATTGTATACTTGTCTGCTCGTTTAAACATTGTTTATTGCAGGGCTCTGCACATGACATGTACCCTCCTGTTTTATTGCTTACCCACTAATCTAAGTAAACATACAAGGGTTGAGTGTATTGGTGTCTGTGTTCTTTACTTTACAGAAGAGATAGGTAAAGGAAGTTTTAAAATATCACTGTGTGTTCTTGTCATAGGATTGTGCCGCTGTGAGTTACAGGCCTCGCAATCCTATCATCCCCTACTAACTGTGCCAAGGGAGGTTAGAGCCGATTGCCGGGGTTTGACAGTGGTGCACTACAGGGCCCAAAATCATACAGCCAGTCCTCCTAACTGGGGGTATCGCTACATTAGCACCAAAGCATTTTATAGCCACAGCCTTTATCAGGTGGTTAAAACTCAGCAGAGATAGTTATTCCAAACATGGGGCGTGTTTTTTTCCCACCAATTTGACACAGTGCTGAGTCCTTACATATTGATAAGCTACCAGTTGATAACCATGAATCACCATTTGATACAAGATATTTGCTACAACATTGATGTAACATTTAATGGCTACACAAACATCTTATAAAAATTAACTTTCCATTCCAATATGCAGAGATTGAAATTTTTAACACGGCCAAAACATTAGGATAGTGCTTATTTGCCTGCCTGCTTACTCTTGCAGTTTGAATCGGTGTCAAAACTACACACATATCTCTGTTTAAAGACTGTGCATTGAGCGGACAAGAAGCTGTTATTAATTTGTTTGCATTGAAGAAAATGGAAAAAATTGTATTTATTTTGACTTTTTCTGGCCAATAAAGCCAACATTAAGTTCCCCCCTTTGATCCTGAAAACTGGTGGAGAATGTGGGTAGTTTGAAGGTTGGAGGTCAATCCGATGTTGTTAGTTAAATTCACACCAGCTTTAAAAACCACAGGAAAGGGAATTGGGGAGCTGATTAAGCAGCTGGAACTGGCCATATACAACCCAAGCCCGCCATTATCATATGATAGTTGCACACCAGCAGGCCCTGATGCAGGCAGTCAGAGTCCAACAAGAAGCTAACCATTTGCTGACTTAACAAATGGCAGTCCTACAGAATGCTTTATGAAAGATGACTGCTGCAGACAGCATTGAAGCCTATTTGGCCCTTTTTGTGTAGCATATGTAGCGGCCTCCTCTCTCCCCTTTCTTCTATCAGCTCGTCTGTCTCTTGTCTAGGGGTACTTTAGAGGAAAGAGAGCGGGGTCACCACGCCAAGCCCTCACCGCAGATGTTTGTGTAGTGGAAGCAAAGTTCTTGTTTTACCTTTGGGTCAGTGTTCTGCAATGAGCGTTACCTTGAACAATGTCTGCCAGAAAATGAGCCCCACACCATTAAAGTCCAACACTCCTTTATTCTTCTTGAATGAACACAATCAGTTAGACTCCCTTGTAGAACAGAACAGAAAAGGAGGTGTGGATGCGAGTAGGCCCAGACACAATGAACTCTCCACCTTCCTCCCTGAAAGTGGGTTGCGGTCTCCGAGCGAGGGGGAATTTCCTTCCAGGCGGTCTCCGATGGGAGGCTCACCTGTCACTGGCAATATGCTGCACTGGGTCTTCAAGTAAGTATCTCCCACCGGTCCATTACGCCTTCTGGATTCGGGTACCCACTCCCGGGGTTCCCTAGGACCTCCTTCCCTCGCGGAACTCAGTGGTGGGCACTGAGCTCCAGACCTCCTCCTGAGTACCTCACCCCAGGCTAAAGGTGCCTGGGATGGAACACGACCTCCGAACGTCCTCTAGGCCTAGACCCGCCTAGGGGACCGACACGAACCACCGCCCTCAGGCTGAAGGTGCCCGGACTCGACTCCCGCCACCAAAAATTGCCAGCCCCCTTTATACCCCCTCCCAGCAAGCACAGGGGGTTCCCCGCCCCACCATACAACCGCTGAGAGAGACCAAAAGAGGTATGCCACCGCAACGATGACTTAACCCCGGGCCCAAAGCGACAGTGCCACCTGGTGGGCCCCAGGGAACCATACATCACAGTTTTCCCCACCAGATTCAAAAAATAGAAAGCATATACCTGCTACACATACAATTAGAAAAGGGCTGCTTGAGACAGGCTGGGTGGATGAACTGGCCCCTTTTCTGATTGCAGATCCCCAGAAGGCATGCTCCAGAATCAGCACATGACTATAAGCTGTTGAAGACTGAAATATTGGCCCGGCTGTGGGTGACTCTTACCATGTGGGTAAGTCAGATCCATGCCTGACACTTTGACAAGACTAAACCTGCACATGCACAGGTGTAAGCCTTGATGCACCTTCTCCAATTATGGCTTTACACTGAGGTGCTATGAGTAAACACTGAATAGAGTGTGAAACGCGTCAGCTGTCCTAGGTTCATGCTGTTATTTGTAGTACCTGTTTCCTTTTAATAAACTACGTTGGATTGGAGTGCGGCTGTTCTAACCACTTTCTGTTTCCAATTGCCATGTGCATTGCCAGCACCCTCGGTTTCTGAGAGTAGGATTTTACCAAGATACATCTGCCTGGAGCGGCAATTTCTGTCTTTGACAAGACTAAACCTGCATATGCACAGGTGTAATCCTTGATGCACCTTCTCCAAGTATCGCTTTACACTGAGGTGCTAACCCCCACTATGATTGCGGAGCAAATCACCCTGAACTGTTTGATAGGCAATCTTCCCAAAAAACTATAACGTTAGGTGGCCCAGTCTGAACCCCAATCCCTGGATGAAATGGCCTGGAATATTACAACTGTATAGAGGGATTTTTTGGAGCCCTTTATTGATAAGAAATCTGCTTTGGAGCAAGGAGGCGCTAAGATGTGAGAGGGAAACTGCAGTAGGTCCCCCTGATGTGTAATACTCCTGCACCTAACCATTCTAAGAACTGTAAAATTGATCAAAAACCCCGGGAGGTGCTTTGCTGGGCCTGCCACCAACTGGATCATCTGGCGGCCCAATGCCCAAAGCTGGACGAGCTGATGGAATGTGACATGGGTGGTGTATGCAGCCTGTAAATCAGCATTAGGATGTGGTGCAGGTTATGGTTAATGGACAAGAGGTTGTCACGCTACCTGACTCTGGGAGTGTTGTTACGCTGCCATGATATGATAAGTTGCTGAAAAAGCTGATTCCTGGTGAATAAGTGAGTGTCATCTGTCTGAGAGACTATCCCGTGGCAACTGTCATTCTGACTACCCCACTGGGAACTGCTGCACTGAAGGTTGGGGTGATGTTGGGTTGCAAAAATACCTGTTAATTGGGTGAGACTGTCCCTTATTCTGAAACTTAAAGCATATCATCAACATTTGAAGAATCCAAAAGCCTCCCCTGAAAAAGAGGAACCCACTGATAAAGTAACTAACACCAATGCAGCTCAAAAATAAGGTTGTTGTGTGTCAGGAGAAATGTGAACCTGCAGTGACATACTGTACCTGGGTGATTCTGCTGGACTGTCCCTTCTGCACTTAACTTCACCACTGCCCCTTCCTACCACTCAACTCTGGAAATGTTTTAAATCTTACAATCGATCAGCTCAGTAAAAACGTACGTACTTTAATATATACAATAAAGTACATAAATGTACTTTTCATTGCTTCTCTAACCTTATATCACAGAATGGAACATGGTGACTGAGCTGAAGATTTCTTTCCTCTGATGTGGAACTCGGGGGAAACAATGGGATCCAAGCAGACATGTGTTGTTCTAGAAATTGTTCTTCTATCTTCTGAGATCAACACAAAATTAAAGGCACAAGATGCTCCCTTGTGATCCAAACCATTTACTCTAAAGTATCTTTAGGCTTCCCATTGTGTGTTCTGCGTTTCCTGCACCTTTTTATTATATACAAGTACAAGGTGGCCATGGCCACTTGAGATGGACCCTAATGAGGTTACAGGGGAGGGGGGACTTCTGATAACTTCATCATCCCAGGAGATGATCTGCTCTCATTAATACGCTTCGAAGTGCTCAGTGCCTAATTGGCTGAATATGAAAGTTTAAATGTTGATATCTCAACATTGTTGATATCAACAGATACCTTTAAAAGAGACTATTGTTAAATTAAAAAAAAAAAAAAATCGGAATGTATGAAATGCATTTACATATTGTGACAATACGGTTCCCTGTCATGGTGTTTGTCGCCTAGGATTCTCAAATAGGCAGGTTGAGGGGCTCCAGGGTGCTTGTTTAATTTGGAGGGGACTATGTTTTCAGTTTCCTCTGTGGTTGATAAAATCCAGTTGGGGACCTGGAGCCTGGAGATTTCATAGCGATCTGGGTGGCTGGTCACCAATCCTGGCACTAGGTTTTGTGAACAGCCAGGAGACTGATTGTGCAGTAGGTCCTGGGCTAATAGTAGAGTCAGGACCAGGGTTCTGGGCTCCACACTCCCGAGAAGTCCTGGTGTGCAAGGGAGAAGGCGACATGTCTGCACGGTACTGACAGAGCAGACGTAGGGCCCAAGCCTATGGGCTGGAACAGCAAGGAAGCTGTAAAAGAGAGTGGAAGCAGAGGTACAGAGTGTGTTTGGAACAGGGACACTGTTACAGGGTCAGGAGGACCATGGTCAAAGCCTGAGCAGCAGTGCCGACCAGAGAGCCAGGTGATTTGGCATTTTTCGTTAACTTTATGGCTGTATGAAGTTGAAACCCATGGGAATCCTGGATGGACTGTTTGTCTTGTTTAATAAAAGTGGGCCAACAAGCCCTTAAAACAGCAGGACTGGCATGGACTCTACTCACTGGTGAGCTCCACACTTAAGCTAAATAACCCCCAAACATCACAATATACCTGAGTAGGGATGACTGAATCACCTTGAGTTCAATTTGCATCAGTTTCATCGAGCCCAACAAAAATTCCAAAAATTGCAAACTTTAATCCAAACCCCAGTGAAGTCAATAGAGGAGTCTTGAAAATCAAGTTTGGCCATTTTCAAGGCTAACAGACAAGGGATTGTCAAACAACGGCAATGGGTAGATGGGCACTGCCTTAGGGAACATGTACCAATGAAAAATCAATGGAGAGACGGTCCTTCATTTTATGTGACTTCAAGGGGGGGTGTGGGGTAAACACATGACTTTGGGGATTTCAGAAACAGAGGCTTTACAAATTTACCTTTATTACCAAACAACTATTTTAATCCTACCCAATGACCTGCTGACAATTTTTTCTTTTGGAGTCAAATGACTATAGTAGGAATTAATTTGAAATAACAAATACAAAATCGTTATAAAACACAATTTTACGATAAAAGCAGAATAAACCAAATAAAACGGACCTCCTTACAGGTCTAGGGCTTTTGAAGAACTGCCATAAACATTAATGTCAGGGCCCCCAGTCAACAAAACCTGTGGATAATTTATTACCCCAGATACACCCTAACAATGACTACTGTATTACCACCTTATCCTATTTTAGTAAGAGACAACCATACCTGAGATGTGCTCAACCTACCATTCTCCAAATTTTACCAACAAGAACAACCTTCTACGATATTGAGTGCCCCAACTAGCTGCCATGACAGTTGCGATAAACAGAAAAGAGAGCATCTGTCATCAGTGGTGACTCTAGGAAGAATATATAGGGGGAGGCACATAAGATACCACAGTCAAAATTGGGGGGGGGGGGACTAATAATTTTCACCACTAAATAAAACCAATGAAATAAACGAAATAAGTATATATAAATAAGTTTCCAAAATATGAGAGTAATGCAGTATGCCTTTTTATTGTACTAACCTAACAGTTAAAAGAAAGATAAGCTTTTAAGAGTCTTCCACACAAGAGCTGGTCACTGACTGCCGACATGGCACAAGAGAAGGTCAGACTGTGGACATGGCACAAGAGACTGTCACAGAGTCCAGACATGGCACAAGAGACAGTCAGAGTGTGTGGACTTGGCACAAGACACGGTTAGAAAGTGCGGACATGGCACTGGTCAGAGGCTTGCGGACATGGCAGAAGAGATGGTCAAAGACTGCAGACATGGCACTGGTCAGAGGATGCGGACATGGCACAAGGGATGGTCAGAGGCTGCAGACATGGCACAAGGGATGGTCAGAGACTGCAGACTGGCACAAGGGAAGGTCAGAGACTGCAGACATGGTACAAGGGATTGTCAGAGACTACGGACATGGCACAAGGGATGGTCAGAGACTGCAGACATGACACAAGGGATGATCAGAGACTGCGGATATGGCATAAGGGATGGTCACAGGCCACGAACATGGCACAAGGGATGGTCAGAGGCTGTGGACATGGCACAAGGGATAATCAGAGGGTGCGGATATGGCACAAGGGATGGTCAGAGGCAATGCACAAGGGAAGGTCAGAGGCTGCAGACATGGCACAAGGGATGGTAAGAGGCTGCAGACATGGCACAAGGGATGATCAGAGGATGCAGACATGGCACAAGGGATGGTCAGAGGCTGTGGACATGCAGTCTCTGATCATCCATTGTGCCATGTCCACAGTTTCTGAAGTCCAGCAGAAGCTGTCAGGGCATGCAGGGTGTTCAGCTACTGGGTGAATGGTCCACTTTGAAGCTCATAGCTGTCCCACAACCTCCACTCACCACATCCTAGGCTCTGGCATCAAAGAGACCGCCGCGACTACTCAGTTCAGTCTGAATGTGGCAACTCTAGGTGTGGGGGGAGCAATCACAGTAACGATGCACTGTGTCTCATCTCTCCCTCCAGCAGCTGAAAGACAGCGGGAGTGAGAGGGGAAGAAAACGGCTTTCAGCTGCTGGAGGGAGAGACAGACATAGTGTCACGTACCTGGTTTGTGAGCCTGACGTGTAGAGGAGAGCCTTTTTTTGCCACACCGGCTTGTGGGCCCCTGAGGTTGAGACAGCAGCCACAGAAGCACGGTGACGCAGGAGTGCCTAGGATCAGTCCAGTATTCAGTATGGCTGGTTGTTTGTAGCTGGATATGTAGCAGGCAGATCAACAAGGCTAGGCAGGCCAGAGCTGGGCTGGATCACAGGTGAAGCAGGAACTGGGTGCGACTCGCAGAGCTGAACTGAAGCAGACGCAGAGTCAGGCAGGCCGGATCGACAACGTTCAGGTAGATTCAGCAGAGCAGCGGGCAGAAGAGAAGTCCAAAACAAGCCAGGGTATCAAGCAGACAGGGTTAATGAGGGCAAGCTGGGTCAGAATCAGAGGTCAGCACAGATAACAGGTTTAGAACACACAGGAACTGCAGACCAAACAGCAAATAGTCTCTGGTGCACACACTTTAATCAAGCCCCTTTGGCGCCAACCTTGGTGACAGGCGCACTGTGATGGAGCTAATAAATTGACTATGTTATCTCTCTCTTTAACCACTCAAATATTGGTATTTTCTTTCCTTCTTCATGTTTTGGTATTGGTTCAGAGTTTTGGTTTGAGTTAAATGATTCTTATTTCAGCTACTCACATAGTTCAAAGCCCCATCCTTAGGAATTTTAGAGTAAAAGGCCCCTACCCTTGTGAGTGAAATATTTGCAAGGAACGTTAGAGCACTCCTTTGAAAGAAAGGCTGATATAGTCAGTTTTGAGCAGCACACACACACACACACTAAGATATATTTATACAATAAGAAACGTATTGATACTCATATTGGGAACCAGAAAGTATTTTCATGTGTGTGCTTTGGTATTCATGTAACAAGATAAGAAGTATTCTCCTTGACTAAAAATATGACAGAGGTATTCACTTCTTAAACGAGGAACAGATGTCACCTTCACTTCACTCCTTTATTTCGCCTCCTCCCACCGTGCAAAGGAATATGGCGCTGAGCTGTGGAATGTGGCCAAGAATAGACGTCACAAGAGAAGACCATATATGGATGAGCCAATCATATACACACATATGTGATGACGATTGCTTATGTCACTTTGTTTATATAAGGGGCTGAGACCATGAATAAAGCCTGTTGGCCTTTCGAGTGATGAGGGAGAGCTCATACTGAACAAGTCTGTCTCAGTGTGTAATCCTTTAAGCATGTGTAGCGGGGCTTTTAAATCTAGGGGAAAGTTTGAGTGGTAGTTATACTCAAACCCTTTGATTGTCAGGGCTTTGCTGGCCATTTTGTACCGCAGGTGGAATACTGGTGTACAGTTTCCTGTGGCCTGTCATCTGAGCCTAGGTTTGAACTGCTGGTATAGTGCTGTGCCTTGGATGTCCCCTCTCGGCAGTAGTACAGTGGGCGTGGTCAACCTGTTGTGCATGTTGGGAGAGGATATAAAAGGGGTAGACGCTGCCTGTCCGGGGTCCTGGTTCGTCTTCTTCCCCAGGCTTGGGGTTCCGTGTTCTTGCCTGGGGGGTCCTACCCCCAGGGACCAGGGATGCTGTTCGGTGAATCAGTCCCAGGCACCTTTAGCCCTGGGGCTGCAACTAAAAGGCCCTGGGCCCAGCACCTTTAGCTGGGGCCCACAAAGGATCGAGGAATCCCAGGGTGCTGCTTTGCGAGGAGGCCCGTATCTTAGATGAGGAGGCCGGGGGAGGACCGTTCCAAGGGACTGGTGAGGAAATCACAGTGAAAGAAGGGGCCCGGTAACTCTCTGGAGGGATGTCATCTCCTTAAAAGAGGCTTAACCTTGAAACCAAGTTCACCAGGTCTGTGGCAGAGACCCAAGTCACCGGTTCTGTGTCAGAGTTTGTACAGAGACTGTACCGCGCACTGACCCGCCGTGAATGCGCATGTCTGCCACGCAATTCATGCTGCACGGCTATGCCTTCCCTGACACATAGTGCATTGTTACTGTGATTGCTAGCCACGCCGAACTGATCCTTTCCTGTCTTGCTCACAACTAGTTTTTACTGCTGTTCGGGCCCCCACAGGAGGACCTGTCCTACCCCCCCCCATTGGGGGCTTTGGTGGGGGGGCACAAGGTGTAGGCAAGAAATAAACTGGGGGGAGGCGATTGACCCCCTTGCCCCCCTTTAGCAATGCCCCTGTTTGTCATAAAGTGATACAGTGGTGTGACAACATTTTTCATCAGATGTCAAGAGAAATGAAGAACAGTGTTTCAGAGGAAAAAATTAAAGTGACTGTAAATAAAGATGTTATACTTACAGTACCTGCTCTGTGCAATGTTTTTTTTTTACTCGTGCTCTCTGGTCCTCCCCTTCTCCCTCCCCAGTGCCCCCATAACAAGCCTCCTGCTATGGGGGCACTCATGTGGGCTCGATCCCGGGCCGTACTGTGTGCATCTATTGACATGCACAGAGTGGCTCGGCCTCGCCTCCGCTCCCTCCTCACAGGATTTGATTGACAGCAGGAGAAGCTAATGGCTTCCACTGCTGTCTATGAGTCCAGTGAGGAGAAAGAGAGAGAGCAGCACTGCTGGTATCATGCACAGCGCTGGATCAAGATCAGGCTGAGGTAAGTATTTAGGGGGGATGAGGGGAAGCTTACCATGGCAGAGACTGCATTGAAGTGGCCTTTAAAATCACTGTAAGCGATTAAGGAAGGATGGGTCAGGAAATATTCATCTCACGCTGGCAAAAGACCCAACTAATATTGGCCTTTCACCTAGTTTCACTTTAACTTTAGGGCTATTCTTGACTAAGGGAGTAAAATCTTTTTAACCTCACCAAATTACCAGATGGCAACATTTTCTTTTGGAATTGAATGGCCATAGCAGCCATTTTTTAAAATAGAAAAACAAACGCAAGATAGTTACAGAAACATAGCATACATAATAAAAACAGAGCAACAATATGTAATTGACCTCCTTACAGGTCAAAGTTTTTTGAAGGTCAACTTTTTGACCACACAGGCTGTATCTGCCACAAACATCCATGTCAAAGCCCCCAGCTGCTACTACACCACCTCAAGGATAATTTACTATCAAGGTACCCCAGAAAAGGTCTAACAATCACTACAACATTAACACTGCAGCCTATTCTGGAAAGGAACATCTATACCTAAGATGGGTGGTACCCATCATTCTACAAATATTACCAGCTAGCATCGCCTTCAAAGATCTGTAAAAAATTCACAAGCAAGACCCCTAACTCTCAAGTGTCCCTCTAAATCCTGACAGGATGTTGAATGTAATTTTGTTGACCTAAAACCACATGTCTGTGCCCACAGTACTCAGATGAAACCCATCCCCCCTTAGGTACTGCTTCGTCTCCACTTCAAGCTCCAAATGACACACAGCCAGCCCACTGTTCTGTACACTTCCTTATGTAGCGATACCCCCAGCTAAGGGAGCCGCTGGTATGATTTTTTCGGGCCCTGTAACACACCGCTGTCAACCCCCAGCAATTAGCTCTACCCTCTCTTGGAACAGTTAGTAGGGGATGATAGGATTGTGAGACCTGTGACTCTTGGTAACACAATCCTGCAATGAAAGCACACAATGATATGGCATTTAAACAAAAACTAAAACTCGCGCTTATGGAGACATACAAAAATAAATGACAAGTGAAAAGAAATTATTATATGCGCAGCTGCTACAGCATAAGGCACTAACACCTTGAGAGATAAAAAATTATAAAATGCAGCGCTAGCGAATATAAATGTGCTCAATACAAACGTATGTGTGAATGTCAACCATCTAAACCTTTCGGGATGATGGTACACACTATTAGTGAAAAGATTATACACCAATGATTGGTGTCACCAGAAATGCAGTAGGTGTAATAGTAAATGTTACCACTAAAAAGTGATCAACTAAGTAAAACCAGAAAATATACTGTGCAAAACATTAAATGAACTGAACAACCAGGCAAATAGCTCTAGGAGTAATTCACAGTACTACAGATGGTTTGCAACATCAAAGAAATAATGTCCCATATGCAACAGTGGTTGTAATATAGAAGGAAGGAAAACTTGATGATGCCCTGGAGGAGGGGCGAAATGCATTGACGAATTTCCGGTCAACACTAAGAACCAGTGACGCTGCTTCCGGTTCTTGTGGAACGCACGCCGTTGTGAACCCGGAACACACTGACGCTCGGTTATCATTGAAGGCTTGTGAGTTTTCCCAATAACAGCGTATTGTTAATCTGTTCCTAAGCGGTACTTCACAAGTTGCTTTTTTTTTTATTTATTCCCCACATGGTCCTCTGATCTCTGCTGTTATTGAGCCAACTGTTGAATTTCACCAAACATTATCGGTCCTAGATGTCGGATGTTGGGTGACTTTTATTTTATTTTAAATCAATTTTTTTCCTTCCTTCTATATTACAACCACTGTTGCATATGGGACATTATTTCTTTGATGTTGAAAACCATCTGTAGTACTGTGAATTACTCCTAGAGCTATTTGCCTGGTTGTTCAGTTCATTTAATGTTTTGCACAGTATATTTTCTGGTTTTACTTAGTTGATCACTTTTTAGTGGTAACATTTAGTATTACACCTACTGCATTTCTGGTGACATCAATCATTGGTGTATAATGTTTTCACTAATAGTGTGTACCATCATCCCGAAAGGTTTAGATGGTTGACATTCACACATACGTTTGTATTGAGCACATTTATATTCGCTAGCGCTGCATTTTATAATGATATGGTATTGCTAACACTAACCGTTTCTCCTGCACAGTAATGACACAAACAACTAGTCTGCTCAATCCTGTCACTTTACTGAAGGTAATAGTTAAGCAGATAAACAGTATACACTGACATATGCAGAGCCCTGCAATAAAAGAGTATTTAGCAAGTCAACAGATATACAATCCTGTACAAAGATAACTAACAGACCCCGCTGCAGCTCTCCTCCTTCGTGGGCAAGATGACGCCCAGAAATGTCTACTCTGATAAGTCAGGCCTGACTGTACTATGGGAGAGTTCTGTTGAGAAGAATCTTCACTAGCAAACGGTGGTGCACTTCTGGAACAATTTGTAATCCACAAGAATAAGGTTGACAAACTGGGTGAACAAGGATAAAGTCACTAATGCTATTCAATGCACTGTCCCTCCGGTGTGCAACTGCTAACGTTAAACTGTAAGCCCCCAAACGACAGTTACTGGGCCTAGAGATCCTGTATTAATCTCTAAACAGGTGCTCTCTCACCCAACTGGACCAGTCCGTGTCCGTTTCTTCCGTAGCTGTGTCTCGGTACACAGAATCCACGACACCCGGGTCTTCGGTCCTCCTGGTAGTAGAGCGGTAGCAGGATGAGACGTCCCTCAGGCTCCTCAGTGGATACGGAAGGCTCTTTGGAAACACAGGGCCTAGGCTTCAGGCCCTGTCAGGAACAACAGACTCAGCGCAGAGTTCTGCTTGCTACTACTCCCAATTTCTGGGAATAGGAAGCAGGAGAAATAAAATGAGAGAGTAAGGGTTGTGCCTGCTGCCAGAGAAGGAAGACTGATGATTCTGGGGGTGAGCGTTAGATGGTGAAGGGCCAGGGTTTGGCCACAAGCCAGCCCACTCACTCTAATGTGCCTTTTGGAACACCCGCTCATTTTGCAACAAACTTGAATCTGTCAATGACCTTTTCCTTTTCAACTCCCTCAACCTACTTGCTATTACTGAAACCTGGCTCCAGGAATCTGACAACGCCTCTCCAGCTGTCCTATTCCATGGTGGCCTCCACTGTACTCCCAGACCCAGTGGATGAAAAGAAGGAGTAGTTGGACTTCTCCTCTCCCCGCAAAGCACCTCCCAGGTGCTTTCTACAACTCACTCTCTGCTCTTTTGAAGTGCACTGTGTTCACCTTTTTTCCTCCAGTTTGTCTGAGGATTGCAGTCATTTATTGGCCTCCTGGATAGGGAAGAGCCGAATACCCCCCGGTTCGGTTCGCACCAGAACATGCGAACAGGCAAAAAATTTGTTCGAACACACGAACACTGTTAAAGTCTATGGGACACGAACATGAAAAATCAAAAGCGCTAATTTTAAAGGTTAATATGCAAGTTATTGTCATAAAAAGGGTTTGGGGACCCGGGTCCTGCCCCAGGGGATATGTATCAATACAATAAAAAGTTTTAAAAACGGCAGATTTTTCGGGAGCAGTGATTTTAATAATGCTTAAAGTTAAACAATAAAAGTGAAATATTCCTTTAAATTTCGTACCTGGGGGTTGTCTAAAGTATGCCTGTAAAGTAGCGCATGTTTCCCGTGTTTACAACTGTCTCTCCACAAAGTGTAATTCTTGAAGGAAAAAAAGTCATTTAAAACTATTCATGCTATGCTAACTATTCATAAAGCTATTCATGAATTGTCCGTCCAGGCAATACAGAGAAAAGTCATTGAAAAAAATGACAGGGGTCCCCCCTCAGTCCATTACCAAGCCCTTTGGGTCTGGTATGAATATTAAGGGGAACCCCTGCCATTTTTTTCAATGACTTTTATCTGTATTGCCGGGACCCGACAATTCATTAATAGCGCGAGTAGTTTTAAATGACTTTTTTTTCCTTAAAAAATTACATTTTGTGCAGGGAACCAAAATAAAAAAAAAAAAAAATGTGTGGGGGGGCCCCCCAAATTCCATATCAAGCCCTTCAGGTTTGGTATGGATATTAGGGGAACCCCGTGTAATTTTAAAAAAAAATGGCGTGGGGTTCCCCCAAAAAATCCATACCAGACCCTTTAGGTCTGGTATGGATTTTAAGGGGAACTCCGCGCCAAAATAAAAAAAATGTCGTGGGGTTCCCCCAAAAATCCATACCAGACCCTTATCCGAGCATGCAACCTGGCAGACCACAGGAAAAGAGGGGGGGACGAGAGAGCGCCCCCCCTCCTGAACTGTACCAGGCTACATGCCCTCAACATGGGGAGGGTGCTTTGGGGGTCTGTGACCCCTCAAAACACCTTGTCCCCATGTTGATGGGGACAAGGGCCTCATCCCCACAACTCTTGCCCGGTGGTTGTGGGGGTCTGCGGGCGGGGGGCTTATCGTAATCTGGAAGCCCCCTTTAACAAAGGGGAACCCCAGATTCCGGCCCCCCATGTGAATTGGTAACGGGGTACATTGTACCTCTACTATTTCACAAAAAAAAGTGTCAAAAAAGGTAAAAAAACATACAAACAGCTTGGGAAAAGTCCTTTGATAAAAAAAAAAATTCCAGCGATGTACATCCTTCCACGACCCGGACCCGCACTACACGCCGCTTCCCGCTGCTACAAACGATACAGCCTCCTCCATAGAAGGCTCCCGGGCGAATGACGCGTGAGCAGTGTGACATTTCTTTTATACCTGAGGGCGGGGCCACCCGTAATGTGATGAGTGACCCCGCCCCATTCTGACATAACGGGGGTTTCCGGCAGCTTCCCTGTGGTGTCACGGGTGACCCCGCCACCTCTGGTGCATCACGGGAAACACGCGCCACTTTACAGGCATACTATAGACACCCCCCAGGTACGAAATTTAAAGGAATATTTCACTTTTATTGTTTCACTTTAAAGCGGAGCTCCGCCGGAAAAAAAATATTAAAAGCCAGCAGCTACAGCTACAGCAGCTGCTGGCTTTTAATATTTGGACACTTACCTGTCCTGGAGTCCAGCGACGTCCGCAGCAGAGGACGAGCGACCGCTCGTAGCTCTGCTGCTCCCTCCGCCATCCTCGCTGAGGGAACCAGGAAGTGAAGCCCTGCGGCTTCATGCCCGGTTCCCTACGGCGCATGCGTGAGTCGCGCTGCGCCGTTCTGATTGGTGCTCCTGTGTTCTGGGAGCCGAGTGTCTCCCAGAACACCAAGGGAAGTCTGCGGGAAGTGACGTAACTCCCGCAGATTCCCGGAGAGAGGACTCCCGGATGTGGGTGAAAATACCTGTCTTAGACAGGTATCTTCACCCCCCTCCCCCCTGAAAGGTGTCAATTGTGACACCGGAGGGGGGGAGGGTTCCAAATAGCAAAAGTTGCTATTTAGGGTGGAGCTCCACTTTAAGCATTATTAAAATCACTGCTCCCAAAAAACGGCCGTTTTCAAAACTTTTTTTTTGCATTGATACATGTCCCCTGGGGCAGGACCAAACACTTTTTATGACAATAACTTGCATATTAACCTTTAAAATAAACACTTTTGATTTCTCCCATAGACTTTTAAAGGGTGTTCCGCGGCTTTTCGAATTTGCCACGAACACCCCAAATTGTTCGCTGTTCGCCGAACGGGCGAACAGCCGATGTTCGAGTCAAACTCATGTTCGACTCGAAGATAAAGCTCATTCCTACTCCTGGACCAGTGTTATTCTTTAAAGCAGTGGTGGTTGGTGCTCCATTTTTTAGGGAGGGGCGAGAGAACAGGTGGCGGGCAGCGCTTCCTGCTCTTCGGCTTCACGGCGGCTTCCCCTGCATCTTCTCCTCCTCCTCGGCGGCCAATACGATTGCTTCCCCTCTCGGCCAATCGAGTCTCAGGGCCCTCTTCCTGATTGGCCGGGAGGAGAATCAGGAAGACAATAGAGAATATTAATTCACTATTGTCACACAACTGGGTGGGCTCAGGGCGCAGTGCTCTGTGTCCCGAGCCCACCCTCTTTCTAAGCCAATTAAAACCTCTGGCTTTAAAAAAAAAAAAAACATTGGAAACCTTGCGTCCTGCACCTGCATGTAGAGTCGGACGCATGGATTAGGGGGTGGGACCCCTGCGCCCCTTATGGACGGGCCGCTACTGCGGTCCAGTCTATGTTAACACCTCAGCCACCTCTATAAACTACTTAACATGACTTCCTCTCCGTCATCTGACATACCAGGTCCAACACCACACTCAATACTTTCCTTCTTTGACCCTATTACAACTGAGGAAGTTGCCAAATTCCTTTATGAGGTCCACCTCACCACTTGTCCCCTGGACCCTTTCCCCTCACAACTAATGCAGCTCCCATCCTGCTAAGTCCTACACTCTTTAACCTACGTCTTCAACCTCTCCCTCTCCACCAACATCTTGTCCTCTCCTCTCAAACATGCACTGGTTGCTTCATACTCAAAAAACCCTCACTGGACCCTACCTGTTTGAACAACTTCAGACCTATCTCTATACTCCCGTTTGCCTCCAATCTTCTTGAATGCCTTGTCCACAATCATATGGATTGAAACCTCAATGATAACAACCTTCTCAACCCACTCCAGTCTGGCTTCCATCCACAACATTCCACTGAAACTGCCCTACTCAAACTCATGAGACAATTACATATTAACTGCTAAAACTAAAGGCCAGTACTCCATACTCACACTCCTAGATGATTCTTCTGCCTTTGATATGCCTTTGACATACCCACTTCAACTACACACTCCTCCTTAACCACTTCCTTACCCGCCCATAGTCAAATGACGTCCACAGATGGGATCTCCTATCCTGGGTGGGCGTCATATGACGTCCTGGGCTTTGTGGGGGAATATATGAATGATGCCTGCAGCTAGAGGCATCATTCAGATATCCTTCTCTTCAGCCGGCGATTCTGCGCACGATAAGAAGGATCATAGCGGCGGTTCCGCCACTTGATCGTTCTTATAGGCAGCGGGAGGGGACATCCCCCCCTCCCTCCGCCATCCGGTGCTTCTCCCTTGCCATAGGGGGCCCGGAGAAAGAATCGTCCGGTGTCTTGTCACATGACAAGCCGCTGTCTTGTCACATGACAAGCCGCTGTCTTGTCACATGACAAGCCTAGATGGTCACCAGTCATCTCTATGACCGTCGGAGGCCCGGGCGCGATGTGATGACGTCACGCCCGGGTTCTCAGAAGTAAACAAAGCCGCCATTGCGGCTAGTAAGCATGAGATCTGTGAATTTTTTTTCACAATCTCATGCTTTCCAGCCTGGAGGAGAGATGTGGAGGTCTTATTGACCCCGCATCTCTCAATAAAGAGGACCTGTCACACACCATTCCTATTACAAGGGATGTTTACATTCCTTGTAATAGAAATAAAAGTGATCAAAAAAAATAAATAAAAAAAAGTGTAAAAATAATAAGAATGATGTAAAAAAAAAAAAAAAAATTAAAACGACCCTGTCCCCGGTAGCTCGCGCTCAGAAGCGAACGCACACGTAAGTCCCGCCCACATATGTAAACGCCGTTCAAACCACACATGTGAGGTATCACTGCGTGCGTTAGAGCGCGTGCAACAATTCTAGCACTAGACCTCCTCTGTAACTCTAAGCTGGTAACCTGTAAAAATTTTCAAAGAGTCGCCTATGGAGATTTTTAAGAACCGAAGTTTGGCGCCATTCTACGAGTGTGCGCAATTTTAAAGCGTGACATGTTAGGTATCTATTTACTCGGCGTAACATAATCTTTTATATTTAAAAAAAAAATTGGGCTAACTACTGTTTTGTTATTTTTTAATTTATGAAACCAGCTTTTTTCCAAGAAAAAAGGCAATTGAAAAATTATTGCGCAAATACCGTGCAAGATAAAAAGTTGCAATGACCGTCATTTTAATCCCTAAGGTGTCTTCTGAAAAAACATATATAATGTTTGGGGGTTCTGAGTAATTTTCTAGCAAAAGAATGATGATTTGTACATGTAGGAGAGAAGTGCCAGAATAGGCCCGGTATTGAGGTGGTATAAAAAGCCCGGTATTGAAGTGGGTAATAAACTCCACTCCCTTGGCCTCATCTACAGATATCACCCAAATCGTCCTCTCCATTCCCCCCAAGGCTTCCTGCTATCTAGCTCCATTGTTACCTTCTCCCATGCTCACCTCCAGGTCTTCTCCAGAACCTCTCCCATCCTCTGGAACTCCCAAACCCGGTATGTCCATTTAGCTCCAACTATGTCCCCCCTTTAGATGATCGTTAAAAACCCATTTATTCAGGGATACTTATCCTGCCTCCACCTAAAAACTGTACTTTGACCAATTTCATCAGAGCATCCCCCACAGCCAACGCTGTATCCTGGCCTAGGCCAACAAGGCCCAGGCCTAGGGCAGCACTTTGCAGGGAGGCAGCACGGAAAGAGTCCCCGCCGGCTTGCGCTACACTGTTAGTGTAACGCAAGCTGCTTCTAATTTTGACTGTCCTATCATCCTGGACCACAAACCTTCCTCACTGTGCTTTGTTTTCTACTGCACCATTGGCATGGTTATATCTTCTTAGTCCTCTCCATAAAATTTGAAGAAATTTGTGCTTAAAGTAGAACTATAGGCAACACAGTTTTTTTTTTCATTTTGGATAGAGTAAAGGAGGGTTATAGCCCCTGTCAGTTAATTTTTTACCATCCCTGTCCCATTGCAGAGATTTCCCTTCACTTCCTGCCCTATAACTAAACAAGAAGTGAGAGAAAATCTATACAAATTAAGGGAATCCAATGCCCCCCTCCCCGCAGGCCCTAAGAACTAGTGTCCCCACTCGAAAATTTCAGGGCGGGTCTTAAAAATGGAAAGGGGTGTGGCCTTGACAGGAAGGGGTGGGTCCATTTTAAATTAGGGGGTGCACGAGTTTAGTCAGGCTTAGGGCAGCACAAAACCTAAATACACTACTGCCCACAACTATTATCTTTTGTACCACCTCCCTTTAGATTGTAAGCTTTATGAGCAGGTCCCTTCTTTTCCTTCTGTATTAAACTGTATTGTAATGGTACTGTCCCCCTTTATATTGTAAAGGGCTGTGCAAACTATTGACGCTATATACAGTAAATCTTGAATAATAATAATAATAATAATAAACGTTTTAAATATAAATGCTTCAAAAAAACACTTTACTCCCATATCTTAGCCATACATCAAAGTTGCCTATTTTTACTGGAAGACCAACGCTCTCATCCCCAGGGTCTTCAGTTTGCGAGAAGCCATGGGGGGGACACAGAAAACATGTGGAAGAAGGTGCTCTGGTCAGTTGAGACCAAAATTTTCTGTAATGGCTGGGGAGCAGGAAGAGCTGGAATCTGGCCCCCAGCTTGAGGTTAATGAACAAGAGATTATCTCTGACTCTAATAGTGAGAGTGGACAGAATGTGGTGCCGGACTTATGTAGCGCCCTGCTCCCAATGAGGGTGCACTATATGTTAAATTATAGTTATCTGAGGAATAGTTTGGCTCAGAGGGATTGTGTTATAAATTACACTCTTTTCAATTCAGCTGGTTGTGTGATTTCCCTCCTGACAGTGCCACCGCTGGTCAGGATTGGAAAGGCTACAGGCTGGACGTATTGGGTACCTCTTTCCTAGCAAGCAGCCCAGGGGGCATGGTGAACCCGCTGTGCATGCCAGGAGGGGGTATTTAAGTGACAGACGCCATTAGGGCAAGGAGAGATTCTGGGGTTGTGTCTTCGGTCCCCACCTGGCCTCAGGGAAGTGTTGGCAGTTTCTGCCTCGGGGCCACGTTGGCTTGAGGCTTTGTTACTGACAGCTGGGGCCTACTGATCCAGGGATGATCCTGTGTCGCCTTACCTGCTGGAAGGGGACCAAGCAATTGAGGACTCAATTGGAGGATGCATCTGGATCGTGATCTACCTTACAGTGCTGCCGGAACGGCTGGAAGATCCTGGCACTGAGAGTTGTGTTCTTCATTCAGAAGGTAACCCAAGCAAAGGTTACACAAGTCGGTGACAGAGACTGTTCTATTTACACAAGTCGGTGACAGAGACTGTTCTATTTACACAAGTCGGTGACAGAGACTGTTCTATTTACACAAGTCTGTGGCAGAGACTGTTCTACTTGCACCAAGTCTGTGGCAGAGACTATATGCGTTCTAGCTGTACACCGGCTGCTAGGCCAGTGAGATTGGGCCTATCCAGTGTTTGCTGAGTCCAGTGTGGAGACAGTTGTTCCTCTGGATCTAGGAAAAGTTCTTATGATTCGCAACTAAGGTACCTGAGTCCTCCCCGTCCCTTCATCCCCTCTGTTGGAAACTTTATTTCAAATAAACCCTTGAAAGAGACTTTGTGTTGGTGCAAACTTCTTCTGGAGAACTCTTCAAGGAGAACCCCTGAGACGAGCATACGGAACAGTGAGGTAACGTGCAAGGTCCAAAATTAAACCAGCGGACCGCTACGGGGGTATTGCTATAATTAGAATCAGGAAAGATGTTTTTGTACGGAACAGCTAAGAGACTCCAAACCAGAGAAAATGTTAAAATGATTGATGGCAAATCTGTTGAACCTAATGTAGGGGTGTCTTTTACCTACATGCTGTATCAAGTAGTAAAGCAAGGGGAGGTGGAGGTAAAGCAACTAGTGGTTCCCAAACCCTATCGTCGTGTAGTGCCCCTCTACTTGGAGGGGTGCTATGTGCCTAAATTTAGGGGTTGGTCTGAGCTAGTAGCCAGGCTCAGACAGCTTTTATTGATAGGTTCTGTTACTTTGTTTCTGCATGTGTTGTACTGGTGTGCAGTTCCCTGTGGCCTGTAGGTGGCACTGCCATGACAGGTCAGGGTTGAACCACTGGTGACAGTGCTGTGCCTTAGGGTGTCCTCTCTCCGCAGTAGTACAGTGGGCGTGGTCAACCTGCTGTGCATGCCGGGAGAGGATACATAAGGGCAGACGCAGCCTGGAGTCAAGAGTTTTGGAATTCAGGCCAGGGGTTCGCGTGTGCATCGGTCCCAGGCACCTTTAGCCTGGGGCTGCTGCAGTTTTGCCATTCGACCCAGCACCTTTAGCTGGGGCTCATCTCTAAGAGGAGGAATCCCAGGGTGCCCCTGAGAGGGGACCCGCTCTAAGAAGAGGAGGCCGGGGGAGGACCTTTCGGATGGACAGGTGAGAGTTCACGGTGAAAGAGAGGCCCGGTAAACTTCTGGAGGGATTCCACTGTTCATTCAAGGCCTTGCAATTTGCACCTGTTCTTGAGTTACAAGCGCTGAGAAGTTCGGGGCTCAGAGATTCTGTGGCAGAGGATGTCCCGATCGTATCTTCAAGGAAACTTAAGTGAACACCCGAGTGTCATTCCGGTTGCTAGGACCGTGAGAGGGGACTATCCGAATAAGCAGAGCCACTGGGGATTGAGTGGTGAGATTAAGTGCTGTGTGCCTGTACCTTAGGGTGACCAGACATCCCCGGTTTCAGGGGACAGTCCCCGGATTGAAGACACTGTCCCCGGACCAAGTCTGTCCCCAGTTTTGTCCCCGGATTGGATTTGAACAGGGGCCATGGGGCAATTTCACAGACAGTCAGTGCAGGGGGGTGTATTTTTCCATTTTCTGTGCCCCTTTCTGATGATCATGTGCTGGTCGGAGCGAAGGTAATATTTCTTCAGTTTCGGGTGCATGCCCATTCAGCTCCGCTCGCATGTTCTTCTGCCTTGGCTCAAGTCCCAGCCAGCCGCCTGCTTATCTCCTTGCCTTCCCTGGTGGAGTGATCTTCCTCCACTCCTCACCCAGTAGTAGCCGGGGCCCAGAGAGTGAGACTTGACAGGCTGTGAGGCGGGCGGCGGCGATGGGCAGAGAGTCGCTGATTGCCGCCATTACTAGTAAAAAAAAAAAAATTCCCCGGATTTCATTTTAAAAATCTGGTCACCTTACTGTACCTGCCTCCCTGTTCCTTTATTCTTCAACTTCAACTTTCCTATCCAGTTTCCAGCATAAAGAAAATAAACCTTCCTTCATTAAGGTTTAACCTGTCTGGACATTGGCCTTATTGGTGCACCTACAACAGACTCTCCCCTACACTCTAGGGGTGAGAACCAGCTGAAGGGAGGTAACTCGCTGCAGGACCCAACAATTGTGAACACCGCTTAACCTCTTCAAACAAGAGGGTACGGGCATATAGTATGGTGTGCCTTATCTCACAAGTGAGCCAGGTGAGAAAAAGGTCCGTGTGCTACAGTCGGATGGTGTTAGATTTTGCCCATGGTCATACAATGGATGGCCACCTGGGTATAGAGAAAACTAAGGAGAGAGTAACCCAGAGATTCTTTTGGCCTGGGTTATATGCAGATGTCAAAGAATATTGTGAGTCATGCCCAGAGTGTCAGAATTCTGCTTTATTATCTGTTTGGGGGACCATTCAAACTAGTCACTGATCATGTCCCTTTCAAACGGATGTGTGATAACAAGGAGAAAAACAGTCGTGTGACAAGGTGGTTCCTTGCTCTTCAAGCATTTAAGTTTACAGTGGAGCAGAGAGCTGGGAAACTTCAGAATAATGCAGATGCCCTTTCCCGTGTCTATTGTCTGGTTGGGACAGTTGCTCAGCCACCGGGGCTTTAGAAGAGGTGGGGATATGTGACATTATGAAAGGCGAGGTGATTGATGGATGTTATATTTCACCTCGCATGCGTTCGTTTTCTGAGATCTAAGGTGGAATCCGGTCCGGGTTTTACCAGCCACATTGGCAGGGTTGGTTCGGGACCAGATTTTGCGGTACACTTGTGTCCACCAACAGGTGGTATAAGCAAAACAGGAACGGAACAAAGAGTTGCTCTTGGCCTGGGACTCAGGAAGCCACAAACCTGAGAGAGTTGTTTATATGAAGTTGGCTTTTGTGAGAGAAAATGTTTGCATTATCTTTATTTTGTGGGTGACTAGGAGAAGCCCATCACTTGTGAGCTAGAAACTTGCATATGTTTAGTTAGTGCCTGGATGGCAATGATTTATTTTCTGTTTTTGTTTGTTTTATGTAGCGGGTATTTGAATTTAGGGGAGGCATCTGGGTGGTAGTGTAACCCAGATGCACTAATTGCTAGGGGACCCGAGACCTTTTTTTTCTGGTTCTTGGAGGACTCTGGTGGTGTGAGGTTCCTTGCGGTCCACGGGTGGCGCTGTTGCCCTGGGCCGGGGCTGAACTCACACCGCAAGACTGTACCTTATTGTCCGCCCCTGGAGCTGGTACAGCGGGGCGGGGAACCCGCTGTGGCACGAAGGAAGAGGGGATAAAGGGGGCGGACGCCCTTACCACAGGGTTCAGAGTTCAGAGTCCGGAGTGGGAGTCGGAGGACTCAGCTGCACCCAGGCACCTTCAGCTTGGGTGCTGGCGTTCCAGTGTTCCAGGCCTAGGTGCCCTTGACCTAGCCGGAGCGAGAGATGGAGTCCATCTCAGGCACCTTTAGCCTGGGGTGAGGTACTATGGCAGAGGCCTGGGGCTCAGTACCTTCGATTGAGTTCTGCGAGGGTGGAGGAATCCGAGGGGGCCCTAACTCCTTGGGTGCTCGTGTCTGAGTTCGTGAGATCTGGTGCGCGGAACTTCTCTGAAGAGTCCGGTGCAGCATTGCTGGTGACAGAGAGGCTTCCGGTTTCTCCCTTGGACGGATTTCCTTCCCCTGGCAGGGGCCGTGCTAGCGAAGGTAATTCACATTCTACTCAATATAGTCTGTGGCAGTGACTACCCGCCACTGGTGATACCACAGTGGTTAGCAGGAGAAGAGAAGGGATTGTGCCTCGATCTATTCCCCATCACTACTCAGTAGAAGAAACTGTATATTTGTACGCCAAGAAGAATAAAACTGAGTTGGACCTATTCACTGTGTGGAACTGTGGTTACTAGGAGCAAAGGAGTCAGGGACTAAGTACTGGACTTGACTCTAGGACACCTACACAAAACCCAATCTTCTGGCCTTCACCTCTCAGCTATGGAGGACATGGGCCGTGGTGTATCTCATCCCTCTCCCCAGCACTGAAACCACTAGACGAAGAAGGACAACCCAAACATGAGAAAGGGAGAGAGGGGTGAGGCCGCTACACGTGGGGGAATCGTATCCGGGATGTGTATGGTGTCTGAATTTGAACTTTGCTGCCCGGAGGAGTTCCGAGTAGGTCGGCCATATTGGCCAATAGACATGTGCATTCGTTTTCGTCCGAATGCATTTTCGTCCGAATTTCAGCTATTTTCGTTATCGTTTTAACAAACAAAAACGAAAGCACAGAATCCGAAAACCGAAAGATCCGACATAAACAAATGCTTTATTTTCGTTTTCGTTGCTACAACAGTTCGATATAGATAGGAGATTCGACGTGACGCTGACAATAACAATCTGTGTCCATCGAACCTGTGGTCGAATGTGCCTAACCTTAACTCTATTAGTCCAAGATTATTCTACATAGGAGAGAAAAGATTCGACATTATAGAGAGAAAAGATTCGACATAGGAGGGAAAAGATTCGACATAGGAGAGAAAAGATTCGACATAGGAGAGAAAAGATTCGACATAGGAGAGAAAAGATTCGACATAGGAGAGAAAAGATTCGACATTATAGAGAGAAAATATTCGACATAGGAGAGAAAAGATTCGACATAGGAGAGAAAAGATTTGACATTATAGAGAGAAAATATTCGACATAGGAGAGAAAAGATTTGACATAGAGAGAAAAGATCACTGCTGGAATTGGGTGGGGGAAGTAAAATAAAAATAAAGTTGATGATGAATGTTATTGGCTGATTGTAACCAAAGAGGAGGAGCAGTAAAATAGCTAGAATGACGAAGATTCGACAAAGCATCGAAAGTTAGAAGATTCGACGGTGCAGCAAAACTGTACGACGCTGCAATCGTACATTTACGGTCAAATGCATCCGCCCATAGGCTATAGAAGAATTCTAATGTTGGTTGACTAGTAATAGTAATGAATAAATATAATTATTACTAGTCATACAACATTAGAATTCTTCTATAGCTTGTGGGCGGAACATTCGACCGGAAATGTATGATTGCAGCGTCGTACAGTTTCACTGCTCCGTCGAATCTTCTTTGAACATTCGACAGACACCATAAGCCTTCAATGACAGATTCGACCTTAATTAATTCAGATTTTCGGACGAATGCAATTTCTAACGAAAAACGAAATAAATAAAAACGAATTTCGGGAGTAACTAAATAAATTTATTTTTCGGACGAAAACGAAATTCCGAAACAAAATATTTCAGTGTGCACATGTCTATTGGCCAACACGCCACGAGGCAACCCATAGCTGCGTAGTTCGTGGGCGGGGAGAAGAGAAAGCCCGCGAACAGGTGCAAAGTGTGGGAGGAGTCTGGCCATGTGGACGTACGCACGTGGAGATTCCGGCACGTGTGGGTCAGTGCGCAATGGAGCAGCGAAGAGAGAAGATGACTTCAACTACTCAATGGATTTCAGTTTCTTCAGGAATGGAGATGACTTCTCTGGCTGCTCCGATCATGGATACAGGGATAAGACTAAGGCCCCAGGGGCGATTGGCTCTGTACACCTGCAGAGACATGGAGGCCCTCGGTGTGATCTGTCCCGGCTGTTCGGGACTGGTGGTCCAGCTGAAGCCATTCGGGCGATGTGAGGTCTGCAAGGAGTTTCTCTTTGAGGTGGAACCATCCACGGAAAAGCCTCTGGCTTTCCACCTCAACTACCTCACAGGGACTGCCACTCCGGAAGGAGAGATCGATGCTGGTGCGTTTTCCGTGCGCACTGATCCGGGCGAAGTGACTGCCCAAGCGGAGATGAAAAGAGAAAAATCCGAGGATGCTGCTTCGGTCACCAGCAGCTCCCTGCTCCGACCACCGAAGAGGAAAGTCGGCCTAGTGATGGCCTTGTGTGGTCGTGGAAGAGCTTCACCCCGCTGCTTGCCTGACCTGGATGGATCCGGAGAGAAGAGTCCTGGACATCCCTGTTCTTCTGAAGGCCCAGGTGAGCCAGGGGTTGGGACTGTCTGTGTGGTTAAAAGTGGCGGAAGCCCACAGTCGGTAGAGGCCGTCAAGGGGGATAGTTCAGTGACTGGGAATTATCTACCCGCTGAATGCTATGACACCTCTGACCTGGACTCATTGTCTGACAATGGCGATGATGAGGAGATAAACAAAATCTTCCATCAGAAGGGATGGGACAAGATGAAGCTACCCTCGTCCCGCGTCACAAGGGACCTGCCCATGTCTACTGGAGATAGTACACCCCGGGTGGAGGCCTCGGTGCCTAGGGAAGAATCTGGTCCCCTGTCCGAAGTTCCTCTTCTGGACTCAACATCCATTTCACCTGTTCCTGTTGCGGGAGTGCAACGCAAGTCACTGCGGGCTCCTAGGCCCAGATCTACCGAGGTGGTGAACGCACCTCGCCACCCAGAAGCGATTGTTCCGCCTGGAGAAGGAGACCGGGCCACCATGCCACCTTTGTCAAGGCTGCAGCGTCTCTTTGGCCAGAAGGTTGCCCAGGAGTATGGGTGGGAGTACCTGTACCTGCCTCGAGAACTGCTTTATGAGGTGGACGTTTTTCGCCAAAGATGGTATGATACTTTTGTGTGGGACAAACTTAAAGTACCGCAAGCACGGCGATACCTTTCTTGTTCACCAATGATCACCAAGAAGTTCCAGGACTGTAAAGCTAAGTGGATGCTGGGAAGGCATATCCATGCGGACAGAGTGGTGATTTGCCGCAGGGAAGGAGGAAATGCTGAATATCATGTGGAGGCTTTGGACACACATTTGAAGCCTGTGTTCCTACCGCATCCAAGGTTTTACCTTTAGGAGAAAGGAAAGACTCCTGTGTGTTCTTTTGCTGTTCATTGTTGAACTTTCCGGAGTGCCTTCACCAGAACACAGGGACTGTGCCCTAGTTTTTTTTTTTTGCATTTGGGCAGTTCTACTCTTTGGAGAAAATGGGAGCTGTTCTTGTTTTGTTCTCCCTCCTTCTCCTTGCACTATAGAGAAATCAGTGACTTTGGGGTTTTAGTCAGTGTAGAGTCACAGAGGAAAAAAAAAAAGTTCATCTGGAAGTGATGAGTGTCTTGACCGCGGCATTGTCACCAGGTGGCAGTGTTGCGCAACGATTGTTTGTTTTTTTGACATTATGCAGCACTTATTAGAGCGAATGGGTTTCTTTTCGGATAGACCCATTCATTCCAAGCAAACACGCGTGTATTGTTAGGATGTATGTTCCTTTTCTTTCCCTCTGCAGGAGACTCGTCTATCAAGGCTGCTGAGAATGGGTGGTCCTTAGATAGCCAGGGGGAGGGAAGAATGTAAATGTGTGAGATGTTTAAAGTGTTTTATTGAAAAGTTTTATAGTTGTACTGTTTTATGTTTTCCCTTTTCCCTTTTCCCATTTAGGTCTTGGCACAATCTGGGGTTAGATTGTGTAGTTTGTCTCTGGGTTGAACTTATGTTGCCACTCTTTTGGAGACATGAGTTTGCACCAGACACTGGGGACCAGTGTCAAATCACCAGGGGGAGAGTGTAGCGGGTATTTGAATTTAGGGGAGGCATCTGGGTGGTAGTGTAACCCAGATGCACTAATTGCTAGGGGATCCCAGACCTTTTTTTTCTGGTTCTTGGAGGACTCTGGTGGTGTGAGGTTCCTTGCGGTTCACGGGTGGCACTGTTGCCCTGGGCCGGGGCTGAACTCACACCGCAGGACTGTACCCTTTTGTCCTCCCCTGGAGCTGGTACAGCGGGGCGGGGAACCCACTGTGGCGTGAGGGGAGAGGGGATAAAGGGGGCGGACGCCCTTACCATGGGGTTCAGAGTTCAGAGTCCGGAGTGGGAGTCGGAGGACTCGGCTGCACCCAGGCACCTTCAGCTTGGGTGCTTGCGTTCCAGTGTTCCAGGCCTAGGTGCCCTTGACCTAGCCGGAGCGAGAGATGGAGTCCATCTCAGGCACCTTTAGCCTGGGGTGAGGTACTATGGCGGAGGCCTGGGGCTCAGTACCTTTGACTGAGTTCCGCGAGGGTGGAGGAATCCGAGGGGGCCCTAACTCCTTGGGTGCCCGTGTCTGAGTTCGTGAGATCTGGTGCGCGGAACTTCTCTGAAGAGTCCGGTGCAGCATTGCTGACAGAGAGGCCTCTGGTTTCTCCCTTGGACGGATTTCCTTCCCCTGACAAGGGCCGTGCTAGCGAAGGTAATTCACATTCTACTCAATATAGTCAGTGGCAGTGACTACCCGCCACTGGTGATACCACAGTGGTTAGCAGGAGAAGGGAAGGGATTGTGCCTCGATCTATTCCCCATCACTACTCAGTAGAAGAAACTGTATGTTTGTACGCCAAGAAGAATAAAACTGAGTTGGACCTATTCACTGTGTGGAACTCTGGTTACTAGGAGCAAAGGAGTCAGAGACGAAGTACTGGACTTGACTCTAGGACACCTACACAAAACCCAATCTTCTGGCCTTCACCTCTCAGCTATGGAGGACATGGGCTGTGGTGTATCTCATCCCTCTCCCCAGAACTGAAACCCCTAGATGAAGAAAGACGAGCCGAGCATGAGAAAGGGAGAGAGGGGTGAGGCCGCTACATTTATTTTTTATGCAACCTTTAAAAATAATTATTCACAATAGTTGTGTCCGACTAAGGATAGAACACCCAGAGAAATTAGCACCTCATCCCATATAGTAAAATGGATCAAATGGGAAGGACAAAGGGATTTTTTCGGTGCTTTACAAATAATAATGAGAATCATATATTTAGAAAAAATAAAGTAAAGTTTAATGAGTATAAAGTTAAAAGCTAAGACAATTTGTTCATTAGTATACAGCAGTTTACAGCGTAAGTGGTCATACAAACCTGTATATGATTTCAGCGAAAGTTTCAGACTTGTATATTATCCCGACATGTTTTGCCTGGTAGCTTTATCAGGGGATATACAAATTAGTCAAAAGTTTCATGAAACTATACAGAGACAAAAAAGAAAGTAAAGAATAGACAAAATGAATCAGTAAATATAGTCATTGTGTCAGGAGTTATGCAATATTGTATCTATGCCCGTCCCGAGGGAAGCTTACCGCGTCAAATAATCCCAAGGAATGACCACTGCCAATGATCGGGGTGAACAAAGTCCCAAGAAAGGAGGAGGTCCTGCGTGGCCACAGGGGACACAATAGTGACCTGGCTGTATAGTGACCAAAGAAATATATAAGTAAAAAAAGATAATAAAGGGGAAATTTGTCTAAAAATGTTAAGAAAAATTAAGCACCGAGAGATTTAGGAAACGGTACTCTAGAATATGGGGAAAGAATACTTGTGTAGCGCCCCCCAATATTGGGGGGCGCTATGTGTAAATTTAAGGGTAGTCTGAGCCAGTAATTGGGCTCAGACCAATTGATTGTTCTGGATTTGCTTCTGCTCTGGGTGTGATACTGCCTGGCAGTAGTGTTCCCTGTCTGCCTGTAGGTAGCACTGTCATCACCGGAATGGGTTGAACTACAGGGGGTATCACAACACCTTGGGTGTCCTTTCTCGGCAGCCATACAGTGGGCGTGGTCTACCCACTGTGCATGCTGGGAGAGGGTACATAAGGAGCAGACGCCATTGATTGGGGTCCTCTTCTGGGGTTCCGCCCTGAGAGCCCACCCTTCGTGTGCGCCTCGTGGCCCTCATGGCACGGGGTGCGTGTGTGTGTTCTGACCATGGGCACCTTTAGCCCGAGTCTACATCGCTGCATGATAGGCCCAGCTCTGCTGGCTGAAGCCTATATCTTTCAAAAAGGATCCTCAGCTACCCACTTGAGGGAAGCCACGCTTAGGGAAGGAGACCAGGGGAGGATATGCCCCAGAGGAGACTAGCGACGGTACTGCTGTCTCGGGAGGAGGCCTGGAGCTCACCTAAGGAGGAATCCATCATTACAAGCCCTGCATTACGCCAATCCGGCTTAAAGGTTCTTCATTATTGCTTGGCTGGGAGGTTCGGGACTTTTAACAATCCTGTGGTAGAGGATTCCTGATTGTATCCCTAAAAAGATTGATTCGTGCTTCAAGGGGAAGGTTCAGGCACGCAACACTAAAATCCCAATAGTCGCCACTCAAGCCTGAGTGGGTATTGCTCACCCGGATAGTCCCGTTTGGTGGTCCTCTTTTGCCATTAAAAAAAAAAAAAAGGAAAAAAAATAAAAAAAATAAACATAACAAGAGAACAAAATACTCAACACATAAAATAACAAGGCAAGCAGGATCAGTTCAGCAAGTAGTATCTCCAACTCAGTTCTGTGGCTCCCGCATCACGTTATGAGCCCTTTGTCTCTGTTTCCTGGCCTCCAAAGTGTCCCGTAAGATTTCAGTGCTTTGCCAACGAGGAGTTTGATGTCTTTGGCGGGCAGACTTACGAAGTGGCACAGCACCAGGAGGGGTAGAGGCTGTCAAAGGTTCTGGAGGTGTCAGTGGGTGTCCAACAGACAAATCAGTCTCTGCAACTCCAGGCACATGTCCGGGCTCCTCGGGAATATGGTCACCAACCGCTTCAGGGGTTGGTTGTAAACTTGTGGGATCATGCCAGACACCATGCCATATGTCACCAGTAGAGCCCTGAGTAGACTCTGGTGGTTGGGTAGAAAGAGAGGTCGGGTTTGTTTCTACTGGCAGGCAAATGCACTTTCTCAATTGCAAAGGTGTCTTCGAACACAAACGCCATTCTCCAGGCGAACAAGGTACATTCGTTGTCCAAGAGGTCCATCAATAATGCCAGGAAGCCAATGAGGCAAAACTCTGTAATTCTGAAACCATACAAGATCACCAGCACGGAATCCAGGACAGCCTGGCGGAGGAGGTGTCGGTGACTGTTTCTGTGGACGAACTAAATCAAGTTTGGTGCGGAGATGCCTGCCAAACATAAGAAAAGCTGGTGACAGCCCAGTAGTAGCGTGTTTTGTGTTTCGGTACATGGTCAAGAACTCCAGAAGCTTCTCCTCTGACATTCCGACCTGGTCCAGAGTGGACAGTAAGTGCTTCTTAAACGTCTGCACAAACTGTTCTGCCAGCCCATTCGAGGCTGGATGATAAGGAGCTGTTTTGTAGTGTTGGATGCCCAAGCCACTGAGGAAGGATTGAAACTCATGCAATGTAAATTGAGTCCCATTGTCCGAGACTATGGCTGTTGGCAAGCCATATTGAGCAAAGAGCTTTCTTAAGACTAGAATGGTAGCAGCTGAGGTAACAGAAGGCATTTGAAAAACCTCTGGCCATTTTGAATGTGCATCTACCACGATCAAATACATTTTACCCTTGATTGGGCCAGCAAAATCAAGATGGAGTCTTGACCACGGTTCTGTCGGCCATGGCCAAGGTAGCAGGGTTCCTTTCTTTTGGGGTCGCTGAGCTTGGCAGCACCCAGGACATTGAGCCACATAATCTTCAATTGCTGTGTACATTTGTGGCCACCAAACATAACCCTGGGCTCGCTGCTTCTTGCGCACCACGCCAGGATGGCCCTCATGCAGTATCCTTAGCATGGTTGGTTGCAAATACTGAGGTATGATCACTCTGTTGCCCCACTGTAGGCAACCAGCATTAGTCACAAACTCACATTGTCTGGCAAAGTACGGACGAAATTCACCTGGGACTTTCTCTGGCCATCCAGTCTGAACATATGAGAATATCTGAGACAGGACGGGATCTGTGACTGTATGTCTGGCAATTAAGGAGGTGGACGTGCACGATTTCGGCCTGTGTATTTCCACTATGCGTACGTGTCTTGGTGAGTGGTCTCCAATTGGCAATCTGGAAAATGCATCTGCATTGCCATGGGCATTATGGGAGCCGTATCTGATAGAATAAGTATAAGCTCCCAAGAATAAAGCGTACCTTTGTAAGCGAGATGCGGTTGTTGTAGAAATTCCTTTCTGAGGGTTCAGTATTGACAACAGAGGTTTGTGGTCAGTGATAAGTATGAACTCCCGACCATAGATGTACGTATGAATTTTTTTTGTGGCCCATACAATGGCCAAAGCTTCCTTGTCTATCTGGGACTAGTTTTGCTCTGCTGAGGTTAAAGACCTGGAGGCAAAAGAAATGGGGTGCTCTGTGCCATCTGGCATGACATGGGAAAGCACAGCACCCAGTCCATAAGGCGAGGCGTTACAAGCCAAGGTGACGTGTTTCTTTAGAAAGCCGAAAAGCTTCTTCACATTTGGCTGTCCATATCCATTGAGCTGTGGCAAACACGCCCAATATGGCCAGTCTTTCCACAAAGAAAACAAACGACATCCTTGAACTTGCAAGCAGGTGCACTGTGAGTAGTGTTACCACAACAGTAGCAAGTTGGTGTCCTAGAGACAGAAGAATTAGGGTGGCAAGGTTTAGGCAGATTTGGTGACGACCGTCTTGGGTGTCGGGTGATAGCAGAGTGGAATATTTCCTCTCTCTGGCTTGCAGGAGTTTTAGGTGGTGCCTTCAGTAGGGTGGCGTCCCGTGTAGCCAACTCCTTGACCGTAGCAAGGTCAGTGGCTTTCGTCAGAGTCAAGTCAGAGTCAAGTCGGGTTCTGTGAGTAAGCTTTTCTGTATGGCTGGGTCGCAGAGTCCCATGACAAACATGTCAAGGAGAGCCGTCTGCAGGTAGTCTCCAAACTGACAAGTGGCAGCTAGTTTACGTAAAGCAATGATATAAGTATTTATGTCCTCCCCGGCATGCTGCCTTCTACTGTAGAATTTAAACCGCTCTGCAATCTCTAATGGCTTTGGGTTGTAGTGCTCATGTAGCTTCTGAATTAACTCAGGCAGGGGCTTAGAGGCCGGCTTGTCTGGAGAAATGAGGTCTCTGAGAGTGCCATATGCAGCTTGACCCAATATTGTGAGGAAAACTGCAACCTTCTTTTCTGCAGCAACACTATTTGCTTCCATATACTGCTCCAGCCTCTCCACCCAGGAGCTCCATGATTCAGCAGCAGGATCAAATGGTTGAATAAACCCTATGAAGGCCATGTGTGCTAAAATCCACAATCCTCGTCGCCACTGTTATGTCTCTTAGACACGGGGTCTCTCAGAGTGTTGCTAGCAATGCTGCCAGTATCTGCTCAGCAAGTTACACACAGGTCAGATGAACTTCTTAACCATGGAAGGGTTTATTACTCACTCAGAACATGATGACTTTGTTACATAGAGTCCTAATACAACAGGCTTCTGTCATTACCAGATGTAATCCCTTCTGTCCATCATGCTGCTGCTGCTTCCCAGTTCCACACACCACTCTCACTACTTCCTGGTACAGCCCCTTCCCCAGCATGCATCAGGAGAAAAAGGTGAAGGGTCACACAGTGCTCCAGCACAAACATCACACAAAACTTCCCTACTTTTTAACCCTATGTTGCCTCCCCTCGTGCACAGCACGTCTCTATTTGTTTCTTTCGCTTCGGGCCTCACTTTTTATGCTTTTAGCTGCCAATCTTGCCATAGCTCATTCTTGGAAGCGTCCCTCAGTTCATATTGTTATGTTTAGGCGCAAAGTTTCCTGGATCATGCTCAATGAGCATTTGGCAAGTAAACTTACTGACTTAGTGCCTAAATGTATGAAGATATGGGAGCCATGGGCTAAATACATCAATATAGATCTGCCTCTTGTTAGGCACTCCTCTCTGGTCCTCTTAGGGGGATATGACAAGACACCAGCCTCCTCCTGGGTTTTCTTCCCTCTTCTATCCTGTTTTTTTCTTCCTCTTTTCTCTCTCTTTGTCTTATCTCCATTTTCTAGCCTCTAGTTTCTCTTTGTTCTTCTTGTCTTTTGGGTCCCGTAGTCTGATGTTTTGACTGGGTCCCCATCTCTTTCCCCTGTTATTTTTTTTTCTCTTTCGTACTGGGGCTATATGCGCCTACGGTTGGGGTTATTCCCGTTTTCAACTTTATGTAACTATATGGTCATTTGGGTGAGATATCCTCTCCCGCTTTTTCCCCTTTTTCTTTTTCTTTTAGTCACTTTGAATTTTATTAGTGTTCATATGTTTATGTGTTCTGTGAGTGCCCATGTTCTTGGGGTGGTTTTCATTGTATCTGAAATTATGCTGTTACTGCACCTTCATTGCTTTTTTTTGATTGGGGCCAGTGGCGGCTGGTGATTAATTTTCCTGGGGCCTGTGGCCTCCCCAGCCAGCCAGCCAGCCACCCCCACCCATGCTCATTTGCTCAATCGCCGCCCCCCCCCCCCAGTCACTGGATTGTCGCATTGCTCGCCCATTGCCTGCCAGCCCCCCCGCCAGCACCTGCACTCACCCAATCCAGGTCGAGTCCCAGCAGTCGCTTCTCTTCCCGGCCAATCAGGACTTAGGACTCCCGGCCAATCGGGTCTCAGGACCCTCTTTCTGATTGGCCCGGGAGGAGAAACAGGAAGACATTAGCGAATATTAATTGGCTAATGTCACACAACTGGGTGGGCTCCGGGCTCAGCCCGAACCCACCCTTTTTGAAGCCAATTAGAGACTCAAGCTCTAATCATGTGCTTAAAAAAACAAACAAACATTGGAATCCATGCGTCCGGCGCCCTGCATGTAGATTAGGGGCTGGGCGCATGGTTTAGTGGGGCAGCACCCCTGTGCCCTGCATGAGCGGCCTCCACTGATTGGGGCCCTGGCCCATGTAATCTCTTTGCACATTGTCCCCTTTGTATATTGACTTTTTTAACAATAAAACAGGTTGAAAGAAAGAAATTATAGAAAAAATAAATATATCTGATCCAAATTCCTTATAATTTACCTTTAATGAAAACATGAAACAGATCTCACTGAGATATAGATAGATCTTTTAACATAGGTCACAAAACTTGCCAATTATTGCACTTCATCTGGGATTACGTCTCTTGGGTATTTTAGAGTAATTAATGAGCAATTACATTGTTTCCATGTCTGGCAGATGGAACCCACCAGGGAGGGTGTTCATTTTTCGCATCTGCATAAATAGTCATCATGGGACAGTAAGAGCAAAATACGGAGCTTGGATACCGTCCATTACTGCTGGTGGACTACGGAGGTCAGTAAAGTGCAGAATCCCACAATCCACCGTACAGTGGAGTAGAGGCATTCACAATATAATCAATAGATTTAATAAAGGAGGGCAGACACAGTTTAGGGAACACAGTGAAGCTGTAATTACCCTGAATATCCAATCACATGCATAAATAATGGATAATAAATAAAAAAAAAAAAAGGATTTTCTTGCCTTGATTTAATGATTGCAGTGAGACTCGGGTTTAGACTTTTTTTCTGGTAATATTTTCATGGCGTGCATGCTCTGCTCATGATGACTATTCACCATTACATGGTTTTTGTGGGTTCCATTTCCATTTAGGTTTAGATACACTTTAACAAGACGATGGCTTCTCTATTAAAAATGATATTGACCCGCCTAAATAAAATAAAAAATCATTATTTGGGAGTTGGTTTAAAATTTGTTGTTCTGGCAAATTTACCTTAGGAGTCACCCAGTCAAAATATTTTTAAACCATAATGCCCGGCATGGGCTTTGAACTGTGGCCAGCCTAGCGGGCTGAAGAGCTCAAGAGGAGCCACTGTACTGCACTAACTATTGAGCTATTGTGTTCTGAAAAGTGGACCACCCCCCTCCAGAACGTACTAGCCATTGGCTGAAAGCACTGATCAGGTGCCGATCAGCAGACCTTTTCCGGTCATGCCCCTTGGACAGAAGCTGGACCTCCGGCCATCTTCTGTCGAACCATGGGCCGAATGTCGGCTGGTTTCTATTGAACTGGCCAATATCACCCGACATTCATCCTGTGTGTACAGGGCTTTAGAAGGACCAACAAGAGGACTTTTTAACGAGCCAGCCCCTCACTATAAATTGAGGCACGGAGCAACCACAGTATCAGCATAGTGGATGCAGCTGTAGGGAAAGGATAGGGAAAGCTGACAAACTGCATAGGGATAGATTAGGGTCACTTGAGAAATTGCATTTTAATTATGATTGCTAGATCTTTGGGCAATCTCCCCCTTTTTTTATTATTGTTTTTATTTATTTTATTTATTTTATTATGCGGTTGATTTTAGGTTAACTGTCATTTGGCTGATGTCCTGTCGATAGCAAACTTTTTTTTATGCTACCTCCCCTTTAAAAAGAATAATAATTGGGCCATTGTTTCAGAGCTGGAATTGTTTGGGGTTTCATTTCTTTTTTGAGGTTTCTTGATTTTTATTTTATATTATAGAGACTTTAAAAACAAAATCAAAAAACAACCCATTCAGTTTAAAATAGAAATGAAAGACAAATCATTTGTGTGTGTGTGTGTATGTATATACAGTGGGGCAAAAAAGTATTTCGTCAGCCACCAATTGTGCAAGTTCTCCCACTTAAAAAGATGAGAGAGGCCTGTAATTGTCATCATAGGTATACCTCAACTATGACAAAATGTGGAAACAAATCCAGACAATCACATTGTCTGATTTGAAAAGATTTTTTTTTGCAAATTATGGTGGAAAATAAGTATTTGGTCACCTACAAACAAGCAAGATTTCTGGCTCTCACAGACCTGTATTTTCTTCTTTAAGAGACTCCTCTGTCTTCCACTCATTACCTGTATTAATGGCACCTGTTTGAACTTGTTATCAGTATAAAAGACACCTGTCCACAACCTCAAACAGTCACACTCCAAACTCCACTATGGTGAAGACCAAAGAGCTGTGGAAGGACACCAGAAACAAAATTGTAGACCTGCACCAGGCTGGGAAGACTGAATCTGCAATAGGCAAGCAGCTTGGTGTGAAGAAATCAACTGTGGGAGCAATAATTAGAAAATGGAAGACATACAAGACCACTGATAATCTCCCTCGATCTGGGGCTCCACGCAAGATCTCACCCCGTGGGGTCAAAATTATCACAAGAACGGTGAGCAAAAATCCCAGAACCACACGGGGGGGGGGACCTAGTGAATGACCTGCAGAGAGCTGGGACAAATGTAACAAAGGCTACCATCAGCAACACACTACGCCGCCAGGGACTCAGATCTTGCAGTGCCAGACGTGTCCCCCTGCTTAAGCCAGCACATGTCCGGGCCCGTCTGAGGTTTGCTAGAGAGTATTTGGATGATCCAGAAGAGGATTGGGAGAATTTCATATGGTCAGATGAAACCAAAGTAGAACTGTTTGGTAGAAACACAACTCGTCGTGTTTGGAGGAGAGAGAATGCTGAGTTGCAACCAAAGAACACCATACCTACTGTGAAGCATGGTGGTGGCAACATCATGCTTTGGGGCTGTTTCTCTGCAAAGGGAACAGGACGACTGATGTACATGAAAGAATGAATGGGGCCATGTATCGTGAGATTTTGAGTGCAAACCTCCTCCCATCAGCAAGGGCATTGAAGATGAAACATGGCTGGGTCTTTCAGCATGACAATGATCCCAAACACACCACCCGGGCAATGAAGGAGTGGCTTTATAAGAAGCATTTCAAGGTCCTGGAGTGGCCTAGCCAGTCTCCAGATCTCAACCCCATAGAAAACCTTTGGAGGGAGTTGAAAGTCTATGTTGCCCAGCGACAGCCCCAAAACATCACTGCTCTAGAGGAGATCTGCATGGAGAAATGGGCCAACATACCAGCAACAGTGGTGACAACCTTGTGAAGACTTACAGAAAGCGTTTGACCTCTGTCATTGCCAACAAAGGATATATAACAAAGTATTGAGATGAACTATTGATATTGACCAAATACTTATTTCCCACCATAATTTGCAAAAAAAATATTTCCAAATCAGACAATGTGATTGTTTGGATTTGTTTCCACATTTTGTCTCTCATAGTTGAGGTTTACCTAAGATGACAATTACAGGCCTCTCTCATCTTTTTAAGTGGGAGAACTTGCACAATTGGTGGCTGACTAAATATTTTTTTGCCCCACTGTATAATAAATAAATAAATAAATAAATATATATATATATATAATTATATCTATATCAGTGCATCTGTAAAGTATTCACAGCAATTAAATTTTTACCCATTTTGTTATGTTACATCGTTATTCCAAAATAGATTAATGCATTATTTTCTTCAAAATTCTGCAAATTTTTTAAAAAAATAAAGAAAATCACATCTACATAAATGTTCACAGCCTTTGCTCAATACTTTGCTGAAGCATCTTTGAAGCAATTACAGCCTCAAGTCTTTTTGAGTATGATGCTACAAGCTTGGCACACCTATTTTTGGGCAGTTTCTCCCATTCTTCTTTGCAGGACCTCTCAGGCTCCATCAGGTTGGATGGGGAGCGTCGGGGCACAGTCATCTTCAGATCTCTCCAAAGATGTTCTATCGGGTTCAAGTCTGGGCTCTGGCTGGGCCACTCAAGGACATTCACAGAGTTGTCCAGTAGCCATACCTTTGTTATCTTGGCTGTGTGCTTAGCGTCATTGTCCTGTTGGAAGATGAACCTTTGCCCCAGTCTGAGGTCCACATCGCTCTGGAACAGTTTCATCAAGGATGCTGCCACCACCATGCTTCACTGTAGGGATGGTATTGGCCAGGTGATGAGTGGTGCCTGGTTTCCTCCAGACATGACACTTGCCATTCAGGCCAAAGAGTTCAATTTTTGTTTCATCAGACCACAGAATTTTGTTTCTCATGGTCTGAGAGTCCTTCAGGTGCCTTTTGGTAAACTCCAGGTGGGCTGTCATGTGCCTTTTACTGAGGAGTGGCTTCCGTCTGGCCACTCTATCATACAGGCCTGTTTGGTGGAGTGCTGCAGAGATGTTTGTTATTCTGGAAGGTTCTCCTCTCTCCACAGAGAAACGCTGGAGCTTCGTCAAAGTGACCATTGGGTCCTTGGTCACCTCCCTGACTAAGGCCCTTCTCCCCCGATCACTCAGTTTGGCCGGGTGGCCCACTCTAGGAAGAGTCCTACTGATTCCAAACTTTTTCCATTTACAGATGATGGAGGCCACTGTGCTCATTGGGACCTTCAATGCTGCAGAATGTTTTTTGTACCCTTCCCTAGATCTGCGCCTCCATACAATCCTGTTTTTAGAGGTCTACAGACAATTTCTTTGGACTTCATGGCTTGGTTTGTGCTCTGACATGCACTGTTACCTGTGGGACCTTCTATAGACAAGTATGTGTCTTTCCAAATCATGTCCAATCAATTGAATTTACCACAGGTGGACTCCAATCAAATTGTAGAAACATCTTAAGGATGATCAGTGGAAACGGGATGCACCTGTGCTCAATTTTGAGTGTCATGGCGAAGCAAAGGCTGTGAATACTTGTGTACATGGGATTTTTTCATTTTTTTTATTGTTAAATTTGCAAAGATTTCTCCATCAGAGGCTATTTACCGAGATCGGTGATGCAGTGTGTCAGACTGACACTCCGCACCATCGATTGCTGCGCTGCGCACCCCCACAGGTGCGCGCCGGCTGTTATCCTGAAAGACGTCATATCATGTCCAGTAAGGATAACTGAACCACCACCCGGCCGTAATTTTTCTATAGGCAGGGCGGAAAGTGGTTAAAATATAATAAAAAGGCATGAAATGAATGAGATCGGGGTGCTGGTATACAGATGATGTCCTAGGAGACGAAACGCGTCGGTAGGACTCCATTGTTGCCACATTCTTTGCAAAGCGCTTTTATATCAACTTAAATGTAAGTGTTTCCACTACATTAAATTTTGATTTACATACAGAGTTACTCTATGTGGCTGTTTCTTTTCTCCATTACATGATACTTACCTGCTCATATTGATTAGGATATTCCCGGACCACTACTGCATATGAGGTTATCTGCTAAGAGGTCATCTTTCTTCTGCGGTTTCTCTCTCTCTGTTGATGTTGGCCATTTCCAGCACAGCAATTTGCAGCATACAGATTGTCCAGGTTCCATCGTGGTTCCACCACACCAAGCCCGTTTGACCCACTGAACATATGTTCCTCTGGGTTCAAACTATCTGGTAAGCTCCTTACCTATTGGTGGTGGTTCTCTTCATCCTCTAATCATCAACACTTTTCCTTCAAAGTCTTCACTCACTTTTGAATTTCACCATTGCCTCCATTTTTGAATTACTTTAGGACACTCAGTTGCACAAGTTTTCACTTGTATTTCGCATATAGACATTTTGTATATATGAGGGCTTTTCACTGTTCTTACTTAATATTTGAGTGTCTTTTTTATATTGCACTGTTTTATATATTCATTTGAGTGCGTCATTCATTCTTGTTAATTTTTGATTGGCGCTACACTTTTTGTTTCCACGCTTTTTACTATTTGTCTACTTGTTGTGTTAGCAGCTTATCCAGAGGGCAGCGCGGAATTATTTTGTATGCTATACAGTGGGTACGGAAAGTATTCAGACCCCCCTTAAATTTTTAATTTGCTAAAATCATTTAAGTTCATTTTTTTTCCTCATTAATGTACACACAGCACCCCATATTGACAGAAAAACACAGAATTGTTGACATTTTTGCAGATTTATTAAAAAAGAAAAACTGAAATATCACATGCTCCTAAGTATTCAGACCCTTTGCTCAGTATTTAGTATTTGCACCCTTTTGATGAGTCTTTTTGGAAAAGATGCAACAAGTTTTTCACACCTGGATTTGGGGATCCTCTGCCATTCTTCCTTGCAGATCCTCTCCAGTTCTGTCAGGTTGGATGGTAAATGTTGGTGGACGGCCATTTTTAGGTCTCTCCAGAGATGCTCAATTGGGTTTAAGTCAGGGCTCTGGCTGGGCCATTCAAGAACAGTCACGGAGTTGTTGTGAAGCCCCTCCTTCGTTATTTTAGCTGTGTGCTTAGGGTCATTGTCTTGTTGGAAGGTAAACCTTCAGCCCAGTCTGAGGTCCTGAGCACTCTGGAGAAGGTTTTCGTCCAGGATATCCCTGTACTTGGCCACATTCATCTTTCCCTCGATTGCAACCAGTAGTCCTGTCCCTGCAGCTGAAAAACACCCCCACAGCATGATGCTGCCACCGCCATGCTTCACTGTTGGGACTGTATTGGACAGGTGATGAGCAGTGCCTGGTTTTCTCCACACATACCGCTTAGAATTAAGGCCAAAAAGTTCTATCTTGGTCTCATCAGACCAGAGAATCTTATTTCTCACCATCTTGGAGTCCTTCAGGTGTTTTTTAGCAAACTCCATGCGGGCTTTCATTTGTCTTGCACTGAGGAGAGGCTTCCGTCGGGCCACTCTGCCATAAAGCCCCGACTGGTGGAGGGCTGCAGTGATGTTTGACTTTCTACAACTTTCTCCTATCTCCCGACTGCATCTCTGGAGCTCAGCCACAGTGATCTTTGGGTTCTTCTTTACCTCTCTCACCAAGGCTCTTCTCCCCCCGATAGCTCAGTTTGGCCGGACGGCCAGCTCTAAGAAGGTTTCTGGTTTTCCCAAACGTCTTCCATTTAAGGATTATGGAGGCCACAGTGCTCTTAGGAACCTTAAGTGCAGCAGAATTTTTTTTGTAACCTTGGCCAGATCTGTGCCTTGCCACAATTCTGTCTCTGAGCTCTTCAGGCAGTTCCTTTGACCTCATGATTCTCATTTGCTCTGACATGCACTGTGAGCTGTAAGGTCTTATATAGACAGGTGTGTGGCTTTCCTATTCAAGTCCAATCAGTATAATCAAACACAGCTGGACTCAAATGAAGGTGTAGAACCATCTCAAGGATGATCAGAAGAAATGGACAGCACCTGATTTATATATATATGAGTTTCACAGCAAAGGGTCTGAATACTTAGGCCTGGTTCACACTGGGGCGACAAACGCTCCGACATTAGGAGCTCATGTCGCATGACGTGTGAAAATCAATGAATCCCTATGAGAGCCGTCTTAACTGGTCCGACACAAGTCGGTCCGACATTAAAAATGCTCCCTGTACTACTTCTGTCTGACTTTGATCCTGCTTCAGCCCATTGACTATCATTGAAGTAGGATCAAAGTAGTATCCTGTTCATGAAAGTCGGACCAATGTCGGACCAATGTCGGACCAATGTAGGACAGATGTCGCAGAGCAAAGTAGGATGAAAGTCGTGTCGTATAGTGTGAACCCAGCCTCAGGACCATGTGATATTTCAGTTTTTTTTTTTTTATAAATCTGAAAAAATTTCAACAATTCTGTGTTTTTCTGTCAATATGGGGTGATGTGTGTACATTAATGAGGAAAAATAAATGAACTTAAATGATTTTAGCAAATGGCTGCAATATAACAAAGAGTGAAAAATTTAAGGGGGTCTGAATACTTTCCGTACCCACTGTATGTAAGCAAAACTAATTGTAAAAAGAAAAAAAAAATAGGTCCATGCCAAATATACGCTATCAGTATACACAGTACACACCTTATGTAAAAATCATGCCATTCCATAACATCACGTGCAGATTTAAAGCAATCCTCGAGCACGCTATTTACATTTTTTGTGTATTTTTAATGTCACCCTGGAAGTTGCATGAAAATAAAAATGTTTTACTTTTTTTCATGTCTCTGATGGCTGTGTCCAGTTACTCATGCATTTATTTCTAACAATAGTTTGCCTATTAGCCCTAAAAAAGAATTTGCCAACAGGATTTGTTCCTCTATAGACCTCAAAGGGATTTGCCATTAAAGCAGAGTTCCTCTTAAAAGTGGAAGCTCCGCTTATCTACCTCCCCCCCTCCAGTGCCACATTTGGCACCTTTCGGGGGAGAGAGGGTACCTCTCAACAGGTACCTGCTCCCACTTCCGAGTGGACGCACCGCGGCACGATCACCTGGAAGTTCACCCCCCCCCCTCCATTCCCAGCCATCGGGCCATTCAGAAAGCGCAGCGCGCTTCACGCATGCGCAGTAGGGAACACTGCTGGTTTCCCTTAGAAGGAATGGCGGCGGCAGCACCCCGAGAGCCGATGGAAAAATCAGCTGGGGTGCCGACATTGCCGGATCCCTGGAGAGGTAAGAGGCAGTGAGACAGGATGGTTTCGAAAATAAGCAAGACCGAATTGTGCAGGAGAAAAGGACAGGGAAGGAGACGGCAAGATCTGATTGTAGAAGACAGAGAGAAAATAACGAGACTGGATTATGGAGGAAGGAGAGAAGAGGTGGTGAGACTGTCGGATTAGTAAATTCTTTACTTCAATGCTGGGAAGACTTCCCCCTGCCAAACGATGTGGTCAGAGGTCCCATCAAAAAGGTACCTCTATTGAATGTAAGAGCATTTGTACTCTGGACCCCCATCTTTTTTCTACTGGTCATGTTAACCACTTGCCGACCGCTTCACGAACATTTACTTCAGCAGAATGGCTCCTGTGGGCAAAGCAGTGTACCTGTACGTTGCTTTGAAAATCCCGCCGTGCGGGCGTGCGCGCCCGCCGCGACCCCCTTTATAGTGTCACGGAGCTACAGAACGGGGAGATGCTTGTGTAAACAAGGCATTTCCCTGTTCTGCCTTGTGACAGGACACTGATCTACTGCTCCCTGTGATCGGGAGCAGTGATCAGTGTCGTGTCACTGGTAGCCCAGCCCCCCCACATTTAGAATCACTCCCTAGGACATACTTAACCCCTTCCTCGCCCCCTAGTGGTTAACCCCTTCCCTGCCAGTGTCATTTACACAGTAATCAGTGCATTTTTTATAGCAATGATCACTGTATAAATGACAATGGTCTCAAAATAGCATAAAAAAGTGTCCGATGTGTCCGCCATAATGTTGCAGTCACGATAAAAATCGCTTATTGCCGCCATTACTAGTAAAAAAAAAATATTAATAAAAATGCCATAAAACCATCCCCTATTTTGTAGACGCTATAACTTTTGCGCAAACCAATCAATATACGCTTACTGCGATTTTTTTTATTTTACCAATATGTAGAAGAATACGTATCGGCCTAAACTGAGAAAGAAATTATTTTTTTATATATTTTTTGGGGATATTTATTATAGCAAAAAGTAAAAAATATTGCTATTTTTTTTTTTCTAAATTTACGCTCTTTTTTTGTTCATAGCGCAAAAAATAAAAACCACAGAGGTGATAAAATACCACCAAAAGAAAGCTCTATTTGTGGGGAAAAAAAGGACGTCAATTTTGTTTAGGTACCTCGTCGCACGACCATGCAATTGTCAGTTAAAGCGACGCAGTGCCGAATCGCAAAAAGTGCTCTGGTCAGGAAGAGGGTAAATTCTTCCGGGGCTGAAGTGGTTAAATTAAACATGAATAGCCTATGTAGGCAGTGTTCCTGCCTTTCACCCTGCAAAACTTACCTTACAATGCACAGATGAAAATATTCCATTAAAAGAGAGCTCATTTGACATTTAGGTATAAAAGGTTTCATATATTTTAATCAAGTTTTTCTCTTCAGTTTACCATCATCCCTACTTTGACTGATTTTTCTGTTATATGTGACCATTGTCAGCATATCCTTCTCAGAAAGAAACAGAGATGGTTACTCTGAGGATGTACTATCAGGAGGGGACTACAGTTACTGTATTTTTAATGAAAGGTCCTGTTTTTTTTTTTTTTTTTTAAATGCAACTCAAGGTAGACATAAAAACACAAAATAATGCAAATATAAAAAAAAATTAAAGCCGAACCCTGCGCAGATATAGGAGAACTACATTATTGCAGCTCTCTATTTATTATTACATTGTTTAATTTAATTTTTGGTTATATATGTATGTAGCGGGTGTTTGAATTTAGGGGAGGCATCTGGGTGGTAGTATAACCCAGATGCACCAATTGCTAGGGGATCCGAGACCCTTTTCTGGTTCTTGGAGGACTCTGGTGGTGTGAGGATCCTTGCGGTCCACAGGTGGCGCTGTTGCCCTGGGCTGGGGCTGAACTCACACCCCAAGACTGTACCTTTTTGTCCTCCCCTGGAGCTGGTACAGCTGGGCGGGGAACCCGCTGTGGCGTGAAGGGAGAGGGGATAAAAGGGGCGGACGCCCTTAGCACGGGGTTCAGAGTTTGGAGAGAGTTTGAGGACGTGGCCGCACCGAGGCACCTTTAGCCTGGGTGCTGGCATTCCGGAGTTCCGGGCTCAGGTGCCATTGACCTGGCCGGAGCGAGAGATGGAGTCTATTCCAGGCACCTTTAGCCTGGGGTGAGGTACTATGGCGGATGCCTGGGGCTCAGTACCTTCGACTGAGTTCCGCAAGGGTGTAGGAATCCGAGGGGGCCCTAACTCCTTGGGTGCCCGTGTCTGAGTTCGTGAGGACTGGTGTGCAGAACTTGTCTGAAGAGTCCAGCGCAGCATTGCTGGTGACAGAGAGGCCTCCTGTTTCTCCCTTGGACGGATTTCCTTCCCCTGACAGGGGCCGTGTTAGCGAAAGTAATTCACATTCTACTCAATATAGTCAGTGGCAGTGACTACCCGCCACTGGTTATATCACAGTGGTTAGCAGGAGAAGGGAAAGGATTGTGCCTCGGTCTATTCCCCATTACTACTTAGTAGAAGAAACTGTTTATTGTTTGGCAAGAAGAATAAAACTGAGTTGGACCTATTCACTGTGTGGAACTCTGGTTACTAGGAGCAAAGGAGTCAGGGACGAAGTACAGGACTTGACTCTAGGACACCTACACAAGACCCAATCTTCTGGCCTTCCCCTCTTAGCTATGGAGGACATGGACCGTGGTGTATCTCATCCCTCCCGCCAGCACTGAGACCCCTAGACGAAGAAAGACAAGCCGAGTATGAGAAGGGGAGAGAGGGTACGAGGCCGCTACATGTAGGTTTTTGACTCTGATGGCGCGTACACACGACCGTTTTTCATGACGTGAAAATGCCATTTTTTAAATTGGTCATTAAAAACGATCGTGTGTATGCTCCAGAGCGACGTTTTAACGACGTGAAAAATGGGCTAAAAAAAAATAGAACCTGCTCTATTTTTTCACGTCGTTTTTCACGTCATTCTTTTTAACTTTGTGAAAAACGGTAGTGTGTATGCTTTCACGAGGGGAAAAAAAATGCGCATGCTCAGAATCAAGTATGAGACGGGAGCGCTCCTTCTGGTAAAACTAGCGTTCGTAATGGAGATAGCACATTCGTCACGCTGTAACGGACTGAAGAGCATGAGGATGAAAAGCGCGAATCGGCTCTCACCAAACTTTACTAATACCAGGATCAGCAAAAGCAGCCAAAGGGTGGCGCCATCCGAATACAACTTCCCCTTTATAGTGCCGTCATACGTGTTGTACGTCACCACGCTTTGCTCGAGTATTTTTTTTCACGATAGTGTGTAGACAAGGCAGGCTTGAGAGGAAACACGAAAAATCATGTTGAGAAAAACTTTGTTTTTTTCAATGACATTAAAAACGGCCGTGTGTACACGGCATGACTTGGTATCAACGCCATTATCTAATACAGTGGAACCTCGGATTATGAGTGTCGGGGTGAGCCTCCTTAGCCCAAAAGATTGTACGAGATCTGACCAAGTTGTATTCCTCCGTCTCAGCGAGCTCGGGGACCTCAGTGGACAAATTTGTGACACACGGACAGGCAGTATTCTTTGTCCAAAGTGATCTGCTAAGCAGTTTAATTTTTACAGCTTATATGGGGAATTACAATAACAAGAGGACGTGCAGAAATCAACTTAAACAATATAACATCTTATGTTGAGTGTGAGACTTCTCACAGAGTATCTCATAAACAAACTATGTTTATGAGATTTTTCACAGTGTGTTCCAAAACAATGTCTGAACAGACCCGAGGTTAGAAGTGTAAAAATGTCACTTCGGGGAATCTCAGATTCTGTAAGAACATAACAATAAAACAATATCTGTGCAAAGGACAATTTTATACCTAGTAAGCTAATCTATCCTAAGATGGATGCTGACTACAAAATGGAGTCACATTGGTTCATATTCCCTTAACGAGCATAATCCGTTCCAGGAGAATTCTCGTAATCCAAAGCACTTGCATATCAAAGCGAGTTTTCCCATTGAAGTCAATGGAAACTAAAGTAATTTGTTCCGCCATCACTTCAATGGCATGCAATACCGCATGTGGCCAGAGGTGGGGGGGGGCGCCGGAGAGCCTCGGAAATGATCAGGGACAGCTCGGCTGACCTCGGAAAGGCTCGGAAACACCCGGGAACTGAGTATTTCCAAGTATTTCCAAGAGGCTCTGAACGGCTCCGCTCTGCTCTGCTAGGCTCCGGCTCCCCCGCACCTCAGGCCAAATGCGGTATTGCACACCCCATTAGCTTGAACTCTGCTCGTTTTGCAAGACAACACTCGCAAACCGAGTCAGAATAAAAAAAAAAGTTGCTCGTCTTTCATAATGTTTGTTACCGCGTTACTCGTAAACCAATGTTCCACTGTACTACGTGGATTTAAAAAAAAAAACTAAATAAAATTCCAAATTTTAACCTTTTTATGTGAAAAGTTTCCTTTCAAAATTGTAATTGCAATCTTTAAAAAGCAGTCCAATTTTTTCTTCAATTCAGATCTGAATTCCGATGTAAACCCATGGCCTCTCTGAACCGGACGGAGGTCCTGGAGTTCATCCTTATTGGTTTCCCGGGTCTTCCAGAAAAATTCTACTCTTTAGTCTCCATATCGTTCTTTATAATATATAACATTTCTCTCTACGCCAATTTAATTGTGGTGGTGTTACTTTTACTAAGGCGGCATCTCCACCAGCCCATGTATGTCATTATTGGAAACTTGGCCGTCTCTGACCTACTTTTTGACACGTTGACCTTGCCAAAAATCATTGCCAAGTATTGGTTTGGAGACGGCTCCTTGTCCTACACTGCATGTTTTATACAAATGTTTTTTGTCCATTATCTGGGAAGTCTTGATTCCTACATTGTTATGGTGATGGCGATTGACCGATATATTGCCATTTGTAAACCTCTCCGATACCATTCTATTATCAGCAACAGATTGGTGGCCATCATCTGCCTCGTCTTCTGGATCTTTGCAGCTGCCATTGGTTTGGCTGTCACATCGTTGGGTCTAATCCTTCCTTTCCGTGGCACCAACAGAGTCAAGAGCTGTTTTTGCTCTCTCACCCCAGTGGCTGTTTTATCAACCGTAGGTTCGGCTTCATCCAGAAGAACAGGGTTTGTTATTGCCATGATATCACATCTGTGTCCTTTTTCCTTTATTGTCTTCTCCTACATCATAATAATCTCAAAGGTCTATTCAACAGGACGGACAGAAAACTGGCAGAAGGCCTTTTACACGTGTACCACTCATTGGTTGGTTATTGGGTTGTATTTCATTCCTCGACTAACGGTGTACGTATATAACCAGATACAACTAATCCCCAACGCCGATCTCAATGTTTTTCTGATTTGTCTGTACACGTTTGCTCCACATTTCACCAGCCCCATCATATTCTGTCTGAGGACCGAGGAAATAAAGAGAACTCTTGGCAAAGTATTCAAACTGATTGCTAGTAATAATAAATATTGAAGGGAATATGGAATGGTTTCTGGTCAGTTTTATTTTCTGAAAGTTGACAAGTTTTTACATTTATGTTTTTTGTTCATTTTTTAAACAATAAAAATTATGGAAAAAAATAAAATAATGTTATTTTGCATTGACTATGTAATATGTGTTGATTCAGGACACTTAAAGGAGAATTTTGTTTCACCAATCACCAACATATACACCAGAAAAATTTGCATGCATTAAATGTTTGTTGACTGTCACATTACCTGCTTTATAAATATGCCCCTTAATTTTGCAAATCACAATGGGAATTTCTGCATGCATGTAGACCACCTATGTAAAGATGAGTTTGTTCTAATAGGGTCCATCTGGCTTAACCGCCCCCTCTCTCCTGCACCGCTCTATCACCAATAGATAGATTCATGCATTGCATAAATCTATCTATTGTCGCCGCTGCCGCCCCATATTCAGGTATCCGGCCCCTTGTCGGGCGCCGGGCATCTGAATTACAGCGACGGGGGTGTTTTTGGAAGTGCCTGATTAGAGCCGTGGGCTCTAATAGGCGTCCTGATAAGAGCCGTGGGTTCTAATAGGCTTTCAAAGTGGAAAACAGTGGGCGCAATGCCCTGAGTTCGCTGTTTACACAGTGTTGTGTTAGGGAAGCGAATAAATCGCTTCCCTAACACTGACCCGCCTCTCAGCCAATCAGGTGCACCGGGTCTGGTTACCTGACACCTGATTGGCTGAAGCGACAGGTGCTGTGATTGGACGCCTATCAAGCGTCCAATCATAGCAAAAGAGGATGGGAGAAGACATCGAGGACTTGGAGGAAGCGTGGAGGACAGCGCCGTGACCTGAGACAGGTAAGTGCCGGGTGGGGGGGGGGCAAACTTGCAGCATTTTATGGGGCACACTGGCGGCAATTGATGGGGCAAACTGGCGGCAATTAAAAGGCACACTGGCGGCAATTGATGGGGAAAACTGGTGGCAATTGATGGGGAAAACTGGTGGCAATTGATGGGGCAAACTGGCGGCAATCGATGGGGCAAACTGGCGGCAATTTATTGGGCTCAGTGGTGGCAATTGATGGGCACAGTGGTGGCAATTGATGGGCACACTGGCAGCAATTGATGGGCACACTGGCGGAAATTGATGGGGCACACTAGCGGTAATTGATGGGGCGCACTGGAAGCAATTGATGGTTACAGTAGCTGCGTTTGATGGCACAGTGGCAGAAATGTATGGGTACAGTGTCTGCATTTGATGGGCACAGTGGCTGCACTTGATGGGCACAGTGGCTGCGTTTGATGGGCATAGTGGCTGCGTTTGATGTTTTTTTTTTCAGTTTCTTTGCCCCCCCCCCAATTTTGAGCACCAGCCGCCACTGTTCAAGTCTGTTTCTAAGCAGTGACTGTTTTCTGAGCCTGCAGAAAGCATCTACTCTAACTTTGAGCTTGCCATTTGCTGGATTTTAAACCTATCTGAGAATAAAATTACCATGCAAAAAAGAAAAAAACTGCCAAAATTCTCAACTCCAGCATGAAGTTTCCAGTGTAAGCAGGTCCTCCATGATCAGCACTGCCATCCTGAATCTGCTCTCAGCTCAGTTTGATGTGAAGCACAAAGTCAAAACAATCTTTCCTGTTTGTATAAAAAAATTACATATTGCCATGTTAGCCATGACATCAACAAGCAGACACCTAACAATGCCATATAAATATGCAATGTCACATGTTTGGATGGACCAGGACAGATTCTAGAGCAGCCTTTTTCAATCAGTTGCCCAGGCACCCTGGGGCGCCTTTAGGTTTCTTCAGAGGGACCTTGGCAAAATGCCAAATAAATTGCCCAAAAATGTAATATAAGCTAACGGGTGGGTCAAGCCTGCTAAAAGGCACAAAGCCACAGGTTTTCATTGTTCCCCAATACAACCTTCTAGTCACCAGCATCCTCAACAACCAATGCTGTCATCGGTAGGGATGAGCTTTGAGTTCGAGTCAAACTCATGTTCAACTCGAACATTGCCTGTTCGCCCGTTCGCCGAACAGTGAACAATTTGGGGTGTTCGTGGAAAATTCGAAAAGCCGCGGAACACCCTGTAAAAGTCTATGGGAGAAATCTAAAGTGCTAATTTTAAAGGCTTATATGCAAGTTATTGTCATAAAAAGTGTTTGGGGACCCGGGTCTTGCCCCAGGGGACATGTATCAATGGAATATTTTTTTTTTTAAATGGACATTTTTTCGGGAGCAGTGATTTTAATAATGCTTAAAGTGAAACCATAAAAGTGAAATATTCCTTTAAATTTCATACCTGGGGGGTGTGTATAGTATTCCTGTAAAGTAGCGCTGTTTCCCGTGTTTAGAACTGTCCCTGCACAAAGTGTCATTTCTGAAGGAAAAAAAGTCATTTAAAAGCACTCGCGGCTATAATGAATTGTCGGCTCCCGGCAATACAGAGAAAAGTCATTGAAAGTCATTGATAAAAAAATAAATAAAAAAAAAGCGTGGGGGTCCCCCCAAATTCACTTACCAGGCCTTTCAGGTCTGGTATGGATATTAAGGGTAACCCTGCGTCAAATTAAAAAAAAAATGACGTGGGGTTCCCCCCAAATATCCACACCAGACCCTTCAGGTCTGGTATCGATTTTAAGGGGAACTCCAACCAAATAAAAAAAAAAAATGGCGTGGAGTCCCACACCAAAAATCCATACCAGACCCTTTATCCGAGCACGCAACCTGGCAGGCCACAGGAAAAGAGGGGGGGACAAGAGAGCGCCCCCCCCTCCTGAACCGTACCAGGCCACATGCCCTTAACATGGGGAGGATCCTGAAGGGTCTGGTATGGATATTTGGGGGGAACCGTATGTCATTTTTTTTTTTTGATGCAGGGTTCCCCTTAATATCCATACCAGACCTGAAGGGCCTGGTAATTGAATTTGGGGGGACCCACACTCATTTTATTTTATTTTTATCAATGACTTTTCTCTGTATTGCCGGGAGCCGACAATTCATTATAGCCGTGAGTAGTTTTAAATGACTTTTTTTCCTTCAGAAATGACATTTTGTGCAGGGACAGTTCTAAGCACGGGAAACATGCGCTACTTTACAGGCATACTATACACACCCCCAGGTATGAAATTTAAAGCAATATTTCACTTTTATTGCTTCACTTTAAGCATTATTAAAATCACTGCTCCCGAAAAAATGCCAGTTTTTAAAACAAATTTTTGCAATGATACATGTCCCCTGGGGCAGGACCCGGGTCCCCAAACCCTTTTTATGACAATAACTTGCATATAAGCCTTTAAAATTAGCACTTTCGATTTTTCATGTTCGAGTCCCATAGACTTTAACGGTGTTCAGATGTTCGAACAAATTTATTGCCTGTTCGCATGTTCTGATGCGAACCGAACTGGGGGGTGTTCGGCTCATCCCTAGTCATCGGTTGATAAGAAGGACATCAGGCATTGGGCACCTGCACAGCATCCTTGTTTGCCACTCTCCATCAGCAATACTAGCAACTGAGGCCGGGTTCACACTATTGCGAATTGGATGCGGAACCCCGCATCCAATTCGCAATAGCAGGTGATTGTGACCGGCTCTCTATGGAGCCGGTACACATATCTACGATGCAGCTCCGGTGCGAATTTACACAGGAGCCCTTTGCGTCTTTTGGTCCGTTTCAGGTCCGAATTCAACCCAAAATCGGGCCTGAAACTGTGAATCAGGATGCACAGAACCCCTGCTGTGAGCCGCATCGGCATGCAGTGTGAACAGAGCCTCAGTGAAGGAGAGAAACTGAGAGATAAGAGAAACATTGTAATCACATCGCACTTTTGCTGGCGGAATTTCCGATCGTGTGTACGCGGCATTAGAGATGAACATACAACATATACACTTGCACTGCAACTGTTCTGTATTTAAGCCCAGGTTCACACTGGGGCTGCGGGAGTGAAGCCGTGCAAGTTCAGCTGAACTCGCACGATTTCACGCCTGCTAGCAGTCCCGATTTCAGCCACGATTTCAAAGACATCTGAAACAGATGTCAATGTAAATCGCGGCCGAAATCGCAAGAAGTAGTACAGAAACGACTTTTTGAAATCGGTGCAGCGCCGCAGATGCGACGTCGCACCGATTAGGACGGTGCCATTGCCGGCAATTTGCGACAAATATCGCCGATTTGACAGGCGATTTGACATGTCAAATCGCACCAGTGTGAACCAGGGCTAACTCTCAGTTCCCTGTGACAGTGTACATGTTATCTGTAATCTGCATTTAGGAGGGACAAGCTGAGCTCTATCCACATCCACCTGACAACATCTCCCTCGCGGCCAGAATCTGTCCCACCTATAACAGGTAAACGCTATCGACAGTCTGCTTGTTACACTTCCGTTACTGTTGGCAACCACTTATGTCTTTACGTTACTCCATTCCACACGGATACCTTCAAATCCCAGTGTGTTAAGGTCCACTCAGTAAAGTATGTGAGCTGGTTACTTGTGATACACCCCTTTCAGTAACTTCAGACCAGGCAAGGATAAAAGTCCATCATACAAGTGCAAGGTCTTTATTGCATCCCTATTCCTATCTACAGGCTTGTGTTGCCCCTGCATACCTGCAAAGGTGAAGTACAAGCAATTACAGTCCTTTAGAGGCACTCTCATGTAGATGTAAGTCCTTCAGAGGCATACTCCAGTGCTGGTGTCTTCGGGGCCAACTCCAGGTTCAGATGTCTTCATATGCCAATGGTAATAGATGACCTCTGTAGCGCCCACCCCATTTAGGGGTGCTATATACCCAAATTTAGGGGATGATCTGAGATAGTAGTTGGGCTCAGACCGTTCTCAATTTGTAGGTTGTGCTATTTTATTTCCAGGTGGTATACTGGTGTGCAGTTCCCTGTGGCCTGTAGGTGGCACTGCCATAATGGGTCAGGGTTGAACCACTGGTATTAGTGCTGTGCCTTGGGGTGTCCTCTCTCGGCAACGGTACAGTGGGCGTGTTTTGCCTGCTGTGCATGCTGGGATAGGATACATAAGGAGCAGACGCCGCCTGGGAGGGGTTTTCGGAGGAGGAGAGGAGTCGGAGTCCAAGTGCGTGGCGCATGGCCCTCCAGGCCATGTGGCCACGTGTGTTCACGGTGAAGGAAGGGGCCCGGTAACTTTCTGGAGGGATTCTTCTATCCACCAAGGGCCTAGTAATGTGCTGCTGCTGGCTAGGGTGACCACGTGTCCCGGATTGCCCGGGACAGTCCCGCATTTTGCAGGTCTGTCCCGGGCACCTTCATTCCAGGACAATACAGTGTCCCGGAATGAAACTGACACAGCCACCCCCCGGGCCAATCTGATGCCCCCAAAAAATGCCTCCACATCACCGTTTTACTCACTGACAGTGCTTGTCCTGCCCGGGAATGCCTGGAGGAGCACAATCCCGCCCCCTGCTTGTGATTGGAGAAATCATAAATCCCGCCTCTGGTGTCCAATCACTGTGCTGTGATTCGTTACAGCACAAGCTGATTTTTGGGAAGGGAGGGTGTCCCTGAATGGTAGTTTGGAAATGTGGTCACCCTACTGCTGGCACCTGTCCTTATGTACCAGAAGCTAAGAGGTTCGGGGTCTGATAGATTCTGTGGCAGAGAGTCTCCCGATTGATCTTTTGAGCATCACTTCGGCTGCTAGGATCCACTTTGTAGGAGACTATCTCCGGGTGAGCTAAACCTACTCTGGGATAGAGAAGTGATTGTGATATCGATTTGTGCCTGGACTAACCTCCCAAAGCCTTGCTGTCCTGTCTCTCATCCACCCTTTCCTATCTGCTGAACATTGAGAAAATAAACTCAACGTTAGAGTTTAGAGTGGTGTGGACATTGGAATTACAGAGACTTGTCCCTATATCCTAGGAGATGAGAACCAACTGATGTGAGAACCTACCTGTGGAACCCAAATACATAACACCGCTTAACCTCCCCATCCAGGAGGGTACGGGCATATAGTACAGTGTGCCTTTTTCCTGCAAGTGAGCCAAAGGTGGGGAAAAGGGTCCGTGTGCTACACCTCCTTCTGCTCCTCGTGGGTTCTCTCCGTTATGGGCACTGGTCTCAGCTCTCTCTCCCTTGGGCTCTCCACAGAGGAAATCCCCAAACTCTCCCCCATTACCTCTCCGAGGGGTTCTCCACGTGCCAGACCACTGTTCCATATTTATATGATCAGTGGGCCGGACCCAGAGAAAAACCCGCCAAAAAGACCAAAGAACCGTGAAAGGCATTAACTCTTAAGCCCTGTACACACGATCGGTTTTACCGATGAAAACAGTCCGGCGGATTTTTTTCATCGGACAAACCGATCGTGTATGGGCCCCATCGGTCTTTTTTCCATCGGTGTCAGAAAATAGAACATGTTTTAAATTTTTCCAATGGATAAAAAACCGATAGCAAATTCCGATCGTCTATGGGCAAGTCCATCGGTTAAAAAAACCCACGCATGCTCAGAATCAAGTCGACGCATGCTCAGAAGCATTGAACTTAATTTTTCTCGGATCATCGGAGTGTTTTACGTCACCGCGTTTGGAACGGTCGGTTTTTTGACTGATGGCGTGTAGGCAAGACCGATGGAAGTCAGCTTCATCGGATTTCCGATGGAAAAATCCATCGGTTTAAAAACCATAGGAAATCCGATCGTGTGTACAGGGCTTTACTCTCCTGGCAGGCTAATTCATCTCGCTTACATGCCTTTATTCAATGCAAGCTCTTTCGCCGCACTTGGACTGTGTGTGTGTCATTGCCGCCGCACCACGTTGCACCTCACCTGCACATTTTATCTGTGAGGCTTAGTGTAATGCCGCGTACACACAACCATTTTTCCTGTAATGCAAAAAAACTATGTTTTTCTCAAAGTTATTCGTCGTGATTCCTCTCAAGCCTGCCTTGCATACACACGATCAGGAAAAAAAACGGTGATGTACAACACGTACGACAACACGTACGATGGCACTATAAAGTGCCATTCGAATGGCGCCACCCTTTGGGCTGCTTTTGCTGTTCTCGTGTTAGTAAAGTTTGATGAGGGGACGATTCGCGCTTTTCAGTCCGTTACAGCGTGACGAATGTGCTATCTCCATTACGAACGCTAGTTTTACCAGAACGAGCGCTCCCGTCTCATACTTGATTCTGAGCATGCATGTTTTTTTTTCCCTCGGAAAAGCATACACGCAAGCGGTTTTCGCAACGAGAAAAAGAACAACGGGAAAAACGACGAGAAAAAAGAGTGCAGGTTCTAATTTTTTTTGCCGGCAGTTTTCTCGTCGAGAAAACTGCTATGGAGCATACACACGACCGGTTTTCACGACCAATCTAAAAAATGGCAGTTTTCTCGTCATGAAAAACGGTCGTGTGTACGCGGCATAAGGGTTGTAGGAGTTGTGTGTATAAGTTGGGAGGAGGAGGCTAAGTGTTGATGATTGTTGCAGGGGTTGGGTATGTGTGTGGTAGAGGAGGGCTACTCTAAAGCCCAGTACACATTGATAGTTTTTTTTTTTTTCATTCAACCCAGCAGGCTGAATGAAAATAAAACTGACAGCTCAAGTTGGATCTCCCCTGCTGAGCTATTGTGTTCTGCAGCCTTTTTTCAGCCATGCCACTTTGACAGAAGCTGGCTGAACAGCCAGCTTCTGTCAGACCGGCTGCAGTACGCCACGGGCCGAATGTTGGCCGGTTTCTATTGAACCGGCCGATGCCGCCCAACCAGGGCCGATGCTACCACTAGGCAAACTAGGCAGCAGCCTAGGGCGCACTGCTGCCTAGGGCACCCGGCCACAGTATTGGTCATCTTACTTTAAAAAAGTAATTAGTTACAGTACAAATTACTTCTCCCAAAAAGTAATTGCGCTAGTAACACAGTTACTACATTGGAAAAGTAATTAGTTACTCAGCAAAGTAACTGACTTTTTTTTTTATATTGACTCGCGTATAAGCCGAGGGTGAGAAATGCAGCAGCTACTGTAAGTGGAAAAGAGGGTCAACAATGCCCATCTGCAGCTGCATACCTCACTGTGTCTATTGCATACCTACCTGTGTCCTGTGCATGCCTACCTGTGGAGATATGCCTACCGCACTGTGTCCTGTGTACCTCCCTGTGTCCATTGCAGCCTACCTGTGTCCTGTGCATGCCTCCGTGTGCCGATCTGCAGCCTCCGTGTGCCGATCTGCATTCTCTGTGCCGCTCATACATCTTCTCACTGTGATCTCTTCTTTTAGCATGTTCCCTGTCAGCACAAGTGCATGCAGCATCCACCGAATACCGTGTCATAAAAACATACGGCGGCCATTCCAGTATTCAAAAGCCACGCCTCCTCCTTGTCTGTGATAGGCGGAACACTCAATTTCCCAGCAGTCAGTGTTCCGCCTATCACGGACATCCGTTCACCCTCATAACACGGACGAGGATGAGAGGATGTCCGTGATAGGCGGAACACTGACTGCTGGGAAATTGAGTGTTCCTCCTATCACAAACGAGGAGGTGCGGCTTTTGAACACTGGAATTATCGCCGTCTGTCTGCATGACACGCTGATCAGGTAGGCAGATGGCGGCAGATGTAATTGCGGTAACGCCGCCCAAGTAATGGGAACGGCGTTGCCATGAGGGGAAGAGTAATCAGTTAGATTACTCGTTACCCTCAAAAGTAACTGCGTTAAGTAACTCCGTTTATTTTAACACAGTTACTTACAACACTGCCCAGCCATTGGTGTTTCTGCTCTCTTCTCTCTGCAGCAAGCAACTAAGTCCCAGCATCAGCAGGCAGCTGCCACTCCGTTCGCACATAGTGTCAGAGGCGCAGCGGCGGCGGAGGGCTGTGTCTGTGTCCTCACTCCTGAATGAATGGAAGCAAGCAAACATTCATTGGTGGGTTGCATTTGATGGGCGCTGGTGAGGCTGCATTGATAGGCGCTGGTAAGGCTGCATTTGATGGGCACTTCATTAAAAAGGTGGGGTATACATGGGCAGGGCAAAGGGGGTGGAGTCAGAGGTGGAGCCAATAGGGGGGAGGCAAAATTAGGTTTTGCCTTGGGTGTCAAAAAACCTTGCACCAGCCCTGCGCCCAACATTTGGCCCATGTGTACGGGGCTTAAGTGTTTTTCAATCTTCTAGTATAAGGGATACTTTTGTTTACTTTTAGGGGAGCTGTGGATTTTCACTTGTCTGGTGCTGTTACCCAAATATAGTGTGTGTTTTTTTTCAACTTCATGCACACTATATTGTCAAAAGTATTGGGACGCTGATCTAAAAAACTGGATTCAGGTGTTCAGTCACCTCCATGGCCACAGTTGTTTAAAGTCAAGCACCTAGGCATGCAGACTGCTTTTACAAACATATGTGAAAGAATGAAATGCTCTCAGGAGCTCAGTGAATACAAGCGTAATACCGTGATAGGTTGCCACCTGTGCAATAAGTCAATCCGTGAAAGTTCCTTGCTACTAAATATTCTGCGGTCAACTGTTAGTGGTATTATAACAAACTGGAAGCAACTTGGAAGAACAGCAACTCAGTCACAAAGTGGGTCAGCATATGCTGAAACTCACAGTGCGCAGGAGTCGTCAATTGTCTGCAGACTCAATAGCTACAGACCTCCAAACTTTGTGTGTCGTTCAGATTAGCACAACAGTGCATAGCCACTTCAATACCATGCACTTATACAGCTTCCTGCCCAAGCCAATTTTGAGCTTTCAGCACTGTCGCAATTTGAATGACAATTGCGCGGTCATGCTACACTGTACCCAAACAAATTTTTTATCATTTTGTTCCCACAAATAGAGCTTTCTTTTGGTGGTATTTGATCGCCTCTGCGATTTTTATTTTTTGCACAACAAATAAAAAAAGAGCGAAAATTTTTAAAAAAACTAAGTTTTTCTTTGTTTCTGTTAATTTTTTTTGTAAATAAGTACCTTTTCTACTTCAATGACGGGCACTGATAAGGCGGCACTGAAGGGCACTGATAAGGCGACACTGATGGGCACCGATGAGGTGGCACCAATGAGGTGGCACTGATGAGGTGGCACTGATGGGCACTGATGATGGGCACTGATAGGCGGCACTGATGGGCACTGATATGTGGCACTGGTATGCGGCACTGATGGGCACTCATAGGTGGCACTGATTGGCACTCATAGGCGGCACTGATTGGCACTCATAGGCGGCACTGATTGGCACTCATAGGCGGCACTGATTGGCACTTATAGGCGGCACTGATGGGCACTTATGGGTGGCACTGATAGGTGGCATGGACGGGCACTGATAGGTGGGCACAGATTGGCACAGATGGGCACTGATAGGTGGCACTGATGGACACTAGTAGGTGGCATTGGTGGCACTGGTGCCCAGCAATGCCAGCCACCACACATTGTGAAAGTGCCAGTCAGTGCCCATTTGTGGGCACCGATTGGCATATTTTTTTTATGTTTTTATTTTATTTTTATTTTTTTACTACATGTGGATGGCCATGGGGGCCATCCACATGATCGGGGCTTCCCTGGTGGTCCTGGAGGGCTTCCCTGGTGGTCTAGTGTGGGTATCCGAGGGGGGGCTGCGCTGATAAACAATCAGCGCGAACCCCCCCTGTCAGGAGAGCCGCCGATCGGCTCTCCTCTACTCGCGTCTGTCAGACGCGAGTGAGGAAGAGCCGATCAACGGCTCTTCCTGTTTACATTGTGATCAGCCGTGATTCGACACGGCTGATCACGTGGTAAAAAGCCTCCGACGGAGGCTTTTTACTGAGATCAGTGTAGCGGTGGGTCAGACTGACCCACCGCTCCACCGATCGCCGCGATGCGTGCCCCCCCCCCGGGCGTGCGGCGGCTGTTATCCCGCAGGACGTCATATGATGTCCAGTGTGGATAACTGAACCACTTCCCGGACGTCAATCTGCTATTGACGGGGCGGGAAGTGGATAGAGAGCTTTATGGAATCGGTTTCCATGGCCGAGCAGCTGCATTCAGGCCTTACATCACCAAGTGCAATGCAATGCGTGGGATGCAGTGGTGTAAAGCATGCTGCCACTGGACTCTAGAGCAGAGGAGACGTGTTCTCTGGAGTGACGAATTACACTTCTGTGTCTGGCAATCCGATGGACATATCTGGGTTTGGTGGTTGTCAGGAGAACGTTACTTGCCTGACTGCATTGTGCCAAGTGTAAAGTTTGGTGGAGGGGGGATTATGGAGTGGGGTTGTTTTTCAGGGGTTGGACTTTTCATGCTCCCAACTTTGTGGGAACAGTTTGGGGATGGCCCCTTCCTAAAAAACATATGGGGGGGGCACACCCTAAAATGCGTTTAAATTCAAGATGGTGCAGCTATAAGACCAAAAACAGTACAAAACAGAATATAGCGCACACATTCAAGAATAGGGATGAGCTTCGTGTTCGAGTCGAACATACGTTCGACTCGAACATCGGCTGTTCGATCGTTCGACGAAGATCGAACGATTTGGGCCGTTCGCGCCAAATTCGAGTGACGCGAACGGCCCACAATGCACTACGCCATCGCAGTGTCATCCAGGCGCTGTGATTGGCCAAGCATGCACTGTGACCCCGCATGCTTGGCCAATCACAGCGCCGGCAGCGAGGAGAGCAATGATTGGCCACAGGCAGGATGCCTGTGGCCAATTATTGCTGAGGGGGTTTAGTACACGCCCCACACTATAAAAGGCCGCCAGCGCGGCGGCCTTGTGTAGTGTGTTCCGGAGTAGGGAAAGAGAAGCATAGGCAGGGACAGTGTCATTATTTTTCCTTTACATAATCCTGGATTCCTTGTGTTTAGGGACAGATAAGGATAGGTAGGGAGAGTGTCAGTGACAGTGTGCTATTCTGTGCTAATCCTTGTTTGTAGGGACAGAGAGGTACAGTGAGGGAAAGTGTCAGTGTGCTATTCTGTTCTAAACCAATCTTGCTGAACCATATTTTCAATCCTTGAGTTTAGGGACAGAGAGGTACAGTGAGGGAAAGTGTCAGTGTGCTATTTTGTGCTAAATCTTGTTTGTAGGGACAGAGAGGTACAGTGAGGGAAAGTGTCAGTGTGCTATTCTGTTCTAAACCAATTTTGCTGTTCCATATTTTCAATCCTTGAGTTTAGGGACAGAGAGGTACAGTGAGTGAAACTGACAGTGTGCTATTCTGTTCTAAACCAATTTTGCTGTTCCATATTTGAAATCCTTGGGTTTAGGGACAGAGAAGGACACTCGTGGAAACTATCAGTGTGCTATTCTGTGCTAAATCTTGTTTGTAGGGAGGGACAGAGTAGGACAGTGAGGGAAAGTGTCAGTGTGCTATTCTGTTCTAAACCAATTTTGCTGTTCCATATTTTCAATCCTTGAGTTTAGGGACAGAGAAGGACACTTGTGGAAACTATCAGTGTGCTATTCTGTGCTAAATCTTGTTTGTAGGGAGGGACAGAGTAGGACAGTGAGGGAAAGTGTCAGTGTGCTATTCTGTTCTAAACCAATTTTGCTGAACCATATTTGAAATCCTTGAGTTTAGGGACAGAGAGGTACAGTGAGTGAAACTGACAGTGTGCTATTCTGTTCTAAACCAATTTTGCTGTTCCATATTTGAAATCCTTGAGTTTAGGGACAGAGAAGGACACTCGTGGAAACCATCAGTGTGCTATTCTGTGCTAAATCTTGTTTGTAGGGAGGGACAGAGTAGGACAGTGAGGGAAAGTGTCAGTGTGCTATTCTGTTCTAAACCAATTTTGCTGTTCCATATTTTCAATCCTTGAGTTTAGGGACAGAGAAGGACACTTGTGGAAACTATCAGTGTGCTATTCTGTGCTAAATCTTGTTTGTAGGGAGGGACAGAGTAGGACAGTGAGGGAAAGTGTCAGTGTGCTATTCTGTTCTAAACCAATTTTGCTGAACCATATTTTCAATCCTTGAGTTTAGGGACAGAGAAGGACACTCGTGGAAACTATCAGTGTGCTATTCTGTGCTAAATCTTGTTTGTAGGGAGGGACAGAGTAGGACAGTGAGGGAAAGTGTCAGTGTGCTATTCTGTTCTAAACCAATTTTGCTGTTCCATATTTTCAATCCTTGAGTTTAGGGACAGAGAAGGACACTCGTGGAAACTATCAGTGTGCTATTCTGTGCTAAATCTTGTTTGTAGGGAGGGACAGAGTAGGACAGTGAGGGAAAGTTTCAGTGTGCTATTCTGTTCTAAACCAATTTTGCTGTTCCATATTTTCAATCCTTGAGTTTAGGGACAGAGAAGGACACTCGTGGAAACTATCAGTGTGCTATTCTGTGCTAAATCTTGTTTGTAGGGAGTAGGGATGAGCTTCGTGTTCGAGTCGAACATACGTTCGACTCGAACATCGGCTGTTCGATCGTTCGACGAAGATCGAACGATTTGGGCCGTTCGCGCCAAATTCGAGTGACGCGAACGGCCCACAATGCACTACGCCATCGCAGTGTCATCCAGGCGCTGTGATTGGCCAAGCATGCACTGTGACCCCGCATGCTTGGCCAATCACAGCGCCGGCAGCGAGGAGAGCAATGATTGGCCACAGGCAGGATGCCTGTGGCCAATTATTGCTGAGGGGGTTTAGTACACGCCCCACACTATAAAAGGCCGCCAGCGCGGCGGCCTTGTGTAGTGTGTTCCGGAGTAGGGAAAGAGAAGCATAGGCAGGGACAGTGTCATTATTTTTCCTTTACATAATCCTGGATTCCTTGTGTTTAGGGACAGATAAGGATAGGTAGGGAGAGTGTCAGTGACAGTGTGCTATTCTGTGCTAATCCTTGTTTGTAGGGACAGAGAGGTACAGTGAGGGAAAGTGTCAGTGTGCTATTCTGTTCTAAACCAATCTTGCTGAACCATATTTTCAATCCTTGAGTTTAGGGACAGAGAGGTACAGTGAGGGAAAGTGTCAGTGTGCTATTTTGTGCTAAATCTTGTTTGTAGGGACAGAGAGGTACAGTGAGGGAAAGTGTCAGTGTGCTATTCTGTTCTAAACCAATTTTGCTGTTCCATATTTTCAATCCTTGAGTTTAGGGACAGAGAGGTACAGTGAGTGAAACTGACAGTGTGCTATTCTGTTCTAAACCAATTTTGCTGTTCCATATTTGAAATCCTTGGGTTTAGGGACAGAGAAGGACACTCGTGGAAACTATCAGTGTGCTATTCTGTGCTAAATCTTGTTTGTAGGGAGGGACAGAGTAGGACAGTGAGGGAAAGTGTCAGTGTGCTATTCTGTTCTAAACCAATTTTGCTGTTCCATATTTTCAATCCTTGAGTTTAGGGACAGAGAAGGACACTTGTGGAAACTATCAGTGTGCTATTCTGTGCTAAATCTTGTTTGTAGGGAGGGACAGAGTAGGACAGTGAGGGAAAGTGTCAGTGTGCTATTCTGTTCTAAACCAATTTTGCTGAACCATATTTGAAATCCTTGAGTTTAGGGACAGAGAGGTACAGTGAGTGAAACTGACAGTGTGCTATTCTGTTCTAAACCAATTTTGCTGTTCCATATTTGAAATCCTTGAGTTTAGGGACAGAGAAGGACACTCGTGGAAACCATCAGTGTGCTATTCTGTGCTAAATCTTGTTTGTAGGGAGGGACAGAGTAGGACAGTGAGGGAAAGTGTCAGTGTGCTATTCTGTTCTAAACCAATTTTGCTGTTCCATATTTTCAATCCTTGAGTTTAGGGACAGAGAAGGACACTTGTGGAAACTATCAGTGTGCTATTCTGTGCTAAATCTTGTTTGTAGGGAGGGACAGAGTAGGACAGTGAGGGAAAGTGTCAGTGTGCTATTCTGTTCTAAACCAATTTTGCTGAACCATATTTTCAATCCTTGAGTTTAGGGACAGAGAAGGACACTCGTGGAAACTATCAGTGTGCTATTCTGTGCTAAATCTTGTTTGTAGGGAGGGACAGAGTAGGACAGTGAGGGAAAGTGTCAGTGTGCTATTCTGTTCTAAACCAATTTTGCTGTTCCATATTTTCAATCCTTGAGTTTAGGGACAGAGAAGGACACTCGTGGAAACTATCAGTGTGCTATTCTGTGCTAAATCTTGTTTGTAGGGAGGGACAGAGTAGGACAGTGAGGGAAAGTTTCAGTGTGCTATTCTGTTCTAAACCAATTTTGCTGTTCCATATTTTCAATCCTTGAGTTTAGGGACAGAGAAGGACACTCGTGGAAACTATCAGTGTGCTATTCTGTGCTAAATCTTGTTTGTAGGGAGTAGGGATGAGCTTCGTGTTCGAGTCGAACATACGTTCGACTCGAACATCGGCTGTTCGATCGTTCGACGAAGATCGAACGATTTGGGCCGTTCGCGCCAAATTCGAGTGACGCGAACGGCCCACAATGCACTACGCCATCGCAGTGTCATCCAGGCGCTGTGATTGGCCAAGCATGCACTGTGACCCCGCATGCTTGGCCAATCACAGCGCCGGCAGCGAGGAGAGCAATGATTGGCCACAGGCAGGATGCCTGTGGCCAATTATTGCTGAGGGTGTTTAGTACACGCCCCACACTATAAAAGGCCGCCAGCACGGCGGCCTAGTGTAGTGTGTTCCGGAGCAGGGAAAGAGCAGCATAGGCAGGGACAGTGACTTTTATTTCTTTCTTGCTTAACCTGGATTCCTTTAGTTTAGGGAAAGAGAAGGATAGGTAGGGAGAGTGTCAGTGTGTTTTGTGCTTGTGCTATAGTGTGCTTAAAAAAAACATTTTTTCTAGGGACAGAAAACTGTAGGTAGGGAGAGTGTCAGTTTCTTTCACTGTGCAAGTCCTTGTTTCTAGGGACTGGGAAGGACAGTGAGTGAATTCTCCTTGTGCTATAGTGTGCTTAAAAAAAACATTTTTTCTAGGGACAGAAAACTGTAGGTAGGGAGAGTGTCAGTTTCTTTCACTGTGCAAGTCCTTGTTTCTAGGGACTGGGAAGGACAGTGAGTGAATTCTCCTTGTGCTATAGTGTGCTTAAAAAAAACATTTTTTCTAGGGACAGAAAACTGTAGGTAGGGAGAGTGTCAGTTTCTTTCACTGTGCAAGTCCTTGTTTCTAGGGACTGGGAAGGACAGTGAGTGAATTCTCCTTGTGCTATAGTGTGCTTAAAAAAACATTTTTTCTAGGGACAGAAAACTGTAGGTAGGGAGAGTGTCAGTTTCTTTCACTGTGCAAGTCCTTGTTTCTAGGGACTGGGAAGGACAGTGAGTGAATTCTCCTTGTGCTATAGTGTGCTTAAAAAAAACATTTTTTCTAGGGACAGAAAACTGTAGGTAGGGAGAGTGTCAGTTTCTTTCACTGTGCAAGTCCTTGTTTCTAGGGACTGGGAAGGACAGTGAGTGAATTCTCCTTGTGCTATAGTGTGCTTAAAAAAAACATTTTTTCTAGGGACAGAAAACTGTAGGTAGGGAGAGTGTCAGTTTCTTTCACTGTGCAAGTCCTTGTTTCTAGGGACTGGGAAGGACAGTGAGTGAATTCTCCTTGTGCTATAGTGTGCTTAAAAAAAACATTTTTTCTAGGGACAGAAAACTGTAGGTAGGGAGAGTGTCAGTTTCTTTCACTGTGCAAGTCCTTGTTTCTAGGGACTGGGAAGGACAGTGAGTGAATTCTCCTTGTGCTATAGTGTGCTTAAAAAAAACATTTTTTCTAGGGACAGAAAACTGTAGGTAGGGAGAGTGTCAGTTTCTTTCACTGTGCAAGTCCTTGTTTCTAGGGACTGGGAAGGACAGTGAGTGAATTCTCCTTGTGCTATAGTGTGCTTAAAAAAAACATTTTTTCTAGGGACAGAAAACTGTAGGTAGGGAGAGTGTCAGTTTCTTTCACTGTGCAAGTCCTTGTTTCTAGGGACTGGGAAGGACAGTGAGTGAATTCTCCTTGTGCTATAGTGTGCTTAAAAAAAACATTTTTTCTAGGGACAGAAAACTGTAGGTAGGGAGAGTGTCAGTTTCTTTCACTGTGCAAGTCCTTGTTTCTAGGGACTGGGAAGGACAGTGAGTGAATTCTCCTTGTGCTATAGTGTGCTTAAAAAAAACATTTTTTCTAGGGACAGAAAACTGTAGGTAGGGAGAGTGTCAGTTTCTTTCACTGTGCAAGTCCTTGTTTCTAGGGACTGGGAAGGACAGTGAGTGAATTCTCCTTGTGCTATAGTGTGCTTAAAAAAAACATTTTTTCTAGGGACAGAAAACTGTAGGTAGGGAGAGTGTCAGTTTCTTTCACTGTGCAAGTCCTTGTTTCTAGGGACTGGGAAGGACAGTGAGTGAATTCTCCTTGTGCTATAGTGTGCTTAAAAAAAACATTTTTTCTAGGGACAGAAAACTGTAGGTAGGGAGAGTGTCAGTTTCTTTCACTGTGCAAGTCCTTGTTTCTAGGGACTGGGAAGGACAGTGAGTGAATTCTCCTTGTGCTATAGTGTGCTTAAAAAAAACATTTTTTCTAGGGACAGAAAACTGTAGGTAGGGAGAGTGTCAGTTTCTTTCACTGTGCAAGTCCTTGTTTCTAGGGACTGGGAAGGACAGTGAGTGAATTCTCCTTGTGCTATAGTGTGCTTAAAAAAAACATTTTTTCTAGGGACAGAAAACTGTAGGTAGGGAGAGTGTCAGTTTCTTTCACTGTGCAAGTCCTTGTTTCTAGGGACTGGGAAGGACAGTGAGTGAATTCTCCTTGTGCTATAGTGTGCTTAAAAAAAACATTTTTTCTAGGGACAGAAAACTGTAGGTAGGGAGAGTGTCAGTTTCTTTCACTGTGCAAGTCCTTGTTTCTAGGGACTGGGAAGGACAGTGAGTGAATTCTCCTTGTGCTATAGTGTGCTTAAAAAAAACATTTTTTCTAGGGACAGAAAACTGTAGGTAGGGAGAGTGTCAGTTTCTTTCACTGTGCAAGTCCTTGTTTCTAGGGACTGGGAAGGACAGTGAGTGAATTCTCCTTGTGCTATAGTGTGCTTAAAAAAAACATTTTTTCTAGGGACAGAAAACTGTAGGTAGGGAGAGTGTCAGTTTCTTTCACTGTGCAAGTCCTTGTTTCTAGGGACTGGGAAGGACAGTGAGTGAATTCTCCTTGTGCTATAGTGTGCTTAAAAAAAACATTTTTTCTAGGGACAGAAAACCGTAGGTAGGGAGAGTGTCAGTTTCTTTCACTGTGCAAGTCCTTGTTTCTAGGGACTGGGAAGGACAGTGAGTGAATTCTCCTTGTGCTATAGTGTGCTTAAAAAAAACATTTTTTCTAGGGACAGAAAACTGTAGGTAGGGAGAGTGTCAGTTTCTTTCACTGTGCAAGTCCTTGTTTCTAGGGACTGGGAAGGACAGTGAGTGAATTCTCCTTGTGCTATAGTGTGCTTAAAAAAAACATTTTTTCTAGGGACAGAAAACTGTAGGTAGGGAGAGTGTCAGTTTCTTTCACTGTGCAAGTCCTTGTTTCTAGGGACTGGGAAGGACAGTGAGTGAATTCTCCTTGTGCTATAGTGTGCTTAAAAAAAACATTTTTCTAGGGACAGAAAACTGTAGGTAGGGAGAGTGTCAGTTTCTTTCACTGTGCAAGTCCTTGTTTCTAGGGACTGGGAAGGACAGTGAGTGAATTCTCCTTGTGCTATAGTGTGCTTAAAAAAAACATTTTTTCTAGGGACAGAAAACTGTAGGTAGGGAGAGTGTCAGTTTCTTTCACTGTGCAAGTCCTTGTTTCTAGGGACTGGGAAGGACAGTGAGTGAATTCTCCTTGTGCTATAGTGTGCTTAAAAAAATTTTTTTTCTAGGGACAGAAAACTGTAGGTAGGGAGAGTGTCAGTTTCTTTCACTGTGCAAGTCCTTGTTTCTAGGGACTGGGAAGGACAGTGAGTGAATTCTCCTTGTGCTATAGTGTGCTTAAAAAAAACATTTTTTCTAGGGACAGAAAACTGTAGGTAGGGAGAGTGTCAGTTTCTTTCACTGTGCAAGTCCTTGTTTCTAGGGACTGGGAAGGACAGTGAGTGAATTCTCCTTGTGCTATAGTGTGCTTAAAAAAAACATTTTTTCTAGGGACAGAAAACTGTAGGTAGGGAGAGTGTCAGTTTCTTTCACTGTGCAAGTCCTTGTTTCTAGGGACTGGGAAGGACAGTGAGTGAATTCTCCTTGTGCTATAGTGTGCTTAAAAAAAACATTTTTTCTAGGGACAGAAAACTGTAGGTAGGGAGAGTGTCAGTTTATTTCACTGTGCAAGTCCTTGTTTCTAGGGACTGGGAAGGACAGTGAGTGAATTCTCCTTGTGCTATAGTGTGCTTAAAAAAAAACATTTTTTCTAGGGACAGAAAACTGTAGGTAGGGAGAGTGTCAGTTTCTTTCACTGTGCAAGTCCTTGTTTCTAGGGACTGGGAAGGACAGTGAGTGAATTCTCCTTGTGCTATAGTGTGCTTAAAAAAAACATTTTTTCTAGGGACAGAAAACTGTAGGTAGGGAGAGTGTCAGTTTCTTTCACTGTGCAAGTCCTTGTTTCTAGGGACTGGGAAGGACAGTGAGTGAATTCTCCTTGTGCTATAGTGTGCTTAAAAAAAACATTTTTTCTAGGGACAGAAAACTGTAGGTAGGGAGAGTGTCAGTTTCTTTCACTGTGCAAGTCCTTGTTTCTAGGGACTGGGAAGGACAGTGAGTGAATTCTCCTTGTGCTATAGTGTGCTTAAAAAAAACATTTTTTCTAGGGACAGAAAACTGTAGGTAGGGAGAGTGTCAGTTTCTTTCACTGTGCAAGTCCTTGTTTCTAGGGACTGGGAAGGACAGTGAGTGAATTCTCCTTGTGCTATAGTGTGCTTAAAAAAAACATTTTTTCTAGGGACAGAAAACTGTAGGTAGGGAGAGTGTCAGTTTCTTTCACTGTGCAAGTCCTTGTTTCTAGGGACTGGGAAGGACAGTGAGTGAATTCTCCTTGTGCTATAGTGTGCTTAAAATAAACATTTTTTCTAGGGACAGAAAACTGTAGGTAGGGAGAGTGTCAGTTTCTTTCACTGTGCAAGTCCTTGTTTCTAGGGACTGGGAAGGACAGTGAGTGAATTCTCCTTGTGCTATAGTGTGCTTAAAAAAAACATTTTTTCTAGGGACAGAAAACTGTAGGTAGGGAGAGTGTCAGTTTCTTTCACTGTGCAAGTCCTTGTTTCTAGGGACTGGGAAGGACAGTGAGTGAATTCTCCTTGTGCTATAGTGTGCTTAAAAAAAACATTTTTTCTAGGGACAGAAAACTGTAGGTAGGGAGAGTGTCAGTTTCTTTCACTGTGCAAGTCCTTGTTTCTAGGGACTGGGAAGGACAGTGAGTGAATTCTCCTTGTGCTATAGTGTGCTTAAAAAAACATTTTTTCTAGGGACAGAAAACTGTAGGTAGGGAGAGTGTCAGTTTCTTTCACTGTGCAAGTCCTTGTTTCTAGGGACTGGGAAGGACAGTGAGTGAATTCTCCTTGTGCTATAGTGTGCTTAAAAAAAACATTTTTTTCTAGGGACAGAAAACTGTAGGTAGGGAGAGTGTCAGTTTCTTTCACTGTGCAAGTCCTTGTTTCTAGGGACTGGGAAGGACAGTGAGTGAATTCTCCTTGTGCTATACTGTGCTAAAGCATTCCTCATCAACCATCTTTGAAATCCTTGTTTTTTGGACAGTCAGGGAAATTGTCGATGTGCTATTCTGTGCAAAAGCAATCATTCTGAACCATATTTAGAAATCCTTAAGTAAAGGGACAGAGAAGGACACCTGAAGGTAGCCCTTATTGCTTTTTTCCCATCTCCCTGCAGGCCATCTATTAGAATGTCTGGAAGGCAAACAAGGAGAGGCAGACAGTCAGGAGGCAATAAAAGAGGGCAAGCAGGCTCTGTGTCTGGGGGCAACAGTGCTGGTCGTGGACGCGGTGCATTGTCATCAGCACATGGCCATGGGACACGCTTGTCCTTCTTTTCGGCAGCTGGACATGTTGAGCCACATCATGCCGAAGACTTGGTAGAGTGGATGACCAAGCCCTCCTCCTCCTCCTCATCCTCTCTCACCCAGGCTCAGGGTACTGGCAAAGCAGCTGCCAAAGCGTCCTCTTCCCTGGTATCAATGTCAGACTCATCATCAGTCACTCCTTCCCTAGACCCACCATGTCCTCCTCCTGAGGAGTCCCCCGAACTGTTTGAGCACAGTGTTGGGTACATGCTCCAGGAGGATGCCCAGCGTTTCGAAGGGTCTGATGATGAAACCCAGCTACAGGAAGGCAGTAGGGTGAGAGCAGACAGAGGGGATGCTCAAGAAGGACACCAATCTGGCAGTCATGTTCCAGCAGCTGCAGCATACTGCCAGATTGGCTCCAGTGATGAGGAGGGAGGGGATGATGAGGTCACTGACTCCACATGGGTGCCTAATAGGAGAGAGGAGGAGGAGGAGGATGAGGAGGAGGCACATCTCCAACGAGGCAGGATGCCCTTTGGTGGCCAGCGTAAGGGCAGTACACCGACGGAATCACACCGCAGAGCTCCGCCTGTGCAGGGCGCTGCCTCTGCCCGTCATTCAAAAAGTTCTTTGGTGTGGGCCTTTTTTGAGGCTAGTGCATCAGATCGCACAGCTGCTGTTTGCAACATATGTCTCAAGCGTATATCGCGTGGCCAAAACATCAGCCGCTTGGGTACCACATGCCTGACCAGACATATGTTGACCTGCCATGCAGCTCGTTTGCAAGCCTACCTCAAAGACCCACACCAAAGAACAAAGCGGACCTCTCCTTGCACCGCATCAGCTGGGATCTCCAACCCCACTATAACTTCAGTCCTCTCTGAAACATGCACTGAGAGGAATGAAGGTGTAGAATTAGGTGTGTCACAGCCAAGTACTTGCGGCCACTCTGCTAGCAGTACACCGACGTCCGATTCTAGCAGGCAAATTTCCCTGCCCCAGCTGCTGGACCGTCGAAAGAAGTTCACTCCCAGCCATCCACATGGCCAGCGGTTGAATGCTAGCTTGGCTAAATTGCTAGCGCTTCAACTGCTGCCTTTTCAGTTGGTAGACTCGGCCCCCTTCCGTGAGTTTGTGCAATGTGCGGTTCCTCAGTGGCAGGTTCCCAAACGCCACTTTTTCTCACGGAAGGCTATTCCGGCTCTCTACCGGCATGTGGAAGGCAATGTCTTGGCCTCGCTGGACAGGGCGGTCAGCGGTAAGGTGCATATTACCGCTGACTCATGGTCCAGCAGGCATGGACAGGGACGTTACCTTTCTTTCACGGCCCATTGGGTCACTCTTTTGGCAGCTGGGAAGGATGCAGGACAAGGTGCAGTAGTGTTGGAGGTTGTCCCACCGCCACGCCTCCAAAATGCTACTACTGGTTGTGACACACCTCTCTCCTCCACTCTCTCCTCTTCTTCTTCCTCCATGGCCTCTTCCTGTGGTTTGTCCTATGAACCAGCAGTGCTCCGTAGCCGTTCACGGGGCTACGCAAGTACGCAGGCAAAAAGATGCCATGCCGTGCTTGCGCTGGTGTGTTTGGGGGACAGAAGCCACACTGGGGCAGAGGTCCTGTCTGCTCTGCAGGGCCAGGCCGAGAGGTGGTTGACGCCACGCCAGCTTAAGCCAGGAATGGTGGTTTGCGACAATGGCACCAACCTCCTCTCCGCCCTTCGACAGGGACAACTGACCCATGTGCCCTGTGTGGCTCACGTCCTTAACCTGGTGGTGCAGCGTTTCTTGGGCAGGTACCCGGGCTTACAGGATGTCCTGAGGCAGGCCAGGAAAGTCTGTGTGCATTTCCGCAGATCTTATAATGCCAGTGCTCGCCTGGCTGAGCTGCAAAAGGAGTTGAACCTGCCCAAGAACCGCCTTATATGTGACATGCCCACCAGGTGGAACTCAACGTTGGCCATGCTGCAGCGGCTGCACACGCAGCAGAGGGCCATCAATGAGTACCTGTGCGACTACGGCACCAGGACAGGGTCAGGGGAGCTTGGTTTTTTTTCTCCACGCCAGTGGGGCATGATCAGGGATGCATGCACTGTCCTGGCACCATTTGAGGAGGCCACGAGGATGGTGAGCAGTGACAGTGCATGCATCAGAGACACTGTACCTCTTGTCCACCTGTTGGAGCACACGCTGCGTGGAATAATGGACAGGGCACTTGAGGCAGAACAGAGGCAGGAAGAGGAGGACTTCCTTGCCTCTCAAGGCCCCCTTTACCCAGACAGTGTTCCTTCTGTCCCACCCATCGCACAGGAAGAGGAGGAGGAGGAGGAGGAGGAGGAGGAGGAGGATTGTGTCAGCATGGAGGTGGAGGCTGGCACTCAGCATCATCAGCAGCAGTCTTTTAGGGATGATTTACAGTCCCAAGAAACCAGTGGACTTGTACGTGGCTGGGAGGAGGTGACTGCGGATCATGTCGTCCTTAGTGACCCAGAGGACTCCGGAGCGAATGCCTCAGCAAACCTACGCTGCATGGCCTCCCTGATCCTGCAAAGTCTGCGGAAGGATCCTCGTATTCTTCGGATCAAGGAGAGGGACCATTACTGGCTGGCCACTCTCCTTGATCCACGGTACAAGGGTAAGGTTGCGGACCTTATGTTACCGTCGCAGAGGGAGCAGAGGATGAGACAACTCCGGGAGGCCTTGCAGAAAGGTCTGTGCAACGCGTTCCCAGAGACTGGGAGGTTACAAACTCCTGGTCCTGGACAACGAGTTGCTGAGGCTTCGGCCAGTCAAAGAAGGAGCGGTGGGGAAGGTGGCCGTCTGACCGATGCGTTCAGACAATTCTTTAGTCCGCAGCCCCAAAGTATGATCGGTTCCAGCAACCATCGCCAGCGTCTGATAAACATGGTGCAGGAATATCTAGGGGCAAGGTCAGACTTGGACACCTTCCCCACCGAAAATCCTCTGGCTTACTGGGTCTTGAGGATGGATCACTGGCCAGAGCTTGCACAGTATGCAATTGAGCTACTGGCCTGTCCTGCATCCAACGTTCTTTCGGAACGCACATTCAGTGCTGCTGGAGGATTTGTCACGGATCACAGGGTGCGCCTGTCCACCGACTCGGTTGATCGACTGACTTTCATCAAGATGAACCAGTCTTGGATCACCACCAGCTACCACACACCTGATGCTGATATAACAGACTAATTGATTTTAAAATGTCACATCCCTTCAAGACTGATGCTGATGCTGAGTGCCTGTGCTGTTATGTTGACTGGCTATCCTCCTCCTCCGAGTCCTCAATGATACGATTGATGATGATAGCTTGGAAGATCATTTTTGTTTATGGGTGCCGCCACCAGTGGCTAAGGCCCAATTTTTCAGCCCCTGTTTAACAGGGGCGTGTAATTACAATTTTTGAAGCAATACTTTGCAACAGGGCTCATTGCTGTGCTCCAAGTACAGTATGTGTGAGGGGTTGGAGTGTTGTGCCACCAGTGCCTAAGGCCCAATTTTTCAGCCCCTGTTTAACAGGGGCGTGTCATTACAATTTTTGAAGCAATACTTTGCAACAGGGCTCATTGCTGTGCTCCAAGTACAGTATCTGTGAGGGGTTGCAGTGTTGTGCCACCAGTGCCTAAGGCCCAATTTTTCAGCCCCTGTTCAACAGGGGCATGTAATTACAATTATTGATCTAATAATTCACAGCAGGGCCCATTCCTGCACCCACCAAGCAAGAGTAACTCTGAGGGCTTACAGTGTTGTGGCAACACCACCACCACCACGAAAGGCCCAATTTTTCAGCCCCTGTTCAACAGGGGCATGCAATTACAATTATTGATCTAATAATTCACAGCAGGGCCCATTGCTGCACCCACCAAGAGTAACTGTCAGGGCTTACAGTGTTGTGGCACCAGCACCACCATCAAAGGCCCAATTTTTACTACCACTGTTCAACAATTATATGTAATTACAATTCCTGATATAATAGTTGACAGCAGGGCGTTCCAGCACCAACCAAGAGTAACTGTGAGTGCTTACAGTGTTGTGCCAACACCAACTAAGGGGCCTATTTCTGCAGATTATATACGGCAGGTCCCTACTTTCAAACATCCAACTTACAAACGACTCCTACTTGCAAACGCAAGAAGACAACAGGAAGTGAGAGGAAATCTACCCCTAGGAAGGAAAATTCTCTCCTGTAAGAATTAATATGGGAGAAAGGTGTCTCCTCTGTACTGATGCTTTATCAGCAATCCTTGTTTCAAGAAAAACACCACATTTCAAAAACAGTTGTCATTTGGACGGAAAGTGAGGTGAAATGTTCTGAACAGGGGCACAGACAGCAAAACAAATGTTACAGGGGTGATAACCCTTACCTATGTTTTCCAAAAAGTTTAAAAATAGATTTTTGGGCTGGAGCTACACTTAAACAATGTACCTGTTCAAAATTACAAACACATTCTACATAAGAACAAACATACAGTCCCTGTCTTGTATGCACCGCCTGTATACGGCTGTTCAGAGTATATAGGGCCTTTTTTATTTTATGTGCGGGGTTCCCCTTAATATCCATACAAGACCCAAAGGGGCTGGTAATGGGCTGGGGTAGGGGGGGGGGGGGTCATGGGGTAGCTATGCCATTTTTCTTAAAGATTTTCATCCATATTACCGGGACCAGACATTACATTAAAGCCGCAAGCAGTTTTAAATGGCTTTTTTTTCCTTTAGAAGTGTCATTTTGTGCAGGGACAGTTCTAAACACGGGAAACACGTGGCACTTCACAGGCATACTTTAGACACCCCCCAGGTACGATATTTAAAGGAATATTTGACTTTTTTTTTTTCACTTTATGCATCATTAAAATGACTGCTCCCAAAAAACGACCGTTTTTAAAACTTCTTTTTGCATTGATACATGTCCCCTGGTGCAGAACCCGGGTTCCCAAACCCTTTTTAGGACAATAACATGCATAATAGTTGTTATAATTAGCACTTTAGAATTCGAACGTTCGCATCCATTGTATTTAATAGGGTTCTAATGTTCGTACGAACTTTCGGTCCGTTCGCGGGTTCTGGTGCGAACCGAACCCGGGGGTGTTCGGCTCATCACTAGTAGGGAGGGACAGAGTAGGACAGTGAGTGAAACTGACAGTGTGCTATTCTGTGCTAAACCAATTTTGCTGAACCATATTTGAAATCCTTGAGTTTAGGGACAGAGAAGGATAGGCAGGGGACAGTGTCAGTGTCATTGTTGCTAAGCCTCCTGCACAGTATACACCTGAAGGTAGCCCTTATTGCTCTTTTTCCCATCTCCCTGCAGGCCATCCATTAAAATATCTGGAAGGCAAACAAGGAGAGGCAGACAGTCAGGAGGCAAAAAAAGAGGGCAAGCAGGCTCTGTGTCTGGGGGCAACAGTGCTGGTCGTGGACGCGGTGCATTGTCATCAGCACATGGCCATGGGACACGCTTGTCCTTCTTTTCGGCAGCTGGACATGTTGAGCCACATCATGCCGAAGACTTGGTAGAGTGGATGACCAAGCCCACCTCATCCTCCTCATCCTCTCTCACCCAGGCTCAGGGTACTGGCAAAGCAGCTGCCAAAGCGTCCTCTTCTCTGGTATCATTATCTTCATTAGTCAATCCTTCCCTAGACCCACCATGTCCTCCTCCTGAGAAGTCCCCCCGAACTGTTTGAGCACAGTGTTGGGTACATGCTCCAGGAGGATGCCCAGCGTTTCGAAGGATCTGATGATGATACCCAGCTAGAGGAAGGCAGTAGCGTGAGAGCAGAGAGAGGGGATGCTCAAGAAGGACACCAATCTGGCAGTCATGCTCCAGCAGCTGCAGCATACTGCCAGATTGGCTCCAGTGATGAGGAGGGAGGGGATGAGGAGGTCACTGACTCCATGTGGGTGCCTAATAGGAGAGAGGAGGAGGAGGAGGATGAGGAGGAGGCACATCTCCAACGAGGCAGGATGCCCTTGAGTGGCCAGCGTATGGGCAGCACACCGACGGAATCACACCACAGAGCTCCGCCTGTGCAGGGCGCTGCCTCTGCCCGTCATTCAAAAAGTTCTTTGGTGTGGGCCTTTTTTGAGGCGAGTGCATCAGATCGCACAGCTGCTGTTTGCAACATATGTCTCAAGCGTATATCGCGTGGCCAAAACATCAGCCGCTTGGGCACCACATGCTTGATCAGACATATGTTGACCTGCCATGCAGCTCGTTGGCAAGCCTACCTTAAAGACCCACACCAAAGAACAAAGCTGACCTCTTCTTGCACCGCATCAGCTGGGATCTCCAACCCCAGTATACCTTCAGTCCTCTCTGAAACCTGCTCTGAGAGGAATGAAGGTGTAGAATTAGGTGTATCACAGCCAAGTACTTGCGGGCACTCTGCTAGCAGTACACCAACGTCCGATTCTAGCAGGCAAATTTCCCTGCCCCAGCTGCTGGACCGTCAAAAGAAGTTCACTCCCAGCCATCCACATGCCCAGCGGTTGAATGCTAGCTTGGCTAAATTGCTAGCGCTTCAACTGCTGCCTTTTCAGTTGGTAGACTCGGCCCCCTTCCGTGAGTTTGTGCAATGTGCGGTTCCCCAGTGGCAGGTTCCCAAACGCCACTTTTTCGCACGGAAGGCGATTCCGGCTCTCTACAGGCATGTGGAAGGCAATGTCTTGGCCTCGCTGGACAGGGCGGTCAGCGGTAAGGTGCATATTACCGCTGACTCATGGTCCAGCAGGCATGGACAGGGATGTTACCTTTCTTTCACGGCCCATTGGGTCACTCTTTTGGCAGCTGGGAAGGATGCAGGACAAGGTGCAGTAGTGTTGGAGGTTGTTCCACCGCCACGCCTCCAAAATGCTACTACTGGTTGTGACACACCTCTCTCCTCCACCCCCTCCTCTTCTTCATCCTCCATGGCCTCTTCCTGTGGTTTGTCCTCGGAACCAGCGGTGCTCCGTAGGCGTTCAAGGGGCTACGCAAGTACGCAGGCAAAAAGATGCCATGCCGTGCTTGCGCTGGTGTGTTTGGGGGACAGGAGCCACACTGGGGCAGAGGTCCTGTCTGCTCTGCAGGGGCAGGCCGAGAGGTGGTTGACGCCACGCCAGCTTAAGCCAGGAATGGTGGTTTGCGACAATGGCACCAACCTCCTCTCCGCCCTCCGACAGGGACAACTGACCCATGTGCCCTGTATGGCTCACGTCCTTAACCTGGTGGTGCAGCGGTTCTTGGGCAGGTACCCGGGCTTACAGGATGTCCTGAGGCAGGCCAGGAAAGTCTGTGTGCATTTCCGCAGATCTTATAATGCCAGTGCTCGCCTGGCTGAGCTGCAAAAGGAGTTGAACCTGCCCAAGAACCGCCTTATATGTGACATGCCCACCAGGTGGAACTCAACGTTGGCCATGCTGCAGCGGCTGCACACGCAGCAGAGGGCCATCAATGAGTACCTGTGCGACTACGGCACCAGGACAGGGTCAGGGGAGCTCGGGTTTTTTTCACCACACCAGTGGGGCATGATCAGGGATGCATGCACTGTCCTGGCACCATTTGAGGAGGCCACGAGGATGGTGAGCAGTGACAGTGCATGCATCAGTGACACTGTACCTCTTGTCCACCTGTTGGAGCACACGCTGCGTGGAATAATGGACAGGGCACTTGAGGCAGAACAGAGGCAGGAAGAGGAGGACTTCCTTGCCTCTCAAGGCCCCCTTTACCCAGACAGTGTTCCTTCTGTCCCACCCATCGCACAGGAAGAGGAGGAGGAGGAGGAGGAGGAGGAGGATTGTGTCAGCATGGAGGTGGAGGCTGGCACTCAGCATCATCAGCAGCAGTCTTTTAGGGATGATTTACAGTCCCAAGAACCCAGTGGACTTGTACGTGGCTGGGAGGAGGTGGCTGCGGATCATGTCGTCCTTAGTGACCCAGAGGACTCCGGACTGAATGCCTCAGCTAATCTACGCTGCATGGCCTCCCTGATCCTGCAAAGTCTGCGGAAGGATCCTCGTATTCTTCGGATCAAGGAGAGGGACCATTACTGGCTGGCCACTCTCCTTGATCCACGGTACAAGGGTAAGGTTGTGGACCTTATCTTACCGTCGCAGAGGGAGCAGAGGATGAGACAACTCCGGGAGGCCTTGCAGAAAGGTCTGTGCAACGCGTTCCCAGAGACTGGGAGGTTACAAACTCCTGGTCCTGGACAACGAGTTGCTGAGGCTTCGGGCAGTCAAAGAAGGAGCGGTGGGGAAGGTGGCCGTCTGACCGATGCGTTCAGACAATTCTTTAGTCCGCAGCCCCAAAGTATGATCCGTTCCAGCAACCATCGCCAGCGTCTGATATACATGGTGCAGGAATACCTAGGGGCAAGGTCAGACTTGGACACCTTCCCCACCGAAAATCCTCTGGCTTACTGGGTCTTGAGGATGGATCACTGGCCAGAGCTTGCACAGTATGCAATTGAGCTACTGGCCTGTCCTGCATCCAACGTTCTTTCGGAACGCACATTCAGTGCTGCTGGAGGATTTGTCACGGATCACAGGGTGCGCCTGTCCACCGACTCGGTTGATCGACTGACTTTCATCAAGATGAACCAGTCTTGGATCACCACCAGCTACCACACACCTGATGCTGATATAACAGACTAATTGATTTTAAAATGTCACATCCCTTCAAGACTGATGCTGATGCTGAGTGCCTGTGCTGTTATGTTGACTGGCTATCCTCCTCCTCCTCCTCAATGATACGATTAATGATGATAGCTTGGAAGATCATTTTGGTTTATGGGTGACGCCACCAGTGGCTAAGGCCCAATTTTTCAGCCCCTGTTTAACTGGGGCGTGTAATTAAAATTTTGGATGCAATACTTTGCAACAGGCCTCATTGCTGTGCTCCAAGTACAGTATCTGTGAGGGGTTGCAGTGTTGTGCCACCAGTGCCTAAGGCCCAATTTTTCAGCCCCTGTTCAACAGGGGCATGCAATTATAATTATTGATCTAATAATTCACAGCAGGGCCCATTGCTGCGCCCACCAAGAGTAACTGTCAGGCCTTACAGTGTTGTGGCACCAGCACCACCATCACCACCACCACCACCACCACCAAAGGCCTAATTTTTCAGCCCCTGTTCAACAGGGGCATGCAATTATAATTATTGATCTAATAATTCACAGCAGGGCCCATTGCTGCGCCCACCAAGAGTAACTGTCAGGCCTTACAGTGTTGTGGCACCAGCACCACCATCACCACCACCACCACCACCAAAGGCCCAATTTTTCAGCCCCTGTTCAACAGGGGCATGCAATTATAATTATTGATCGAATAATTCACAGCAGGGCCCATTGCTGCGCCCACCAAGAGTAACTGTCAGGCCTTACAGTGTTGTGGCACCAGCACCACCATCACCACCACCACCAAAGGCCTAATTTTTCAGCCCCTGTTCAACAGGGGCATGCAATTATAATTATTGATCTAATAATTCACAGCAGGGCCCATTGCTGCGCCCACCAAGAGTAACTGTCAGGCCTTACAGTGTTGTGGCACCAGTACCACCATCACCACCACCACCACCACCACCACCAAAGGCCCAATTTTTCAGCCCCTATTCAACAGGGGCATGCAATTATAATTATTGATCTAATAATTCACAGCAGGGCCCATTGCTGCGCCCACCAAGAGAAACTGTCAGGCCTTACAGTGTTGTGGCACCAGCACCACCATCACCACCACCACCACCACCAAAGGCCTAATTTTTCAGCCCCCGTTCAACAGGGGCATGCAATTATAATTATTGATCTAATAATTCACAGCAGGGCCCATTGCTGCGCCCACCAAGAGTAACTGTCAGGCCTTACAGTGTTGTGGCACCAGCACCACCATCACCACCACCACCAAAGGCCCAATTTTTCAGCCCCTGTTCAACAGGGGCATGCAATTATAATTATTGATCGAATAATTCACAGCAGGGCCCATTGCTGTGCCCACCAAGAGTAACTGTCAGGCCTTACAGTGTTGTGGCACCAGCACCACCATCACCACCACCACCACCACCACCACCAAAGGCCCAATTTTTCAGCCCCTATTCAACAGGGGCATGCAATTATAATTATTGATCTAATAATTCACAGCAGGGCCCATTGCTGCGCCCACCAAGAGTAACTGTCAGGCCTTACAGTGTTGTGGCACCAGCACCACCATCACCACCACCACCACCACCACCAAAGGCCCAATTTTTCAGCCCCTGTTCAACAGGGGCATGCAATTATAATTATTGATCGAATAATTCACAGCAGGGCCCATTGCTGCGCCCACCAAGAGTAACTGTCAGGCCTTACAGTGTTGTGGCACCAGCACCACCATCAAAGGCCCAATTTTTACTACCACTGATCAACAATTATATGTTATTACAATTCCTGATATAATAGTTGACAGGAGGGCGTTCCAGCACCCACCAAGAATAACTGTGAGTGCTTTCAGTGTTGTGCCAACACCAACACCTAAGGGGCCAATTTCTGCAGAGTATATACGGCAGGTCCCTACTTTCAAACATCCAACTTACAAACGACTACTACTTGCAAACGGAAGAAGACAACAGGAAGTGAGAGGAAATCTACCCCTTGGAAGGAAAATTCTCTCCTGTAAGAATTAATATGGGAGAAAGGTGTCTCCTCTCTACTGATGCTTTATCACCAATCCTTGTTTCAATAAAAACACCACATTTCAAAAACAGTTGTCATTGGGACGCAAAGTGAGGTGAAATGTTCTGAACAGGGGCACAGACAGCAAAAAAAATGTGACAGGGGTGATAACCGTTCCCTATGTTTTACAAAAAGCTAAAAAAAAGGAATTTGGCATGGAGCTACACTTAAACAATGCAGCTGTTCAAAATTACAAACAGATTCTACATAAGAACAAACCTACAGTCCCTGTCTTGTATGCACCGCCTGTATACGGCTGTTCAGAGTATATAGGTCCTTTTTTATTTTGTGTGCGGGGTTCCCAAAGGGGTTCCCAAAGGGGTTCCCAAAGGGGCTGGTAATGGGCTGGGGTGGGGGGGGGGGTTGATGGGGTAGCTATGCCATTTTTCCTAAAGATTTTCATCCATATTACCGGGACCAGACATTGCATTAAAGCCGCAAGCAGTTTTAAATGGCTTTTTTTCCTTTAGAAATTTTAGGGACAGTTCTAAACACGGGAAACACGTGGCACTTCACAGGCATACTTTAGACACCCCCCCAGGTACAATATTTAAAGGAATATTTGACTTTTTTTTTTCACTTTATGCATCATTAAAATGACTGCTCCCGGAAAACGTCCGTTTTTAAAACTTCTTTTTGCATTGATACATGTCCCCTGGTGCAGAACCCGGGTTCCCAAACTCTGTTTCGGACAATAACATGGATAATAGTCGTTATAATTAGCACTTTAGAATCTGAACGTTCGCATCCATTGTATTTAATAGGGTTCTAATGTTCGTGCAAACTTTCGGTCCGTTCGCGGGTTCTGGTGCGAACCGAACCCGGGGGTGTTCGGCTCATCACTATTCAAGAATGACATTTATCCTGCAAGGCTAGTTAAAAACACCTGAACATATACATAAAAATATATACAGGGGTTTGGTCACTCTATATGGTCATATAGTGCTAAGCCCAAAAACTGCAACAAAGAACCCCAAATTTCGTAGGTCCTACAATAGTACAAGAATGAAAGATCCTGCGTCTCAACCATGGGAGCCAAACATTCTTGAATGTGTGCGCTATAATCTGTTTTGTACTGTTTTTGGTCTTATAGCTGCACCATCTTGAATTTAAATGCATTTTAGGGTGTGCCCCCCAAATATGTTTTTGTATTGTAGCAAACCCTGACCAGGTTTTTTTGGGCTGGAGCACCCCTCCCCCTTTTCATTACCTCTTATTTAGTGGCCACCAGTTCATAGGAGGAATCCTTTCAGTTCTCCCACATAGAGTTTGGCTCTACGCAGGATCTTTCATTCTATTACTAGGGTTGGACCCACGAAATTCTGGGTACTTTGTCATAGTTTGTGGGCTTAGCACTATATGACCATATAGTGTGACCAAACCCCTGTATATATTTTTATGTTCAGGTGTTTTTAACTAGACATGTGCATTTCGTTTCGTTCCGAATCGAAATTCGGACGAATTTTTCATTATTCGGACATTCGGATGCATCCGAATTACCGAATTACAATACTAACGAATTTAACCGAATCCGAATTTTTTCGAATCTAAAAATATTTTTGACCCGACTTTGGGTCCATGTATCTCGGGGTTACTTGGTGATAGAAATCCCAAATTTGGAGATGTTGTAGTGCTAGTTCTTCTGTGTTTGCATACCAAATTTGGGGTTTCTATCACTAAGTGACCCCGAGATACGTGGACCCAAAGTCGGGTCGCAAAATGTCAAGCACTTTACTGGAGCAGAGAATGACATTTTGCGACCCGATTTTGGGGCCACATATCTCGGGGCCACTTATATCTAGAAACCCCAAATTTGGTATGCAAACACAGTAGAACTAGCACTACAACATCTCCAAGTAACCCCAAAATACATGGACCCAAAGTCGGGTCGCAAAATATTTTCGAATCCGGTTGAAATAGTATCAACATGATTCGAAATTATTTCAACTGCATTTGAAACTATTTCAACCGGATTCGAAAATATTTTGTGACCCGAATTTGGGTCCATGTATCTCGGGGTTACTTGGTGATAGAAACCCCAAATTTGGGGTTATTGTTTTTCTAGTCTATTTTCTATTTTATTATAATCTTTTCTATCCAAAGTTAAAATTAATTAATTACAAATTTTTAATTCATACTATTCGAAATTCAAATTTATTCTATTCGAAATTCGAATTTCAGAAGATGGTTGTATATTCTTTCTATTTTATTCTTCTAAATTATATTTTTTTTCTATTCTGTTCTAATCTTTTCTATTTGAATTATAAATTTTGGAAGAAGGTTATTTACTTACTTATATACATCTGTCACATAAAAAAAAAGATGTGAAATGGCTGTCACGGATGTCGATCGCAAGGCAAGTACATATGCTGTATGTCATTGTCCACTTGCCACAACACCTGCCACGAGTGCCACGTGACCGGCCACGAGTGCCACGTGACCGGCCACAAGTGCCACGTGAACGGCCACGAGTGTCACGTGACCTGCCACGAGTGCCACGTGACCTGCCACGAGTGCCACGTGAACGGCCACGAGTGTCACGTGAAATGCCACGTGACCAAGTTGTGGATTGTCCACTTGCCACGTCACCTGCCACAAGTTATGGGGTTCCTAGCACCAAGTGACCCCCAGATATGGGCGATATGTCAAGTACTTTTCTGCAGCAGAGAATGACATTTTGTGACCCGACTTTGGGCCACGTATCTCGGGGCCACTTATAGCTAGAAACCCCAAATTTGGTATGCAAACACAGTAGAACTAGCATTATAACGGGGTTACTTGGTGATAGAAACCCCAAATTTGGGGTTATTGTAGTGCCAGTTGTAATGTGTTTGCATACCAAATATTTTGGGATTTCTAGCTATAAGTGGCCTCGAGATACGTGGCCTCAAAGTCGGGTCACAAAATTTAATTCTCTGCTGCAGAAAAGCACTTGACAGATCGCCCATATCTGGGGGTCACTTGGTGCTAGGAACCCCATAACTTGTGGCAGGTGATGTGGCAAGTGGACAATCCACAACTTGGTCACGTGGCACTCGTGGCCGGTCACGTGGCACTCGGACAATGACATACAGCATATGTACTTGCCTTGCGATCGACATCTATGACAGCCATTTCACATCTTTTTTTTTATGTGACAGATGTATATAAGTAAGTAACTAACCATCTTTCAAAATTTATAATTCAAATAGAAAAGATTAGAACAGAATAGAAAAAAAATATAATTTAATAGAATAAAATAGAAAGAATATGCAACCATCTTATGAAATTCGAATTTCGAATAGAATACATTTTAATTTCGAACAGTAGGAATTAAAAAAAATGTAATTAATTAATTTTAACTTTGGATAGAATAGATTAGAATAGAAATAGAGAATACACTAGAAAAACAATAGAATAGAATAGAATATAGATACTATATCTATTTCATGTTTAATTTTTTTTGCAGATTACTATTTTTTACATAAGATCTCCTGCAGACTATTAGCATTTATTTTATTTTTTTAGCAGATCTCCTGTAGACTATTAACAGCCATTTCACTTCTTTTTTTTTTGCAGATCTCCTGCAGACTGTTAGAATCAATTTCATTTTTTTTTTCAAAGTCGGGTCGCAAAATATTTTCGAATCTGCTTTAAATAGTATCAACATGATTCGAAATTATTTCAACCGCATTTAAAACTATTTCAACCGCATTTGAAACTATTTCAACCGGATTCAAAAATATTTTGCGACCCGACTTTGGGTCCACGTATCTCGGGGTTAGTTGGCGATAGAAACCCCAAATTTGGGGATGTTGTAGTTCTAGTTCTCCTGTGTTTGCATACCAATTTTGGGGTTTCTATCACTAAGTGACCCCGAGAAACGTGGACCCAAAATCGGGTCGCAAAATGTCAAACACTTTTCTGCAGCAGAGAATGACATTTTGCGACCCGAATTTTGGGCCACATATCTCGGGGCCACTTGTAGCTAGAAACCCCAAATTTGGTATGCAAACACAGTAGAACTAGCACTATAACATCTCCAAATTTGGGGTTTCTATTACTAAGTGACCCTGAGATACGTGGACCCAAAGTCGGGTCGCAAAATATTTTCGAATCCGGTTGAAATAGTTTCAAATGCGGTTGAAATAATTTCGAATCATGTTGAAATAATTTCGAATCCGGTAGAAATATTTTCGAATTCGGTTGAAATATTTTCGAATGCGACTGATTTTCGAATTCGGTCGAAAACAAAACGAAATCCGAAAACGAATTTAACAAATTTAACGAATCTAACTAAACGAAATTAATTAATTAACGAATTAAAACGAAACGAAACGAAACAAATTTTTTCCTTTTGCACATGTCTATTTTTAACTAGCCTTGCAGGATAAATGTCATTCTTGAATGTGTGCGCTATAATCTGTTTTGTACTTATCTCTGCTTGCTAGGCTCATTGACAGTATTGTTTTGAATGTAATCCTGGTCGGCTTCATTTCTGAGTTGAGAGGTATCTTAATATAACGCGGTCTTACCCCGAAGGGTCCCGACACGCATAGCAGAGTTCCTGGGAAAAGAGGACCCAGGAACCAGAAGCAGCACAGAGCGGTAGAAAGGGTGGAAGAGGCTACACAGGAAAGGCTTGCGTGAAAAGCCAAGTCTTCAGTAACCCGCGGAAGACCAGAATAGTAGGGGCCTCCTGGAGCTCGACAGGGAGGCTATTCCACAAAACGGCACCCTGGTGGGAGAAAGCCCGACCACCACGCCGGATATTCTTGGGCACCGAGATGTGGAGGAGATCTCTGCCGGTAGATCTGAGTGATCTAACAAAAGCATCCAACCTTAAATAAGGTGCGATAGTGGACCGGCAGCCAGTGCAAGGCGCAGAGGACAGGGGTGATATGATCCCTCAGCGGGACATCCATGAGTAACCTAGCCGCAGCATTTTGAATAAGTTGAAGCTTCTCCACTAACATCTTTGGCAATCCCAGATAAAGAGAGTTGCAGTAGTCTAGGCAGCTACCTATTGTGGCGCAGATTTCTGCCATGTTACTGTAGCGGTCCTCCCCCAGCTTCTCCCCTCTCTTCACGGCTGGTCTTACTTGTCTAGGGGTATCTGGGAGAAGGGGGGAAAGATGCACACCACCAGCTCGGCTCTCTGATGTAGGATGCAGAGATATGAGCTAAACCATTTACCCTCGGGTCTGCGTTTTAGGCCGGACCCTCAGCTTTTCCTATGGAGGATGATTGTCACTAGTGATGAGCCGAACACCCCCGGGTTCGGTTCGCACCAGAACCCGCGAACGGACCGAAAGTTCGAACGAACATTAGAACCCTATTAAATACAATGGATGCGAACGTTCGAATTCTAAAGTGCTAATTATAACAACTATTATGCATGTTATTGTCCTAAAAAGGGTTTGGGAACCCGGGTTCTGCACCAGGGGACATGTATCAATGCAAAAAGAAGTTTTAAAAACGGTCGTTTTTCGGGAGCAGTCATTTTAATGATGCATAAAGTGAAAAAAAAAAAGTCAAATATTCCTTTAAATATCGTACCTGGGGGGTGTCTAAAGTATGCCTGTGAAGTGCCACGTGTTTCCCGTGTTTAGAACTGTCCCTGCACAAAATGACACTTCTAAAGGAAAAAAAAGCCATTTAAAACTGCTTGCGGCTTTAATGTAATGTCTGGTCCCGGTAATATGGATGAAAATCTTTAAGAAAAATGGCATAGCTACCCCATGACCCCCCCCCCCTACCCCAGCCCATTACCAGCCCCTTTGGGTCTTGTATGGATATTAAGGGGAACCCCGCACATAAAATAAAAAAGGCCCTATATACTCTGAACAGCCGTATACAGGCGGTGCATACAAGACAGGGACTGTAGGTTTGTTCTTATGTAGAATGTGTTTGTAATTTTGAACAGGTACATTGTTGAAGTGTAGCTCCAGCCCAAAAATCTATTTTTAAACTTTTTGGGAAACATAGATAAGGGTTATCACCCCTGTAACATTTGTTTTGCTGTCTGTGCCCCTGTTCAGAACATTTCACCTCACTTTCCGTCCCAATGACAACTGTTTTTGAAATGTGGTGTTTTTCTTGAAACAAGGATTGCTGATAAAGCATCAGTACAGATGAGACCCCTTTCTCCCATATTTATTCTTACAGGAGAGAATTTTCCTTTCTAGGGGTAGATTTCCTCTCACTTCCTGTTGTCTTCTTTCGTTTGCAAGTAGGAGTCGTTTGTAAGTTGGATGTTTGAAAGTAGGGACCTGCCGTATATACTCTGCAGAAATAGGCCCCTTAGTTGTTGGTGTTGGCACAACACTGTAAGCACTCAGTTACTCTTGGTTGGTGCTGGAACGCCCTGCTGTCAACTATTATATCAGGAATTTTAATTACATATAATTGTTGAACAGTGGTAGTAAAAATTGGGGCTTTGATGGTGGTGCTGGTGCCACAACACTGTAAGCCCTGACAGTTACTCTTGGTGGGTGCAGCAATGGGCCCTGCTGTGAATTATTAGATCAAGAATTGTAATTACATGCCCCTTTTGAACAGGGGCTGAAAAATTGGGCCTTTCGTGGTGGTGGTGGTGGTGGCGTTGCCACAAGACTGTAAGCCCTCAGAGTTACTCTTGGTGGGTGCAGCAATGGACCCTGCTGTGAATTATTAGATCAAGAATTGTAATTGCATGCCCCTGTTGAACAGGGGCTGAAAAATTGGGCCTTAGGCACTGGTGGCACAACACTACAACCCCTCACAGATACTGTACTTGGAGCACAGCAATGAGCCCTGTTGCAAAGTATTGCTTCAAAAATTGTAATGACACGCCCCTGTTAAACAGGGGCTGAAAAATTGGGCCTTAGGCACTGGTGCCACAACACTCCAACCCCTCACAGATACTGTACTTGGAGCACAGCAATGAGCCCTATGGCAAATTATTGCTAAAAAAATTGTAATTACACGCCCCTGTAAAACAGGGGCTGAAAAATTGGGCCTTAGCCACTGGTGGCGGCACCCATAAACAAAAATGATCTTCCAAGCTATCATCATCAATCGTATCATTGAGGACTCGGAGGAGGAGGATAGCCAGTCAACATAACAGCACAGGCACTCAGCATCAGCATCAGTCTTGAAGGGATGTGACATGTTAAAATCAATTAGTCTGTTATATCAGCATCAGGTGTGTGGTAGCTGGTGGTGATCCAAGACTGGTTCATCTTGATGAAAGTCAGTCGATCAACCGAGTCGGTGGACAGGCGCACCCTGTGATCCGTGACAAATCCTCCAGCAGCACTGAATGTGCGTTCCGAAAGAACGCTGGATGCAGGACAGGCCAGTAGCTCAATTGCATACTGTGCAAGCTCTGGCCAGTGATCCATCCTCAAGACCCAGTAAGCCAGAGGATTTTCGGTGGGGAAGGTGTCCAAGTCTGACCTTGCCCCTAGATATTCCTGCACCATGTTTATCAGACGCTGGCGATGGTTGCTGGAACCGATCATACTTTGGGGCTGCGGACTAAAGAATTGTCTGAACGCATCGGTCAGACGGCCACCTTCCCCACCGCTCCTTCTTTGACTGGCCGAAGCCTCAGCAACTCGTTGTCCAGGACCAGGAGTTTGTAACCTCCCAGTCTCTGGGAACGCGTTGCACAGACCTTTCTGCAAGGCCTCCCGGAGTTGTCTCATCCTCTGCTCCCTCTGCGACGGTAACATAAGGTCCGCAACCTTACCCTTGTACCGTGGATCAAGGAGAGTGGCCAGCCAGTAATGGTCCCTCTCCTTGATCCGAAGAATACGAGGATCCTTCCGCAGACTTTGCAGGATCAGGGAGGCCATGCAGCGTAGGTTTGCTGAGGCATTCGCTCCGGAGTCCTCTGGGTCACTAAGGACGACATGATCCGCAGCCACCTCCTCCCAGCCACGTACAAGTCCACTGGTTTCTTGGGACTGTAAATCATCCCTAAAAGACTGCTGCTGATGATGCTGAGTGCCAGCCTCCACCTCCATGCTGACACAATCCTCCTCCTCCTCCTCCTCCTCTTCCTGTGCGATGGGTGGGACAGAAGGAACACTGTCTGGGTAAAGGGGGCCTTGAGAGGCAAGGAAGTCCTCCTCTTCCTGCCTCTGTTCTGCCTCAAGTGCCCTGTCCATTATTCCACGCAGCGTGTGCTCCAACAGGTGGACAAGAGGTACAGTGTCACTGATGCATGCACTGTCACTGCTCACCATCCTCGTGGCCTCCTCAAATGGTGCCAGGACAGTGCATGCATCCCTGATCATGCCCCACTGGCGTGGAGAAAAAAAACCAAGCTCCCCTGACCCTGTCCTGGTGCCGTAGTCGCACAGGTACTCATTGATGGCCCTCTGCTGCGTGTGCAGCCGCTGCAGCATGGCCAACGTTGAGTTCCACCTGGTGGGCATGTCACATATAAGGCGGTTCTTGGGCAGGTTCAACTCCTTTTGCAGCTCAGCCAGGCGAGCACTGGCATTATAAGATCTGCGGAAATGCACACAGACTTTCCTGGCCTGCCTCAGGACATCCTGTAAGCCCGGGTACCTGCCCAAGAACCGCTGCACCACCAGGTTAAGGACGTGAGCCACACAGGGCACATGGGTCAGTTGTCCCTGTCGGAGGGCGGAGAGGAGGTTGGTGCCATTGTCGCAAACCACCATTCCTGGCTTAAGCTGGCGTGGCGTCAACCACCTCTCGGCCTGGCCCTGCAGAGCAGACAGGACCTCTGCCCCAGTGTGGCTTCTGTCCCCCAAACACACCAGCGCAAGCACGGCATGGCATCTTTTTGCCTGCGTACTTGCGTAGCCCCGTGAACGGCTACGGAGCACCGCTGGTTCATAGGACAAACCACAGGAAGAGGCCATGGAGGAAGAAGAAGAGGAGGGGGTGGAGGAGAGAGGTGTGTCACAACCAGTAGTAGCATTTTGGAGGCGTGGCGGTGGGACAACCTCCAACACTACTGCACCTTGTCCTGCATCCTTCCCAGCTGCCAAAAGAGTGACCCAATGGGCCGTGAAAGAAAGGTAACGTCCCTGTCCATGCCTGCTGGACCATGAGTCAGCGGTAATATGCACCTTACCGCTGACCGCCCTGTCCAGCGAGGCCAAGACATTGCCTTCCACATGCCGGTAGAGAGCCGGAATAGCCTTCCGTGAGAAAAAGTGGCGTTTGGGAACCTGCCACTGAGGAACCGCACATTGCACAAACTCACGGAAGGGGGCCGAGTCTACCAACTGAAAAGGCAGCAGTTGAAGCGCTAGCAATTTAGCCAAGCTAGCATTCAACCGCTGGGCATGTGGATGGCTGGGAGTGAACTTCTTTCGACGGTCCAGCAGCTGGGGCAGGGAAATTTGCCTGCTAGAATCGGACGTCGGTGTACTGCTAGCAGAGTGGCCGCAAGTACTTGGCTGTGACACACCTAATTCTACACCTTCATTCCTCTCAGTGCATGTTTCAGAGAGGACTGAAGTTATAGTGGGGTTGGAGATCCCAGCTGATGCGGTGCAAGGAGAGGTCCGCTTTGTTCTTTGGTGTGGGTCTTTGAGGTAGGCTTGCCAACGAGCTGCATGGCAGGTCAACATATGTCTGGTCAGGCATGTGGTACCCAAGCGGCTGATGTTTTGGCCACGCGATATACGCTTGAGACATATGTTGCAAACAGCAGCTGTGCGATCTGATGCACTAGCCTCAAAAAAGGCCCACACCAAAGAACTTTTTGAATGACGGGCAGAGGCAGCGCCCTGCACAGGCGGAGCTCTGCGGTGTGATTCCGTCGGTGTACTGCCCTTACGCTGGCCACCAAAGGGCATCCTGCCTCGTTGGAGATGTGCCTCCTCCTCATCCTCCTCCTCCTCCTCTCTCCTATTAGGCACCCACGTGGAGTCAGTGACCTCATCATCACCTCCCTCCTCATCACTGGAGCCAATCTGGCAGTATGCTGCAGCTGCTGGAACATGACTGCCAGATTGGTGTCCTTCTTGAGCATCCCCTCTGTCTGCTCTCACGCTACTGCCTTCCTCTAGCTGGGTTTCATCATCAGACCCTTCGAAACGCTGGGCATCCTCCTGGAGCATGTACCCAACACTGTGCTGAAACAGTTCGGGGGACTCCTCAGGAGGAGGACATGGTGGGTCTAGGGAAGGAGTGACTGATGATGAGTCTGACATTGATACCAGGGAAGAGGACGCTTTGGCAGCTGCTTTTCCAGTACCCTGAGCCTGGGTGAGAGAGGATGAGGAGGAGGAGGAGGGCTTGGTCATCCACTCTACCAAGTCTTCGGCATGATGTGGCTCAACATGTCCAGCTGCCGAAAAGAAGGACAAGCGTGTCCCATGGCCATGTGCTGATGACAATGCACCGCGTCCACGACCAGCACTGTTGCCCCCAGACACAGAGCCTGCTTGCCCTCTTTTATTGCCTCCTGACTGTCTGCCTCTCCTTGTTTGCCTTCCAGACATTCTAATAGATGGCCTGCAGGGAGATGGGAAAAAAGCAATAAGGGCTACCTTCAGGTGTCCTTCTCTGTCCCTTGAAACAAGGACTTTGACAGTGAAAGAAACTGACACTCTCCCTACCTACAGTTTTCTGTCCCTAGAAAAAATGTTTTTTTTAAGCACAATTTAGCACAAGGAGAATTCACTCACTGTCCTTCCAGGTCCCTGGAAACAAGGACTTTGACAGTGAAAGAAACTGACACTCTCCCTACCTACAGTTTTCTGTCCCTAGAAAAAATGTTTTTTTTAAGCACAATTTAGCACAAGGAGAATTCACTCACTGTCCTTCCAGGTCCCTGGAAACAAGGACTTTGACAGTGAAAGAAACTGACACTCTCCCTACCTACAGTTTTCTGTCCCTAGAAAAAATGTTTTTTTTTAAGCACAATTTAGCACAAGGAGAATTCACTCACTGTCCTTCCAGGTCCCTGGAAACAAGGACTTTGACAGTGAAAGAAACTGACACTCTCCCTACCTACAGTTTTCTGTCCCTAGAAAAAATGTTTTTTTTAAGCACAATTTAGCACAAGGAGAATTCACTCACTGTCCTTCCAGGTCCCTGGAAACAAGGACTTTGACAGTGAAAGAAACTGACACTCTCCCTACCTACAGTTTTCTGTCCCTAGAAAAAATGTTTTTTTTAAGCACAATTTAGCACAAGGAGAATTCACTCACTGTCCTTCCAGGTCCCTGGAAACAAGGACTTTGACAGTGAAAGAAACTGACACTCTCCCTACCTACAGTTTTCTGTCCCTAGAAAAAATGTTTTTTTTAAGCACAATTTAGCACAAGGAGAATTCACTCACTGTCCTTCCAGGTCCCTGGAAACAAGGACTTTCACAGTGAAAGAAACTGACACTCTCCCTACTGTGAGGGGGTTAGCTCGGCAGCGGGTGTGTGTGACCCCCGGGATGGGCTCCCCACACAAAACAGGCCCAGCAAACGGAGGTTGTGGTTTTCAAAATCAAAAAAAGGTGCGGTTTATTTTCTATTTACAGTGACAAAACACAGCAAAGCAAAAGAAACATAACCAAAATAAATCCTGGTCAAGTTGACCTCTGACTAAACATACAGGTTTCCTAACTAACAACTGGGATCAGCCTAGTGCTGTCCTAGTCCCTAAGTCCCTGGTTTTAAATGTCCAAGCAAATAGCCACACAGGCTTTGTCTCACCGCACAGGGGTTCACTCTCCCTAGACAGTCCACACAGGTCTGGTTCCAGGCATGAGCTAACACCTAATGAATCTGGGAGTTCTTATAGAGGCCTAAATGAGCTGACAAGCTTCAGCTGGTCTCATCAACTCCCTGCCTCACGACGCCCAGCACTCTCCCTAGAGGTATGAGTCATCCATGAGCCCACTAGCCTTATACAACTCTCCACCTAGTTGTATAAGTCGGCGTAAAGCCTGAATCTGGGCGAAATATATCTACCCCCCTGGATGCAACCAGGTGACTTTACCTTCCTGCTGTCACATACCCCCCCCTCTTGTTTTAACCTCGGGGTTGGAACACCAGCAATCAGGCATTCATGTACTCGAGACAAAGCATCCACATTCCCCATTTGAACGCCAGGGCGATGCTTTACTGTAAAGTTGAATTCCTGGAGGGCCAGGAACCACCTATTCACTCTTCTATTTGTTTCCTTGTTTTGAGCCATCCACTTTAACGGAGCGTGATCCGTAACCATGTCAAAGTACCTACCTAGCAGGTAGTACCGAAGGGAATCTAGAGCCCACTTCACCGCTAAACACTCCTTTTCAACGGTGGCGTAATTTACCTCATGGGACTTCAACTTCCTGCTGAGGTAAATGACTGGGTGCTCTTCCCCGTTCCAGACCTGGGACAATACTGCTCCTAACCCCACATCTGACGCATCACTTTGTACGACAAAGTCTTTAGAGAAGTCGGGTGAGTACAACACTGGCTGGCTACATAAGGCTTGTTTCAAGAATTGGAATGCTGCCTCAGCCTCGGGGGTCCATTTAATCATGACCGACCCTTTCCCCTTCGTCAGGTTGGTTAGGGGCACAGCCTTAGAAGCAAAGTGGGGAATGAATCGCCGATAATACCCAGCGATTCCCAGAAAGGCTCGTACCTGCTTCTTGCTGTTGGGACGTGGCCAACTCTGGATGGCCTCGACTTTGTTGAGTTGGGGTTTTATTACTCCCCTCCCAATGGTGTACCCAAGACATTTGGCCTCCTCCTGCCCAATGGTACACTTCTTGGGGTTAGCCGTAAACCCCGCTTCCCGAACAGAGTCCAGGACTGCTTGCACTTTTGGCAGATGTGAGGCCCAATCTGTGCTATGGACAATTACGTCATCCAGGTAAGCCGCAGCATACTTCCGATGGGGCCTCAGCATCTGGTCCATTTTCCGCTGGAATGTGGCCGGCGCATTCTGTAACCCGAACGGCATTCTTTTATATTGGAACGCCCCGTCTGGGGTTACAAATGCGGTTTTCTCTTTGGCCGACTTGGCCAGGGGGATTTGCCAATACCCTTTTGTGAGGTCAAGAGTCGTCATGTATCGGGCTGTTCCCAGCCGGTCGATCAACTCATCTATACGTGGCATGGGGTAGGTGTCAAATTTTGTAACTTTGTTCAACTGACGAAAATCGTTACAAAATCGCCAGCTCCCATCCGGTTTAGGCACCAACACGATGGGACTAGACCAATCACTTTGGGACTCCTCTATCACCCCTAAGTTCAGCATTTTCTGTACTTCCTCCCGTATTGCCTCCCGTCGAGCCTCTGGGATCCGATAGGGTTTTAACTTCACCCTTTCACCGGGCGGGGTAATGATGTCATGCTCTACCCCAGATGTTTGTCCCGGCAGCTCAGAGAATACCTCCTTGTTGCGAAGCACAAACTCCTTAACCTCCTGTTGTTGGGGTTGTGACAAGGTGGCTGCTATTCCAACCTCAGGAATCACGCAACCAGTTTGAGCTGGTGACCAAGTGTCTGCGACTAGGGACTCTCTATCCCTCCAGGCTTTCAACAGATTAACGTGATAGATCTGTTCGGGCTTTCGCCTTCCTGGTTGTCTGACCTTGTAATTCACTTCGCTCACTTTTTCCATTATCTCGTAGGGGCCTTGCCATTTGGCAAGGAATTTACTTTCAACCGTAGGGACAAGTACCAATATCCTATCCCCCGGGGAAAAGGTACGGGTCTTGGCTCCACGGTTGTACACTCTCTGCTGTGCCAACTGCGCTTGGGCCAAATGTTCCTTCACGATGGGCATTACCTGTGCAATTCGATCTTGCATCAGGGCGACATGCTCAATCACACTCCTGTGGGGAGAACTCTCACTTTCCCAAGTTTCCTTGGCAATATCCAACAGCCCTCTTGGGTGTCTCCCATACAGTAACTCAAAGGGGGAGAATCCCGTAGAGGATTGGGGCACCTCCCTAATAGCAAACATCAAATAAGGAAGTAAACAGTCCCAATCCTTTCCATCTCTATCCACCACTTTCTTCAACATTTGTTTTAGGGTTTTGTTGAATCTTTCAACCAGCCCATCGGTTTGGGGGTGATACACAGACGTACGCAATTGCGTCACTTTGAACAATTTACACAGCTCTTTCATAACCCGGGACATAAAGGGTGTACCTTGGTCCGTAAGCAGTTCTTTACAAATACCCACCCGGCTAAAAACAAGAGATAGCTCTTTGGCTATGGTTTTGGCCGAGGTATTTCGGAGAGGGATCGCTTCTGGATAACGGGTGGCATAGTCCATTATAACTAATATGTACTGGTGCCCCCTAGCGGACTTGATTATAGGACCTACCAAATCCATGGCGATCCTCTCAAACGGGACCTCAATGATGGGTAGAGGGACCAGCGGGCTACGGAAATGTGGCATCGGGGCCAACCTCTGACACACAGGGCAGGAGGAACAATAATTTTCTACGTCCTTCATCACCCCCGGCCAATAGAATCTCTGTAATATGTCCCGCTTGCCGGCAGCGGTAGCAAACGATCCTTCTTGCCGCCTCTTGAGCCGCTGATTTCCCAGGCTGTTCTCGCCAAACTTGGGGTAGAGCTCCCACCCTCTCACTCTCTCCACCCTCACCCCTTGGAATCCTCTTATCCGCCCCTGGGGATGGTCTGGTCTTAGGGTGGAAAGTCCGAGTGTCTCTGGAAGAGGCCGTCAGGTTCTCTGTAGCCAAGTATTTCTCCACACGATCCACAAGACCATCGGCCGTTTCTGGGTCTCCATGGCTTACCCACTTTTGGATGGCAGTAGGAAGAGCTCTCAAAAACCGATCCATTACAACACGTTCCACAATCTTTGGTGCGGACAAAGTCTCTGGCTGTAGCCACTTTCTGCTCAGGTGAATGAGATCATACATTTGAGACCTGGGGGGTTTTCCAAGCTGGAAAGTCCAGTTATGCACACGCTGAGCCCGGACAGCCTGGGTGACACCCAGCCTTGCCAATATTTCAGCTTTTAGCATCACATAGTCTTTTGCTTGGTTAGGCTCTAGGTCATAGTAAGCTTTCTGCGATTCACCAGTTAACAGAGGAGCCACCAGTCCAGCCCACTGCTCCTCAGGCCACTTTTCTCTTTCAGCGGTCCTTTCAAATGTGGTCAAAAATACCTCTGGATCATCCTCTCCAGTCATTTTTGTCAATAAACGACTCACCCCAAAGGACGCGGTATTAGTGGGACGGCTTTCCTCACTGGTCTGCGGACGTTGCTGCATTACTGCTTCCATCTGTTGTTGTAGTCTCTGCTCTTGCTTCTGCAACAGGTCTATGAAGCGGGCCTCAGATTGCTGCTGGGCTCGTTGCTGAGCCTCCAGACTCTGTTGCAAAGTTGCGTTTGTCTGCTGCTGGGCTGCAAGGCTCCTTTGCAAACCTGCATTTGTCTGCTGTTGATTGGCATTTGCTAGAGCCAGCTGCTTCAGTATCTCCTCCATGCTGGCTTAAAAAAAAACTGCCCACATTCTCCACCAACTGTGAGGGGGTTAGCTCGGCAGCGGGTGTGTGTGACCCCCGGGATGGGCTCCCCACACAAAACAGGCCCAGCAAACGGAGGTTGTGGTTTTCAAAATCAAAAAAAGGTGCGGTTTATTTTCTATTTACAGTGACAAAACACAGCAAAGCAAAAGAAACATAACCAAAATAAATCCTGGTCAAGTTGACCTCTGACTAAACATACAGGTTTCCTAACTAACAACTGGGATCAGCCTAGTGCTGTCCTAGTCCCTAAGTCCCTGGTTTTAAATGTCCAAGCAAATAGCCACACAGGCTTTGTCTCACCGCACAGGGGTTCACTCTCCCTAGACAGTCCACACAGGTCTGGTTCCAGGCATGAGCTAACACCTAATGAATCTGGGAGTTCTTATAGAGGCCTAAATGAGCTGACAAGCTTCAGCTGGTCTCATCAACTCCCTGCCTCACGACGCCCAGCACTCTCCCTAGAGGTATGAGTCATCCATGAGCCCACTAGCCTTATACAACTCTCCACCTAGTTGTATAAGTCGGCGTAAAGCCTGAATCTGGGCGAAATATATCTACCCCCCTGGATGCAACCAGGTGACTTTACCTTCCTGCTGTCACACTACCTACAGTTTTCTGTCCCTAGAAAAAATGTTTTTTTTAAGCACAATTTAGCACAAGGAGAATTCACTCACTGTCCTTCCAGGTCCCTGGAAACAAGGACTTTGACAGTGAAAGAAACTGACACTCTCCCTACCTACAGTTTTCTGTCCCTAGAAAAAATGTTTTTTTTAAGCACAATTTAGCACAAGGAGAATTCACTCACTGTCCTTCCAGGTCCCTGGAAACAAGGACTTTCACAGTGAAAGAAACTGACACTCTCCCTACCTACAGTTTTCTGTCCCTAGAAAAAATGTTTTTTTTAAGCACAATTTAGCACAAGGAGAATTCACTCACTGTCCTTCCAGGTCCCTGGAAACAAGGACTTTGACAGTGAAAGAAACTGACACTCTCCCTACCTACAGTTTTCTGTCCCTAGAAAAAATGTTTTTTTTAAGCACAATTTAGCACAAGGAGAATTCACTCACTGTCCTTCCAGGTCCCTGGAAACATGGACTTTCACAGTGAAAGAAACTGACACTCTCCCTACCTACAGTTTTCTGTCCCTAGAAAAAATGTTTTTTTTAAGCACAATTTAGCACAAGGAGAATTCACTCACTGTCCTTCCAGGTCCCTGGAAACAAGGACTTTGACAGTGAAAGAAACTGACACTCTCCCTACCTACAGTTTTCTGTCCCTAGAAAAAATGTTTTTTTTAAGCACAATTTAGCACAAGGAGAATTCACTCACTGTCCTTCCAGGTCCCTGGAAACAAGGACTTTCACAGTGAAAGAAACTGACACTCTCCCTACCTACAGTTTTCTGTCCCTAGAAAAAATGTTTTTTTTTAAGCACAATTTAGCACAAGGAGAATTCACTCACTGTCCTTCCAGGTCCCTGGAAACAAGGACTTTGACAGTGAAAGAAACTGACACTCTCCCTACCTACAGTTTTCTGTCCCTAGAAAAAATGTTTTTTTTAAGCACAATTTAGCACAAGGAGAATTCACTCACTGTCCTTCCAGGTCCCTGGAAACAAGGACTTTGACAGTGAAAGAAACTGACACTCTCCCTACCTACAGTTTTCTGTCCCTAGAAAAAATGTTTTTTTTAAGCACAATTTAGCACAAGGAGAATTCACTCACTGTCCTTCCAGGTCCCTGGAAACAAGGACTTTGACAGTGAAAGAAACTGACACTCTCCCTACCTACAGTTTTCTGTCCCTAGAAAAAATGTTTTTTTTAAGCACAATTTAGCACAAGGAGAATTCACTCACTGTCCTTCCAGGTCCCTGGAAACAAGGACTTTCACAGTGAAAGAAACTGACACTCTCCCTACTGTGAGGGGGTTAGCTCGGCAGCGGGTGTGTGTGACCCCCGGGATGGGCTCCCCACACAAAACAGGCCCAGCAAACGGAGGTTGTGGTTTTCAAAATCAAAAAAAGGTGCGGTTTATTTTCTATTTACAGTGACAAAACACAGCAAAGCAAAAGAAACATAACCAAAATAAATCCTGGTCAAGTTGACCTCTGACTAAACATACAGGTTTCCTAACTAACAACTGGGATCAGCCTAGTGCTGTCCTAGTCCCTAAGTCCCTGGTTTTAAATGTCCAAGCAAATAGCCACACAGGCTTTGTCTCACCGCACAGGGGTTCACTCTCCCTAGACAGTCCACACAGGTCTGGTTCCAGGCATGAGCTAACACCTAATGAATCTGGGAGTTCTTATAGAGGCCTAAATGAGCTGACAAGCTTCAGCTGGTCTCATCAACTCCCTGCCTCACGACGCCCAGCACTCTCCCTAGAGGTATGAGTCATCCATGAGCCCACTAGCCTTATACAACTCTCCACCTAGTTGTATAAGTCGGCGTAAAGCCTGAATCTGGGCGAAATATATCTACCCCCCTGGATGCAACCAGGTGACTTTACCTTCCTGCTGTCACACTACCTACAGTTTTCTGTCCCTAGAAAAAATGTTTTTTTTAAGCACAATTTAGCACAAGGAGAATTCACTCACTGTCCTTCCAGGTCCCTGGAAACAAGGACTTTGACAGTGAAAGAAACTGACACTCTCCCTACCTACAGTTTTCTGTCCCTAGAAAAAATGTTTTTTTTAAGCACAATTTAGCACAAGGAGAATTCACTCACTGTCCTTCCAGGTCCCTGGAAACAAGGACTTTCACAGTGAAAGAAACTGACACTCTCCCTACCTACAGTTTTCTGTCCCTAGAAAAAATGTTTTTTTTAAGCACAATTTAGCACAAGGAGAATTCACTCACTGTCCTTCCAGGTCCCTGGAAACAAGGACTTTGACAGTGAAAGAAACTGACACTCTCCCTACCTACAGTTTTCTGTCCCTAGAAAAAATGTTTTTTTTAAGCACAATTTAGCACAAGGAGAATTCACTCACTGTCCTTCCAGGTCCCTGGAAACATGGACTTTCACAGTGAAAGAAACTGACACTCTCCCTACCTACAGTTTTCTGTCCCTAGAAAAAATGTTTTTTTTAAGCACAATTTAGCACAAGGAGAATTCACTCACTGTCCTTCCAGGTCCCTGGAAACAAGGACTTTGACAGTGAAAGAAACTGACACTCTCCCTACCTACAGTTTTCTGTCCCTAGAAAAAATGTTTTTTTTAAGCACAATTTAGCACAAGGAGAATTCACTCACTGTCCTTCCAGGTCCCTGGAAACAAGGACTTTCACAGTGAAAGAAACTGACACTCTCCCTACCTACAGTTTTCTGTCCCTAGAAAAAATGTTTTTTTTTAAGCACAATTTAGCACAAGGAGAATTCACTCACTGTCCTTCCAGGTCCCTGGAAACAAGGACTTTGACAGTGAAAGAAACTGACACTCTCCCTACCTACAGTTTTCTGTCCCTAGAAAAAATGTTTTTTTTAAGCACAATTTAGCACAAGGAGAATTCACTCACTGTCCTTCCAGGTCCCTGGAAACAAGGACTTTGACAGTGAAAGAAACTGACACTCTCCCTACCTACAGTTTTCTGTCCCTAGAAAAAATGTTTTTTTTAAGCACAATTTAGCACAAGGAGAATTCACTCACTGTCCTTCCAGGTCCCTGGAAACAAGGACTTTCACAGTGAAAGAAACTGACACTCTCCCTACCTACAGTTTTCTGTCCCTAGAAAAAATGTTTTTTTTAAGCACAATTTAGCACAAGGAGAATTCACTCACTGTCCTTCCAGGTCCCTGGAAACAAGGACTTTCACAGTGAAAGAAACTGACACTCTCCCTACTGTGAGGGGGTTAGCTCGGCAGCGGGTGTGTGTGACCCCCGGGATGGGCTCCCCACACAAAACAGGCCCAGCAAACGGAGGTTGTGGTTTTCAAAATCAAAAAAAGGTGCGGTTTATTTTCTATTTACAGTGACAAAACACAGCAAAGCAAAAGAAACATAACCAAAATAAATCCTGGTCAAGTTGACCTCTGACTAAACATACAGGTTTCCTAACTAACAACTGGGATCAGCCTAGTGCTGTCCTAGTCCCTAAGTCCCTGGTTTTAAATGTCCAAGCAAATAGCCACACAGGCTTTGTCTCACCGCACAGGGGTTCACTCTCCCTAGACAGTCCACACAGGTCTGGTTCCAGGCATGAGCTAACACCTAATGAATCTGGGAGTTCTTATAGAGGCCTAAATGAGCTGACAAGCTTCAGCTGGTCTCATCAACTCCCTGCCTCACGACGCCCAGCACTCTCCCTAGAGGTATGAGTCATCCATGAGCCCACTAGCCTTATACAACTCTCCACCTAGTTGTATAAGTCGGCGTAAAGCCTGAATCTGGGCGAAATATATCTACCCCCCTGGATGCAACCAGGTGACTTTACCTTCCTGCTGTCACACTACCTACAGTTTTCTGTCCCTAGAAAAAATGTTTTTTTTAAGCACAATTTAGCACAAGGAGAATTCACTCACTGTCCTTCCAGGTCCCTGGAAACAAGGACTTTGACAGTGAAAGAAACTGACACTCTCCCTACCTACAGTTTTCTGTCCCTAGAAAAAATGTTTTTTTTAAGCACAATTTAGCACAAGGAGAATTCACTCACTGTCCTTCCAGGTCCCTGGAAACAAGGACTTTCACAGTGAAAGAAACTGACACTCTCCCTACCTACAGTTTTCTGTCCCTAGAAAAAATGTTTTTTTTAAGCACAATTTAGCACAAGGAGAATTCACTCACTGTCCTTCCAGGTCCCTGGAAACAAGGACTTTGACAGTGAAAGAAACTGACACTCTCCCTACCTACAGTTTTCTGTCCCTAGAAAAAATGTTTTTTTTAAGCACAATTTAGCACAAGGAGAATTCACTCACTGTCCTTCCAGGTCCCTGGAAACATGGACTTTCACAGTGAAAGAAACTGACACTCTCCCTACCTACAGTTTTCTGTCCCTAGAAAAAATGTTTTTTTTAAGCACAATTTAGCACAAGGAGAATTCACTCACTGTCCTTCCAGGTCCCTGGAAACAAGGACTTTGACAGTGAAAGAAACTGACACTCTCCCTACCTACAGTTTTCTGTCCCTAGAAAAAATGTTTTTTTTAAGCACAATTTAGCACAAGGAGAATTCACTCACTGTCCTTCCAGGTCCCTGGAAACAAGGACTTTCACAGTGAAAGAAACTGACACTCTCCCTACCTACAGTTTTCTGTCCCTAGAAAAAATGTTTTTTTTTAAGCACAATTTAGCACAAGGAGAATTCACTCACTGTCCTTCCAGGTCCCTGGAAACAAGGACTTTCACAGTGAAAGAAACTGACACTCTCCCTACCTACAGTTTTCTGTCCCTAGAAAAAATGTTTTTTTTAAGCACAATTTAGCACAAGGAGAATTCACTCACTGTCCTTCCAGGTCCCTGGAAACAAGGACTTTGACAGTGAAAGAAACTGACACTCTCCCTACCTACAGTTTTCTGTCCCTAGAAAAAATGTTTTTTTTAAGCACAATTTAGCACAAGGAGAATTCACTCACTGTCCTTCCAGGTCCCTGGAAACAAGGACTTTGACAGTGAAAGAAACTGACACTCTCCCTACCTACAGTTTTCTGTCCCTAGAAAAAATGTTTTTTTTAAGCACAATTTAGCACAAGGAGAATTCACTCACTGTCCTTCCAGGTCCCTGGAAACAAGGACTTTCACAGTGAAAGAAACTGACACTCTCCCTACTGTGAGGGGGTTAGCTCGGCAGCGGGTGTGTGTGACCCCCGGGATGGGCTCCCCACACAAAACAGGCCCAGCAAACGGAGGTTGTGGTTTTCAAAATCAAAAAAAGGTGCGGTTTATTTTCTATTTACAGTGACAAAACACAGCAAAGCAAAAGAAACATAACCAAAATAAATCCTGGTCAAGTTGACCTCTGACTAAACATACAGGTTTCCTAACTAACAACTGGGATCAGCCTAGTGCTGTCCTAGTCCCTAAGTCCCTGGTTTTAAATGTCCAAGCAAATAGCCACACAGGCTTTGTCTCACCGCACAGGGGTTCACTCTCCCTAGACAGTCCACACAGGTCTGGTTCCAGGCATGAGCTAACACCTAATGAATCTGGGAGTTCTTATAGAGGCCTAAATGAGCTGACAAGCTTCAGCTGGTCTCATCAACTCCCTGCCTCACGACGCCCAGCACTCTCCCTAGAGGTATGAGTCATCCATGAGCCCACTAGCCTTATACAACTCTCCACCTAGTTGTATAAGTCGGCGTAAAGCCTGAATCTGGGCGAAATATATCTACCCCCCTGGATGCAACCAGGTGACTTTACCTTCCTGCTGTCACATACCCCCCCCTCTTGTTTTAACCTCGGGGTTGGAACACCAGCAATCAGGCATTCATGTACTCGAGACAAAGCATCCACATTCCCCATTTGAACGCCAGGGCGATGCTTTACTGTAAAGTTGAATTCCTGGAGGGCCAGGAACCACCTATTCACTCTTCTATTTGTTTCCTTGTTTTGAGCCATCCACTTTAACGGAGCGTGATCCGTAACCATGTCAAAGTACCTACCTAGCAGGTAGTACCGAAGGGAATCTAGAGCCCACTTCACCGCTAAACACTCCTTTTCAACGGTGGCGTAATTTACCTCATGGGACTTCAACTTCCTGCTGAGGTAAATGACTGGGTGCTCTTCCCCGTTCCAGACCTGGGACAATACTGCTCCTAACCCCACATCTGACGCATCACTTTGTACGACAAAGTCTTTAGAGAAGTCGGGTGAGTACAACACTGGCTGGCTACATAAGGCTTGTTTCAAGAATTGGAATGCTGCCTCAGCCTCGGGGGTCCATTTAATCATGACCGACCCTTTCCCCTTCGTCAGGTTGGTTAGGGGCACAGCCTTAGAAGCAAAGTGGGGAATGAATCGCCGATAATACCCAGCGATTCCCAGAAAGGCTCGTACCTGCTTCTTGCTGTTGGGACGTGGCCAACTCTGGATGGCCTCGACTTTGTTGAGTTGGGGTTTTATTACTCCCCTCCCAATGGTGTACCCAAGACATTTGGCCTCCTCCTGCCCAATGGTACACTTCTTGGGGTTAGCCGTAAACCCCGCTTCCCGAACAGAGTCCAGGACTGCTTGCACTTTTGGCAGATGTGAGGCCCAATCTGTGCTATGGACAATTACGTCATCCAGGTAAGCCGCAGCATACTTCCGATGGGGCCTCAGCATCTGGTCCATTTTCCGCTGGAATGTGGCCGGCGCATTCTGTAACCCGAACGGCATTCTTTTATATTGGAACGCCCCGTCTGGGGTTACAAATGCGGTTTTCTCTTTGGCCGACTTGGCCAGGGGGATTTGCCAATACCCTTTTGTGAGGTCAAGAGTCGTCATGTATCGGGCTGTTCCCAGCCGGTCGATCAACTCATCTATACGTGGCATGGGGTAGGTGTCAAATTTTGTAACTTTGTTCAACTGACGAAAATCGTTACAAAATCGCCAGCTCCCATCCGGTTTAGGCACCAACACGATGGGACTAGACCAATCACTTTGGGACTCCTCTATCACCCCTAAGTTCAGCATTTTCTGTACTTCCTCCCGTATTGCCTCCCGTCGAGCCTCTGGGATCCGATAGGGTTTTAACTTCACCCTTTCACCGGGCGGGGTAATGATGTCATGCTCTACCCCAGATGTTTGTCCCGGCAGCTCAGAGAATACCTCCTTGTTGCGAAGCACAAACTCCTTAACCTCCTGTTGTTGGGGTTGTGACAAGGTGGCTGCTATTCCAACCTCAGGAATCACGCAACCAGTTTGAGCTGGTGACCAAGTGTCTGCGACTAGGGACTCTCTATCCCTCCAGGCTTTCAACAGATTAACGTGATAGATCTGTTCGGGCTTTCGCCTTCCTGGTTGTCTGACCTTGTAATTCACTTCGCTCACTTTTTCCATTATCTCGTAGGGGCCTTGCCATTTGGCAAGGAATTTACTTTCAACCGTAGGGACAAGTACCAATATCCTATCCCCCGGGGAAAAGGTACGGGTCTTGGCTCCACGGTTGTACACTCTCTGCTGTGCCAACTGCGCTTGGGCCAAATGTTCCTTCACGATGGGCATTACCTGTGCAATTCGATCTTGCATCAGGGCGACATGCTCAATCACACTCCTGTGGGGAGAACTCTCACTTTCCCAAGTTTCCTTGGCAATATCCAACAGCCCTCTTGGGTGTCTCCCATACAGTAACTCAAAGGGGGAGAATCCCGTAGAGGATTGGGGCACCTCCCTAATAGCAAACATCAAATAAGGAAGTAAACAGTCCCAATCCTTTCCATCTCTATCCACCACTTTCTTCAACATTTGTTTTAGGGTTTTGTTGAATCTTTCAACCAGCCCATCGGTTTGGGGGTGATACACAGACGTACGCAATTGCGTCACTTTGAACAATTTACACAGCTCTTTCATAACCCGGGACATAAAGGGTGTACCTTGGTCCGTAAGCAGTTCTTTACAAATACCCACCCGGCTAAAAACAAGAGATAGCTCTTTGGCTATGGTTTTGGCCGAGGTATTTCGGAGAGGGATCGCTTCTGGATAACGGGTGGCATAGTCCATTATAACTAATATGTACTGGTGCCCCCTAGCGGACTTGATTATAGGACCTACCAAATCCATGGCGATCCTCTCAAACGGGACCTCAATGATGGGTAGAGGGACCAGCGGGCTACGGAAATGTGGCATCGGGGCCAACCTCTGACACACAGGGCAGGAGGAACAATAATTTTCTACGTCCTTCATCACCCCCGGCCAATAGAATCTCTGTAATATGTCCCGCTTGCCGGCAGCGGTAGCAAACGATCCTACTTGCCGCCTCTTGAGCCGCTGATTTCCCAGGCTGTTCTCGCCAAACTTGGGGTAGAGCTCCCACCCTCTCACTCTCTCCACCCTCACCCCTTGGAATCCTCTTATCCGCCCCTGGGGATGGTCTGGTCTTAGGGTGGAAAGTCCGAGTGTCTCTGGAAGAGGCCGTCAGGTTCTCTGTAGCCAAGTATTTCTCCACACGATCCACAAGACCATCGGCCGTTTCTGGGTCTCCATGGCTTACCCACTTTTGGATGGCAGTAGGAAGAGCTCTCAAAAACCGATCCATTACAACACGTTCCACAATCTTTGGTGCGGACAAAGTCTCTGGCTGTAGCCACTTTCTGCTCAGGTGAATGAGATCATACATTTGAGACCTGGGGGGTTTTCCAAGCTGGAAAGTCCAGTTATGCACACGCTGAGCCCGGACAGCCTGGGTGACACCCAGCCTTGCCAATATTTCAGCTTTTAGCATCACATAGTCTTTTGCTTGGTTAGGCTCTAGGTCATAGTAAGCTTTCTGCGATTCACCAGTTAACAGAGGAGCCACCAGTCCAGCCCACTGCTCCTCAGGCCACTTTTCTCTTTCAGCGGTCCTTTCAAATGTGGTCAAAAATACCTCTGGATCATCCTCTCCAGTCATTTTTGTCAATAAACGACTCACCCCAAAGGACGCGGTATTAGTGGGACGGCTTTCCTCACTGGTCTGCGGACGTTGCTGCATTACTGCTTCCATCTGTTGTTGTAGTCTCTGCTCTTGCTTCTGCAACAGGTCTATGAAGCGGGCCTCAGATTGCTGCTGGGCTCGTTGCTGAGCCTCCAGACTCTGTTGCAAAGTTGCGTTTGTCTGCTGCTGGGCTGCAAGGCTCCTTTGCAAACCTGCATTTGTCTGCTGTTGATTGGCATTTGCTAGAGCCAGCTGCTTCAGTATCTCCTCCATGCTGGCTTAAAAAAAAACTGCCCACATTCTCCACCAACTGTGAGGGGGTTAGCTCGGCAGCGGGTGTGTGTGACCCCCGGGATGGGCTCCCCACACAAAACAGGCCCAGCAAACGGAGGTTGTGGTTTTCAAAATCAAAAAAAGGTGCGGTTTATTTTCTATTTACAGTGACAAAACACAGCAAAGCAAAAGAAACATAACCAAAATAAATCCTGGTCAAGTTGACCTCTGACTAAACATACAGGTTTCCTAACTAACAACTGGGATCAGCCTAGTGCTGTCCTAGTCCCTAAGTCCCTGGTTTTAAATGTCCAAGCAAATAGCCACACAGGCTTTGTCTCACCGCACAGGGGTTCACTCTCCCTAGACAGTCCACACAGGTCTGGTTCCAGGCATGAGCTAACACCTAATGAATCTGGGAGTTCTTATAGAGGCCTAAATGAGCTGACAAGCTTCAGCTGGTCTCATCAACTCCCTGCCTCACGACGCCCAGCACTCTCCCTAGAGGTATGAGTCATCCATGAGCCCACTAGCCTTATACAACTCTCCACCTAGTTGTATAAGTCGGCGTAAAGCCTGAATCTGGGCGAAATATATCTACCCCCCTGGATGCAACCAGGTGACTTTACCTTCCTGCTGTCACACTACCTACAGTTTTCTGTCCCTAGAAAAAATGTTTTTTTTAAGCACAATTTAGCACAAGGAGAATTCACTCACTGTCCTTCCAGGTCCCTGGAAACAAGGACTTTGACAGTGAAAGAAACTGACACTCTCCCTACCTACAGTTTTCTGTCCCTAGAAAAAATGTTTTTTTTAAGCACAATTTAGCACAAGGAGAATTCACTCACTGTCCTTCCAGGTCCCTGGAAACAAGGACTTTCACAGTGAAAGAAACTGACACTCTCCCTACCTACAGTTTTCTGTCCCTAGAAAAAATGTTTTTTTTAAGCACAATTTAGCACAAGGAGAATTCACTCACTGTCCTTCCAGGTCCCTGGAAACAAGGACTTTGACAGTGAAAGAAACTGACACTCTCCCTACCTACAGTTTTCTGTCCCTAGAAAAAATGTTTTTTTTAAGCACAATTTAGCACAAGGAGAATTCACTCACTGTCCTTCCAGGTCCCTGGAAACATGGACTTTCACAGTGAAAGAAACTGACACTCTCCCTACCTACAGTTTTCTGTCCCTAGAAAAAATGTTTTTTTTAAGCACAATTTAGCACAAGGAGAATTCACTCACTGTCCTTCCAGGTCCCTGGAAACAAGGACTTTGACAGTGAAAGAAACTGACACTCTCCCTACCTACAGTTTTCTGTCCCTAGAAAAAATGTTTTTTTTAAGCACAATTTAGCACAAGGAGAATTCACTCACTGTCCTTCCAGGTCCCTGGAAACAAGGACTTTCACAGTGAAAGAAACTGACACTCTCCCTACCTACAGTTTTCTGTCCCTAGAAAAAATGTTTTTTTTAAGCACAATTTAGCACAAGGAGAATTCACTCACTGTCCTTCCAGGTCCCTGGAAACAAGGACTTTGACAGTGAAAGAAACTGACACTCTCCCTACCTACAGTTTTCTGTCCCTAGAAAAAATGTTTTTTTTAAGCACAATTTAGCACAAGGAGAATTCACTCACTGTCCTTCCAGGTCCCTGGAAACAAGGACTTTGACAGTGAAAGAAACTGACACTCTCCCTACCTACAGTTTTCTGTCCCTAGAAAAAATGTTTTTTTTAAGCACAATTTAGCACAAGGAGAATTCACTCACTGTCCTTCCAGGTCCCTGGAAACAAGGACTTTGACAGTGAAAGAAACTGACACTCTCCCTACCTACAGTTTTCTGTCCCTAGAAAAAATGTTTTTTTTAAGCACAATTTAGCACAAGGAGAATTCACTCACTGTCCTTCCAGGTCCCTGGAAACAAGGACTTTCACAGTGAAAGAAACTGACACTCTCCCTACCTACAGTTTTCTGTCCCTAGAAAAAATGTTTTTTTTAAGCACAATTTAGCACAAGGAGAATTCACTCACTGTCCTTCCAGGTCCCTGGAAACAAGGACTTTGACAGTGAAAGAAACTGACACTCTCCCTACCTACAGTTTTCTGTCCCTAGAAAAAATGTTTTTTTTAAGCACAATTTAGCACAAGGAGAATTCACTCACTGTCCTTCCAGGTCCCTGGAAACAAGGACTTTCACAGTGAAAGAAACTGACACTCTCCCTACCTACAGTTTTCTGTCCCTAGAAAAAATGTTTTTTTTAAGCACAATTTAGCACAAGGAGAATTCACTCACTGTCCTTCCAGGTCCCTGGAAACAAGGACTTTGACAGTGAAAGAAACTGACACTCTCCCTACCTACAGTTTTCTGTCCCTAGAAAAAATGTTTTTTTTAAGCACAATTTAGCACAAGGAGAATTCACTCACTGTCCTTCCAGGTCCCTGGAAACAAGGACTTTCACAGTGAAAGAAACTGACACTCTCCCTACCTACAGTTTTCTGTCCCTAGAAAAAATGTTTTTTTTAAGCACAATTTAGCACAAGGAGAATTCACTCACTGTCCTTCCAGGTCCCTGGAAACAAGGACTTTGACAGTGAAAGAAACTGACACTCTCCCTACCTACAGTTTTCTGTCCCTAGAAAAAATGTTTTTTTTAAGCACAATTTAGCACAAGGAGAATTCACTCACTGTCCTTCCAGGTCCCTGGAAACAAGGACTTTGACAGTGAAAGAAACTGACACTCTCCCTACCTACAGTTTTCTGTCCCTAGAAAAAATGTTTTTTTTAAGCACAATTTAGCACAAGGAGAATTCACTCACTGTCCTTCCAGGTCCCTGGAAACAAGGACTTTCACAGTGAAAGAAACTGACACTCTCCCTACCTACAGTTTTCTGTCCCTAGAAAAAATGTTTTTTTTTAAGCACAATTTAGCACAAGGAGAATTCACTCACTGTCCTTCCAGGTCCCTGGAAACAAGGACTTTGACAGTGAAAGAAACTGACACTCTCCCTACCTACAGTTTTCTGTCCCTAGAAAAAATGTTTTTTTTAAGCACAATATAGCACAAGCACAAAACACACTGACACTCTCCCTACCTATCCTTCTCTTTCCCTAAACTAAAGGAATCCAGGTTAAGCAAGAAAGAAATAAAAGTCACTGTCCCTGCCTATGCTGCTCTATCCCTGCTCCGGAACACACTACACTAGGCCGCTGTGCTGGCGGCCTTTTATAGTGTGGGGCGTGTACTAAACACCCTCAGCAATAATTGGCCACAGGCATCCTGCCTGTGGCCAATCATTGCTCTCCTCGCTGCCGGCGCTGTGATTGGCCAAGCATGCGGGGTCACAGTGCATGCTTGGCCAATCACAGCGCCTGGATGACACTGCGATGGCGTAGTGCATTGTGGGCCGTTCGCGTCACTCGAATTTGGCGCGAACGGCCCAAATCGTTCGATCTTCGTCGAACGATCGAACAGCCGATGTTCGAGTCGAACGTATGTTCGACTCGAACACGAAGCTCATCCCTAATTGTCACTGTCACTGACAGGGACACTTCGTTTCCAGTAACACGAGTTCTACACCAAGAAAAGTCCAACACTGTTTTATTGACTTGAAACTGGTTGACTTTTAAAAGAACAGACAAGGTGTAGGAAAGAGTAGGTCCAGGCACAACACAATGAATAAAGTTCCTCCTGTCCCGTTTAGTGCAAACAGGCTTGGCGCACAGTCGCTGCCACCGACCGTGAATTTGGTCACTGCCACTGACCTGGGTGAACGTTGAGGCCTCTGCCACAGGCCTAGGATGAGGCCTGCTACTGACCTGAGAAAGATGGGTCCCTGCCACCGACCATGAGAACATGAAGTACCTTCTTTAGAACAAACGGCCCCTGTCAGAGGAAGACATCCATCCGGACAGTCACCAGAGGCCTCCACCGTCACCAGCAAATGCTGCGCTGGCTCTATGGGGAGGTCACGTCTCCGGTCCCTTACGCCCAGGATTCAGGCACCCAATACCGGGGGCACCTTAGGAATGCTTCGCCCTCGTGGGACCCAGTCGAAGGTACTGGGCCTCAGGCCTCCTGGTATAGTACCTCACCCCAGGCTGAAGGTGCCTGGGATGGAACTCGACTCCACGCGCCCGGGCACCGACGAACCACAGCAGCCCCCAGGCAGAAGGTGCCTGGGGAATGGACCTCATGCGCAAGATGTCTGCCCCCTTTTATATCCTCTCCCAGCAGGCACAGCGGGTTCCCCGCCCCGCCGTACTACTGCTGCGAGAGGACAAAAAGGGCACGGCTCTAGAATGGTAGTTCAACCTCGGTCCCAGGTGACAGTGCCACCCAGGGACCGCAGGGAACATGACACCATTCATACCTCCCACACTCCAAAGTGTCCATAAATCCCTAAAATCAATGTATCTGGGCCATCTATGGCCCAGATACACCCCACTAAATTTGACACCCGCTACATTACATTCTGCTGCAATGCAAAACACCACTTCTATTCTAGCAAGGGGACTGCTGTATGAGTTTGTAGCATAATCTATCTAGCAATTGTAGCGGGGTCTCCGTTGAGGCCCCATGGACTACGTTACCCAGAACCCCGTTTGGCACCCAAGGTGCATTGGGCTGCCGCAGAGACTCATGGGTGGGGTATAAAAGGGGAGAGCGAGGCTAAGCCCGGCCTCTTTGGACACCGTGCGGCTGGCAAGAGGACTTCCTGTGCGGACCTGCTGCGAGGCCTGGGCCTTGCGCACTTCCAGAGAGCCTTCCACCTCGCTGCGGAGCCTGTGTGGCGACAGACATCTACCTGCTTGAGGGACGTCAGTGAACCGGAGATCAAGCGGTGGCAGATCCTGTGTGTGTGTGAACACAGCGGTGGGAGTCCCGGACTGGGATAGAGTCCGGAGGGGTGAGAGAGCACCTGCTCACAACCATACTCGATTACTTTATTAGGCCTATAGACTGCCTTGGCCCATCGGGTGATATTTCCCTTTTTCCTGTCAGGAGACTAGTTGGAGGACTAAGTCACATTAGTCTCCGGGGAGTTGTTCCATTACCTTAGACCTTGTTGGATTACAAATATTGTTCCTGTATGTGCACCACCGATCATCTGGCATGCGAAGATTCCTTCTTTAGAGACTGAGTTTTAATTAAGTCAGGCCTGACTGGGAGTTGATAGTACTGTTGGGCGCCATATTGCTAACGGGGACCCAAGCTATATGTTGGTGTGTGTTAGAACTAATTGCGCATTATCATTAACTACTGTTAGTATTACTGCAGGGCCCTGCAGGCATGTGTTATATGTAATATTAATTGTTAATCCCTTTTATCTACAAGTAAACCTTATACATTTTCTCAAGCCAGTGTTGGAGTCCCTATATATATATTTACTGTGGAATTGTGTGTAGACTGTTTTAAAGATATATAGAAACACCACCCCTAGACTAGCTGTGCCAGAGAAGGGCTGAGTAGATTGCCAGGGGTTGGCTGTGCTGTGTACAGGGCCCAAAGGCAAACCAGCGGCTCCCTTAGTCTGGGGGTAACGCTACACGTGGGGGCATCGTTTCTGGGATCCTGTATATGGCAAGCAGATACACCAAAAGTACCGGCATGGACCCGCTAGAAGTGAAAGCGTGGTGCGAAGCAGCCAGGACAAACCCAGACACGTCAGTGGTCATTAGTCTCCCGGGAGAAGAATGGTCAGTGAACGCGGCAGAGCGACTTGCAGTGTCGCTATCCCCAAATAATATACCAAGGGTGATAGATCTGAAATCAGCCCCAGACACCTCGTTTCAGTATGCACTTATAGAGTGGATGGATGGAGTACCGGGGAACCTTAAAGGACAAAGTGTGCAGTCACTGGATAACAAAACTTATGGTCTGGTGCACGCAATAACTGTGAAAACTGAGTCACCTCCGCCATCCCCAACGGGATCACCGCCAGGGATACCCCATACATCAGAGAGGCAGAGAAGGATGACACCTCCGGTGACACCCATTACAGCCATAGGGCCAGAACTTTTAAATGCTTTGGGAGATCTGCTCACAAAGTGTCAGCAAACAAGTACGGTACACTTAGAGGCTAGTTGCCGGAAGCTGAGAACATTTTCAGGGAAACTGCCCGTCCCTGTAGGGGAGGAAGACTTCGATACCTGGATCGAACAGGCCTTGTCAGCTGTAGAGGCATGGGAGGTGCCTGAAGCGCAGAAGAAGCAGCGCGTGATGGAAAGTCTGAAAGGCGCGGCTGCGGAAGCTGTAAAAAGTCTCAGGTTTGGAAATGCTGCCTGCACGGCTTATGACTGCTTAGCCATGCTACAGGAGGAGTTCGGTCAGTTAGAAAAAGTGACGGAACTGGTGTATCAGTTCGAACACACCTTTCAGCAGCCAGGAGAAAAGCTGTCAGAGTATGTGAGAAGACTGAACAAAATTCTTTGTCAAATCGTGCCAAAAAAAAGGGATGGTACCTCAAGCCATAGATGCGGCAAGGATGAAGCAGATATTAAAGGGAGCGCTACGCTCGGATCCAATCTGGCTCCACTTGAAAACCTCTGGAGGAGGTATGTCGCTGAAATATCCTGATCTGGTAAAGATCATTAGAGATGAGGAGGCCCTGCAGAAGGATCAGCAACAACCAAGGCACATACCCCTGTTGTACCGGTAATGGTCAGATCAGCCATGACCCCTGAAAGAGACCCAGAAGTAGATACCCTGAAGTCACAAATGTCTCAGGTGTTGGAGATGCTGACCTCTTTGATGGCAATGGATCCAAGGGTCGTAGAGAATAATGGACCGAAGAAGGAGTTGTTCCCAGATACCTCAGCACCCACTTCCCTACAAGACTGGGGGGATGTGGTCTGTTTTAACTGCGGAGGAGTTGGCCAGATTGCGAAAGTATGTTCGAGTCCTAAGAAAAAGAAGATGAATAATCGCAAGCCGGCGGAAAACTTCAGAGGGCCCCGGTGAAGGAGTCAACCGGGTGCCCATCATCTCCAGTGAGCTCCACTGTACCCAAACTGTAAGCAGAAGCTACTGAATTTATCGCGTCCAGTCCTCTATCAGACTCATGGGAAGATGCCCTTGACTCGCTCCAAGAGGAGGACCCAAGATGTTCTGTAAACCCTCCTGTTCCTGAGTTAAATGTTTCAGAAACAGTGGAAGCTGACCTGTCTGTTCCGGAAGAGGAACCTACAGTGTTGGAGCCAGAAAAGAGAGAGAAGGGTGAAAAGGGCCATAAGGCCCCCCAGAAGGCTGACTTACCCACAAATGGGGAGGAGCTCGGAGGATACAGTGGCAACTGCCAGGAGGAGTGCAGAAAGCCTTGATCCCTCCACTATTCATTTGGTGGAGGGCAACCCCAACTCACCCCCTGGCACAGTTAGGCAGGCCACTTATGATAGTGTGACCTGTGGGCGAGGAAGTTCACCCTCTCATTTTTGGTAGGAACTACCTCTGCGGACATCATACGCAACTTTGTCAAATGTTGTGCGTCGTGTTTGTTGACAGTTATCTTTGGGGACCAAAGAGTTTAAGTGGGGGGAGTGTGTAGCGGGGTCTCCGTTGAGGCCCCATGAACTACATTACCCAGAACCCCGTTTGGCACCCAAGGTGCATTGGGCTGCCGCAGAGACTCATGGGTGGGGTATAAAAGGGGAGGGCGAGGCTAAGCCCGGCCTCTTTGAACACCACGCGGCTGGCAAGAGGACTTCCTGTGCGGACCTGCTGCGAGTGCAAGGCCTGAGGCCTGGGCCTTGTGCACTTCCAGAGAGCCTTCCACCTCGCTGCGAAGCCTGTGCGGCGACAGACATCTACCTGCTTGAGGGACGTCAGTGAACCGGAGATCAAGCGGTGGCAGATCCTGTGTGTGTGTGAACACAGCGGTGGGAGTCCCGGACTGGGATCAAGTCCGGAGGGGTGAGAGAGCACCTGCTCACAACCATACTTGAGTACTTTATTAGGTCTATAGACTGCCTTGGCCCATCGGGTGATATTTCCCTTTTTCCTGTCAGGAGACTAGTTGGAGGACTGAGTCACATTAGTCTCCGGGGAGTTGTTCCATTACCTTAGACCTTGTTGGATTACAAATATTGTTCCTGTATGTGCACCACCGATCATCTCGCATGCGACGATTCCTTCTTTAGAGATTGAGTTTTAATTAAGTCAGGCCTGACTGGGAGTTGATAGTACTGTTGGGCGCCATATTGCTAACGGGGACCCAAGCTATATGTTGGTGTGTGTTAGAACTAATTGCGCATTATCATTAACTACTGTTAGTAATACTGCAGGGCTCTGCAGGCATGTGTTATATGTAATATTAATTGTTAATCCCTTTTATCTACAAGTAAACCTTATACATTTTCTCAAGCCAGTGTTGGAGTCCCTATATATATATTTACTGTGGGATTGTGTGTAGACTGTTATAAAGATATATAGAAACACCACCCCTAGACTAGCTGTGCCAGAGAAGGGCTTAGTAGATTGCCGGGGGTTGGCTGTGCTGTGTACAGGGCCCAAAAGTAAACCAGCGGCTCCCTTAGTTTGGGGGTATCGCTACACAATCAATCAGTTAACATTAATGATGTGCAGTAATCTCCAGCAACCAATCAGTGAGCAGTAATGATGTGCAGTAACCTCTATCAACCAATTAGTGAGTGATAATTATGTGTAGTACCTGGGATATACCAATCCCAGCCATACTTCCCAACAGATTCAACATTGAATTTTACGAATTTGTCGATCAAGCCTATGCCACAAATGCCATATCTAAGGACCTTTGGGAGTACATTAGAATTCGCCACCCACGCATGGTCGACTTTCTATAGTCTCCCAAAGATCCACAAAAACCCTTCGGATCCTACAGGACGTCCGATTGTTTCAGGCAATGGAGGAATTACTGAGAATTTGAGTCGAGTAATCGATGCTTACTTGCAACCCTTCGTTCTGACCTTACCTTCCTACATTAGGGACACAATTCATTTTTTGCAAAAAAGCAATGAACTATCCTACACTGATAAGTCCATCTTGGTGGCCATCGACATAGAAGCCCTTTATAGTTCAATACCCAACACTATTGGTTTGGCTGTTATTTCCCGTACTTTACAACAGGGCTCTCGACATGACATGGCTTTGAATGAATTCATCCGACAAGGATTGGATTTCATTCTACACCATAACTCTTTTATGTTTGATGGCTCCCACTACCTCCAGGTACAAGGTGTAGCGATGGGGACTTGTTGTGCCCCATCCTACGCCAACCTGTACCTGGGGTAGTGGGAGCAGTCCCTTCTCAGCGACCAGGACCTCGACATATATACTAGCCACATTGCAGTGTGGCTAAGGTATATTGACGACGTGTTCGTCGTCTGGGAAGGTCCAGAAGCATTGTTACTGGAATTTTTTGATTTGAAAAACATTAACTCTTTGAATTTAAAATTTACCATGACACACAACAAAAATAGTGTTACTTTTCTTGATGTGGAAATCTTCACTGCTCCCTCAAACAAACTAGGCAGCACCCTGTTTCATAAAGCTACCGCCGGCAACACAGTGCTGCATGCCACTAGCTTTCATCCTCCAACCCTTAAAGACTCCATCCCGTACGGCCAGTATTTGAGAGTTCGTAGGAACTGCTTCAATACAGATACCTTCAAGATTGAAGCTACCAAACTACAATGTAGACTCCTTGAAAGGGGCTACAGTCGGTCCTGTCTAAGAAAGGCCTACAATAAGGCAGCCATCAAATCCCAAAGTGACCTTCTCTTTAGCATCCAGTCGAAAGAGACTCCACAAAATAGTAACACCAGAATCATCATGCGATTCTCTAGACAAGAGAGACAGATCCAAAAAATCCTCAAAAGACACTGGTCTATTCTGACTGATGATCCGAAAATCAGCAAATTTATGACAGATTCCCCGTCTATTACCTTTAAGAGAGCCATGTCTCTAAAGGATAGACTTGTCCAGAGTGAATTTAAGGGAGTAATGCACAAAAATCATTGCCCTGCACGAGGTACATTCCCATGCGGATCTTGTTCCCATTGCCCTCTGATACGTAAGGAAAGATCTTTCACACTCCCCAATGGGGAGATATTTAAACCCTCTCATTTTGCAAACTGCCATACGTGCGGCATTGCATACTTAATGCTATGCGAATGCAAGGCATTCTATGTAGGCAAGACCAAAAATGAATTTTGGCGTCGTATTGCGAAACATGTGTATAACATGAAAATTGGTAACCGCTATCTGTGTTTAGGCAGACATGTGGTTTACAAACACAATTACAAAATGCCCAAAATCTCATTTGTCGCCATTGACCGGATACATATACCGGCAAGGGGAGGCGACTGGAATAAGTCTCTTCTCCAGTGCGAACAGAAATGGATATTTCGGCTTCAAGCCACTGCAAACCCTGGTCCCTTAAGGGATTTACATCAGGCAAAAAGCAATAATAAACTGTGTTTGGGTTCTAGCCCACATAACAGGTTCAATCTTTCCCCTGTTACAGTTTTTCGCCATTTTTTTCAATCATCAAATATATTTAGTATTATAATATATATACCTTTTGGTTTGCCTAGCTCACACAATGAGATAAAGTTCTTTCTTTTTGCTAAGTCTGTTTGTCAGAATTTTCTTTGTTGCTTTTTGTCCTTGCATTACTTAAACTGTATTAACAAATTGACTTATGTAACAATGTTGTTGTCTTTTTATCTTAATGGACATGTCCCATTGGATATTCTCTAAAAACGTTTTCAACTGTGTGTCTCCTCTCTCCCCAGGTGCGGCATCTGGCCAATTGACTATGGTTTTCCACGGTTCTTCCGCCCTCAACCACCAGCTCGGGTCCTTACTGAGATAGGCAGCAAGTGGCGCCAGGGTGCATTCCCAGGCCTCACGGCAGGCAGGGGGGCTGCGGCGCTCGGGCTTGGTGCCTTGAATGCCACTCAGCCCTAATCTCTAGGTGGTCTTTTGGATTTGACCGCCAGGGGGATTATCCCAGCCTGCCGGTGGCATCCCGTGATCCCTGGAGACTGCGTCAGCTCCTCCGTGCATGCGCACGCTGCCCGTGTGGAGAGTGATGACGTCACGCCGCCTCCGGCAGGGCCATGGATGTCTGTGGCCAGGGACGTCTAGTCCTTCCGGAACGCGGGGGAGACCGCGCGATGGCCGCCTATCCTGGCGGCTGTTAGTTCCCCCCACGCCAAGGTAGGTTGGGGGTCTGTGAGGGAGGTGGCCTGTGCGGGAGGGCCAGGCGTGGCTGGGGGCTCAGTGACAGCCCATACACAGGGGTTTTCTTTTTCCCGCCGTTTGAGCATGGGGGTGGATACTAATTCCAGGTAGGGGAGTGGTAACCCTGGACACTCAAAGCCCATTGGATTTCATGACCCATATAATCCCTCACTTTTTAGTAAAGCATCACTCAGAACCTTCTGGTGATAGAGACGGAGGTGTATGCACAACGCAGGCCCGCAATTGTAAGTAATAAGCCTAACTGCAATGGCAATTCTCCTAGGACCTTCACCTCCATTCCATTGATTTATAACCATAAATAATTTTGCATTATTTTTATATTTGCAGCATACCAATCCGTGTATGCTCCTAATACTTCAATCACCACAAGACATCCTTTGGGATCTCCTTATCTTCCCTAACCCCCATGGTGTTACATACACGTCTATCCTAGAATCACTAGGTAATTATAAATTTTGCTTTTTGACACAGCTTTCTTCATCACTATCACTTGATTCACATCACTCCCTTTTCACCCCCACTTGTGTTTCACTATTCACTTATTAGCTCAGCTATATGTTCATTTTCTCCCCACCCTTCCTCTCTTTTCTCTTCTTTTTTTCGTCCCTTTCCCTTTCTTCTTCCCCCCCTTTTTTTCTGCATATCTCACTTATGCACCATCTTTGGGTGTTCCTGTCCCCACACACTATTTCATCTTTTTTGGTTTTCTTTATCTCAACCCCTTCTTCTTTCTTTTCTCTTTCCCCTTTGCCACCCTCTTTCCCCCTCTCCCCCTTCCTCCCTTCCTTTCCCTTCCCTCCCCCCCCCCCCCCACATCACCTTTTTCACCACCCTCAGCATTTCTTCCTTCCCCACTCAGTTTCCAAGCTCTTTCCTCTTCTTTTCTCATCGCTACAAACACAACACTTTTGCTACTCCCACACCACCATGTCTTCCCTCCCCTTCTCCCCCTCCCTCTCTTCTCACTCAACCCCAATTTCCCCCCCTCCCCCCCTTTCCCTTTTTTCACCTTCACTATCCTTCACCATCCTCTTTCACCCTTTTTCTATTTAACACGTACACAATACATTCCCCCTTTCATTTAGTCACCTTTCACCATCATGATCTATTCACGAACAAACACATCAACATATCCCTTGTCCCCTTTTTGTCCATTTTGGACACAATTTCTTATTGTTTCCCTCACTTTAGGTTCTCTCTTTTCACATATTTTGTCACTCAATTTTCCTTTCTTTTTTCCTTGTGTGTTCTTCCCTTTTTTTCCCCTCCCCGCACTTTTTCTTTTTCATTATAAGTACAACCCATTTATAAATATAATATGCTGTTGTTGTCATATCTACAATTTTCATACTAAATTCGACCTTTTTGAACATTCCTTTCAGGGTCTGATTGGGTTGAGGGGCCCCTCCCCACCGGTCCCCCCTCCATCCCGACCTGCCTAGGCAGGCTGTGTGTCTACTGGACCGTCAGCTTCGATGGCCCCTGCCTTGCTCTTCCCCGGATTTTTTTCCCCCCTACTGCCCACTTGGAGGTGGGGGGTTCCCAAGTTGCGACCTCTCGTAGGCCTGCGTTGCTCTCCGGTTGCCTCTGCTGTCTCTCCGGTGCCCACCAGGCAATCCATCTGACCCCCTCCCCCTGCCAGTTCGGGGGAGCTATTGCTGGTGTTTCTGACTGGTGGTTTTTCCTGGTGATCACTAGTCAAGGCCACTGATGTCCACTCGGGTATGTACCCAATGTTTTTCAACATTGTGAATATTTTGAACATTCGGTATCCCATATGCACCAGCAGTGCACCCCAATAGGTGTTACTGTGAGGTGCATTGGGTTTTATTGACAGTTCGCTGTACTCTATTGATTTATATTTGTTTTATTATAGAATTAAAGGGCGCAAAGCTGACTCCCCCTGAAGAAGACCGCTACTTTTGTCAAGGTCGAAACGCGGCGGGGCTTTTGCGCTAATCTTACATATAATTCTTATGTGGTATCACACCCAATTGGATGTTTTAGATTTATATGTTAGTTTCATCACTAATATGTATTTTGGAGTTCATGTCCTGATTTTTTACCCATTTATGATAATTTTCTACTACAAATAAATGTATAACTTTTATATATAATTTATACCTCTCTAATCATTGCTGCAACTCAAAACCCCTAGGGGTACTCTCACTCTTTTTCTATAATTATGTGTAGTAACCTCTTGCAACCTATCAGTGAGTGGTAATGATGAGCAGTAACCTCTAGTAACCAGTGAGCAGTATTATGTGCAATAACCTCTAGCAAACCAATCAGTGAGCGGTAATTATGTGCAGTAACCTCTAGCAACCAATCAGTGAGCAGTATTGATGTGCAGTAACCTCTAGCATTCAATCAGTGAGCAGGAGCAGTAAGGATTTGCAGTAACCTCTAGCAACCAATGGGGGAGCAATAATGGTGTGCTGTAAACACTAGCAATTAGGGATGAGCTTTATGTTCGGGTCGAACATGAGTTCGACTCGAACATTGTACTTTTTCTAATATACTGTCAGGTAGGCAGGTGATTCAGTGAGCTGCAGTGCAATAAATATATATACAGTCAGGGCCGGCCCTACCATGGGACCCAATGGGACCATGGTTCCAGGCGGCATTTAGGAGGGGCGGCAGCCCAGCCGGCAAGAACTTTTCAGGAGACTCTCAGCCTTAGGAGCAGAGCGGAGCGGATGCTGGTCGGCTGTGTGCTGTCTCCTGCACTGGTTGAAAAAAATCGCCTAGCAACCAGTGACGTCAGAGGCCACGGCCGCCCCAGCATTCACAGCGCTCAGCCTCCGCACCAATCAATTGCTCCGCCCACCTCTTCCATCTCCTGCGTGACGGAAGCGTGGATCTGAGGAGAGCTGCCTGTGCGGCTGTGCCCGGTGACAGTGTGAGCTGAGCCTGGGCAGCCTATCTGAAAAAAAAGGTGAGTTAGGTTGGTTGGTAGTAGTAGAGTACAACTTCAAGTGGTTTCTCTCTAAGATTTTTTTTATAAGGGACTCAAGCTGGATTGAATGTGACTGATCTTTCTTTGTATTGGACCCATGTTTTCCCTGGAAACACTTTGATGAGGCCTTATCTTCTGTACTGTTTGTAATTGAAAGCAAAACTTTCTTCTTTTAAAAAAAAAATGATCATGCAGATTTACAAAAGAAACACGCTTTTAAAATACAAACTATAAAATGATTTGTATTTTTTTGATGGCTTCTAATCAAGATGCACAATAGTGGTGAATTTTATTGGTTACAGGCATAAAAGAGGTTAATTACTCTGTGCAAGATAGATCAGATTGTCAGTAAGGGGTGACATATGGAGATAAAGCACGTTTTCCTCAGAATGCCTGCCCTGTATGTACAGCATTAGCAAACGGAACACAATTTAAAAAAACATTTAGACTGCTTCCACACTGGGGCGGGCAGGCGTTGACGGTAAAAAACTGCTAGTTATAGCGGCGCTTCACTGTCATTTTAGCGGTGCTATTCGGCCGCTAGCGGGGAGCTTTTAACCCCAACTAGTGTCTGAAGAAAGGGTTAAATGCGCCCGTGTAGTGCCACTGCCGAAGCACTTTGCAGGCGCTTCAGCAGCGCTGCCCATTCTTTTCAATGGGCAGGAGTGGTGTATACACCGCTCCTCCACCGCCCTATAGATGCTGCTTGCAGGACTTTTTTTTTTTATGTCCTGCCAGAGCATCGCCCCAGTGTGAAAGCACTCAGGCTTTCACACTGGGATTGCAGGGGAGGCGCTTTACAGGCGCTAGTTTTAGCCCAAAAGCGCCTGAAAAATGCCTCCAGTGTGAAAGGGGTCTAACAAAACTGCATGAAAACAGCCCCCAGTCCAGATGAAAACGTAAAGCTACTTTTACACTGAGGCGCTTTACGGGCATTTTAGTGCTAAAAATAGCGCCTGCAAAGCGCCTCTCCTGTCACTCCCGTGTGAAAGCCTGAGTGCTTTCACACTGGGGCGCTGCGCTGGCAGGACATTAAAAAAAAAGTCTTGCAAGCAGCATCTTTGGGGCACTTTAGGAGCGGTAGGAAAATCAATGGGCAGTGCCGCCGAAGCTCCTGCAAAGCGCTTTGTGGGCACTATTAACCCCTTCATCGGCCGCTAGCGGGGGTAAAAAGCGCCCCGCTAGTGGCCAAAATGTGCCACTAAATCGAAGGTAAAGCGCCGCTAAAAATAGTGGTGCTTTACCGCCGACGCCCCCTGCCCCAGTGTGAAAGTGCCCTAACTTTTTTACTAGAGATATGTTAGACCCACAGCCATTTTTATAAAGTTGGCTCCTCCTCAGCATTATGAATGAGTACTGAAGGAGTATCTACGTAATCCATTTTTTCATTATGTTCTTCACGATGGTATATTGAAGTGATAAATAGAAATTAACTATACTTTTATACTAATTAATCCTAGCTGTCCGCCTTTCCCATCTTGCTATACTGAAGATCAGCTGGCAACCCAGTCTAGTAGTTGTGGCCTGTGCTGGGCAGTGCTTGATTCCTGCTCATAGTACTGTCCATGTGCAAACTATTATTCATTACTATTAGCCCTAATGGTTAAGTCATCAACTTGTAGGCTTTTCAAGCTTTACCATTAAGACCTATGGTGAAAAGCTATGCTTGCTTAGCACCGCATGTCTCAAACAACTCAAAAAAGGATTGGCATGTCACCAGGCCACTGCCCCGCCCTCTAATCTGAGGTTGGTCAAACTGAGAGTACAGCTAGAATGGGAGCGGAGCAGTTAGACCCCTTTCACACTGAGGAGTTTTTCAGGCGGTTTAGCGCTAAAAATAGCGCCAAAATACCGCCTGAAAACTCCTGCCCATGCAGTCTCAATGTGAAAGCCTGAGGGCTTTCACACTGAGGCGGTGCGCTAGCAGGACCGCTCCAAAAGTCCTGCTAGCAGCATCTTTGGAGCGGTGTGTTTACCACTCCTTCCCATTGAAAGTAATGGCAAACCGCTGTAATACCGCCGGCAATGCGCCTCTGCAGAGGTGTATTGCGGGCGGTATTAACCCTTTTTAGGCTGCTAGCAGGGGTTAATACCGCACCGCTAGCGGCCGAATACCGCGGCAATTCCGACGGTATAGCGCCGCTAAAAATAGCGGCGCTATACCGCCACCGCACCCACCGCCCCAGTGTGAAAGGGGCCTTAGGATTCACTTGTTTACAAATGCACTTATTCTGTAACCACTTCCAGACCGCCTGCCCACAATGCACTGCGGACGGGTGGTCTGTACAGGCACAGCAACATACTGGTACATTGCTGCCTGTTTCTGGGTTTAGGGTGCATGCATGCCCCCCCCCCCACCCACTGTCACCCACTGTGATTGTACTCAGCAGGAGATGGTCCCCGCCAATGATTCATGGCCCGGATCTGCTGATTGGCTGTGTCCAATCACAGCCCAGAGCCCTGCATTGGCAATCATTACAGGGCTTTGTACAGAAGAAAAACATTTCTCGGTTTCTTCTCCCTGCTTTGCAGGAAGAAGAAACAGAGATCTATAGTAAAAAGCAGCACACATTACACAAATTTATGAAAAATTGGCACACGTTTAACCCTTTGATTACCTGAGATGTTAACCCCTTCCCAGCCAGTGTCATTAGTACAGTGACAGTGTATAGTATAATCACTGATCACTGTATTAGTGTCACTGGTGATGTCAGTGGTAGTTAGTCCCCGCTCAGTGTCAGATTGTCCGTCGCACTATCGCAGTGCAATTATCTTAGAATTAGTCGCTGTTTACTGCCATTAGTGGTCTAAAAAAAAAAATTCTGGTATATGTACCATAGTTTGTAAACGCTATCATTTTTATGCAAACCAATCAATATGCACTTATTGCCATTTTTTTTTTACCAAATGTAGCAGAATACATTTTGGACAAACTTTATAAAGAAATTTGAGTTTTTTTTATTGGTTATGTTTTATAGCAGAATGTAAAAAATATTGTTTGTTTTTCAAAAATTTTGGTCTTTTTTCGTTTAAATAATAAAAAATAAAAAAACTGAGGTGATCAAATACCACCAATATAAAGCTCTATTTGTGTGGGGAAAAAAATTATATAAATTTTGGTTGGGTACAGTGTTACATGACCGCGCAATCACCACTTAAATTAGTGCCGTGCTAAATAGTAAAAAATGGCCTGGTTGATGATGACCATGATATAAAATAATGAATGTGGGGGCCTTTTGGTGGGTTTTTTTTTTTTGAGGGGGGGGGGGCAGCATTTAGTTCTTGGTCTCAGGCAGCACCATGTCTTGGGCCGGCACTGTATACAGTCTCCTACATATATATATCCACTGCGTACTAGTCCAGCCAAGCCTATATCTGACTGCAGGCCATTCCTGGTGTACGTTTTCAAATACACTTTCAGGCAGGCAGGTGATTCAGCGATCTGCAGTGCATTAAATATATATAAAGTCTCCTACATATATATATCCACTGCATCCAGTCTAACAAAGCCTATATCTGACTGCAGGCCATTCCTGGTGTACTTTTTCTAGTAAACTTCAGGCGGTGTTTTGCTAATCAAATTTTACAGCATGTCTGGAAGGCCACCAAGGAGAGGCAGACGCTCACAGGCCACTAAAAGAGGGCAAGCAGACTCTGTGTCTACAGCCAACAGTGCTGGTCATGGCACGGTGCATCCTCAGCACGTGGCCGTGGGGCACGCTTGTCCTTTTTTTTTGGCAGCTGGCCGTGTTGATCCACAACATGCAGAAGAGTTGGTAAGATGGATAACTAAGCCGTCCTTATCCTCCTCACCCTCTGTCACCCAGGCTCAGAGTACTTTGCCTGTCAATGCAGCTGCCAAAGCGGCCTATTCCATGGCTCAATGTCATCAGTCACTCCTTCCCTAGCCCCACCATCATGCACGGAGGAGTCCCCCAAACTGTTTGACCACAGTGTCGGATACATGCTGCAGGAGGATTTTGCAGCGTTTTGAAGGCTCTGATGATGGTACCCAGGTTGAGGAAGGCAGTAACGTGAGCCCAGAGAGAGGGGGTGCCCAAGAAGGACAAGAAACTGGCAGTCATGTTCCCCCAGCTGCAGCATACTGCCAGGTTTGCTCCAGTGACAAGGAGGGAGGGGGTGATGATGTCACTGACTCTATGTGGGTGCCTGATAGAAGAGAGGAGGAGGAGGCACATCTCCAATGAGGCAGGATGCCCTCCAGGGGCCAGCTTAAGGGCAGCCACCCCACTGCATCACGCCAAAGAGCTCCGCATGTGCTGCTGACTCCAACTGCTGCCTTTTCAGCTGGTAGACTCTGCCCCCTTTCGTGAATTTGTGGAATGTGCGGTACCTCAGTGGCAGGTTCCCAAACGCCATTTCTTTTCACGGAAGACCATTCCGGCTCTCTACCAGCATGTGGAAGGCAATGTCTTGGCCTCATTGGACAGGGCGGTCAGCGGTAAAGGTGCATATATGGACAGGGACGTTACCTTTCTTTCACGGCGCACTAGGTAACTCTGCTGGCAGCTGGGAAGGATGCAGGACGGGGTGCAGTATTGTTGGAACTTGTTCCGCCACCACGCCTCCAAAATGCTAATAGTGATGATTCTGCCACAGCTCTCTCCTCCACCCCTTTCTCTTCTTCTTCCTCTATGGCCTCTTCCTCTGCAGATTTGTCCTCGGAACCAGCGGTGCTCTGTAGGCATTCAAGGGGCTACGCAAGCACTCAGGCAAAAAGATGCCATGCGGTGCTTGAGTTGGTCTGCTTAGGGGACAGGAGCCACACTGGGGCAGAGATTCTGTCAGCTCTGCAGGGGCAGACTCAGAGGTGGTTGACGCCACGCCAGCTTCAGCCAGGAATGGTGGATTGCGACAATGGCACCAACGTCCTCTCCGCCCTCCGACAGGGACACTTGACCCATGTTCCTTGTTTGGCTCACATCCTTAATTTGGTGGTGCAGCAGTTCTTGTGCAGGTACCTGGGCTTACAGGATCTCCTGAGGCAGGCCAGGAAAGTCTGTGGGCATTTCCGCCGGTCATATAATGCCAGTGCTCGGCTGGCTGACCTTCAAAAGGAATGCAACCTGCCCAAGAACCGCCTCATCTGTGACATGCCCACCAGGTGGAACTCAGTGTTGGAAATGCTGCAGCGGCTGCACACGCAGCAGAGGGCCATCAATGAGTACCTGTGTGAGTATGTCACCAGGACAGGGTCAGGGGAGCTTGGCTTTTTTTCGCCACTCCAGTGGCTACTGATCAAGGATGCATGCACTCTCCTCTCACCATTTTAAGAGGCCATGAGGATGGTGAGCAGTGACAGTACATGCATCAGTGATACTGTCCCTCTTGTCTTCCTGTTGAAGCATATGCTGCGTGGAATAATGGACAGGGCACTTGAGGCAGAACAGAGGGAGGAAGAGGAGGACTTTCTTACCTCTCAATGCCCCCTTTATCCATTCAGTATTCCTGCGGGCCCGCCAATCACACAGGAAGAGTAGGAGGAGGATGAGGATTGTGTCAGCATGGAGGTGGAGCCTAGAACTCAGCATCAACAGCAGTCTTCAAGGCATAGTTTTCAGTCCCCAGAAACCCATGGACTTGTACGTGGCTGGGAGGAGGTGGCTGCGGATCATGTCAGTCATCCTTAGTGACCCAGAGGACTCCGGATCGAATGCCTCAGCAAACCTACGCTGCATGGCCTCCCTGATCCTGCAAAGCCTGCGAAAGGACCCTCGAATTCGTGGTATCAAGGAGATGGATCATTACTGGTTGGCAACCCTTCTTGATCCACGTTACAAGGGTAAGGTTGCGGAACTCATCCAGCCTTCGCAGAGTGAGCAGAGGATGAAACATCTTCGGGAGGCCCTGCAGAATGGTTTGTGCAATGCGTTTCCAGAGCCAGGGAGGTTACAATTTCCTGGTCCTGGACAACGTGTTGCTGAGGCTTTGGTCAGTCACAGAAGGGGCGGTGGAGAAGGTGGCCGTCTGACCGATGTGTTCAGACAAATCTTTAGTCCGCAGCCCCATGGTCTGATCGGTTCCAGCAACCATCGCCAGCGTCTGATTTTCATGGTGCAGGAATACCTAGGGGCAAGGTCAGACTTGGAGACCTTTCCAACCGAAAATCCACTGGGTTACTTGGTCTTGAGGATGGATCACTGGCCAGAGCTTAATCAGTCTTGGATCACCAGCTACCAAGCACCTGATGCTGATGTAACTGATGAATTTTTCTATGAATGTGCGATCCCTTGAAGACTGCCTATGCTGATGCTGAGTGACTATCCTGTTATGCTGAGTGACTATCCTATTCCTTCTCAATGTTCATGTTGTTAGCTTCTAAGAACATTTTTGTTTCAGGGCACCACCACCAGTGCCTAAGGCCCAATTTTTCTGCCCCTGTTTAACAGGGGCATGTAATTAAAATTTTTGTGGTAATATTTCACAGCAGGGCTCGTTCCTGCACTCAACTAGATTATCTGTGAGGGGTTGCAGTGTTGTGGCACCACCACCAGTGCCTAAGGCCCAATTTTTCTGCCCCTGTTTAACAGGGGCGTGTAATTACAATTTTTGCTGTAATATTTCACAGCAGGGCTCGTTCCTGCGCTCAACTAGAGTATCTGTGAGTGGTTGCAGTGTAATTACAATTCTTAAAATAATATTTCACAGCAGGGCCCGTTCCAGTGCCCACCAAGAGTAACTGTGAGGGCTTACAGTGTTCTGGTACCACCAACACCTAAGGCCCAATTTTATGCAGAGTATATAGAGCAGGCCATATAGTATATACAGGCGGTCCCCTACTTTCAAACATTCGACTTACAAAAGACTACTACCAGGGATGAGCCGAACACCCCCCTGTTCGGTTCGCACCAGAACCTGCGAACAGACAAAATGTTCGTGTAAACTTTAGAACCCTATTAAATACAATGGACTCGAACGTTCGAAATCTAAAGTGTTAATTATAAAGGCTAATATGCAAGTTATTGTCCTAAAAAGTGTTTGGGGACCCGGGTCCTGCCCCAGGGGACATGTATCAATGCAAAAAGAAGTTTTAAAAACGGCCGTTTTTTCGGGAGCAGTGATTTTAATAATGCTTAAAATGAAAAAATAAAAGTGAAATATTCCTTTAAATTTCGTACCTGGGGGGTGTGTATGATATGCATGTGAAGTGGCGCATGTTTCCCGTGCTTAGAACTGTCCCTGCAAAAAATGTCATTTTTGAAAGAAAAAAATGCATTTAAAACTGACTCGCGGCTATTAATGAATTGTCGGCTCCCGGCAATACATACAAAAGTCATTGATAAAAAAAAAAAAAAAAGCGTGGGTGTTCCCCAGAATTCAATTACCAGGCCCTTCAGGTCTGGAATGGATATTAAGGGAACCCCGCCGCAAATAAAAAAAAAAAATTGACGTGGGGTTCCCCCAAATATCCATTCCAGGCCCTTCAGATCTGGCATGGATTTTAAGGGGAACTCCACCCCAAATTTAAAAAAAAAATGGCGTGGAGTCCCCCTAAAAATCCATACCAGACCCTTATCCGAGCACGCAACCTGGCCGGCCGCAGGGGAAAAGGGGGGGACGAGAGAGCGGCCCCCCCTCCCTCCTGAACATAGGGGGGGGCCGGGATCTGGGGGTCCCCTTTGTTAAAGGGGTCTTCCAGATTCCGATAAGCCCCCCGCCCGCAGACCCCCACAACCACCGGGCAAGGGTTGTGGGGATGAGGACCTTGTCCCCATCAACATGGGGACATCCTCCCCATGTTGAGGGCATGTGGCTTGGTACGGTTCAGGAGGGAGGGGGGGCGCTCTCTCGTCCCCCCCTTTTCCCCTGCGGCCGGCCAGGTTGCGTGCTCGGATAAGGGGTCTGGTATGGATTTTTAGGGGGACTCCACGCCATTTTTTTTTTAAATTTGGGGTGGAGTTCCCCTTAAAATCCATGCCAGATCTGAAGGGCCTGGAATGGATATTTGGGGGAACCCCACGTCAATTTTTTTTTAAATTTGCGGCAGGGTTCCCCTTAATATCCATTCCAGACCTGAAGGGCCTGGTAATTGAATTCTGGGGAACACCCACGCTTTTTTTTTTTTTTTTATCAATGACTTTTGTATGTATTGCCGGGAGCCGACAATTCATTAATAGCCGCGAGTCAGTTTTAAAAGACTTTTTTTCTTTCAAAAATGACATTTTTTGCAGGGACAGTTCTAAGCACGGGAAACATGCGCCACTTTACATGCATATCATACACACCCCCCAGGTACGAAATTTAAAGGAATATTTCACTTTTATTTTTTAATTTTAAGCATTATTAAAATCACTGCTCCCGAAAAAACGGCAGTTTTTAAAACTTCTTTTTGCATTGATACATGTCCCCTGGGGCAGGACCCCGGTCCCCAAACACTTTTTAGGACAATAACTTGCATATTAGCCTTTATAATTAGCACTTTAGATTTCTCCCATAGATTTTTCGAATTTGCCGCGAACACTCCTATTTGTTCGCTGTTCGGCGAACGGGCGAACAGGCAATGTTCGAGTCGAACATGAGTTCGACTCGAACTCGAAGCTCATCCCTGACTACTACTTACAAACGGAGGGAGACAACAGGAAGTGAGAGGAAATCTACCCCTAGGAAGGGAAATCCTCTCCTCTAATGCCCTGTACACACGATCGGTTTTTCCGATGAAAAAAGTCCGATGGACTTTTTTCATCGGAAAAAGCGATTGTGTGTGGGCCTCATCTGACTTTTTTCCATCGGTTTAAAAAAATAGAACATCTTTTAAACTTTTCCGATTGAAAAAAAAACGATAGGAAATTCCGATCGTCTGTGTGGAACTCCATCGGAGAAAAATCCGCGCATGCTCAGACTAAATTAGAAGACTGGAGCACTCGTTCTGGTAAAACTAGCGTTCGTAATGGAGATAGCACATTCATCATGCTGTAACGGTAGGAAAGCAGACTGAAAAGCGCGAATCGGCTAACACCAAACTTTTACTAACACGAAATTAGCAAAAGCAGTCCAAAGTTTGGCGCCATTGGATTTGAACTTTCCATTTATAGTGCCGTCGTACATGTTGCACGTCATGGCTCTTTGGACGGTCGGAATTTTGTCTGATGGTGTGTAGGCAAGACTGATGGAAGTCAGCTTCATCGGAATTCCGACGGAAAAATCAATCGGATTTTAGACCATCAAAATTCCGATCGTGTGTACAGGGCATAAGAGTTAATATGGGAAAAAGGTGTCTCCACTGATGCTTTATCACCAATCCTTGTTTCTCTAATAACCCCAAATTTTCAAAATCCAATTGTCATGAGGACAGAAAGTGAGGTGAAATCTTCTGAACAGGGGCACAGACAGAAAAACAAATGTTACAGGGGTGATAACCCTTCCCTATGTTTTCCAAAAAGCTTAAAAATAGATTTTTTTGGCTGGAGCTACACTTACAAAATGTACCTGTTCCAAATTACAAACAGAATCAACTTAAGAACAAACCTACAGTCCCTGTCTTGTTTGGACCGCCTGTATACTGCTGTTCAGAGTATATAGGGCCTAGGGGCCCTTAATATCCATACAAGAGGGGTTCCCCTTAATATCCATACAAGACCCAAAGGGCCTGGTAATGGGCTGGGGGGTTACCCATGCCGTTTTTCTCAATAATTTTCATCCATATTGCCGGGACCCGACATTACAGCTGCAAGCAGTATTAAATGACTTTTTTTTTCCTTTAAAAATTTCATTTTGTGCAGGGACAGTTCTAAACACATAAAACACACGCCACTTTACAGGCATACTATATACAAACCCTAGGTACGATATTTAAAGGAATATTTCACTTTTATTTTTTCACTTTAAGCATTATTAAAATCACTGCTCCCGAAAAAACTGCAGTTTTTAAAACTTTTTTTTGCATCGATACATGTCCCCTGGGGCAGGACCCGGGTCCCCAAACAATTTTTAGGACAATAATTTGCATATTAGCCTTTAAAATCCGCACATTTGATTTCTGACGTTCGGGTCCCATAGACTTTAACGGTGTTCGAATGTTCGCGCAAACCTTCGGTCCATTCGCATGTTCTGCCGCGAACCGAACCGGGGGGGGTGTTCGGCTCATCCCTACTAGTAATCAATCAGTGAGTGGTAATGATGTGCAGTAACCTCTAGCAACCAATCAGCGAGTGGTAATGATGTGCAGTAATCTCTAGCAACCAATGGGTGAGCAGTAATTATGTGCATTTACCTCTAGGAACCAATCAGTGAGCAGTAATGGTGTGCAGTAGCCTCTAGCAACAAATCAGTGAGTGGGAGCAGTAAAAATTAGCAGTAACCTCTAGCAAGCAATGGGTGAGCAATAATGATGTCAGTAACCTCTAGCAACCAATCAGCAAGTGGTAATGATGTGCAGTAGTCTCTAGCAACCAATCAGTGAGAGGGAGCGGTAGGGATGTGCAGTAACCTCTAGCAACCAATCAGTGAGCAGAAATGTTGTGCTGTAACCTCTAGCAACTAATTAGTGAGCTGTGATGTGTGTTGTAACCTCTGCAACTTTTAACAACTGCTGCCTGATCTGCTGCAGTAAACATATTTTGAGTCTAGCTGACATTTATTGTATGCCACAGACCAGTTGGAGAGCGAAATTGCATTCTGGGAGCTCGGGGTGGTGGGTGGTTTGGCGCTGGGGTCAAGAAAATGTTTGCCCAGGTTCCAATCAATATTAAAGACGGCCCTGCTGTAGATAGCTAATCATTTGTACACAATATAAATTCCAGCCTAACTTTGCCCTTTGTATTAATGTACTGAACTTGCTACGCTACTTCTGGTGCCAGACCTTTGCACTATAACTTCAGTTTCCTACTGTCAGTGATGGCGTCTTCTAGCCTGAAAGCCGAGCTGGAATGTTCTATCTGTCTGAACATTTACTCCGATGCCGTAATGCTAAAATGCGAACACAACTTCTGCAGGGGCTGTATCGATAGCGTGCTGGATACACAGGAGAAGTTTGGAGTTTTTTCCTGCCCGGAATGCAGAGTAGAGTTCAGAAAACGTCCTGTACTTAAGAGGAACCGAATGCTTTGTAATATAGTGGAAGCCATTATGTCTACTAAACCAGACCAGCAGGGGAACGGGATCTCCTGCACTTTCTGTATTCATATTCCTCTACCGGCTGTGAAATTATGTCTTCATTGTGAAGCTTCTCTGTGTGAAAACCACCTGGAAGCCCACAGAAAGTCACCAGAACACGTCTTATGTGACCCCAAAACTTCCCTGGAGAGCAGGAAATGCTCCGTCCATAAGAAGATCCTGGAGTATTACTGCACCAAGGACTCCAACTGTATCTGTGTGTCCTGCAGGCTGGATGGAGAACATCAGGGACACCAGGTGGACACTCTGGATGAGGCCTCTGAGAAGAAGAAGAAGGAGAAACTGAGGAATGTTCTGGAGGAACTTCTGACAAAGAGAGAGGAGATGGAGGAAAGAGTCCAGAGTCTTCAGGAACACAGGAGAAGTGTAGAAGAAGATGCAGCTGACCTAACAGAGAGAGTCAATGCCGTGTTAAGAGACCTCAGGAAACGTCTGGAAGACCTGGAGAAGAAAGTCCTGAGTGAGATCTCAGAACAGGCAGAGCGGCTCCTTTTCCCAACCGCCGATCTGATCCGGGATCTGGAAATAAAGAAAGACGAGCTGTCCCGGACGATGCATCACATCGAGGAGCTATGCAACATGACGGATCCACTGACTGTCCTACAGGATACTGATGACTTCTGGGACACTGAGGACGGGGATGCCAAGAACAGCAGGAGATGTTGTGAACTCCGTAGAGGGGCCCTGGATGTGACTAAGACATTGCACACTTTACACACAGGTTTATCTGATATTATAACAGGGATAAATGGAGGGATCTATATCCCGGAACCTGTAGACATATTACTGGATAAAAACACAGCTCATAATGACCTACTTATAGCATCTGACATGAAAACTGCAACTGTGGCATTTTGGGAACGCCAGAATCGCCCACTAACACCAATGAGATTTCAAGGTTATCCTCAGGTGATTAGCAGTCAGAGTTTTTCCTCAGGGCGACATTACTGGGAAGTGGAGGTTGGGACATTGGTCTGGAGAGTTGGGATGTGTTACTCCAGTGTAGATAGGACAGGAGAGATTGGATTTAATGACAAGTCCTGGTGTTTGTGTAGCTCTGGTAGGGTAATACATGACAGTAAGTCCATAGAGGTGCCCGATGATTTCTCCAGTAACAGAGTCAGGATCTATCTGGATTATAAGGCCGGGAAGATCTCCTTTTATGATCTGGGTGTTCCGATTCAACACCTCCACACCTTCACCACCACCTTCACTGAGCCCCTCCATGCTGTCATAGGTGCGCCTTTAAGGTATGGCTGGATAAGAATTCTTGGGGGAAGAAAGAGAAGCGAAAAATCCCCCCATAGATTGCTGACATCCCAGGGGTATTGGAGGTTTCTCCCCTTTGCTGACCTATGCAATGTGCAGTAATTGCTGCTGTCTTATTGTGGATAGAGTTAAGCACTTAAGGACCCCTCACTGTATATACATCGGCAGAATGGCTCGTACAGGCACAATCACGTACCTGTACTTCCCCTTTAACTGCCTACCGTGTGGTCGCGCGTGCCGCCGGCGGTGCAGTCGTGACCCTGCAGTCATCCCCGTGAGTCGGACTGCGGGTCCCGCGGACTCGATCGCCGCGGGGATCCCTGCGATCGTCTCACAGAGGCATGGAGCGGGGAGATGTTAGTGTAAACACAACATCTCCCCGCTCCCCTACTGACAATGTCAGCGATCTCCGCTCTGTGTAATCAGAGCGGAGATCGGTGACATGTCACTCGTAGCCACGCCCCCCCTCAGTTAGTAACACGCCCCTAGGCACACTCAACCCCTACAGTGCCACTAGTGGTTAAACCCCTTCACTGCCAGTGTCATATTTACAGTAATCAGTGCATTTTTATTGCACTGATCGCTGTAAAAATGACAATGGTCCCAAAAATGTGTCAAAAGTGTTCGATGTGTCCGCCATAATGTCGCAGTCACGAAAAAAATCGCTGATCGCCGCCATTACTAGTAAAAAAAATAAAAATTAATAAAAATGCCATCAAACTATCCCCTATTTTGTAAACGCTATAATTTTTGCGCAAACCAATCAATAAACGGCGATTGCGATTGTTTTTTTACCAAAAATATGTAGAAGAATACGTATCGGCCTAAACTGAGGAAAAAAAATATTATATATTTTTTGGGGATATTTATTATAGCAAAAAGTCAAAAATATGTAATTTTTTTCAAAAGTGTCGCTCTATTTTTGTTTATAGCGCAAAAAATAAAAACCGCAGAGGTGATCAAATACCACCAAAAGAAAGGTCTATTTGTGGAAAAAAAAGGACGTCAATTTTGTTTGGGAGCCTCTTCTCACAACCGCGCAATTGTTAGTTAAAGCGACGCAGTGCCGAATCGCAAAAAGGGGCCTGGCCTTTATCCTGCCTATTGGTCCGGGGCTGAAGTGGTTAAAGGGACACTAAAGGTTCCCGTTTAAAAAAATAAAAAAACAAACATGTTATATTTACCTCCACTGTGCAGCTCGTTTTGCACACAGTGGCCCCGATCCTGGTCTTCTGGGGTCCCACGGCGGCTGTCTCGGCTCCTCCCCGCAAGAGCTAACCCCCTTCATGGGAGCTCTCTCCCATGGGGGTTAGTTCTTGTGGGCGCGCTCCCGTGACACAGCCGGCGGCTATAGCCGCCGACTATCACTCGGCCCACCCTCCGACGCGCGGCGTCATTGGATGTGATTGACAGCAGCACGAGCCAATGGCTGCGCTGCTATCAATCCATCCAATCTAGCCAATCAACGGCCAGACTGAGTAGAGAAGAGGACGTCGGGGGCGAGCGCAGCAGGTGAACGGGCTCAGGTAAGTAAAAAGGGGGGCTGAGGGGGCTGTCATTGCCAGTTTTTTTTTCACCTTAACTACTTGAGGCCCGCGCTATAGCCAAATGACGGCTTCAGTGCAGATCTCAGTGTCACCTCTCCGTGCCCACCAATAGCACTTCTCAGTGCCCACCAGTGCCGCCTATCCGTGCCCACCAGTGCCGCCTATCCGTGCCCACCAGTGCAGCCCATTGGTGCCCATCAGTGCAGTCCATCAGTGCCGCCTATTGGTGCCCATCAGTGCAGCCTCATCAGCGTACATCAATGAAGGAGGAAAATTACCCGTTTGCAAAATTTTATAACAAAATATAAAACGGTTTTGTATTTTTTTTTTTTATTCGGTCTTTTTTATTATTTTTTTTAAATAAAAACCGCAGAGGTGATCAAATACCACCAAAAGAAAGCTCTATTTGTGGGGAAAAAAATGACAAAAATTTAATTTGGGTACAGCGTTGTATGACCGCGCAATTGTCATTCAAAGAGTGAGAGCGCTGAAAGCTGAAAATTGGTCTGGGCAGGAGGGGGGTTTAAGTGCCCAGTAAGCAAGTGGTTAATGCATAGGATGCATTAAAGGGGTTGTAAAGGTTTGTTTTTTATTTTCTAAATAGGTTAATTTAACCACTTCAACCCCGGGCTTTTTATACCACCTCAACACCGGGCTTTTTATACCCCCTCAATACCGGGCCTATTCTAGCACTTCTCTCCTACATGTACAAATCATCATTCTTTTGCTAGAAAATTACTCAGAACCCCCAAACATTATGTATGTTTTTTTAGCAGACACCCTGGGGAATAAAATGACGGTCATTTCAACTTTTTATCTTGCACAGTATTTGCGCAATAATTTTTCAAACGCCTTTTTTTTTGGGGGGAAAAAAACGGTTTCATGAATTAAAAAATAACAAAACAGTAAAGTAAGCACAATTTTTTTGTAAAATATGAAAGATGATGTTACGCAGAGTAGATACCTAACATGTCACGCTTTAAAATTGCGCACACTTATGGAATGGCGCCAAACTTCGGTACTTAAAAATCTCCATAGGTGACGCTTTTAACATTTTTACAGGTTACCAGTTTAGAGTTACAGAGGAGGTCTAGTGCTAGAATTGTTGCTCTCGCTCTAACGCACGCGGCGATACCTCACATATTTGGTTTCAATGGCGTTTACATATGTGGGCGGGACTTGCGTGTGCGTTCGCTTCTGAGCTCGAGCTACCGGGGACATGGGCGTTTTAATTTTTTTTTTTATTATTTATTATTTTAATTTACTTAATTTTTTTTATTTTTACACTTTTTATTTTATTTTATTTTTTATCACTTTTTTTCCTATTACAAGGAATGTAAACATCCCTTGTAATAGGAATGGTGTGTGACAGGTCCTCTTTATGGAGAGATGCGGGGTCAATAAGACCTCCACATCTCTCCTCCAGGCTGGAAAGCATGAGATCGGGAAAAAAAATCATCAATCTCATGCTTACTAGCCGCAATCGCGGCTTTGTTTACTTCTGGTAACCCGGGCGTGACATTATCACATTGCGCCCGGGCCTCCGACGGTCATAGAGATGACTGGTGACCATCTGGTCACCAGTCATCTCTATGCTCATCATGTGACAAGACAGCGGCGCCGGACGATTCTTTCTCCGGGTCCCCGATGGCACGGGAGAGCCCGGAGAAACACCGGATGGCGGCGGGAGGGGGGGCATTGTGCACGAGGCTGCCGCCGGCGCGAGCTCCGTGACTACGACTGCGGGTCCCGCAGACTCAATGTCCGCGGGCATACCCGCGATCGTGTCACTGTGAGGAAGAAGGGGGAAATGCTGATGTAAACAAGCATTTCCCCAGTCTTCCTAGTGACAGGACACTGATCACAGCTCCCTGTAATCGGAAGCGGTGATCAGTGTCGTGTCACGCGTAGCCCATCCCCACTACAGTAAGAATCACTCCCTAGGGCACACTTAACCCCATACAGCGCCACCTAGTGGTTAACCCCTTCACTGCCAGTGTCATTTTCACAGTAATCAGTGCATTTTTATAGCACTGATCGCTGTAAAAATGACAATGCTCCCAAAAATGTGTCAAAAGTGTCCGATGTGTCCGCCATAATGTCGCAGTCACGATAAAAAAAATCGTTGATCACCATCATTACTAGTAAAAAAAAAAAATATTAATAAAAATGCCATAAAACTATCCCTATTTTGTAGACGCTATAACTTTTGCGCAAACCGATCAATAAACGCTTATTGCGCTTTTATTTACCAAAAATATGACGTATCGGCCTAAACTGAGGAAAAACAAATGTTTTTTTTTATATCTTTTTTGGGGATATTTATTATAGCAAAAAGTAAAAAATATGTTTTTATTTTATTTTTTTTATTTTTTTCTTCCCGCCTTATAATTTTTTTTATTTATTTATTTTTTTTCCCCTCTTTTTTTCTTCTTTTCTCTCGCCCTGAGTATAGAGTTTTTTTTTTTGTTTTTTTTTGGCGAGATGTGTTATTTTGTAAGGTAGCAATTATAAATTTAATGAACATATAGGCCCGGTTCTCACAGGGGCGGCACGACTTCGGGGGCGACTCGGCGGCGCGATCTCAAGACCACTTGGGACGCCCGCCTGAGGCGATTTGCATAATGACTTCTGTATAGAAGTCAATGCAAGTCACCCTGAGTCACCCCCAAAAGTAGTACAGGAACCTGACTAAGACTCAGGAACTAAGACTCAGGTCGCTCGTATTAGAACGGTTCCATAGTACAGAGCGGGACGCGACTCCTCAGGCGACCGAGTCGCCCCTATGTGAACCGGGCCTTACATGTACTCAGGATGATTGTATTTGTTTGTGTATGGTTTCTTTGCTGTTGTTTGTGAACATTTTTTGAAAATGAATAAAAACATATTGGAATGTATTGTTGTAATTTTAGTATAGTTCTCCAGTCAGATTGCAATGTGTGTGACCAGCTTTGGAATTTTTCTTATTGCTTTTGTAATCTACACTATATTACCAAAAGTATTGGGACACCTGTCTTTCCACACACATTAAATTTAATGGTATCCCAGTCTCACGCCTCGTACACACGGCCGAGAATCTCGTCAGGAAAAAACACGTCGTTTTTCCTGAGGAGATTCTTGACAAGAATCTTGTCCCGGCCGAGTGTACACACGTACGATTCAAAAGAACCGCCGTTCTCTTGAATGGAACGAACGCGGTGACGTCGTCGACTACGACGATCGTGCGCTCGTCACATTCGATGCCGCCGCCGCCATCTTGCTACACCCTACCTATGAACAGCGGCGTTGCTAGCCAGGTGCGGGCCGCACCCGGGTGACACCCGTGGGTAGCGGCACACCACACCACACCGCCCGCTGCCTGTGCCTCGCGCCGCGGCTGTGTCCCTCAGCAGAGCGGAAGGAAGCCGCCGCCCCCCTCCTGCCTCCTCTCTGTTTACATCCACAGAGGAGGAGGAGCCCACACTCGAGGGACACACCGCTGTGTGTATCTGCTGCTCTGTGAGGTAAGGGGGGGTGTCTATACTGATGGGGGGAGGGGGTGTCTGTGCTGCTGGGGTCTGCACTAGGGGGGGTTTACACCAAGGGGGGTGTCTGTACTGAGGGGGGTCTGGTACTGGGGGGGTCTGTAACTGAGGGGGGTGTCTGTACTGAGGGGGGTCTGGTACTGGGGGGTGTCTGTAGTACTGAGGGGGGTCTGGTACTGGGGGGTCTGGTACTGTGGGGTGTCTGTACTGAGGGGGGGGGTCTGTACTGAGGGGGGCCTGGTACTGGGGGGGGTCTGGTACTGGGGGGGTCTGTAACTGAGGGGGGTGTCTGTACTGAGGGGGGTCTGGTGCTGGGGTGGGTCTGGTGCTGGGGTGGGTCTGGTACCGGGGGGGTCTGTAACTGGGGGGGGTCTGTAACTGAGGGGGGTCTGTAACTGAGGGGGGTCTGTAACTGAGAGGGTCTGTAACTGAGGAAGGTCTGCACTGGGAGGGTCTGTAACTGAGGGGGTGTCTGTACTGCTGGCGGGTCTTCACTGAGAGGGTCTGTACAGAGGGGGGAGGTTTATACTGAGGGAGGAGGTCTATATTGATGGAGGGGGGTCTGTACTTAGTGGGGGGGTCTGTACTGAGGGGGGACTATAGTTGGTGGGGGGTGACACCATTTATTTTTCGCACCGGGTGACACCAACCCTAGTGACGCCACTGCCTATGAATAGGAAGCTACCGCGCATGCGTCAAAGTCATTTCGAGCATGCGCGGGTTTCCACGGCGACAGGTAAGCGTACACACTCTCGGGTTTCTCGTCAGGAAACAGGCCGACGAGAATCCCGACGAGAAAATAGAGAGCAGGTTCTCTATTTTTCTCGTCGAGATTCTGGCCAGTTTTCTTGACGAGAAACCTGAAAGCCTCGTACACACGGCCGGTTTTCTCGGCAAGAAAGTTCTCCCGGCAGTTTTCTTGTCGGTTCTTGACAAGAAAACCGGTCGTGTGTACGAGGCTTCAATCCATAGGGGTCAATATTGAGTTGGCCCCACCCTTTGCAGCTATAACAGCTTCATCTCTTCTGGGAAGGCTGTCCACAAGGTTTAGGAGTGTGTCTATGGGAATGTTTGACCATTCTTCCAGAAGCGCATTTGTGGGGTCAGGTACTGATGTTGGATGAGAAGGCCTGGCTTGCAGTCTCCGCTCTAATTTATCCCAAAGGTTGTTCTATCGGGTTGAGGTGCAGGCCATTCATGTTCCCCCATGTCTTTATGGACCTTGCGTTGTGCACTGGTGTGCAGTCATGCTGGAACAGGAAGGGGCCGTCCCCAAACTGTTCCCACAAAGTTGGGAGAATGAAATTGTCCAAAATGACTTGGTATTCTGACGCCTTAAGAGTTCCCTTCACTGTAACTAAGGGGCCAACCCAACCCCTGAAAAACAACCCCCGCACCATAATCCCCCCCTCCACCAAATAATTTGGACCAGTGCACAAAGCAATGTCCATAAAGACATGGATGAACGAGTTTGGGGTGGAGGAACTTGACTGGCCTGCACAGAGTCCTGACCTCACCCTGATAGAACACCTTTGGGGTGAACTGCGAGCCAGGCCTTCTTGTCCAGCATCAGTGCCTGACCTCACAAGTACGCTTCTGGAAGAATGGTCAAACATTCCCATAGACACCCTCCTAAACCTTGTGGACGGCCTTCCCAGAAGAGTTGAAGCTGTTATAGCTGCAAAGGGCGGGGCCAACTCAATATTGAACCCTCCGGACTAAGACTGGGATGCCATTAAAGTTCATGTGCGTGTAAAGGCAGGCGTCCCAATACTTTTGGTAATATAGTCTATCTATCTATCTCTCATTGTTTGAGCCTCTCATGCTCCCTGTTGGGATTTTACGTTGCTTGTACTTCACGGAGAATGCAGCAGGAGTAGTAAGACACCCCCCTTGCCGCATCTAGAAAAGTAATTCTGTATGATGGAGGAAGGAAATCTCCCTGCTAAAGTCCATGTGATAATGGTTAACCCCTTTGCTGCCAGAGCTATTCCCCCCCCTTTTTTTTTTGAACGCATGTTTCCAGTAAAAAAAAAAAAAAAAAAATTAGGACCAATAGATCACATAAATAAATCCTGTATAATAATCACATAAAACCACCAAATATGATACATTTCCTGAAAGCAGACACCCTAGAGAATAAAATGGCGGAAGTTCCAATTCTTTACGCCACACAATATCAGGGCTACAGTTGACCTAAAATGCAAAATTTCAGTAAAAAATACGCTAAAGTCATTTTTAGGGCACATAAACACAATAGATTACCCAATGTTTTTGGTAAAATATAAAAGAGGAGGATTGTGTTGAGTAAATAGATACCAAACATGTCAAGGCTAAAGCCTGCTACACGCGATCGGATTTTTCTGCGGACAAAGCGTAGGACTTTTGCGAAACGACATGGTTTTTCAGCTCTTTAGCGCCACCCTTTGGGCAACTACTGCTAATGTTTTGTGTTATGGTGAGCGTTGTTTCCGAGCATGCGTGTTTGTACTTTGGCGTTTTGTCTGACGGACTTGTGTACACGCGCTCGGACAATCCGACAACACACAATTGTTGGCGGACAATTTTAAAGCATGCTATCCCACATTTGTTGGCGGAAAGTCCGACAACAATTGCCCGATGGAGCGTACAAAACGGTCGGATTTTCCGACAACAGCCTGTCATTTCCCGTCGGATAATCCGATCGTGTGTACGAATGAGGCTTTAGAATTATGTGCGCCTGTGAAATAGCAACAAACTTTGGTCCCCTATATTTTCCATAGGTCCATGCTTTAAGGCTGGGTTCACTCTCGTGCTAATTGGATGTGGGGTTTTGCCGCATCCGACTCGCATGACGGGAGAGTGTGACCGGCTCATGATGGAGCCGTTTCATACATCTTTGGGGCGGCCTCAGATGCTCACATAGCGTAAACCCAGCCTAAAAGTTCCCTACGGCATAGCCAGGGCCGTCTTTTTAATGTTGATTGGACGCTGTGCAAATTTTTTTTCTTGGGCCCCCCCCCCCCATGCAATATTTTTTTGCACCTGCTCTGAGACATACAATAAATATCAGCTAGACTTAAAATCAGTTTACTGTATCAGATCAGGCAGCAGTGATTGCGATTGGTTGCCGGAGGCTACAGCATATCATTACTACTTACTGACTGGTTGCTAGAGGTTACAGCACACATTACGGCTCACTGATTAGTTCCTAGAGGTTACAGCACACATTACGGCTCACTGATTAGTTTCTAGAGGTTACAGCACACATTACGGCTCACTGATTAGTTCCTAGAGCAGCTATTCTCAACCAGGGTTCCGTGGAACCCTGGGGTTTCTCCAGAGTTTGCTAGGGGTTCCTTGAGCTGTGGCTGATGAATCACCTTTTTGATGGTGCCTGCAGAGTTCAAGGTTCAGCATCCCTTAGCAAAGCCAGGAGCATGACACCGAATATCTTTTTAGCTGTCTTTAAGGGTGGCATTCTGAGCACCCAGTTTAAGGGGGACATTCTTCCTATTGGCCACCAGTATAAGGGGCATTGTTCCTATTGACCCCTGATAAATTGGTTTTAGTAAGGGTTCCTCGAGACCTGAAAGTTATTTTTGGGGTTCCTCTAGGGTTAAAAGGTTGAGAAAGGCTGTTCTAGAGGTTACAGCACACATTACGGCTCACTGATTAGTTTCTAGAGGTTACAGCACACATTACGGCTCACTGATTAGTTGCTAGAGGTTACAGCACACATTACGGCTCACTGATTAGTTGCTAGAGGTTACAGCACACATTACGGCTCACTGATTAGTTTCTAGAGGTTACAGCACACATTATGGCTCACTGATTAGTTGCTAGAGGTTACAGCACACATTATGGCTCACTGATTAGTTCCTAGAGGTTACAGCACACAATTACGGCTCACTGATTAGTTGCTAGAGGTTACAGCACACAATTACGGCTCACTGATTAGTTGCTAGAGGTTACAGCACACATTACGGCTCACTGATTAGTTTCTAGAGGTTACAGCACACATTACGGCTCACTGATTAGTTTCTAGAGGTTACAGCACACATTACGGCTCACTGATTAGTTGCTAGAGGTTACAGCACACATTACGGCTCACTGATTAGTTGCTAGAGGTTACAGCACACATTACGGCTCACTGATTAGTTTCTAGAGGTTACAGCACACATTACGGCTCACTGATTAGTTTCTAGAGGTTACAGCACACATTACGGCTCACTGATTAGTTCCTAGAGGTTACAGCACAGATTATGGCTCACTGATTAGTTGCTAGAGGTTAGAGCACATGATTTCTTCTTGTTGATTGGTTGCTAGAGATTACTGTACAGTAATACTACTCACTGATTGGTTGCTGGAGGATACAGCACATCATCTCTTCACTGCAGAGGGGCATGACATACATATGAATGCCGCCTTTATTTACATATGAATGCCGCCGGCCTCAGCTATTTACATATTACTGTAATGCCGCTGCTATTTACATATGAATGTCGATTATTTACATGTAAACACGGGGTCTGCAGGTGAGTCATCTGTACACAACAATAGGGCAGAGCTGGGCAGCATTAGCAGCAGCACTTCACACTGAGATATCAGGACACAGCACAGGACTAAAACTTCAAGGGATAAGGGAATTTAAACTAGGATAGTTGGCAAGTATGTGGCAGCTGCTTTGGGCCCCACAACAATGACAGGGCCCAGGGCAGCTGCCCCCTTTTGCCCTGCCTTAAAGACGGCCCTGAGCATAGCTCCCAACTGTCCCTGATTTCGAGGGATTGTCCCTGATTTGGAGCAATGTCCCTCTGTCCCTCTTTCCCCCTCATTTGTCCCTCATTTTGGTTCATATAGTTGTATATAAAATGCACTTTTTATCTTTCAAAAAGTGTTTTCCAGTACTAAACCTTTTATCTAAATTGCTGCATCTGTACATTTTAAAAGCCAATATAAAGGAATAGTAGTGGTAAAAAAAAAAAAAAGCACTTGTGGGTTTAATTAAGCTTTTTTTGGGGTTAATTCTCCTTTAAGGGGGTGTGACAGGGGGCGTGTCCTATGCCTACATACATTTGATAGTAGGTGTCCCTCATTCCCATCTCAAAATGTTGGGAGGTCTAGTAGAGGTCATTGGTTTAGAGTTCACCGTGGATAATGGGCTGGGAATTATCGCTTTTACTGCGGTTTGCATGGCGATATATAATGTGTGTATCGCAATCATCGTACAGCCCTTTAAGTGCCTGAGTGTAACTTTCATTTATTTTATTTTTTTAAAGAAACTTTATTGAGTTTTACATCATAAGAATTCATTTTTTTTTTACAATCCTTTTTTCATGGGCATGCAAGCTGGACGTGTATCCAACCTGTATGTAACATGCTGTATGTGTATCGCAATTGACGTTTTTGCACATATGCACCCCAAGCATGCAATTATGTGATGGGGGGCTCAAAATATTTTGGTGGGATTTGGGTGTAACTTTAAATTTTTAAACCACTTCCATACCGGGCATTTTCACCCCCTTCCTGCCCAGGCCAAATTTCAGCTTTCAGCGCTGTTACACTTTGAATGAGAATTGTGCGGTCATGCGACGTTGTACCCAAATTAAGTTTGATCACCCCCCCCCCACAAATAGAGATTTCTTTTGGTGGTATTTGATTACCTCTGCGGTTTTTATGTTTTGCGCTATAAACAAACAAAAAAAATTTTCCTCAGTTCAGACCGATACATATTCTTCTACATATTTTTGGTAAAATAAAATCGCAATAAGCGTATATTGATTGGATTGCGCAAAAGTTATAGTGTCTACAAAATAGGGGATAGAATTATGGCATTTTTATAAAAAAAAAATTTACTAGTAATGGCGGCGATCTGCGATTTATGTCAGGACTGCGATATTGCGGCGGACACATCGGACACTTTTGATGCTATTTTGGGACCATTCACATTTATACAGCAATCAGAGCTATAAATATGCACTGATTACTGTATAAATGTGACTGGCAGGGAAGGGGTTAACACTAGGGGGCGATCAAGGGGCTAAATGTGTTCCCTGGGAGTGATTCTAACTGTGGGGGGAGGGGACTGACTGGGGGAGGTGACCGATCGGTGTCCCTATATACAAGGGACACAGCATCGGTCTCCTCTCTCCCTGACAGGACGTGGATCTCTGTGTTTACACACGTCCCACCCTTGTTCTCTTCTGTCTGTATACTGAACTATATCTTCAAATAAAAAATTTCACAAGAAAATTGTGCTTACATAAAAAGTAAGAACATTTAATTAAAAGAAGATTGTTTCTATCTATGTAATCTTCGTGTGACATTATCTCCTGCACATTTTATAAATAAGAAAGACAGAAAATGCTGCTCTAGGTAGGTGTAGTTTGGTAAGATCCTTGAGTAAACACTGAATTAGAGTGTGAAACGCGTCAGCTGTTCTTGGTTCATGCTGTCATTTGTAGTGCCTGTTTCCTTTTTTAAATAAACTACGTTGGATTGGAGTGCGGCTGTCTTCATCATTTTTGTTCCCACATTTTATAAATACTTTTCAATTCTATGGGAATACATTCACACTGAAGGTTTTTAATACATAGAGAAAATAAAATACATTTACCAGACAATATTTAGTTTACTTCAGAATGGTGTCATTCATAAGCTGTATATTGATTATGTCAATTAGCTGTTTGTTAATTTGTTGTATAGTTTACTTTGTTAATGTAAAGAGGGTACTAATGCGCAAACCACAGCGATGATAAAAAATACGAAAACTAGACTAATAGCTGCCAACATAAAGGTGTTCTCACACTAAAAGTAAAGATGATAAAGCAGATAATGTGGCACTTATTAAATAAATAAAAGTTCTCTCAATCCTCCAAATAAAAATCACAAATAAACCTAATAAAAAATGACTTGGAAATTCCAAAGGGATAAATCGAAATAAATTCTGCGTCCTAAAATGAATCTTTCATTAGAAATTGTACAGCAAATGATTAGCATTAGATTACCATTGGGATTGCTATTTATCAGTTATCCACTAGATGGCAGGGTTGCTCTCTTTATCATTTGGCAGCCTTATTCCACCTACTATCTGTCTTTGCTATTGTGGCAGCATTGTTAAGTCTATTTATTAGTCGTCCACTAGATGGTGCTGTTAAAGAGATGATCAAGCACTAATAGCGTATTTAATTTAAAACCACAGATTTGTACCGTATATACTCGAGTATAAGCCGAGTTTTTCAGCACATTTTTTTGCGCTGAAAATGCCCCCCTCGGCTTATATTTGAGTCACCTTTTTGCGCCCCCGTCTCCCGGACTTTGGGGACCCGATCCCGACCAAACTTGGCACACATGTAGCCCCACTCTTCCTCTACAAATGTGCAAAGTTTGGTGTCTGGGGGACCACCGATTTTTCAAACCCGGGCACCCCTTCCATAGACTCCCATGTTAAACGATAATTTCTCCGGTGACTTTGGGGACCCAGTACCGGCCGGTCGTAGGTCCCCTGGACCCGGAACTTGGCACACATGTAGCCCCATTTCTCCTCTACAAGTGTGCAAAGTTTGTTATCTGGAGAACCTACGGCAGGGGAGCACCGATTTTGCAAAGCCGGAAACCCCTTCCATAGACTCCCATGTTAAATGTCAGTCTAGTCATGGGCACAGTGAGGCATGCACATGGACACAGTGAGGCAAAGTGAGGCACAGTGAGGCATGGAGATGGACACCCTAGGCTTATACTCGAGTCAATACGTTTTCCCAGGTATTTGTGGTAAAATTAGGAGCCTCGGCTTATATTCAGGTCGGTTTATACTCGAGTATATACAGTATATACTTTTTAGAAATAATCTTTTTAAGATATGTAGCGGGGTCCCCTTTAAGACTCCCAGGACTACCTTACCCAGAACCCCTTTCGGCAATGTTTCCACCCCAGAGACTCATGGGAGGGGTTATAAAAGGAGGAGGCGAGGCCGGGCTCGGCCTCTTTGGGACACGAGACTTTAGTGACTGATCCTCCTGTGCGGATGTGCCGGTGTGCAAGGCCTGAAGCCTGAGGCCTTGTGCAACACCAAAGAGCCTTCCACCCCGCTGCGAGACTGGGTGGCATCTGACTTCACTCATCCACAGCCTTGGTTGGATCGGGGACCCGATCGCTGGAGACACTGTGTGTGAGGACACAGTCGGTGGAAGTTCCCGGACTGGGATCGTGTCCGGAGGGGTGAGCGAGCGTATGCTCAGACCATATACTGTTTATTGCTGATGTGCCTATAGACTGCCGTGGCCCACAAGTTTATATCTGATACTCTCACTGGAGATCCATATCAGAGTTGACCTCAGAGGTTCTTCAGTAAAGTGTTTGTTCTATCACAATATTCCCACTGGATTACAAATGTTATTCTGTTATGTGCACCACCTTTAAAGACTTGCCGGTGAAGAAACCATCATCCCCTAGAGACTGAGTTTTAGGTATCTGAGCCAGGCCTGGCCAGCTAGTTAGTTCATTTAGTTGCTGCGCCACAGGGCGCCTAGTTAACGGTCGCCCACGCGGCGCACCTTTACTGTTCTTTTAATGCATAGTGTGTTTATTGCTGCAGGGCTCTGCAACCTATTTCATGTAAACTGTTACCACTGTTGACCCTTTTTACCACAATCTAAAGTAAACTAGATACCCCTTTCATTATTGCCTTGGTGTCTGAGTTTAATCATATAGTATAAGAATTATATTGTTGCCATAACTAACTGTGCCAGTAGGGGGTCGAGTAAACTGCCGGGGGTTGGCGGTGCTGTCTTCAGGGCCCAAACTAAATCTGCGGCCCTCTTAGTTGAAGGTATCGCTACACGTGGGGGTTCTCGTCCGGGATCCTGATACAGCAATTGAACGCCAGAGGTGCCGGCATGGACGCACAAGCAATAGAAGAGTGGTGCAAAACCTCTAGGGCAGAGCCAAACAACTCAATAGTCATCAGCCTCCCAGGGGAGGAATGGAAGACTGAGATGGTAGAAGAGTTAATGGTGTTAGTGTCCCCAGATCACACACCATGGGTGATAGATATAAAGTCAGACCCAGACACTTCATATTAGTATGCACTGGTGGAATATGGAGACGGGATACCAGAGGCTTGCAAGCACAAGTGTGTAAAGACGCCAGACAATAGAACCTATAGGTTGGCGCCCGCAGTAACTATAAAGAAGGAACCATCACAGATGGGATCACTGCAGGCTGCGGCCCGTACCTCACCAGAAAGAGGAGGTGGAGTGACACCCCCGGTGGCACCCGCACCTGCCACTGCTATATCACCAGAATTGATAAAGGCAATAGGGGATCTACAGGGGCCAGCACAGAGGTGGGTGAAGACAAAGAGGTGCAGGCACTAGAAAATAGTAGATGGGTGACAGTCAGGAAGGGTAGAAGGCGAAGTGCCAGGGAGGCCGATCCAGGGCTGGAGCATCCCAATAAGTATGCTCCATTGAGTAACATTGGTGAAACCAGTCCGGGACCAGCACTGCTGGAGCTGAGGGACTCTCCTAGCTGCCAGGGGAAGAACTCCAGTGAGAGTGGGGGGGAAGCGAAGGGAAAGGAAAGACAGATTCTGGTGGTAGGGGACTCAATTCTTAGAAGGACAGAGAGGGCAATCTGTAACAAAGACCTGAAGCGCCGAACTGTATGTTGTCTACCGGGCGCTCGGGTTCGGCACATCACGGATCTGGTGGACAGATTACTGGGAGGGGCTGGGGAAGACCCAGCTGTCATGGTGCACGTTGGCACCAATGACAAAGTCAGAGGCAGATGGAGTGTCCTAAAGAACGATTTTAGGGACTTGGGAGCTAAATTGAGGAAAAGGACCTCCAAGGTAGTATTCTCGGGAATACTACCGGTACATCGAGCCACACCAGAAAGGCAGAGGGAGATTAGGGAAGTGAACAAGTGGCTGAAGAGCTGGTGTAGTAAGGAGGGGTTTGGGTTCCTGGAGGACTGGGCCGACTTCTCAGTCGATAACCAGTACTATAGAAGGGACGGACTGCACCTAAATGAGGAGTGTGCAGATCAGCTGAGAATAAGGATGGCCAAAAAGTTAGAGGGGTTTTTAAACTAGGTGACAGGGGGGAGGGTCCAGAGATAGTGAGAGTCAGCGGGGAACATATTCTAAAGGGTAGTATTAGGGGCATTAGTGGTAGGGTAACCAAAGAACATAAACCCAAGGTAAGTATAGTAGCAAGTCCTAGTTGCAATCTGGGAACACCCAAGAGGATAGTATGTAACCGGTCAAATAATATTAATGCATTAAAGTGTCTGTTCACCAACGCCAGAAGTCTGCCAAGCAAAATAGGTGAGTTGGAAGCACTGGTGCATGAGGAGAGCTATGATGTAATCGGTATTGCTGAAACTTGGCTTCATTCCTCACATGACTGGGCTATTAATATTCCTGGCTATGCACTCTTTCGGAAAGACAGGGTAAAAAGGAAGGGTGGAGGGGTCTGTCTCTATGTGAGAAGTGATCTCAAAGCGAGTGTGAAAGAGGACCTGGTGGATGGAGAGTGTGATGAGTCTGAAGCATTATGGGTGGAACTGCATACAGATGTGCGTAGTTCAAAGCTAATCATTGGAGTTTGTTATAGACCACCCAATGTTAATGAGGAGTTAGAGACTCAGCTCCTTGCACAGATGGAAAGGGCTGCAAGGGCTGGGACGGTGATAATAATGGGGGATTTTAACTACCCAGAAATTGACTGGAGTAATGGAACTGCTGGGACAGTTAAAGGGCAAAAATTTATAAACCTATTGCAGGACAATTTTATGGTCCAGTTTATTGAGGCCCCAACTAGGAATGATGCTCTGTTGGACCTGGTAATCTCAAACCATGCAGAGCGTATTACTAATGTTCAGATAAAGGAACACCTGGGTAGCAGTGACCATAACATGATTTCATTTGATGTTAGTTGTAAGCAAAAATCACATACAGGAAAGATAAAAACACTTAATTTCAAGAGAGCAAATTTTCCAAGGATGAGGGCTGCTATCCAGGACTTAGACTGGGAAGGAATATTGGCATCAATGGGCACAGAACAGAAATGGGAATTCTTCAAAAAGACTGTTTGTGAACTCACTGCAAAGTATATTCCCATGGGCAATAAGTTTAAAAGGCTAAAAATAAAACCTATGTGGCTCACTGCCAAAGTTAAAAAAGCTATAAACTATAAGAAAAGAGCTTTTAAAAAATATAAAAATGAGGGAACACTAGTGTCATTTAAATGTTACAAAGAATATAACAGGATATGTAAAAAGGAAATCAAGGATGCAAAAATTCAAAATGAACGACAGATTGCAAAAGATAGTAGGACAAACCCGAAAAAATTATTCAAATATATTAATAGTAAAAAGGTCAAGTTTGAGCATGTAGGCCCTTTACAAAATAATCTAGAGTGGGTGACTGGGGACAAAGAGAAGGCTAATTTATTAAATACTTTCTTCAGTTCTGTGTATACAAAGGAGCATGGGGGAGCTCATGTCCAAAATGGGGGTGGTAGTGACACAGCCCCAAATCCACAATGGCTCAAAAGTGATATGGTCCAGAAATATTTAGATGGAATAAAGGTGGATAAAGCACCTGGACCAGATGGCATACACCCACGGATCCTAAAAGAATTGAGCTCTGTAATTTCAAAGCCATTGTATTTAATTTTTAGGGACTCATTAATGACAGGAATAGTACCACTGGATTGGCGCAGGGCCAATGTGGTGCCTATATTTAAAAAGGGAATTAAGTCTTTACCAAGTAACTATAGACCTGTTAGTTTAACTTCTATAGTTGGGAAAATACTGGAGAGATTAATAAAAGACCACATAGATGAGTTCTTGCTGGAAAAAAACTATTTAAGCAACAGACAGCATGGATTCATGAAAGACAGAAGTTGTCAAACAAACCTGATTTCTTTTTATGAAGAGGTAAGTAAGACCTTGGACAGAGGGGTGGCAGTGGACGTGGTATACTTGGATTTTGCAAAAGCGTTCGATACAGTTCCCCACACAGGGCTCATGTGTAAGGTAAAGTCTACAGGATTGGAAATATCAGTTTGTAAATGGATAGAAAACTGGCTAAAAGACAGAATTCAGAGAGTAGTGGTTAATGATTCTTACTCTTAATGGTCTAAGGTTATCAGTGGTGTACCCCAAGGTTCAGTGCTGGGACCCTTACTTTTTAATATGTTTATAAATGATATTGGGTCTGAGATCAAAAGTAACATTTCTGTCTTTGCAGATGACACCAAGCTATGCAGTGGAATAACGTCCATACAGGATGTCGCCAATTTACAAGCCGACCTCAATGCTCTGTCTAATTGGGCGACTATGTGGCAGATGAGGTTTAATGTTGATAAATGTAAAGTTATGCACTTGGGGGCTAATAATATGAATGCATCATACATACTAGGGGGAGTACAACTGGGGGGATCCGTAGTGGAGAAGGATCTGGGGGTTTTGGTAGATCATAAGCTCAATAATGGCATGCAATGCCAAGCTGCGGTTTCCAAAGCGAGCAAAGTCCTTTCTTGTATTAAGAGAGGTATGGTCTCCAGAGAGAGAGATATCATTTTGCCCCTGTTCAAATCATTAGTAAGACCTCATCTGGAATATGCAGTTCAGTTTTGGGCCCCAGTTCTCAAAAAGAATATTGGGGAACTGGAGAAAGTGCAGAGAAGGGCAACCAAACTGATAAGAGGCATGGAGGAGCTCAGCTATGAGGAGAGATTAGAGGAACTGAATTTATTCTCTCTTGAGAAGAGGAGATTAAGGGGGGATATGATCAAAATGTACAAATATATAAGGGGTCCATATAGTGAACTTGGTGTTCAGTTATTCACTTTACGGTCAACACAAAGGACAAGGGGGCACTCTTTGCGTCTAGAGGAAAAGAGATTTCACCTCCAAATACGGAAAGGTTTTTTCACAGTAAGAGCTGTGAAAATGTGGAATAGACTCCCTGCAGAGGTGGTTCTGGCCAGCTCAGTAGATTGCTTTAAGAAGGGCCTGGATTCTTTCTTAAATGTACATAATATAACTGGGTACTGACATTTATAGGTAAAGTTGATCCAGGGAATATCCGATTGTCTCTCGGGGGATCAGGAAGGAATTTTTTCCCCTGCTGTAGCAAATTGGATCATGCTCTTCTGGGTTTTTTTTGCCTTCCTCTGGATCAACTGTGGGTATAGAATTGGGTATATGGGATTGTACGATATATGTTTATTTTTTTTTATTTTTTTTTATTTTTTTTACGGTTGAACTGGATGGACTTGTGTCTTTTTTCAACCTGACTAACTATGTAACTATGTACTAATCAAATGTCAGAAGACAAACACGGTGTATGTAGAGACTAGCTACCGGAGACTGAAAACATTCTCAGGGAAGCTCCCTGTCCCTGCAGGGGAAGAAGATTTTGATACCTGGGTGGAGCAGGCATTGCAGGCAGTAGAGGCATGGGAGGTTTGGGAATGCAGATTGCACGGCTCAAGACTGTCTAGCCATGCTACAGGAAGAGTTTGGTCAATTGGAAAAGGTGACAGAGATGGTCTACCAATTTGAACACACTTTCCAACAGCCAAGGGAGAAACTTTCAGAGTATGTTAGGAGACTGAACAGGTTGCTGTGCAAGATTGTGTTGAAGAAGTGAATGAAGCCCCAAGATACAGATGCGGCAAGAATGAAGCAAGTCTTAAAGGGAGCGTTACGCTCGGATCCAGTCTGGCTGCACCTGAAAACCTCGGGAGGAGGAACGTTACTGACTTATGCTGACTTGATAAAAATCATCAGAGATGAGGAGGCGCTACAACAGGACCAGCAAATGATTAAGACAAATGTTGTCCCCGCACAGGTGCTAGTCAATCCAGTGATGACCCCTGAAAGAGACTCAGAGGTGGACACTCTAAAATCACAAATGTCCAAGGTGTTAGAGATGTTGACCTCTCTGATAGCAAAAGACCCAGAGGGTCCCAAGAGAGAAGTACCAAGGAAGGAATTATTCCCAATTGCCTCAGCACTTGCAAGAATGGGGAGATATAGTCTGCTTTAACTGTGGAGGAATTGGCCATATTGCAGCTACATGTTCCAGTCCCAAGAAGAAGAAAACGAACAACCGCAAGCCGGCGAGAAACTTCAGAGGGCCCCAGTGAAGGAGTCAACCGGGTGCCCATCACCTTCAGTGAGCTCCAAGCTGAATGCGAAGCAGAAGAAAAGAGGAGATAAAACACCTCAGAGGAAACACAACATTCCTCAACAGAGATACACCCCAGAGAAATGGGGCAAGAACCCTCAGAAGAGGCACAGGACTCCCCAGAGGGGGTGCACATCTAAGAAAAACTATAGTATCCCTCAGCGGGTCCGTACACCCATTGAAAGGAGGGAAATCAATGCATACCAGGCTCAAGAAAGATTAAAGTCCAAAGGGAGTTGGACGAGAGAGAGTCCGAAGGGAAAGGGCCAGAAGAAGGCGACCCCTGCCAGGCCATATCCGGAGAAGCTGGTAGGCCCATCTCCTATAGTGCCCATTCAAGTGGAGGGAGTCTACACCAGAGCAATCTTGGATACTGGGGCACAAGTGACCCTATTATACCGGGATTTCTACGATAAGCACTTGAGTCACCTGCCCATCCAGAAGATAGAGGAACTGGAAATATGTGGGATTGGAACCCAGAGTTTCCCCTACGATGGCTATCTGCCTGTCAAGATGACTTTTGACGCATCCGTGGCTGGAAAGACCGAAGTGTTTAACACCCTGGTAGTTGTGTGCCCTCGACTGCCAGGAGCCAACAAGAGTTCCCTTATAATAGGGACAAACACGGACCTGGTCCGAAGACTCTTGACCCCTTTAGTGGAAGAGAAGGGGCAAGCGGCCACCAAGATCCACCCCATGCTGAAGACGGCCTACCAACGGCTGGTCCTAGAGCAGAAGACCCCTGGAGAGGGGATAGGGAAGGTGTGGAGACTTGGAAGAGAAGGGGTAGTGTTGCAGCCCGGCGAAGTAACCTGTCTCAGAGCCACTGTGAAGCTTACTTGGGAGCAGCCTGGACCCTTTGTCATGTTGGAGTCTGACCCAAGGGAAGAGTCCCCCGGTCTGGAAGTGATACCAGAAGTGATTCCACTGAAGGCCCTGAAGAAGGCCCATTGTAAAGTTCCGGTGAGTGTTAGGAACACTACAGATGGCCCCATGGAAATCCCAGCCAGGATGCTGCTGGGCCAGGTGAGCCCTGCTGCCCCTGTTACCCTGTCAGAAGTCAAGGGGACGGGTGAAGGAGGAGATGTTTGGGAGAAGCTGTCCATGGAAAACCCGAATCTGCCCAGGGCTTGGAAAGAGAGAGCCAAGGCCCAGTTGATCAGATGGGAGAAAATCTTCTCCAAAGATGAGCTTGATGTGGGGTGTGCAAGGAGTGCCACCCATCGGATCCGCCTCCAAGAAGATAAGCCCTTCAGAGAGAGGGTCAGGCGGGTCCCACTAGCAGATCTGGAGGATCTAAGGGAACAACTTGCAGAACTCAAGAGGACTGGTGTGATCCGGGAGTCTAGAAGCCCCTATGCCTCCCCGATAGTGGTGGTCAGGAAGAAGAATGGGTCATTGAGGCTCTGTATAGACTACAGGACTCTCAACAGGAGAACCATACCCGACCAGTACACCACTCCGAGGATAGAGGACGCTTTACAAAGTTTGTCTGGAGCCAAGTGGTTCAGCGTTATGGATCTCAAGAGTGGATACTATCAGATCCCTATGCATCCAGAAGACAAGGAGAAGACAGCCTTCATAACCCCAGTGGGGTTCTTTGAGTTTGATCGAATGCCCCAGGGACTGTTTGGAGCTCCTGCTACCTTCCAACGTCTCATGGAGAAGACTGTAGGAGACATGAACCTTATTGAAGTGCTTGTATACCTGGACGATGTCATTGTCTTTGGGAGAACCTTGGAGGAACACGAGGAGAGGCTGGAAAAAGTCTTGAGGAGACTCAATGAGGAGGGACTCAAGCTTTCGCCTGAGAAGTGTCGGTTCTACCAGTCTTCTGTGAACTATCTGGGGCACATAGTGTCTGAAGAAGGGGTGGCCACTAGGGATGAGCTTCGTGTTCGAGTCGAACATACGTTCGACTCGAACATTGGCTGTTCGATCGTTCGACGAAGATCGAACGATTTGGGCCGTTCGCGCCAAATTCGAGTGACGCGAACGGCCCACAATGCACTACGCCATCGCAGTGTCATCCAGGCGCTGTGATTGGCCAAGCATGCACTGTGACCCCGCATGCTTGGCCAATCACAGCGCCGGCAGCGAGGAGAGCAATGATTGGCCACAGGCAGGATGCCTGTGGCCAATTATTGCTGAGGGTGTTTAGTACACGCCCCACACTATAAAAGGCCGCCAGCACGGCGGCCTAGTGTAGTGTGTTCCGGAGCAGGGATAGAGTAGCATAGGCAGGGACAGTGACTGTTATTTCTTTCTTGCTTAACCTGGATTCCTTTAGTTTAGGGAAAGAGAAGGATAGGTAGGGAGAGTGTCAGTGTGTTTTGTGCTTCTGCTATAGTGTGCTTAAAAAAAACATTTATTCTAGGGACAGAAAACTCTAGGTAGGGACAGTGTCAGTTTCTTTCACTCTGCAAGTCCTTGTTTCCAGGGACCTGTAAGGACAGTGAGTTAATTGTCCTTGTGCTATATTGTGCTTAAAAAAAACATTTATTCTAGGGACAGAAAACTCTAGGTAGGGACAGTGTCAGTTTCTTTCACTCTGCAAGTCCTTGTTTCCAGGGACCTGTAAGGACAGTGAGTTAATTGTCCTTGTGCTATATTGTGATTAAAAAAAACATTTATTCTAGGGACAGAAAACTCTAGGTAGGGACAGTGTCAGTTTCTTTCACTCTGCAAGTCCTTGTTTCCAGGGACCTGTAAGGACAGTGAGTTAATTTTCCTTGTGCTATATTGTGATTAAAAAAAACATTTTTTCTAGGGACAGAAAACTGTAGGTAGGGAGAGTGTTTTTTTTCTTTCACTCTGCAAGTCCTTGTTTCCAGGGACCTGTAAGGACAGTGAGTTAATTGTCCTTGTGCTATATTGTGCTTAAAAAAAACATTTATTCTAGGGACAGAAAACTCTAGGTAGGGACAGTGTCAGTTTCTTTCACTCTGCAAGTCCTTGTTTCCAGGGACCTGTAAGGACAGTGAGTTAATTGTCCTTGTGCTATATTGTGATTAAAAAAAACATTTATTCTAGGGACAGAAAACTCTAGGTAGGGACAGTGTCAGTTTCTTTCACTCTGCAAGTCCTTGTTTCCAGGGACCTGTAAGGACAGTGAGTTAATTTTCCTTGTGCTATATTGTGATTAAAAAAAACATTTTTTCTAGGGACAGAAAACTGTAGGTAGGGAGAGTGTTTTTTTTCTTTCACTCTGCAAGTCCTTGTTTCCAGGGACCTGTAAGGACAGTGAGTTAATTGTCCTTGTGCTATATTGTGCTTAAAAAAAACATTTATTCTAGGGACAGAAAACTCTAGGTAGGGACAGTGTCAGTTTCTTTCACTCTGCAAGTCCTTGTTTCCAGGGACCTGTAAGGACAGTGAGTTAATTTTCCTTGTGCTATATTGTGATTAAAAAAAACATTTATTCTAGGGACAGAAAACTCTAGGTAGGGACAGTGTCAGTTTCTTTCACTCTGCAAGTCCTTGTTTCCAGGGACCTGTAAGGACAGTGAGTTAATTTTCCTTGTGCTATATTGTGATTAAAAAAAACATTTATTCTAGGGACAGAAAACTCTAGGTAGGGACAGTGTCAGTTTCTTTCACTCTGCAAGTCCTTGTTTCCAGGGACCTGTAAGGACAGTGAGTTAATTGTCCTTGTGCTATATTGTGCTTAAAAAAAACATTTATTCTAGGGACAGAAAACTCTAGGTAGGGACAGTGTCAGTTTCTTTCACTCTGCAAGTCCTTGTTTCCAGGGACCTGTAAGGACAGTGAGTTAATTGTCCTTGTGCTATATTGTGATTAAAAAAAACATTTATTCTAGGGACAGAAAACTCTAGGTAGGGACAGTGTCAGTTTCTTTCACTCTGCAAGTCCTTGTTTCCAGGGACCTGTAAGGACAGTGAGTTAATTTTCCTTGTGCTATATTGTGATTAAAAAAAACATTTATTCTAGGGACAGAAAACTCTAGGTAGGGACAGTGTCAGTTTCTTTCACTCTGCAAGTCCTTGTTTCCAGGGACCTGTAAGGACAGTGAGTTAATTTTCCTTGTGCTATATTGTGATTAAAAAAAACATTTATTCTAGGGACAGAAAACTCTAGGTAGGGACAGTGTCAGTTTCTTTCACTCTGCAAGTCCTTGTTTCCAGGGACCTGTAAGGACAGTGAGTTAATTGTCCTTGTGCTATATTGTGCTTAAAAAAACCATTTATTCTAGGGACAGAAAACTCTAGGTAGGGACAGTGTCAGTTTCTTTCACTCTGCAAGTCCTTGTTTCCAGGGACCTGTAAGGACAGTGAGTTAATTGTCCTTGTGCTATATTGTGATTAAAAAAAACATTTATTCTAGGGACAGAAAACTCTAGGTAGGGACAGTGTCAGTTTCTTTCACTCTGCAAGTCCTTGTTTCCAGGGACCTGTAAGGACAGTGAGTTAATTTTCCTTGTGCTATATTGTGATTAAAAAAAACATTTATTCTAGGGACAGAAAACTCTAGGTAGGGACAGTGTCAGTTTCTTTCACTCTGCAAGTCCTTGTTTCCAGGGACCTGTAAGGACAGTGAGTTAATTGTCCTTGTGCTATATTGTGCTTAAAAAAAACATTTCTTCTAGGGACAGAAAACTCTAGGTAGGGAGAGTGTTTTTTTTTTTTCACTCTGCAAGTCCTTGTTTCCAGGGACCTGTAAGGACAGTGAGTTAATTGTCCTTGTGCTATATTGTGCTTAAAAAAAACATTTATTCTAGGGACAGAAAACTCTAGGTAGGGACAGTGTCAGTTTCTTTCACTCTGCAAGTCCTTGTTTCCAGGGACCTGTAAGGACAGTGAGTTAATTTTCCTTGTGCTATATTGTGATTAAAAAAAACATTTTTTCTAGGGACAGAAAACTGTAGGTAGGGAGAGTGTTTTTTTTCTTTCACTCTGCAAGTCCTTGTTTCCAGGGACCTGTAAGGACAGTGAGTTAATTGTCCTTGTGCTATATTGTGCTTAAAAAAAACATTTATTCTAGGGACAGAAAACTCTAGGTAGGGACAGTGTCAGTTTCTTTCACTCTGCAAGTCCTTGTTTCCAGGGACCTGTAAGGACAGTGAGTTAATTTTCCTTGTGCTATATTGTGATTAAAAAAAACATTTTTTCTAGGGACAGAAAACTGTAGGTAGGGAGAGTGTTTTTTTTCTTTCACTCTGCAAGTCCTTGTTTCCAGGGACCTGTAAGGACAGTGAGTTAATTGTCCTTGTGCTATATTGTGCTTAAAAAAAACATTTATTCTAGGGACAGAAAACTCTAGGTAGGGACAGTGTCAGTTTCTTTCACTCTGCAAGTCCTTGTTTCCAGGGACCTGTAAGGACAGTGAGTTAATTTTCCTTGTGCTATATTGTGATTAAAAAAAACATTTTTTCTAGGGACAGAAAACTGTAGGTAGGGAGAGTGTTTTTTTTCTTTCACTCTGCAAGTCCTTGTTTCCAGGGACCTGTAAGGACAGTGAGTTAATTGTCCTTGTGCTATATTGTGCTTAAAAAAAACATTTATTCTAGGGACAGAAAACTCTAGGTAGGGACAGTGTCAGTTTCTTTCACTCTGCAAGTCCTTGTTTCCAGGGACCTGTAAGGACAGTGAGTTAATTTTCCTTGTGCTATATTGTGATTAAAAAAAACATTTTTTCTAGGGACAGAAAACTGTAGGTAGGGAGAGTGTTTTTTTTCTTTCACTCTGCAAGTCCTTGTTTCCAGGGACCTGTAAGGACAGTGAGTTAATTTTCCTTGTGCTATATTGTGATTAAAAAAAACATTTTTTTCTAGGGACAGAAAACTGTAGGTAGGGAGAGTGTTTTTTTTCTTTCACTCTGCAAGTCCTTGTTTCCAGGGACCTGTAAGGACAGTGAGTTAATTGTCCTTGTGCTATATTGTGCTTAAAAAAAACATTTTTTCTAGGGACAGAAAACTGTAGGTAGGGAGAGTGTTTTTTTTTTTTCACTCTGCAAGTCCTTGTTTCCAGGGACCTGTAAGGACAGTGAGTTAATTGTCCTTGTGCTATATTGTGCTTAAAAAAAACATTTATTCTAGGGACAGAAAACTCTAGGTAGGGACAGTGTCAGTTTCTTTCACTCTGCAAGTCCTTGTTTCCAGGGACCTGGAGAGACATTGAGTGAATTGTCCTTGTGCTATATTGTGATTAAAAAAAACATTTATTCTAGGGACAGAAAACTCTAGGTAGGGACAGTGTCAGTTTCTTTCACTGTGAAAGTCCTTGTTTCAAGGGACAGAGAAGGACACCTGAAGGTAGCCCTTATTGCTTTTTTCCCATCTCCCTGCAGGCCATCTATTAGAATGTCTGGAAGGCAAACAAGGAGAGGCAGACAGTCAGGAGGCAATAAAAGAGGGCAAGCAGGCTCTGTGTCTGGGGGCAACAGTGCTGGTCGTGGACGCGGTGCATTGTCATCAGCACATGGCCATGGGACACGCTTGTCCTTCTTTTCGGCAGCTGGACATGTTGAGCCACATCATGCCGAAGACTTGGTAGAGTGGATGACCAAGCCCTCCTCCTCCTCCTCATCCTCTCTCACCCAGGCTCAGGGTACTGGAAAAGCAGCTGCCAAAGCGTCGTCTTCCCTGGTATCAATGTCAGACAAATCATCAGTCACTCCTTCCCTAGACCCACCATGTCCTCCTCCTGAGGAGTCCCCCGAACTGTTTCAGCACAGTGTTGGGTACATGCTCCAGGAGGATGCCCAGCGTTTCGAAGGGTCTGATGATGAAACCCAGCTAGAGGAAGGCAGTAGCGTGAGAGCAGACAGAGGGGATGCTCAAGAAGGACACCAATCTGGCAGTCATGTTCCAGCAGCTGCAGCATACTGCCAGATTGGCTCCAGTGATGAGGAGGGAGGGGATGATGAGGTCAATGACTCCACGTGGGTGCCTAATAGGAGAGAGGAGGAGGAGGAGGATGAGGAGGAGGCACATCTCCAACGAGGCAGGATGCCCTTTGGTGGCCAGCGTAAGGGCAGTACACCGACGGAATCACACCGCAGAGCTCCGCCTGTGCAGGGCGCTGCCTCTGCCCGTCATTCAAAAAGTTCTTTGGTGTGGGCCTTTTTTGAGGCTAGTGCATCAGATCGCACAGCTGCTGTTTGCAACATATGTCTCAAGCGTATATCGCGTGGCCAAAACATCAGCCGCTTGGGTACCACATGCCTGACCAGACATATGTTGACCTGCCATGCAGCTCGTTGGCAAGCCTACCTCAAAGACCCACACCAAAGAACCAAGCGGACCTCTCCTTGCACCGCATCAGCTGGGATCTCCAACCCCACTATAACTTCAGTCCTCTCTGAAACATGCACTGAGAGGAATGAAGGTGTAGAATTAGGTGTGTCACAGCCAAGTACTTGCGCCCACTCTGCTAGCAGTACACCGACGTCCGATTCTAGCAGGCAAATTTCCCTGCCCCAGCTGCTGGACCGTCGAAAGAAGTTCACTCCCAGCCATCCACATGCCCAGCGGTTGAATGCTAGCTTGGCTAAATTGCTAGCGCTTCAACTGCTGCCTTTTCAGTTGGTAGACTCGGCCCCCTTCCGTGAGTTTGTGCAATGTGCGGTTCCTCAGTGGCAGGTTCCCAAACGCCACTTTTTCTCACGGAAGGCTATTCCGGCTCTCTACCGGCATGTGGAAGGCAATGTCTTGGCCTCGCTGGACAGGGCGGTCAGCGGTAAGGTGCATATTACCGCTGACTCATGGTCCAGCAGGCATGGACAGGGACGTTACCTTTCTTTCACGGCCCATTGGGTCACTCTTTTGGCAGCTGGGAAGGATTCAGGACAAGGTGCAGTAGTGTTGGAGGTTGTCCCACCGCCACGCCTCCAAAATGCTACTACTGGTTGTGACACACCTCTCTCCTCCACCCCCTCCTCTTCTTCTTCCTCCATGGCCTCTTCCTGTGGTTTGTCCTATGAACCAGCGGTGCTCCGTAGCCGTTCACGGGGCTACGCAAGTACGCAGGCAAAAAGATGCCATGCCGTGCTTGCGCTGGTGTGTTTGGGGGACAGAAGCCACACTGGGGCAGAGGTCCTGTCTGCTCTGCAGGGCCAGGCCGAGAGGTGGTTGACGCCACGCCAGCTTAAGCCAGGAATGGTGGTTTGCGACAATGGCACCAACCTCCTCTCCGCCCTCCGACAGGGACAACTGACCCATGTGCCCTGTGTGGCTCACGTCCTTAACCTGGTGGTGCAGCGCTTCTTGGGCAGGTACCCGGGCTTACAGGATGTCCTGAGGCAGGCCAGGAAAGTCTGTGTGCATTTCCGCAGATCTTATAATGCCAGTGCTCGCCTGGCTGAGCTGCAAAAGGAGTTGAACCTGCCCAAGAACCGCCTTATATGTGACATGCCCACCAGGTGGAACTCAACGTTGGCCATGCTGCAGCGGCTGCACACGCAGCAGAGGGCCATCAATGAGTACCTGTGCGACTACGGCACCAGGACAGGGTCAGGGGAGCTTGGTTTTTTTTCTCCACGCCAGTGGGGCATGATCAGGGATGCATGCACTGTCCTGGCACCATTTGAGGAGGCCACGAGGATGGTGAGCAGTGACAGTGCATGCATCAGTGACACTGTACCTCTTGTCCACCTGTTGGAGCACACGCTGCGTGGAATAATGGACAGGGCACTTGAGGCAGAACAGAGGCAGGAAGAGGAGGACTTCCTTGCCTCTCAAGGCCCCCTTTACCCAGACAGTGTTCCTTCTGTCCCACCCATCGCACAGGAAGAGGAGGAGGAGGAGGAGGAGGAGGAGGAGGAGGATTGTGTCAGCATGGAGGTGGAGGCTGGCACTCAGCATCATCAGCAGCAGTCTTTTAGGGATGATTTACAGTCCCAAGAAACCAGTGGACTTGTACGTGGCTGGGAGGAGGTGGCTGCGGATCATGTCGTCCTTAGTGACCCAGAGGACTCCGGAGCGAATGCCTCAGCAAACCTACGCTGCATGGCCTCCCTGATCCTGCAAAGTCTGCGGAAGGATCCTCGTATTCTTCGGATCAAGGAGAGGGACCATTACTGGCTGGCCACTCTCCTTGATCCACGGTACAAGGGTAAGGTTGCGGACCTTATGTTACCGTCGCAGAGGGAGCAGAGGATGAGACAACTCCGGGAGGCCTTGCAGAAAGGTCTGTGCAACGCGTTCCCAGAGACTGGGAGGTTGCAAACTCCTGGTCCTGGACAACGACTTGCTGAGGCTTCGGCCAGTCAAAGAAGGAGCGGTGGGGAAGGTGGCCGTCTGACCGATGCGTTCAGACAATTCTTTAGTCCGCAGCCCCAAAGTATGATCGGTTCCAGCAACCATCGCCAGCGTCTGATAAACATGGTGCAGGAATATCTAGGGGCAAGGTCAGACTTGGACACCTTCCCCACCGAAAATCCTCTGGCTTACTGGGTCTTGAGGATGGATCACTGGCCAGAGCTTGCACAGTATGCAATTGAGCTACTGGCCTGTCCTGCATCCAGCGTTCTTTCGGAACGCACATTCAGTGCTGCTGGAGGATTTGTCACGGATCACAGGGTGCGCCTGTCCACCGACTCGGTTGATCGACTGACTTTCATCAAGATGAACCAGTCTTGGATCACCACCAGCTACCACACACCTGATGCTGATATAACAGACTAATTGATTTTAAAATGTCACATCCCTTCAAGACTGATGCTGATGCTGAGTGCCTGTGCTGTTATGTTGACTGGCTATCCTCCTCCTCCGAGTCCTCAATGATACGATTGATGATGATAGCTTGGAAGATCATTTTTGTTTATGGGTGCCGCCACCAGTGCCTAACGCCCAATTTTTCAGCCCCTGTTTAACAGGGGCGTGTAATTACAATTTTTGAAGCAATACTTTGCAACAGGGCTCATTGCTGTGCTCCAAGTACAGTATCTGTGAGGAGTTGCAGTGTTGTGCCACCAGTGCCTAAGGCCCAATTTTTCAGCCCCTGTTTAACAGGGGCGTGTCATTACAATTTTTGAAGCAATACTTTGCAACAGGGCTCATTGCTGTGCTCCAAGTACAGTATCTGTGAAGGGTTGCAGTGTTGTGCCACCAGTGCCTAAGGCCCAATTTTTCAGCCCCTGTTCAACAGGGGCATGTAATTACAATTCTTGATCTAATAATTCACAGCAGGGCCCATTGCTGCACCCACCAAGAGTAACTGTCAGGGCTTACAGTGTTGTGGCACCAGCACCACCATCAAAGGCCCAATTTTTACTACCACTGTTCAACAATTATATGTAATTAAAATTCCTGATATAATAGTTGACAGCAGGGCGTTCCAGCACCAACCAAGAGTAACTGTGAGTGCTTACAGTGTTGTGCCAACACCAACAACTAAGGGGCCTATTTCTGCAGAGTATATACGGCAGGTCCCTACTTTCAAACATCCAACTTACAAACGACTCCTACTTGCAAACGCAAGAAGACAACAGGAAGTGAGAGGAAATCTACCACTAGGAAGGAAAATTCTCTCCTGTAAGAATAAATATGGGAGAAAGGTGTCTCCTCTGTACTGATGCTTTATCAGCAATCCTTGTTTCAAGAAAAACACCACATTTCAAAAACAGTTGTCATTAGGACGGAAAGTGAGGTGAAATGTTCTGAACAGGGGCACAGACAGCAAAACAAATGTTACAGGGGTGATAACCCTTACCTATGTTTTCCAAAAAGTTTAAAAATAGATTTTTGGTCTGGAGCTACACTTCAACAATGTACCTGTTCAAAATTACAAACAGATTCTACATAAGAACAAACCTACAGTCCCTGTCTTGTATGCACCGCCTGTATACGGCTGTTCTGAGTATATAGGGCCTTTTTTATTTTATGTGCGGGGTTCCCCTTAATATCCATACAAGACCCAAAGGGGCTGGTAATGGGCTGGGGTAGGGGGGGGGGTCATGGGGTAGCTATGCCATTTTTCTTAAAGATTTTCATCCATATTACCGGGACCAGACATTACATTAAAGCCGCAAGCAGTTTTAAATGGCTTTTTTTTCCTTTAGAAGTGTCATTTTGTGCAGGGACAGTTCTAAACACGGGAAACACGTGGCACTTCACAGGCATACTTTAGACACCCCCCAGGTACGATATTTAAAGGAATATTTGACTTTTTTTTTTTCACTTTATGCATCATTAAAATGACTGCTCCCGGAAAACGACCGTTTTTAAAACTTATTTTTGCATTGATACATGTCCCCTGGTGCAGAACCCGGGTTCCCAAACCCTTTTTAGGACAATAACATGCATAATAGTTTTTATAATTAGCACTTTAGAATTCGAACGTTCGCATCCATTGTATTTAATAGGGTTCTAATGTTCGTTCGAACTTTCGGTCCGTTCGCGGGTTCTGGTGCGAACCGAACCCGGGGGTGTTCGGCTCATCACTAGTGGCCACAGACCCTGAGAAATTGGAGGCAGTTACCTCCTGGCCACGACCCTCCACAGTAACAGAACTCAGATCCTTCTTAGGGTTCTGCTTCTATTACAGGAGTTTTGTGGAAGGATTCGCCCGAATTGCTAGACCATTGAATGAACTGCTCAAGACTGAGGGAGAAGAGGACGACTCAGGGCCCAGGAAGCCGGGAGAGTCAGTCAGAGATCAGTGGAACCAGAAGTGTGAAGAGGCCTTCCAGGCGTTGAAGAAGAGCCTAACCACTGCTCCAGTCTTGGCCTACGCAGACCCAACCAAACCCTATGAACTACACGTAGATGCTAGTCATGACGGTCTGGGAGGAGTACTTTACCAAGAACACGAAGGGCAACTACGGCTTGTTGCCTACGTGAGCAGGAGCCTGACCCCCTCTGAGAAAAACTACCCCACTCACAAGCTGGAGTTCCTGGCCCTTAAGTGGGTGGTAGTAGACAAGCTCAAAGACTACCTGTATGGGGCAGAGTTCACTGTGAAGACCGACAACAACCCCCTTACCTACCTATTCACTACAGCAAAGCTGGACGCCACTGGACACAGGTGGCTGGCCGCATTGTCTGGATTCAATTTCAGCCTAAAGTACAGGCCAGGGATTGGGAATCGAGATGCAGACGCTCTGTCCAGAAGATCTCATGGTTCCACCCGTGACATGGAAGACTGGACTCAAGTGGCACCTGACGGGGTGCGGGCCCTTTGTCAAGGGTCTGAATTACAAGTCAGAGGGGGCTCAAGGGCGGAAGAGATAGGAGTTACCATGGTAGGAGTCCCCAAACAATACTGTGGAGTAACTCAACTGGAGGAAGACCATCTGCCAAAGCTGTCCAAGAAGGAGCTAAGATGTGACCAATTAGAAGACCCCATGGGGAAATTAGTCCTGGAAGCCCTGGAGAATCAGGATCCAAACAGACTTCTGAGTCACTCCTCAAAGGAAGCTCGCCTGTTGAGGAAAGAGTGGGACAGGTTACAGGTGCATCAGGGAGTGGTCTACCGAAGGGGCCCCTCTGATGACCTGGAAGACAAATGGCAATTGTTTCTTCCGGAAAAACACAGAGAGACTGTTCTGATTGCCCTACATGACAATCATGGCCACCTAGGGGCGGAAAGGACCTTTCAACTTGTCAGAAGTCGGTTCTATTGGCCCTGCATGAGGGCAGAAGTGGAAGAGTACTGCCATTCATGTGCACGCTGCATCCATAGGAAGACTTTACCCCATCAAGCTGCCCCAATGGGCCATCTACAAAGTCAAGGCCCAATGGATCTGGTATGCATTGATTTCCTCTGCCTCGAACCCGACCTGAGTGGACTAGGAAATGTTCTGGTGATAACCGATCATTTCACCCAGTATGCCCAAGCTTTCCCAACCAAAGACCAGAAGGCGTCCACGGTAGCCAAGGTACTTATGGAGAAGTATTTTGTCCATTATGGGCTGCCCCAGTGACTTCATTCAGATCAAGGAAGGGACTTTGAGAGTCAGCTGATCCGGAAACTCCTGGATTCGTTAGGAATCAAGAAAACTCGAACTACACCTTACCACCCACAGGGAGATGCTCAGCCGGAGAGGTTTAACCGAACCCTGCTCAACATGTTGGGGACTCTGGATAGTGAGAAGAAACAACATTGGAGCAAACACATAGCAGCTATAGTACACGCTTACAACTGCACCACCAGTGATGCTACAGGCTACTCCCCATATCGACTCATGTTTGGGAGAGAAGCGAGGTTGCCTGTGGACCTGGCCTTTGGCACTTCTTTAGACCATTCCTCAGCCACATCCCACAAAGGATATGTAGACAGGCTCAGACACAGCCTGAAAGTAGCTTATGAACAAGCTCAAGCGGCCTCAGATCAAAGGGGAGCCCGAAACAAAAGAAACTTCGACTTGAAGGTCCGGGTACAAGACCTGCAGCCCGGGGATCGAGTACTGCTACGCAATCTGGGGGTCCCTGGAAAACACAAACTTGCAGACAGATGGAGATCTGAACCCTATGTCATCTGTAGGAAGCTGCCGGGCCTACCTGTCTACAAGTTGAAGCCAGAAGGAAAGGTAGGACCACTGAAGACGTGGCATAGAAACCACCTGCTCCCACTTGCTGAAGCGGTCAGGATACCTCCAGTGAGGGACTCCCCTGAACCAGCCTCTATTCTAGATACCCCCAGGCCAAACACTCGGTCCCAGACCTCTCGGGCTCTGAAGATGGAGAAGCTTCTGAACTCAGTGGAGATGAAGAAAGAGAACTTGATTGGCTGTGGCCTTCCCCAACTCAAGGAACTTCTGCTATAGATCTTCCAACTACTTAAGACACTATAGATGGACAACTGAATGCAGAAGCCGCTGAATTCATCCCATCTAGTCCTTCATTGGATTACTGGGAAGATGCCTGTGATGTTTCCCCTGAACAGGACCCTAGAGACTCTATGTATCCCTCGGCTCCTGAAGCAGATGTTACAGAGCCTGCCGTGTCACCTGAACCTGTTACAGAAGAAGAGCCTGTGGCGCCAGAGCCAGAAACCCCAAGGGAACAAAGGGCTCGCAGAGTCATAAGGCCTCCCAGAAAGTTGACCTACCCACAAATGGGGAAGAGCTCAGAAGATTCTGTGGTCACTGCTAGGAGGAGTGTAGAGAATCCGGATCCCTCCACTGTTCATTTGGTAGAGGGCAACCCCCACTCACTCTCTGGCACAGTTAGGCAGGCCACTCAGGATAGTGTGACCTGTGGGCAAGGGAATCCAACCCCTTGGTTTTGGTGGGAATTCCCTATGCCAACCTCTTATGCAATGTTGTCTGGGGTTGTACGCAGTGTATGCTAGAATTTTCTTTGGGGACCAAAGAATTTAAGTGGGGGGAGTGTGTAGCGGGGTCCCCTTTAAGACTCCCAGGACTACCTTACCCAGAACCCCTTTCGGCAATGTTTCCACCCCAGAGACTCATGGGAGGGGTTATAAAAGGAGGAGGCGAGGCCGGGCTCGGCCTCTTTGGGACACGAGACTTCAGTGACTGATCCTCCTGTGCGGATGTGCCGGTGTGCAAGGCCTGAAGCCTGAGGCCTTGTGCAGCACCAAAGAGCCTTCCACCCCGCTGCGAGACTGGGTGGCATCTGACTTTGCTTATCCACAGCCTTGGTTGGATCGGGGACCCGATCGCTGGAGACACTGTGTGTGAGGACACAGTCGGTGGAAGTTCCCGGACTGGGATCGCGTCCGGAGGGGTGAGCGAGCGTATGCTCAGACCATATACTGTTTATTGCTGATGTGCCTATAGACTGCCGTGGCCCACAAGTTTATATCTGATACTCTCACTGGAGATCCATATCAGAGTTGACCTCAGAGGTTCTTCAGTAAAGTGTTTGTTCTATCACAAACCTCCCACTGGATTACAAATGTTATTCTGTTATGTGCACCACCTTTAAAGACTTGCCGGTGAAGAAACCATCATCCCCTAGAGACTGAGTTTTAGGTATCTGAGCCAGGCCTGGCCAGCTAGTTAGTTCATTTAGTTGCTGCGCCACAGGGCGCCTAGTTAACGGTCGCCCACGCGGCGCACCTTTACTGTTCTTTTAATGCATAGTGTGTTTATTGCTGCAGGGCTCTGCAACCTATTTCATGTAAACTGTTACCACTGTTGAACCTTTTTACCACAATCTAAAGTAAATTAGATACCCCTTTCATTATTGCCTTGGTGTCTGAGTTTAATCATATAGTATAAGAATTATATTGTTGCCATAACTAACTGTGCCAGTAGGGGGTCGAGTAAATTGCCGGGGGTTGGCGGTGCTGTCTTCAGGGCCCAAACTAAATCTGCGGCCCTCTTAGTTGAAGGTATCGCTACAGATAAATATCCGGGTGGTATTATAGGAAATATGAAAACCGTAGATTGTTTTTTATAGAATGCTGGTTGCTATGGGAGCCGTTCCGCTTCATAAGTCACCTCCGTGCACCTGACTCTATGCCCTTTGAGAAAGTCACGTGGACAGTGACGCAACGTGTCAGGGAAGAGAGCCGGGTGACGTTTACTTCCGGTCGTGGCTGACATCAGAAGCCTGCACATGTTTTATGCTGTTTGTCCTATTAAACAACTGTAAGTTATTCTACATTTTATTAAATCTATTTACTTAAATACTGAACCATGGAGTCCTCCCTTTCCTTTACATGATACTGAACGGCATTGGCCTGAAATTGTGAACGCTCTGGGGATAGACCTGTCAGAGTGGATAAGGGATCTGTCATAGGAGTGATATCATCTGGGGAGGCTGATTATATGTGAATATTCTGGGGACGAATCGGCCCCAGTGTGGATCTGTCAGTGAGGCTTACTGCTCTCATATATAAGGTGAGAGGCTGGGGGAAATATTGCCACGCCCACTGGAGAGTGGCTGGATGGTTGCACTTGCACTTTATATCGGCTGAATTTCATCACACATTTGAAGTGACTGTCACAAATTGGATTGCTATTGCACCGTGTATGGACTTTTTTTCATTTTTTCATTTTATATACATTTAATATTTATTCATTTTGGCACATTGAATTCTTCTTGCACATTTTTTTATCTGATGATAGTTTTGGATTGCTTTTTTTGCAATTTTTTGGATCACTAATACTTTTTTGCACTTATTTGCAAATTTTTGCACAAATCGTTTGTAGCGGGGTCTTTAAATCTAGGGGGATGTTTGAGTGGTAGTTGTACTCAAACACACTATTTGATAGGGTTCTGCAACCATTTTATACTGCAGGTGGGATACCGGTGTATGGTTCCCTGTGGCCTGTGGATGGCGCTGTAATCGGAGGCTAGGGTTGAACCGCTGGTACAGTGCTGTGCCTTGGATGTCCCCTCTCGGCGGTGGTATGGTGGGCGTGTCGGCCTGCTGTGCAGGCCGGGAGAGGATATAAAAGGGGGCAGACCCTGTCTGTAAGGGGGTGAGTTCCCGGCGGTCCGACCCCGGGAGCGTGTTGTTTTGTTCATGGCCACCCCAGGCACCTTTAGCCCTGGGGTAGAGTTCCTGGCACAGTACACTGGCGGATCAGTCCCAGGCACCTTTAGCCCTGGGGTGGAGTTCCTGGCCCGGTACACTGGCGGATCAGTCCCAGGCACCTTTAGCCCTGGGGTAGAGTTCCTGGCACAGTACACTGGCGGATCAGTCCCAGGCACCTTTAGCCCTGGGGTGGAGTTCCTGGCCCGGTACACTGGCGGATCAGTCCCAGGCACCTTTAGCCCTGGGGCTGCAACTGAAGGCCTTGGGTCCAGCACCTTCGGCTGGAGCCCACAGAGGGAGGAGGAATCCCAGGGTGCTGCCTTGCGAGGAGACCCGTATCTGGAGGAGGAGGCCGGGGGAGGACCGTTCCGAGGGACTGGTGAGAGAATCACAGTGAAGGAAGGGGCCCGGTAACTCTCTGGAGGGATGTCATTTTCCTGATAGAGGCCTGATACCAGAACCAACGTTCACCAGGTCTGTGGCAGAGACCTAACGTCCATCGGTTCTGTGGCAGGGACCTAACATTCACCAGGTCTGTGACAGAGTTTGTGCAGAGACGGTGTGTAATCTAATTCGAGCATCACTCCGGCTGCTAGGATCCACTCTAATGGGAGACTATCTGGGTGAGCTGAGACTACCTGAAGATACGGGTAGCGAATGTGTCTTCGTTTGTGCCTGGACCTACTCCAACACCTCTTGCTGTCCTGTTCTCCATCCATCCTTTCCTATTTAATGACTATGCACATGAGAGAAAAATAAACTCTACGTTGGAGTTGCAACTGGTGTGGACCTTGGAGTTATTGGGGAATATAGATTTGTCTTTATTGCAGTGAAGACGGGAACCATTCTCTAGAGAACCCGGCCATAGAGACCCAGGTACATTACACCGCTCAACCTCTTCACACAGGAGGGTACGGGCATGTGGCATGGTGTGCCCCTTTTCCTACAAGTGAGCCAAAGGTGAGGAATAGGGGGTCTGTGTGCTACATGTTTTTTGCACAATTTTTGCCAAGTTTGCACGTTATTTATTGCTGCACAATCATTTGCTATTTATTTCTATTATTGCTGCATTTATTTTTGCACAGATGGAATTGTGTATCTGCACATGGATGTCTTAATAATTTACTATTTTGCACATGGGTTTATGCCATTGACGCATATCTGTTACTATTCACTTATTGATGATTCCATTTCCACGGCCGGGACCCAATACTGAATTGGATCTCTTCATACACATAGGAGGCTAGTCCTTGTGGAGAATATTGAACATTGTTTGGAGAGCCTGATTGCTGTTTTGCACATTTATTCATTTGATTGTTACAGCATTGGTTTGCTAATCCTTTGCTGTACAATTTTATATGAGAGATTCATTTTAGGACACATAATTTATTTGGATTTATCCCTTTGGAATTTCCAAGTCATTTTTTATTAGGTTTATTTGTGATTTTTATTTAGAGGATTGAGAGAACTTTTATATATTTAATAAGCGCCACATTATCTGCTTTATCATCTTTACTTTGTTAAAGCGGAGGTCCAGCTTTAATTTTTATTTTATTTTTAAAAGTCAGCAGCTACATACACTGTAGCTGCTGACATTTATTAGGCACACTTACCTGTCCAGGTTGCCCGCGATGTCGGCCGCCCGAGGCCGATCGTGGCAGGTCCCGGTGCCGCCATCCTCACTAAGGGAAACAGGCAGTGGGAGCCTTGCGGCTTCACTGCCCGTTTCCTACTGCGAATGCGCGAGTCGCGCGGCGCATTGTGAATGGGCGGCTGACTTCTGGGAGACACACAGTTCCCAGAAGACAGCGCACCCCATTCCCCAGAAGACAACACGAGGAGGACGAGACCGAGGAGCACCGTGGACAAGGAAGGGGCAGATTAGGAAGATCTGCCTAGTAACAGCCATTTCTGGTAAGTAAAAAAAAAATATATATATATATATAAAAAAAATTGGGCCCTTTTGGCTATTTTTTTTTTTTTTAGGGTGGACCTCCACTTTAATGTTTTTTCCTTCTTGATCTCTTATGGCCAAAGAGCTTCTCACAGGACGATGCCGTTCTAGTTTTAGTCTCCAAATCTCACAATGGCCCACCTAAAAATTAACTTTTACAATATTCAGGGACTCTGTTTCCCAAACAAAAGGAAGAATTGGAACACCTAAAGCCACATATATTAGTGCAATATTAGTGCAGTGGTTGTGGGGGTCTGTTCCTCCACCCAAAACTCGCTCATCCATGTCTTTATGGACCTTGCTTTGTGCACTGGTGCGCAGTCATGTTGGAACAGGAAGGGGCCGTCCCCAAACTGTTCCCACAAAGTTGGGAGCATGAAATTGTCCAAAATGTCTTGGTGTTCTGGCAGCAGTGCTATATTTTGGCCTAGGCCGACAAGGCCCAGGCCTAGGGCGGCACTTTCCAGGGTGGGGTGACAAAAAAGCTGCCCCCCCACACCAAAATACCTTCCTCTCCTCCCGTACGCAGGGCCGCACAGCTGAATCCCGTAGCTCAGTGCCACAAAAAGTTTCGGCACTGAGGTCCTGTAAATGGCTAGACAGGGATGCGCTAGCGCGGGCTCCCCGGACATCTGCCGCCCGGGGTCCCGCACACACTCCTCGGCTCCAATGTGCCTGTGTACATAGCCAGGAGGAGGAGGAGCCACAGAGGAGGAACACAGCTTCAGTGAGAAAGCCGCACTGCTGGTCTGTGTACTGCGTGCAGTCAGAGGGGGTCACGGTAACCGGGAAGGGGGGATGAGGGAGGGCAGATAACAGATGCACACATGGAGTGATGGGAGGGGAGGGGGGTCAGGCAGGGTTCGACAAACCCCGGGCGCCAGGTCGCCATTGCGACTAGAATTAGTGACCTGGCGCCTGGAGCGGCACAGCTGGGGTATCCTGTGTCTCCGTGCGCCCCCCGCCCTACGATCGCGTCGGGCCGTGCCGGCCAGTAATTGAGGCCACAACTTTGCGGCCTTCTGCAGGTCTATGCAGACAACCAGCAATGCTAATGGAGCTTCCCCTGTTTGTTTTCACTGTCATCTCCTTCCCTCTAATTAGAACCCCCAAACATTATATATATTTTTTATTCTAACACACTAGAGAATAAAATGGCGGTCGTTGCAATACTTTCTGTCACACCGTATTTGCGCAGCGGTCTTACAAGCGCACTTTTTTGGGAAAAAATACACTATTTTTTATTAAAAAATAAGACAACAGGAAAGTTAGCCCAATTTTTTTTTATATTGTGAAAGATAATGTTACGCCGAGTAAATTGATACCCAACATGTCACCATTCAAAATTGCGTCCGCTCGTGGAATGGCAACAAACTTTTAAACTTTAAAATCTCCATAGGCGATGTTTAAAAAATTCTATAGGTTGCATGTTTTGAGTTACAGAGGAGGTCTAGTGCTAGAATTATTGCTCTCGCTCTACTGATCGCGGCGATACCTCACATGTGTGGTTTGAACACAGTCTTCATATGCAGGCGCTACTCACGTATGCGTTCGCTTCTGCGCGCGAGCTCGGCGGGACGGGGCGCGTTCCTGACCCCTAACTTTTTTAGCTGGCTCCTAGATTCCAAGCAAATTTGTCAAGCACTGGGGTAAGGGGATATGCGCTTGGGGGTGCTTTGTTATGGGAGAAGATATGTGCTAGTAAAGGGGTCTGACCCCCCACTAGCACATATTTTCTCCCCTCCCAAAGCACCCCCAAGCGCATATCCCCTTACCCCCATCTCCCTTCAAAATAAAAGATGCCACGTCCCCTCCCCACTGCGTCCCCCTCTGTCCCCCTCCCCACGGCGTCCCCCTCTGTCCCCCTCCCCGCGGCGTCCTATATCTGTCCTCCTCCCAGCAGCGTCCCCCTCTGTCCCCCTCCCCGCGGCGTCCTATATCTGTCCTCCTCCCAGCAGCGTCCCCCTCTGTCCCCCTCCCCGCGGCGTCCTATATCTGTCCTCCTCCCAGCAGCGTCCCTCTCTGTCCCCCTCCCCGCGGCGTCCCTTTCTGTCCCCCTCCCTGCGACGTCCCCCTCTGTTCCCCTTCCCGCAGCGCCCCCCTCTGTCCCCCTCCCCGCAGCGTCCCTCTCTATCCTCCTCCCAGCGGCGTCCCTCTCTGTCCCCCTCCCCGCTGCGTCCCTCTGTGTCCCCATCCCACGGCTTCCCTCTCTGTTCTCTTTCCACGGCATCCCTCTGTACTGCTCGAATGAAGATGACAGGGCGGGTCATAAAAATGAAGGGGTGTGGTCTTGACAGGAAAGGGTGGCCATATAAAAGTCCTGTCCTGACCTCAAACCAATAGAATACCTTTGGCATGAATTAGAGCAGAGATTGCGAGCCAGGCCTTCTCATCCAACATCAGTGTCTGACCTCACAAATGCTCTTCTGGAAGAATGGTCAAACATTCCCATAGACACTCCTAAACCTTGTGGACGGCCTTCCCAGAAGAGTTGAAGCTGTTATAGCTGCAAAGGGCGGGGCCAACTCAGTATTGAACCCTACGGACTAATACTGGGGTGTCATTAACCACTTAACGACCCGCCTATAGACAAAAGATGTCTACAAGGCGGTTTGTGAACTCTGGGAGGGCGTAAATAGACGTCCTCCCTGGGGCGCGCATACGGAGTGTCCGTGACCGCCGGGTTCAGAGGATCACGGTAAATTGCCGCTGATAGCGGCCGTTTACCACGTGATTGCTCCATAAAATGACGGAGCGATCACTTGTAGACAAACCGGCGTCATGTCATGACGCCGGTTCCTCTCTCCCCTCTCTGTATCGATCGGTAAATTGTGAGAGGAGAGGGGGAGAGAGCGGCTGGCAGTAGCGCTGTGGGCTGGATGTGTAGTGCCCACAGCGTTGCTCTGTGACAATTGCAGTCACAGATCCATCCATCCATGCTCTGCCATCCCTGCCATACTCTGCAATGCTCTGCAATACTCTGCAATACCCTGCCATACTCTGCAATACCCTGCCATACTCTGCAATACCCTGCCATACTCTGCTATACCCTGCCATACTCTGCTATACCCTGCCATACGCTGCCATACTGTACAATACTCTGCAATACTCTGCAATACCCTGCCATACTCTGCTATACCCTGCCATACGCTGCCATACTGTACAATACTCTGCCATACTCTGCAATACCCAGCCATACGCTGCCATACTCTACAATACCCTGCCATACTGTACAATACCCAGCCATACTCTGCCATACCCTGCCATACTCTGCCATACCCCGCCATACTCTGCAATACCCCGCCATACTCGGTGATATCCAGATATACTCTGCGATAACCAGCCATACTCGGCGATACAAACCGTACCCAGCCATACTCGCGATACCCAGTCATACTCGGCCATACTCGGCCATACTCAGCCATACCCGACTATGCTCGGCCATGCTCGGCCATACTCAGCCATACTCAGCCATACTCAGCCATACTCGGCCATACTCGGCCATACTCAGCCATACTCAGCCATACTCAGCCATACTCAGCCATACTCGGCCTCTGTATATGGCCAGGCTGTGGAAGTCTCACACATGTGGTATTGCCGTACTCAGGAGGAGTAGGAGAATCTATTTTGGGGTGTCATTTTTTGGTATGTACATGATATGTGTTAGAAATATTGTATAAATGGACAACTTTGTGTTAAAAAACAAAAATGCGTTTTAACGACTTCCCACCCGCCGGCCATCATATGACGTCCTTGACTTTGTGCGGGGATATCTGAATGATGGGTGCAGCTACAGGCATCATTCAGACATCAGCTTATTCAGCTGGCGATTCCCTACACCATAAGAACGATCATAGCGGCTGTTCCGACGCTTGATCGTTCTTACGGGAGGCGAGAGGAGACGCCCCCCCCTCCCGCCGCCCTCCGGTGCTTCTACCGACTTACCGCTACGATCAAAGCCAGGATCGTTTTTTTTTGGTTTGTTTTTTAGGCTTCCCAGCCTAGAGGTGAGATGTGGGGTCTTATTGACCAAATATCTCACTGTAAAGAGGACCTGTCATGCCATATTCCTATTACAAGGGATGTTTACATTCCTGGTTATAGGAATAAAAGTGATCAAAAAAAATATTTTCGGGAAAAAACATGTCAAACTAAAATAAATAAAGTAAAATGAATAATAATTTTAATTTTTTTTTTTAAAGTGCCCCTGTCCCCGTGCTTGCACGCAGAAGCGATCGCATACGTAAGTCCCGCCCACATATGAAAACGGTGTTTAAACCACACATGTGAGGTGTTGCCGCGAACGTTAGAGCGAGAGCAATAATTTTGTCCCTAGACCTCCTCTGTTACTCAAAACATGTAACCAGTAAAAAAATTTAAAGCGTCGCCTATGGCGATTTTTAAGTAGCGTTTTGCGCCATTCCACGAGCGTGTGCAATTTTAAAGGGTGACATGTTTGGTATCTATTTACTCGGCGTAACTTCATCTTTCACATTATGCAAAAACATTGGGCTAACTTTACTGTTTTTTTTTTTTAAAGCACAAAACAGTTTTTCTCCCCAAAAAAAACGCGTTCGAAAAATTGCTGCGCAAATACCGTGCGAGATAAAAAGTTGCAACGACCGCCATTGTATTCTCTAGGGTCTTTTCTAAAAAAACATATATAATGTTCTGGGATTCTATGTAATTTTCTAGCAAACAAATGATGATTTTTAAATGCAGGAGAGAAATGTCTGGGTTCTCCAGAACGTCTGAAGGTACTCCTTGGATGTTGGGCCTCTGTATGTGGCCACGCTTTGTAAAAGTCTCACACCTGTGGTATCGCCATACTCAGGAGGAATAGCAGAATGTGTTTTGGGGTGTAATTTGTGGTATGCATATGCTGTGTGTGAGAAATAACCCGCTAATATGACAATTTTGTGGGAAAAAATAAAAAAATAAAAAAAAATCTTGATTTTTGCAAAGAATTGTGGGAAAAAATTACAACTTCAAAAAACTCACCATGGCTCTTTCTAAATACCTTGGAATGTCTTCTTTCCAAAAAGGGGGTCATTTGGGGGGTATTTGTATTTTTCTGGCATGTTAGGGTCTCAAGAAATGAGATGGGCCGTCAGTACTTCAGGTGTGATCAATTTTCAGATATTGGCACCATAGCGTGTGGACTCTATAACTTTCACAAAGACCAAATAATATCCACCAATTTGTACTTATTTCTACCAAAGATATGTAGCAGTATAAATTTTGGCCAAAATTTATGAAGAAAAATTTGTTAAATTTTATAACAGAAACAAAGAAAAATGCATTTTTTTTTTTTAATTTCTGTCTTTTTTCATTTATAGCACAAAAAACAAAACAAAACCCAATGGTGATTAACCGCTTCAGCCCCGGAAGAATTTACCCCCTTCCTGACCAGAGCACTTTTTGCGATGCAGCACTGCGTCGCTTTAACTGACAATTGCCCGGTCATGCGACGTTGAACCTAAATAAAATTGACGTCCTTTTTTCCCCACAAATAGAGCTTTCTTTTGGTGGTATTTGATCACCTCTGCGTTTTTTATTTTTTGCGCTATAAACAAAAGAAGAGCAACATATTTGAAAAAAATGCAATATTTTTTACTTTTTGATGTAATAAATATCACAATTTTTTTTTTTTAAAACAATTTTTTTCCTAAGTTTAGACCGATACGTATTCTACATATTTTTGGTAATTTTTTTTTGCAATAAGCGTATATTGATTGGTTTGCGCAAAAGTTATAGCGTCTACATAATAGGGGATAGATTTATGGCATTTTTATTTTTTTTACTAGTAATGGCGGCGATCTGCGATTTTTATTGTGACCGTGACATTGCGGCGGACACATCGGACACTATTGACACCTTTTTGGGACCATTCACATTTATACAGTGATTAGTGCTATAAAACTGCACTGATTACTGTGTAAATGTGACTGGCAGGGAAGGGGTTAACACTAGGGGGCGATCAAGGGGTTAATATGTTCCCTATTGAGTGATTGTAACTGTAGGGGGAGGGGACTCACAAGGTGAGGAGACCGATCGGTGTTCCTCTGTACTGGGAACACACATCGGTCTCCTCACCTCTGACAGGAGGTGGATCTGTGTGTTTACACACACAGATCCACACTTCTGCCGTGATCGCGGGCAATCGCGGGTGCCCGGCGGACATCGCGGCCGCCGGGTACGCGCACTGGGTCACGAGCGGTGCCGCGGGTACGCGCGCGTGCCGCGGGCATCGCGCGCGCGCCCCATAGACGGCCGGGAAAAAAGGACGTCATAGGACGCCCGCCCGGAGGGAGGGAGGGTTCCTGCCAGCGTCATATGACTATGACCCGGTAGGAAGTGGTTAAATACCACCAAAAGAAAGCTCTATGTGTGTGAAAAAAAGGACGGAAATTTCATATGGGTACAGTGTTGCATGACTGAGTAATTGTCATTCAAAATGTGAGAGCACCGAAAGCTGGTTATTAGGGGGTTTAAGTGCCCAGTGGTTAAAGTTCAAGTGCGTGTAAAGGCAGGTGTCCCAATACTTTTGGTCATATAGTGTATTTAGTAACATGAAAATACATGATCCATTTCATTTACCTATACTTAAAGTGGTTGTAAAGGTTCGAAATTTTTTTTTTTAAAATAACAAACATATCATACTTACCTCCACTGTGCAGCTCGTTTTGCACAAAGTGGCCCCGAACGCTGTCTTCTGGGGTCCCCCGGCGGCTCTCTCGGCTCCTCCCCGCCTCAGATAACCTCCTCTGGGAAGCGCTCTCCCAAGGGGGTTACCTTGTGGGCACGCTCCCGAGTCCTGTATTCGGCGTCCATAGTACAGGTCTCGGCCCCGCCCTCGCGTCATTGGATTTGATTGACAGCAGCGCGAGCCAATGGCTGGGCTGCTATCAATCTTTCCAATGAAGAGCCGGGAAGCCCGGGTAAAGGAAGAGCGCGTTCGCGACGCAGGACTTTCCAGGGCTCAGGTAAGTAAAATGGGGGAGCTGGGGGGGCTGGTAATTGTCAGATGTTTTTTCACCTTCATCAGCGCTGTGTTAACTAGTCATCAGCCGTTGCCGGGTGTACTGCGCATGTGCGAGCACGTCCACGAGAACCTCTTTCTTGGTGTGTGATGGGGGATTATCGTGCGTTGAACGAAGGATGTGCTCGCGCATGCGCAATACACCCGGAAATGGCCGCCGTCTACAGTTAACACAGCAGGAGAAGGCGGGAGAAGTTGGTACAACATGGAACAACATGGAACAAGGTACGTGAGGCTGCAGATGGGCACAGTAAGGGCTGCACATGGGCACAGTAAGGGTGCAAATGGGCACAGTAAGGGTGTAAATGGGCATTGTTGACCCTCTTTCCACTTAAAGTAGCTGCTGCATTTCCCACCCTAGGCTTATACTCGAGTCAATAAGCTTTCCCATTTTTTTGTGGTAAAAGTAGGTGCCTCGGCTTATATTCGGGTCGGCTTATACTTGAGTATATACGGGTAATTAAAAAACAAACAAACAAATATGTTATACTTACCGTATAAACTCGAGTATAAGCAGACCCAAATATAAGCCGAGGCACCTAATTTTACCACAAAAAACGTATTGACTCGAGTATAAGCCTAGGGTGTCCATCTGCATGCATCACTGTGCCTCAATTTAGCTCACTGTGCCCATGCCTCACTGTGCCCATGCCTCACTGTGCCCATGACTAGACTGATGTTTAACATAGGAGTCTATGGAAGGGGTGCCCGGCTTTGAAAAATCGGTGCTCCCCGGCTGTAGGTCCCCCACTCAAAAAACTTTTCACACTTATAGAGAAGAAAGAGGGCTACATGTGTGCCAAGTTTCGGGTCCAGGGGACCTACGACCGGCCAGTACTGGGTCCCCAAAATCACAGGAGAAATTACCATTTAACATGGGAGTCTATGGAAGGGGTGCCCGGGTTTGAAAAATCGGTGCTCCCCGGCCGTATGTCCCCCAGACAACAAACTTCGCACACTTGTAGAGAAAGAGTGGGGCTACATGTGTGCCAAGGACACCTACAGCCGGCCGGTACCGGGTCCCCAAAATATGGGAGATCAGGCCCAAAAAGGTGACTCGAATATAAGCCGAGGGGGGCACAAAAAAATGTGCTGAAAAACTCGGCTTATACTCGAGTATATACGGTACCTGCTCTGTGCAGCGGTTTTGCACACAGCAGCCCGGATCTTCCTCTTTTCGGGTCCCCCGCCAGCGCTCCTGGCTCCTCCTCTTCAGCCAGTGCCCCCAATAGCAAGCCATCTGCTCTGGAGGGTATTGGTGCTTGCTCACTCCCGAGCCCCGCTCTATGGGTCTATAAGGGTACTTTCACACTGGGGTGGTAGCAAGGTGCTTTTAACCCCTAAGGAGGGGTAAAAAGGGGTTAAAAGTGCCTGTGATGCAGCGCTTCCAAAGCTCTTTTCAGGCGCTTTCGGAAGCGGAGCCTATTCATTCAAATGGGCAGGGGCGGTGCGGGAACGGTGTATACACCGCTCCCACGCCGCCCCAAAGATGCTGCTTGCCGGACTTTTTTTCCCATCCTGCAAGTGCACTGCCCCCCAGTGTGAAAGAACTCAGACTCTCACACTGGGGTGACTTGAGAGGCAGTTTTCAGTTGCTTTACAGGCTCTATTTTTAGTGCTAAAATGCCTGAAAACTGCCTCAGTGTGAAAGGGGTCTAAGACACACAGAGCCGAGACTCAGCCCCAACCCCTGCTCTCACTTAATTGGCCCAATGGCTGTGATTGACAGTAGCAGGAGCCAATGGCTCCCGCTGCTGTCTCAGCCAATGAGGATCGAGAGACCCGGGTGAAGCTCGGCTCTCATGCACATCACTGGATCAAGAGGGAGCTCAGGTAAGTATTAGGGGGGCTGGGGGGGTTGCTGCACACAGTAGTTTTTTTTTTTGTAAAATCATTTTTATTAATTTTTTTCAACACACAAAAATAGCCCACATATGGGCCAGACAGTTGCCCACGCAGGGGCCACTGCAGCATTAGCCGTGGTAGCATCGTCCAACCAACATGTCCATATCTTCTCGAACTTTTGTGGGCAGCCCCTACCGGAGTAGGTGTCCTTATAGAGGGGTAAACTAGCATTAACCAGGTTTTTCCAAAACCCAACAGAGGGGGGAGATGACTTTTTCCAATGCATCGTGATAGCTTTACGAGCATAGTACAGAAGCAGGGAGATGAGTATCTTTTTTGATCGGAGCACCGGCAGTTGTTCCACTAGTCCCAGCAGACAGTATCTAGGATCATAAGCAACATGAGTTTTTGAGACCTTAGCAATTACCCGGAGAACTTCCACCCAATAGTGGGCTACCGCTGAGCAATCCCAGAAGATGTGGAAAAAATTCCCCACCTGATGTGAGCAGCGCCAGCACTCCGAGGAATGTGACGGTGACATCTGGTGCAGTCTATGAGGCGTAAAATGAGCTCTGTGTACAATTTTGTATTGTACAAGTTTATCCCGTGCTGAGACTAGATGGGAGAAGGGAAAGTCCCAAATCTCCCTCCAGTCGTCCTCGTCCAGCCCCGGTATGTCCGCCACCCATTTCCTGCGGAGGGAGGACAACTCGGGGGCGGCGGCAGCCAACAAGGACCCATAGAGTTGGGACGTGGGTTTCTCCAGGTCCTTCACTCGAAGGGTGGATTCGAGCTCAGAATATTCCAAGACAACCGGTTGGCCCAAGAACTGACATCTGAAGGCATGGGCAATTTGCAGGTACCTGAAATGGAGCTGTGGAGGAACCTGAAAATTAGCGCGTAAAACATGGAAGGGGGAAAGCTCCCCATTAGTGATCACATGTTTGAGAGTAAGAACTTTGTACTTGGCCCAGGCCTGCGGATCGGGGATGGTGTAGAACTGCGGGAGGTTGGGATTCAGCCACAGGGGGGTGTGGGGAGACCAGGAGTTAGGCTGGGGTGTCCTCAGCTCCTCTCCCACCCTCCATGCCCGCAAAGTGGTTCGCATAGAAGGTGTGAGATGGTGGGGTGTCCTAGGACCCCTAAACAGCAGCCCCTGCAGGGCCTCCAGAGACCCCACTATAGCCGCCTCCAGCACCACCGCAGAATTGGTCAAGTCCGGCTGCAGCCACCAATGGGCGGTCACGAGCTGGGTGGCCAAGAAGTACTTGTGACAGTCAGGGAGAGCCAAACCTCCATTGTCCACAGGCCTGGTCAAGGTAGCGTATTTAAATCTAGGCGGCCTAGGCCCCCAAAGAAAGGTGAGGAAGAGCCGCCGTAGAGAATTAAAGAAAGCCTTGGTCAACCATTGCGGGGAATTCCGAAAAATATAAGTACATTTAGGGAGGACTTTCATTTTAAGAAGGTTAATACGGCCAATGAGGGAAAGGGGGAGATTGCTCCATGCCTTCAGTTTGGTCCTAACTGCCACCAGGACAGGGTCAAGATTGAGCCGCACAAAGCCTGCACTCTCTTTGGAGACAACAATGCCTAGGTAAGTAAACTGATCGACCCACTGAAGCGGAAGGGAGGGGGGTGAGGAGGACCTGGCCCCCTCATCCACCGGGAACAGTTGAGACTTGTGCCAGTTCACTCGCCGCCCAGTGAAGGCGGAAAAGGCTTCCATGATCCCAAGAGCACCCCGCAGAGAATCACCAGCATCATTCAAAAAAAGCAGGAGGTCATCTGCGTAGAGAGCCACTCTCTCCTCCAACCAGCCCACCCTAAGACCACGGATCTCAGCCGAGCTCCTAAGGGCTTCTGCAATAGGCTCCATGGCCAGGGCGAAGAGGGCCGGGGAGAGAGGGCATCCCTGTCTGGTGCCCCTCTGGAGGGGGAACGGGGGAGACAAGGTGCCACTGAGCTTGATACGCGCCAACGGATCAGTATAGAGCGTATGCATCCAATCAATGAACTTAAGAGGGAATCCCATTCTCCTAAGCACCTCCCACAGATAAACCCATTCCACTGTATCAAACGCTTTCTCCATGTCAAGTGTGGCAATAGTCCTAGTACCTTGGTTGTCATGTGGAGCATGGATGTTAGAAAACAGCCTACGAATGTTTACATCTGTAGTCAGTAGTTTTTTTTTTTACCTTCATGCATAGAATGGACTTTTGCTGTCGGAATTTCCGCCAGCAAAAAGATTCAGAACAGGTTCTCTATTTTTCCAATGGGAAAAGTTCCTATTCCTCTGTATGCAATTCCGACGCGCAAAATTCCTACGCATGCTCGGAAGCATTGAACTTAATTTTCTCGGTTCGTCGTAGTGTTGTATGTCACCGCGTTCTTGGCGGTTGAAAGTTCAGAGAACTTTTGTGTGACCGCGTGTATGCAAGCCAAGCTTGAGCGGAATTCCGTCGGAAAAAACACCCAAGGTTTTTCCGACGGAAATTCGGATCGTGTGTACGCGGCATAAGTGGAGAATAGGGTCAACAATGCCCATTTGCATCCCAACTGTGCCCATTTGCATCCTCACTGTGCCCATTTTCATCCCCACTGTGCCCATTTTCATCCCCACTGTGCCTATTAGCATCCCCACTGTGCCTATTTGCATCCCCACTGTGCCCATTTGCATCCTCACTTTGCCCATTTGCATCCCCACTGTGCCCATTCGCATCCTCACTGTGCCCATTTGCATCCCCACTGTGCCCATTTGCATCCTCACTGTGCTCATTTTCATCCCCACTGTGCCTATTTGCATCCTCACTGTGCCCATTTGCATCCCCACTGTGCCCATTTGCATCCCCACTGTGCTCATTTTCATCCCCACTGTGCCTATTTGCATCCTCACTGTGCCCATTTGCATCCCCACTGTGCCCATTCGCATCCTCACTGTGCCCATTTGCATCCCCACTGTGCCCATTTGCATCCTCACTGTGCTCATTTTCATCCCCACTGTGCCTATTTGCATCCTCACTGTGCCCATTTGCATCCCCACTGTGCCCATTTGCATCCTCACTGTGCTCATTTTCATCCCCACTGTGCCTATTTGCATCCTCACTGTGCCCATTTGCATCCCCACTGTGCCCATTTGCATCCTCACTGTGCCCATTTGCATCCCCACTGTGCCCATTTGCATCCCCACTGTGCCCATTTGCAGCCTCGCTGTGCCCATTTGTGCCGTTACTGTGCCCATCTGCAGCCCCATGTACCTTGTTGCATGTCGTACTTTGCAGGTGTTCTGAAAAGTTCCAACTTCTACCGCTGTGTTAAGTAGTCAGGTGTACTGCGAATGCGCGAGTGCGTCCTTCGTTTAACGCACGATAATCCCCCATCACACACCAAGTAAGACGGTCTCGTGGACGTGCTCGCGCATGCGCAGTACACCCGGCAATGGTCACCGACTAGTTAACACAGCGCTCCCGAGTGAGACTCGAGTATAAGCCAAATGGGGGCTTTTTCAGCATAAAAAATGTGCTGAAAAACTCAGAGTTCATACAGTATGTCTTTGGATTTTTTTGAATTTATAGCATCCATGGTTTTAAATTATGAGTTTGAATAATTTTTCACTGTTATAGTATATTCACTTATATTTGTTGAGCACAGGGTTAGCGCAGTTTACACCAGACGCAGGTCCGTTCAGTTCCGTGCGCTTTTTTTCTGCACAAAATGCATGCACAGTGTTTTCCATGTATTCCAATGGCTCTAGTTTACACCATGCAGTCAGTTTCTGGTCAGTTTCTGCACGGTGTGAACTAGAGCCATTGGAATACATGGAAAACACTGTGCATGCATTTTTAGTACAGAAAAAAGCACACTGAACTGAACAGAACTGCATCTGGTGTGAACTGGCCCTAAAAACAGCATTGCACATACCCCTTACCGGTGGTGGGGAATTTGAGACTGCAGAAGACCCAATATTTAGAATAACCACATTAAAATAATATTAATTAATATACTGGTATTAATGGGAAGAATAGTGTCCCATCGTTGTTGTCAGTGGGAGGAATAGTGCCCCATTACTGGTATCTATGGGAGGAATAGTGCCCCATCATTGGTATCAGTGGGAGGAATAGTGCCCCATCATTGGTATCAATGAGAGGAATAGTGCCCAATCATTGTTGTCAATGGGAGGAATAGTGCCCAATCATTGGTATCAGTGGGAGGCATAGTGCCCAATCATTGGTATCAATGGGAGGAATAGTGCCCTATCATTGGTATTAGTGGGAGGAATAGTGCCCTATCATTGGTATCAATGGGAGGAATAGTGCCCAATCATTGGTATCAATGGGAGGAATAGTGCCCCATCATTGTTGTCAATGGGAGGAATAGTGCCCAATCATTGGTATCAATGAGAGGAATAATGCCCAATCATTGGTATCAATGAGAGGAATAATGCCCAATCATTGGTATCAATGAGAGGAATAGTGCCCAATCATTGGTATTAATGGGAGGAATAGTGCCCAATCATTGGTATCAATGGGAGGAATAGTGCCCCATCATTGTTGTCAATGGGAGGAATAGTGCCCAATCATTGGTATCAATGGGAGGAATAGTGCCCAATCATTGGTATCAATGGGAAGAATAGTGCCCAATCATTGGTATCAATGGGAGGAATAGTTCCCCATCATTATTGTCAATGGGAAGAATAGTGCCCAATCATTGGTATCAATGGGAGGAATAGTTCCCCATCATTGTTTTCAATGGGAGGAATAGTGCCCAATCATTGGTATCAATGAGAGGTATAGTACCCAATCATTGGTATCAATGGGAGGAATGGTGTCCCAATCATTGGTGTCAGTGGGAGGAATAGTGCCCCATCATTGGTTACTAAGGGAGGAATAGTGCCCCTTTACTGGTATTAATGGGAAGAATAGTGCCCCATCATTGTTGTCAATGGGAGGAATAGTGCCCCATTACTGGTATCAATGGGAGAAATAATGCCCCATCATTGGTGACTACGGGAGAAATAGTGACCCATTACTGGTGTCAGTGGAAGGAATAGTGCCCCAATGTCAGTGTCAGTGGCAGGAACTATGGCCCACTGTTGCTGACAGTGAAGGGAATAATGCCCGAAGGGCCGGATAAAAGCAAGCAAAGGGCCGCATCCGGCCCCCGGGCCACAGTTTGGAGACCACTGCCCTAGACTGTTATTGAGCTATTGAGGAAAAGGAAATATGCCTGGCTGAGCTTGCACTAATACTTGGAGGAAAGGACCAGCTTATCGTTTGCGGCTCCTTCAGGGGTGCGCTACACTTGTGTCACCTTTCGGCTTTAGTAAAAATGTATTTGACGGGAAGCAAACAGAGAATTCGAAATTCCTGCCAGCCTGGAAGGGCAGACTCATTGTGTGATATCCTAGTACTGTACACATACCACCCACTTCGCTGCAGATAGATAATCTATTGTATAAAATACGAATTCCAATCTCAGCCTCGCCCTCCTCTGTGTAAACGTTCAAAACTGGTTATACTACTTCTGGTGCCAGACCATTTCCCTGTAACTTCTCTTTTCCACCGTGAGCGATGGCTTCCAGACTGAGAGCCGAGCTGGAATGTTCTATCTGCCTGAACATTTACTCCGATCCCGTAATGCTAAAATGCGGACACAACTTCTGCCGGGTCTGTCTTGAGCTCTTGCTGGATACCCAGGAGAAGTCTGGAGTTTTTTCCTGTCCGGAATGCAGAGAAGAGTTCAGAAAACGTCCTGTACCAGAGAAGAACCGAAAACTTTGTAATATTGTAGAAAACTTTCCCTCGTCTCAGCCAGGCCTGCAGGGGAACGGGATCTCCTGCACTTTCTGCATTCATATTCCTCTACCGGCTGTGAAATTCTGTCTTTATTGTGAAGCTTCTCTGTGTGACAACCACCTGGAAGTCCACAGCAAGTCACCAGAACACATCTTATGTGACCCCAAAACTTCCCTGGAGAACAGGAAATGCTCCGCCCATAAGAAGATCCTGGAGTATTACTGCACTAAGGACTCCAATTGTATCTGTGTGTCCTGCAGGCTGGATGGAGAACATCGGGGACACCAGGTGGACACTCTGGATGAGGCCTCTGAGAAGAAGGAGAAACTTAGGCATGTTCTAAAGGAACTTCTGACAAAGAGAGAGGAGATGGAAAAAAGAGACCCGAGTCTTCAGGAACACAAGAGGAAAGTAGAAGAAAAAGCATTTAATGAAACCGAGAGAGTCACTGCCCTGTTCAAAGATCTCAGGAGACGTCTGGAGGACCTGGAGAAGAAAGTCCTGAAGGAGATCTCTGGACAGACAGCGGGAATCTCCCTTCTGATCCAGCAGCTAGAGATAGAGAAGGAGGAGCTGTCCCGGAAGATGCGTGACATCGAGGAGCTGTGCAACATGATGGATCCACTGACTGTCCTACAGGACAATGAAGGCTTCTGTGATACTGAGGATGATGCCGTGTACACACGATCGATTTTCTCGACGGTGAAAACACCGTCGAGAAAATCGACGGGAAAAATGAGGAACGGCTTGTTCCCCTCACACACGGCCGTTTTTCCCGACATTTTTTCTCTTGGTCGAGAAAAACGACCGTGTGTAGGCTCCCCGGCAGTGTTTCCCTATGGGAAAACTGCAACGGAAAAAAATGCCGTGAATCACGATGAGAAAAATTAGAGCATGTTCTAATTTTTCTCGTCGTGATTAATGCAGTTTTTGTCTTCGGGAAAAATGATCAAAAGCCCACACACGGTCGTTTTTCTCGTCAAAGAGAAAAAATATAATTTTTCCCGACGAGAAAAATGGTTGTGTGTACGCAGCATAAGGGTGGCAAGAACAGAAGAAGATATTTTGAACTTCCTAATGATGGAGGGGATCTGGATTAGGGATGGGCCCGGTGCTCGATTCGAACCCATGTTCGAATCGAGCATCGGGCGTTCGCTCGCTCGTCGAGCCCAGAACTATTTGGGCCATTCGCATCACATTCGTGTGATGCGAGCGGCCCCGCAATGCATTGCGGCCGGCGCGGCCGGCGCAGTGCATTGCTGGCTGATGATTGGCCAAGCATGCACTGTGACCCCGCATGCTTGGCCAATCACAGCGCCCGAAACTCGGAGAGCAATAATTGGCTACAGGCAGGACGCCTGTAGCCAATTACAGCTCAGGGGCTTTAGTACACGCCCCACCATTTAAAAGGCCGCCACGCCATCGGCCCCGGTCACATGAGTTCCGGCTTTAGGAGAGATTAGTCTGCTGATTCAGTCTTTGCTTGATACTGAAAGATTTGCTCTTCTTTGCTAAACCATTGGCTATTTCTTTGCTAAACCATTGCTACCTAAGTCATTGATCGTTCATTGCTGCTGATTGCACAGTTAGTGTGTTATTAGCTGCTGCTGGGGATTAGTCTGGTGCGTGCTTACTGTTAGTACAGTATTGCAGTAGTACCAACCGCAGTGCTGTTAGCACAGCATTGCACCCCAACAGCACCCATAGGACTTCTAGTGTGTTAGTGGCAGCAAACAGAGCTCCTATATTTTCTTCTCAGCAGCACCCATAGGACTTCTAGTGTGTTAGTGGCAGCAAACAGAGCTCCTATATTTTCTTCTCAGCAGCACCCATAGGACTTCTAGTGTGTTAGTGGCAGCAAACAGAGCTCCTATATTTTCTTCTCAGCAGCACCCATAGGACTTCTAGTGTGTTAGTGGCATCACACAGAGCTCCTATATTTTCTTCTCAGCAGCACCCATAGGACTTCTAGTGTGTTAGTGGCATCACACAGAGCTCCTATATTTTCTTCTCAGCAGCACCCATAGGACTTCTAGTGTGTTAGTGGCAGCAAACAGAGCTCCTATATTTTCTTCTCAGCAGCACCCATAGGACTTCTAGTGTGTTAGTGGCAGCAAACAGAGCTCCTATATTTTCTTCTCAGCAGCACCCATAGGACTTCTAGTGTGTTAGTGGCAGCAAACAGAGCTCCTATATTTTCTTCTCAGCAGCACCCATAGGAATTCTAGTGTGTTAGTGGCATCACACAGAGCTCCTATATTTTCTTCTCAGCAGCACCCATAGGACTTCTAGTGTGTTAGTGGCAGCAAACAGAGCTCCTATATTTTCTTCTCAGCAGCACCCATAGGACTTCTAGTGTGTTAGTGGCAGCAAACAGAGCTCCTATATTTTCTTCTCAGCAGCACCCATAGGACTTCTAGTGTGTTAGTGGCAGCAAACAGAGCTCCTATATTTTCTTCTCAGCAGCACCCATAGGACTTCTAGTGTGTTAGTGGCAGCAAACAGAGCTCCTATATTTTCTTCTCAGCAGCACCCATAGGACTTCTAGTGTGTTAGTGGCAGCAAACAGAGCTCCTATATTTTCTTCTCAGCAGCACCCATAGGAATTCTAGTGTGTTAGTGGCATCACACAGAGCTCCTATATTTTCTTCTCAGCAGTAGTGATGAGCCGAACACCCCCGGGTTCGGTTCGCACCAGAACCCGCGAACGGACCGAAAGTTCGAACGAACATTAGAACCCTATTAAATACAATGGATGCGAACGTTCGAATTCTAAAGTGCTAATTATAACAACTATTATGCATGTTATTGTCCTAAAAAGGGTTTGGGAACCCGGGTTCTGCACCAGGGGACATGTATCAATGCAAAAAGAAGTTTTAAAAACGGTCGTTTTTCGGGAGCAGTCATTTTAATGATGCATAAAGTGAAAAAAGAAAGTCAAATATTCCTTTAAATATCGTACCTGGGGGGTGTCTAAAGTATGCCTGTGAAGTGCCACGTGTTTCCCGTGTTTAGAACTGTCCCTGCACAAAATGACACTTCTAAAGGAAAAAAAAGCCATTTAAAACTGCTTGCGGCTTTAATGTAATGTCTGGTCCCGGTAATATGGATGAAATTCTTTAAGAAAAATGGCATAGCTACCCCATGACCCCCCCCCCCCTACCCCAGCCCATTACCAGCCCCTTTGGGTCTTGTATGGATATTAAGGGGAACCCCGCACATAAAATAAAAAAGGCCCTATATACTCTGAACAGCCCTATACAGGCGGTGCATACAAGACAGGGACTGTAGGTTTGTTCTTATGTAGAGTCTGTTTGTAATTTTGAACAGGTACATTGTTGAAGTGTAGCTCCAGACCAAAAATCTATTTTTAAACTTTTTGGAAAACATAGGTAAGGGTTATCACCCCTGTAACATTTGTTTTGCTGTCTGTGCCCCTGTTCAGAACATTTCACCTCACTTTCCGTCCCAATGACAACTGTTTTTGAAATGTGGTGTTTTTCTTGAAACAAGGATTGCTGATAAAGCATCAGTACAGAGGAGACACCTTTCTCCCATATTTATTCTTACAGGAGAGAATTTTCCTTCCTAGTGGTAGATTTCCTCTCACTTCCTGTTGTCTTCTTGCGTTTGCAAGTAGGAGTCGTTTGTAAGTTGGATGTTTGAAAGTAGGGACCTGCCGTATATACTCTGCAGAAATAGGCCCCTTAGTTGTTGGTGTTGGCACAACACTGTAAGCACTCACAGTTACTCTTGGTTGGTGCTGGAACGCCCTGCTGTCAACTATTATATCAGGAATTTTAATTACATATAATTGTTGAACAGTGGTAGTAAAAATTGGGCCTTTGATGGTGGTGCTGGTGCCACAACACTGTAAGCCCTGACAGTTACTCTTGGTGGGTGCAGCAATGGGCCCTGCTGTGAATTATTAGATCAAGAATTGTAATTACATGCCCCTGTTGAACAGGGGCTGAAAAATTGGGCCTTAGGCACTGGTGGCACAACACTGCAACCCCTCACAGATACTGTACTTGGAGCACAGCAATGAGCCCTGTTGCAAAGTATTGCTTCAAAAATTGTAATGACACGCCCCTGTTAAACAGGGGCTGAAAAATTGGGCCTTAGGCACTGGTGGCACAACACTGCAACTCCTCACAGATACTGTACTTGGAGCACACCAATGAGCCCTGTTGCAAAGTATTGCTTCAAAAATTGTAATGACACGCCCCTGTTAAACAGGGGCTGAAAAATTGGGCCTTAGGCACTGGTGGCACAACACTGCAACTCCTCACAGATACTGTACTTGGAGCACACCAATGAGCCCTGTTGCAAAGTATTGCTTCAAAAATTGTAATGACACGCCCCTGTTAAACAGGGGCTGAAAAATTGGGCCTTAGGCACTGGTGGCACAACACTGCAACTCCTCACAGATACTGTACTTGGAGCACAGCAATGAGCCCTGTTGCAAAGTATTGCTTCAAAAATTGTAATGACACGCCCCTGTTAAACAGGGGCTGAAAAATTGGGCCTTAGGCACTGGTGGCACAACACTGCAACTCCTCACAGATACTGTACTTGGAGCACACCAATGAGCCCTGTTGCAAAGTATTGCTTCAAAAATTGTAATGACACGCCCCTGTTAAACAGGGGCTGAAAAATTGGGCCTTAGGCACTGGTGGCACAACACTGCAACTCCTCACAGATACTGTACTTGGAGCACAGCAATGAGCCCTGTTGCAAAGTATTGCTTCAAAAATTGTAATTACACGCCCCTGTTAAACAGGGGCTGAAAAATTGGGCGTTAGGCACTGGTGGCGGCACCCATAAACAAAAATGATCTTACAAGCTATCATCATCAATCGTATCATTGAGGACTCGGAGGAGGAGGATAGCCAGTCAACATAACAGCACAGGCACTCAGCATCAGCATCAGTCTTGAAGGGATGTGACATGTTAAAATCAATTAGTCTGTTATATCAGCATCAGGTGTGTGGTAGCTGGTGGTGATCCAAGACTGGTTCATCTTGATGAAAGTCAGTCGATCAACCGAGTCGGTGGACAGGCGCACCCTGTGATCCGTGACAAATCCTCCAGCAGCACTGAATGTGCGTTCCGAAAGAACGCTGGATGCAGGACAGGCCAGTAGCTCAATTGCATACTGTGCAAGCTCTGGCCAGTGATCCATCCTCAAGACCCAGTAAGCCAGAGGATTTTCGGTGGGGAAGGTGTCCAAGTCTGACCTTGCCCCTAGATATTCCTGCACCATGTTTATCAGACGCTGGCGATGGTTGCTGGAACCGATCATACTTTGGGGCTGCGGACTAAAGAATTGTCTGAACGCATCGGTCAGACGGCCACCTTCCCCACCGCTCCTTCTTTGACTGGCCGAAGCCTCAGCAACTCGTTGTCCAGGACCAGGAGTTTGCAACCTCCCAGTCTCTGGGAACGCGTTGCACAGACCTTTCTGCAAGGCCTCCCGGAGTTGTCTCATCCTCTGCTCCCTCTGCGACGGTAACATAAGGTCCGCAACCTTACCCTCGTACCGTGGATCAAGGAGAGTGGCCAGCCAGTAATGGTCCCTCTCCTTGATCCGAAGAATACGAGGATCCTTCCGCAGACTTTGCAGGATCAGGGAGGCCATGCAGCGTAGGTTTGCTGAGGCATTCGCTCCGGAGTCCTCTGGGTCACTAAGGACGACATGATCCGCAGCCACCTCCTCCCAGCCACGTACAAGTCCACTGGTTTCTTGGGACTGTAAATCATCCCTAAAAGACTGCTGCTGATGATGCTGAGTGCCAGCCTCCACCTCCATGCTGACACAATCCTCCTCCTCCTCCTCCTCCTCCTCCTCCTCTTCCTGTGCGATGGGTGGGACAGAAGGAACACTGTCTGGGTAAAGGGGGCCTTGAGAGGCAAGGAAGTCCTCCTCTTCCTGCCTCTGTTCTGCCTCAAGTGCCCTGTCCATTATTCCACGCAGCGTGTGCTCCAACAGGTGGACAAGAGGTACAGTGTCACTGATGCATGCACTGTCACTGCTCACCATCCTCGTGGCCTCCTCAAATGGTGCCAGGACAGTGCATGCATCCCTGATCATGCCCCACTGGCGTGGAGAAAAAAAACCAAGCTCCCCTGACCCTGTCCTGGTGCCGTAGTCGCACAGGTACTCATTGATGGCCCTCTGCTGCGTGTGCAGCCGCTGCAGCATGGCCAACGTTGAGTTCCACCTGGTGGGCATGTCACATATAAGGCGGTTCTTGGGCAGGTTCAACTCCTTTTGCAGCTCAGCCAGGCGAGCACTGGCATTATAAGATCTGCGGAAATGCACACAGACTTTCCTGGCCTGCCTCAGGACATCCTGTAAGCCCGGGTACCTGCCCAAGAACCGCTGCACCACCAGGTTAAGGACGTGAGCCACACAGGGCACATGGGTCAGTTGTCCCTGTCGGAGGGCGGAGAGGAGGTTGGTGCCATTGTCGCAAACCACCATTCCTGGCTTAAGCTGGCGTGGCGTCAACCACCTCTCGGCCTGGCCCTGCAGAGCAGACAGGACCTCTGCCCCAGTGTGGCTTCTGTCCCCCAAACACACCAGCGCAAGCACGGCATGGCATCTTTTTGCCTGCGTACTTGCGTAGCCCCGTGAACGGCTACGGAGCACCGCTGGTTCATAGGACAAACCACAGGAAGAGGCCATGGAGGAAGAAGAAGAGGAGGGGGTGGAGGAGAGAGGTGTGTCACAACCAGTAGTAGCATTTTGGAGGCGTGGCGGTGGGACAACCTCCAACACTACTGCACCTTGTCCTGAATCCTTCCCAGCTGCCAAAAGAGTGACCCAATGGGCCGTGAAAGAAAGGTAACGTCCCTGTCCATGCCTGCTGGACCATGAGTCAGCGGTAATATGCACCTTACCGCTGACCGCCCTGTCCAGCGAGGCCAAGACATTGCCTTCCACATGCCGGTAGAGAGCCGGAATAGCCTTCCGTGAGAAAAAGTGGCGTTTGGGAACCTGCCACTGAGGAACTGCACATTGCACAAACTCACGGAAGGGGGCCGAGTCTACCAACTGAAAAGGCAGCAGTTGAAGCGCTAGCAATTTAGCCAAGCTAGCATTCAACCGCTGGGCATGTGGATGGCTGGGAGTGAACTTCTTTCGACGGTCCAGCAGCTGGGGCAGGGAAATTTGCCTGCTAGAATCGGACGTCGGTGTACTGCTAGCAGAGTGGGCGCAAGTACTTGGCTGTGACACACCTAATTCTACACCTTCATTCCTCTCAGTGCATGTTTCAGAGAGGACTGAAGTTATAGTGGGGTTGGAGATCCCAGCTGATGCGGTGCAAGGAGAGGTCCGCTTTGTTCTTTGGTGTGGGTCTTTGAGGTAGGCTTGCCAACGAGCTGCATGGCAGGTCAACATATGTCTGGTCAGGCATGTGGTACCCAAGCGGCTGATGTTTTGGCCACGCGATATACGCTTGAGACATATGTTGCAAACAGCAGCTGTGCGATCTGATGCACTAGCCTCAAAAAAGGCCCACACCAAAGAACTTTTTGAATGACGGGCAGAGGCAGCGCCCTGCACAGGCTGAGCTCTGCGGTGTGATTCCGTCGGTGTACTGCCCTTACGCTGGCCACCAAAGGGCATCCTGCCTCGTTGGAGATGTGCCTCCTCCTCATCCTCCTCCTCCTCCTCTCTCCTATTAGGCACCCACGTGGAGTCAGTGACCTCATCATCCCCTCCCTCCTCATCACTGGAGCCAATCTGGCAGTATGCTGCAGCTGCTGGAACATGACTGCCAGATTGGTGTCCTTCTTGAGCATCCCCTCTGTCTGCTCTCACGCTACTGCCTTCCTCTAGCTGGGTTTCATCATCAGACCCTTCGAAACGCTGGGCATCCTCCTGGAGCATGTACCCAACACTGTGCTGAAACAGTTCGGGGGACTCCTCAGGAGGAGGACATGGTGGGTCTAGGGAAGGAGTGACTGATGATTTGTCTGACATTGATACCAGGGAAGACGACGCTTTGGCAGCTGCTTTTCCAGTACCCTGAGCCTGGGTGAGAGAGGATGAGGAGGAGGAGGAGGGCTTGGTCATCCACTCTACCAAGTCTTCGGCATGATGTGGCTCAACATGTCCAGCTGCCGAAAAGAAGGACAAGCGTGTCCCATGGCCATGTGCTGATGACAATGCACCGCGTCCACGACCAGCACTGTTGCCCCCAGACACAGAGCCTGCTTGCCCTCTTTTATTGCCTCCTGACTGTCTGCCTCTCCTTGTTTGCCTTCCAGACATTCTAATAGATGGCCTGCAGGGAGATGGGAAAAAAGCAATAAGGGCTACCTTCAGGTGTCCTTCTCTGTCCCTTGAAACAAGGACTTTCACAGTGAAAGAAACTGACACTCTCCCTACCTACAGTTTTCTGTCCCTAGAAAAAATGTTTTTTTTAATCACAATATAGCACAAGGACAATTCACTCACTGTCCTTACAGGTCCCTGGAAACAAGGACTTGCAGAGTGAAAGAAAAAAAAACACTCTCCCTACCTACAGTTTTCTGTCCCTAGAAAAAATGTTTTTTTTAATCACAATATAGCACAAGGACAATTCACTCACTGTCCTTACAGGTCCCTGGAAACAAGGACTTGCAGAGTGAAATAAACTGACACTCTCCCTACCTACAGTTTTCTGTCCCTAGAATAAATGTTTTTTTTAAGCACAATATAGCACAAGGACAATTCACTCACTGTCCTTCCAGGTCCCTGGAAACAAGGACTTGCAGAGTGAAAGAAAAAAAACACTCTCCCTACCTACAGTTTTCTGTCCCTAGAAAAAATGTTTTTTTTAATCACAATATAGCACAAGGACAATTCACTCACTGTCCTTACAGGTCCCTGGAAACAAGGACTTGCAGAGTGAAATAAACTGACACTCTCCCTACCTACAGTTTTCTGTCCCTAGAATAAATGTTTTTTTTAATCACAATATAGCACAAGGACAATTCACTCACTGTCCTTCCAGGTCCCTGGAAACAAGGACTTGCAGAGTGAAATAAACTGACACTCTCCCTACCTACAGTTTTCTGTCCCTAGAATAAATGTTTTTTTTAAGCACAATATAGCACAAGGACAATTTACTCACTGTCCTTACAGGTCCCTGGAAACAAGGACTTGCAGAGTGAAATAAACTGACACTCTCCCTACCTACAGTTTTCTGTCCCTAGAATAAATGTTTTTTTTAAGCACACTATAGCACAAGGACAATTCACTCACTGTCCTTACAGGTCCCTGGAAACAAGGACTTGCAGAGTGAAAGAAAAAAAACACTCTCCCTACCTACAGTTTTCTGTCCCTAGAAAAAATGTTTTTTTTAATCACAATATAGCACAAGGACAATTCACTCACTGTCCTTACAGGTCCCTGGAAACAAGGACTTGCAGAGTGAAATAAACTGACACTCTCCCTACCTACAGTTTTCTGTCCCTAGAATAAATGTTTTTTTTAAGCACAATATAGCACAAGGACAATTCACTCACTGTCCTTACAGGTCCCTGGAAACAAGGACTTGCAGAGTGAAAGAAAAAAAACACTCTCCCTACCTACAGTTTTCTGTCCCTAGAAAAAATGTTTTTTTTAATCACAATATAGCACAAGGACAATTCACTCACTGTCCTTACAGGTCCCTGGAAACAAGGACTTGCAGAGTGAAATAAACTGACACTCTCCCTACCTACAGTTTTCTGTCCCTAGAATAAATGTTTTTTTTTAATCACAATATAGCACAAGGACAATTCACTCACTGTCCTTCCAGGTCCCTGGAAACAAGGACTTGCAGAGTGAAATAAACTGACACTCTCCCTACCTACAGTTTTCTGTCCCTAGAATAAATGTTTTTTTTAAGCACAATATAGCACAAGGACAATTCACTCACTGTCCTTACAGGTCCCTGGAAACAAGGACTTGCAGAGTGAAATAAACTGACACTCTCCCTACCTACAGTTTTCTGTCCCTAGAATAAATGTTTTTTTTAAGCACACTATAGCACAAGGACAATTCACTCACTGTCCTTACAGGTCCCTGGAAACAAGGACTTGCAGAGTGAAAGAAAAAAAACACTCTCCCTACCTACAGTTTTCTGTCCCTAGAAAAAATGTTTTTTTTAATCACAATATAGCACAAGGACAATTCACTCACTGTCCTTACAGGTCCCTGGAAACAAGGACTTGCAGAGTGAAATAAACTGACACTCTCCCTACCTACAGTTTTCTGTCCCTAGAATAAATGTTTTTTTTAAGCACAATATAGCACAAGGACAATTCACTCACTGTCCTTACAGGTCCCTGGAAACAAGGACTTGCAGAGTGAAAGAAAAAAAACACTCTCCCTACCTACAGTTTTCTGTCCCTAGAAAAAATGTTTTTTTTAATCACAATATAGCACAAGGACAATTCACTCACTGTCCTTACAGGTCCCTGGAAACAAGGACTTGCAGAGTGAAATAAACTGACACTCTCCCTACCTACAGTTTTCTGTCCCTAGAATAAATGTTTTTTTTAATCACAATATAGCACAAGGACAATTCACTCACTGTCCTTCCAGGTCCCTGGAAACAAGGACTTGCAGAGTGAAATAAACTGACACTCTCCCTACCTACAGTTTTCTGTCCCTAGAATAAATGTTTTTTTTAAGCACAATATAGCACAAGGACAATTCACTCACTGTCCTTACAGGTCCCTGGAAACAAGGACTTGCAGAGTGAAAGAAAAAAAACACTCTCCCTACCTACAGTTTTCTGTCCCTAGAAAAAATGTTTTTTTTAAGCACAATATAGCACAAGGACAATTCACTCACTGTCCTTACAGGTCCCTGGAAACAAGGACTTGCAGAGTGAAAGAAAAAAAACACTCTCCCTACCTACAGTTTTCTGTCCCTAGAAAAAATGTTTTTTTTAATCACAATATAGCACAAGGACAATTCACTCACTGTCCTTCCAGGTCCCTGGAAACAAGGACTTGCAGAGTGAAATAAACTGACACTCTCCCTACCTACAGTTTTCTGTCCCTAGAATAAATGTTTTTTTTAAGCACAATATAGCACAAGGACAATTCACTCACTGTCCTTACAGGTCCCTGGAAACAAGGACTTGCAGAGTGAAAGAAAAAAAACACTCTCCCTACCTACAGTTTTCTGTCCCTAGAAAAAATGTTTTTTTTAATCACAATATAGCACAAGGACAATTCACTCACTGTCCTTACAGGTCCCTGGAAACAAGGACTTGCAGAGTGAAATAAACTGACACTCTCCCTACCTACAGTTTTCTGTCCCTAGAATAAATGTTTTTTTTAATCACAATATAGCACAAGGACAATTCACTCACTGTCCTTCCAGGTCCCTGGAAACAAGGACTTGCAGAGTGAAATAAACTGACACTCTCCCTACCTACAGTTTTCTGTCCCTAGAATAAATGTTTTTTTTAAGCACAATATAGCACAAGGACAATTCACTCACTGTCCTTACAGGTCCCTGGAAACAAGGACTTGCAGAGTGAAAGAAAAAAAACACTCTCCCTACCTACAGTTTTCTGTCCCTAGAAAAAATGTTTTTTTTAATCACAATATAGCACAAGGACAATTCACTCACTGTCCTTACAGGTCCCTGGAAACAAGGACTTGCAGAGTGAAAGAAACTGACACTGTCCCTACCTACAGTTTTCTGTCCCTAGAATAAATGTTTTTTTTAAGCACAATATAGCACAAGGAGAATTCACTCACTGTCCTTCCAGGTCCCTGGAAACAAGGACTTGCAGAGTGAAATAAACTGACACTCTCCCTACCTACAGTTTTCTGTCCCTAGAATAAATGTTTTTTTTAAGCACAATATAGCACAAGGACAATTCACTCACTGTCCTTACAGGTCCCTGGAAACAAGGACTTGCAGAGTGAAAGAAACTGACACTCTCCCTACCTACAGTTTTCTGTCCCTAGAATAAATGTTTTTTTAAGCACAATATAGCACAAGGACAATTCACTCACTGTCCTTCCAGGTCCCTGGAAACAAGGACTTGCAGAGTGAAAGAAACTGACACTGTCCCTACCTACAGTTTTCTGTCCCTAGAATAAATGTTTTTTTTAAGCACACTATAGCACAAGCACAAAACACACTGACACTCTCCCTACCTATCCTTCTCTTTCCCTAAACTAAAGGAATCCAGGTTAAGCAAGAAAGAAATAACAGTCACTGTCCCTGCCTATGCTGCTCTATCCCTGCTCCGGAACACACTACACTAGGCCGCCGTGCTGGCGGCCTTTTATAGTGTGGGGCGTGTACTAAACACCCTCAGCAATAATTGGCCACAGGCATCCTGCCTGTGGCCAATCATTGCTCTCCTCGCTGCCGGCGCTGTGATTGGCCAAGCATGCGGGGTCACAGTGCATGCTTGGCCAATCACAGCGCCTGGATGACACTGCGATGGCGTAGTGCATTGTGGGCCGTTCGCGTCACTCGAATTTGGCGCGAACGGCCCAAATCGTTCGATCTTCGTCGAACGATCGAACAGCCGATGTTCGAGTCGAACGTATGTTCGACTCGAACACGAAGCTCATCCCTACTCAGCAGCACCCATAGGACTTCTAGTGTGTTAGTGGCAGCAAACAGAGCTCCTATATTTTCTTCTCAGCAGCACCCATAGGACTTCTAGTGTGTTAGTGGCAGCAAACAGAGCTCCTATATTTTCTTCTCAGCAGCACCCATAGGAATTCTAGTGTGTTAGTGGCATCACACAGAGCTCCTATATTTTCTTCTCAGCAGCACCCATAGGACTTCTAGTGTGTTAGTGGCAGCAAACAGAGCTCCTATATTTTCTTCTCAGCAGCACCCATAGGACTTCTAGTGTGTTAGTGGCAGCAAACAGAGCTCCTATATTTTCTTCTCAGCAGCACCCATAGGACTTCTAGTGTGTTAGTGGCATCACACAGAGCTCCTATATTTTCTTCTCAGCAGCACCCATAGGACTTCTAGTGTGTTAGTGGCAGCAAACAGAGCTCCTATATTTTCTTCTCAGCAGCACCCATAGGACTTCTAGTGTGTTAGTGGCAGCAAACAGAGCTCCTATATTTTCTTCTCAGCAGCACCCATAGGACTTCTAGTGTGTTAGTGGCAGCAAACAGAGCTCCTATATTTTCTTCTCAGCAGCACCCATAGGAATTCTAGTGTGTTAGTGGCATCACACAGAGCTCCTATATTTTCTTCTCAGCAGCACCCATAGGACTTCTAGTGTGTTAGTGGCAGCAAACAGAGCTCCTATATTTTCTTCTCAGCAGCACCCATAGGACTTCTAGTGTGTTAGTGGCAGCAAACAGAGCTCCTATATTTTCTTCTCAGCAGCACCCATAGGACTTCTAGTGTGTTAGTGGCAGCAAACAGAGCTCCTATATTTTCTTCTCAGCAGCACCCATAGGACTTCTAGTGTGTTAGTGGCAGCAAACAGAGCTCCTATATTTTCTTCTCAGCAGCACCCATAGGACTTCTAGTGTGTTAGTGGCAGCAAACAGAGCTCCTATATTTTCTTCTCAGCAGCACCCATAGGACTTCTAGTGTGTTAGTGGCAGCAAACAGAGCTCCTATATTTTCTTCTCAGCAGCACCCATAGGACTTCTAGTGTGTTAGTGGCAGCAAACAGAGCTCCTATATTTTCTTCTCAGCAGCACCCATAGGACTTCTAGTGTGTTAGTGGCAGCAAACAGAGCTCCTATATTTTCTTCTCAGCAGCACCCATAGGACTTCTAGTGTGTTAGTGGCATCACACAGAGCTCCTATATTTTCTTCTCAGCAGCACCCATAGGACTTCTAGTGTGTTAGTGGCAGCAAACAGAGCTCCTATATTTTCTTCTCAGCAGCACCCATAGGACTTCTAGTGTGTTAGTGGCATCACACAGAGCTCCTATATTTTCTTCTCAGCAGCACCCATAGGACTTCTAGTGTGTTAGTGGCAGCAAACAGAGCTCCTATATTTTCTTCTCAGCAGCACCCATAGGACTTCTAGTGTGTTAGTGGCATCACACAGAGCTCCTATATTTTCTTCTCAGCAGCACCCATAGGACTTCTAGTGTGTTAGTGGCAGCAAACAGAGCTCCTATATTTTCTTCTCAGCAGCACCCATAGGACTTCTAGTGTGTTAGTGGCAGCAAACAGAGCTCCTATATTTTCTTCTCAGCAGCACCCATAGGACTTCTAGTGTGTTAGTGGCAGCAAACAGAGCTCCTATATTTTCTTCTCAGCAGCACCCATAGGACTTCTAGTGTGTTAGTGGCAGCAAACAGAGCTCCTATATTTTCTTCTCAGCAGCACCCATAGGACTTCTAGTGTGTTAGTGGCAGCAAACAGAGCTCCTATATTTTCTTCTCAGCAGCACCCATAGGACTTCTAGTGTGTTAGTGGCAGCAAACAGAGCTCCTATATTTTCTTCTCAGCGGCACCCATAGGACTTCTAGTGTGTTAGTGGCAGCAAACAGAGCTCCTATATTTTCTTCTCAGCAGCACCCATAGGACTTCTAGTGTGTTAGTGGCAGCAAACAGAGCTCCTATATTTTCTTGTCAGCAGCACACATAGTACCTATAGTGTGTTAGTGTCAGCACCCATAGGACCTACAGTGTGTTGTGAGCACACATAGGAGTTCTATTTTTTATACTATATACACTACCGACTACAATGGCTGGAAGACCGCCAAGGAGAGGCAGAGCGTGCCGAGGCAAGAACACAGGGCAGGCAGGCTCTGTTTCTAGAGACAACAGTGCTGGCCGTGGACGTGGTCGTGCATCGTCATCAGCACGTGGCCATGGGACACGCTTGTCTTTGTTTTCGGCAGCTGGACATGTGGAGCCGCATCATGCCGAAGGCTTGGTAGAATGGATGACCAAGCCCTCCTCATCCTCCTCATCCTCTCTCACCCAGGCTCAGGGTACTGGCAGAGCAGCTGCCAACGCGTACTCAATGGCATCATCAGCCACCCCTTCCCTAGACCCACCATGTCCTCCTGAGGAGTCCCCCGAACTGTTTGAGCACAGTGTTGGGTACATGCTCCAGGAGGATGCCCAACGATTCGAAGGCTCGGATGATGATACCCAGCTTGAGGAAGTCAGTAGTGTGCGCGCAGAGAAAGGGGATGCTGAAGGACAGCAATCTGGCAGTAGTGTTCCACCAGCTGCAGCTTACTGCCAGGTTTGCTCTAGTGGTGAAGAGGGAGGGGATGATGAGGTCACTGACTCCACGTGGGTGCCTGAAGGGAAAGAGGAGGAGGAGGAGGAGGATGCAGCGTCACATGTCCAACGAGGCAGGATGCCCCCTGGAGGCCAGCTAGAGGCCAGCACAGCAACTGTACCACACCGCAGAGCTCCGCCTGTGCAGGGCGCTGCCTCTGCACGTTATCACAAAAGTTCTTTGGTGTGGGCCTTTTTTGAGACGAGTGCATCAGATCGCACCACTGCTATTTGCAATATTTGTCTCAAGCGTATCTCGCGTGGCCAAAACATCAGCCGCTTGGGCACCACAAGCATGAGCAGACATATGTCGACCTGCCATGCAGCTCGTTGGCAAGCACACATAAAAGACCCACACCAAAGAACAAAGCGGACCTCTCCTTGCTCCTCATCAGCTGGGATCTCCATCCCCACTATATCTTCAGTCCTCTCTGAAAGCTGCTCTGAGAGGACTGAAGGTGTAGAATTAGGTGTGTCACAACCAAGTACTTGCAGTACACCGACGTCCGATTGTAGCAGGCAAATTTCCCTGCCCCAGCTGCTGGACCGTCGAAAGAAGTATACTCCCAGCCATCCACATGCCCAGCGGTTGAATGCTAGCTTGGCTAAATTGCTAGCACTTCAACTGCTGCCTTTTCAGTTGATAGACTCGGCCCCCTTCCGTGAGTTTGTTCAATGTGCGGTTCCTCAGTGGCAGGTTCCCAAACGCCACTTTTTCTCACGGAAGGCAATTCCGTCTCTCTACTGGCATGTGGAAGGCAATGTCCATGCCTCGCTGGACAGGGCGGTCAGCGGTAAGGTGCATATTACCGCTGACTCATGGTCCAGCAGGCATGGACAGGGACGTTATCTTTCTTTCACGGCCCATTGGGTCACTCTATTGGCAGCTGGGAGGGATGCAGGACAAGGTGCAGTAGTGTTGGAGGTTGTTCCGCCACCACGCCTCCAAAATGCTACTACTGGTTGTGACACACCTCTCTCCTCCACCCCCTCCTCTTCTTCTTCCTCCATGTCCTCTTCGAGTGCTCTGTCCTCGGAACCAGCGGTGCTCCGTAGGCGTACAAGGGGCTACGCGAGTACGCAGGCAAAAAGATGCCATGCCGTGCTTGCGCTGGTGTGTTTGGGGGACAGGAGCCACACTGGGCCAGAGGTTCTGGCAGCTCTGCAGGGGCAGGCCGAGAGGTGGTTGACGCCACGCCAGCTTAAGCCAGGAATGGTCGTTTCTGATAATGGCACCAACCTCCTCTCCGCCCTGCGACAGGGGCAGCTCACCCATGTGCCCTGTATGGCTCACGTCCTCAACCTGGTGGTGCAGCGGTTCTTGGGCAGGTTCCCAGGCTTACAGGATGTCCTGAGGCAGGCCAGGAAAGTCTGTGTGCATTTCCGCCGATCTTATAATGCCAGTGCTCGGCTGACTGAGCTGCAAAAGGAGCTGAACCTGCCCAAGAACCGCCTAATATGTGACATGCCCACCAGGTGGAACTCAACGTTGGCCATGCTGCAGCGACTGCACACGCAGCAGAGGGCCATCAATGAGTACCTTTGCGACTACGGCACCAGGACAGGGTCAGGGGAGCTTGGCTTTTTTTCCCCACGCCAGTGGAGCATGATCAGGGATGCATGCACTGTCCTCTCACCATTTGAGGAGGCCACGAGGATGGTGAGCAGTGACAGTGCATGCATCAGTGACACTGTACCTCTTGTCCACCTGTTGGAGCATACGCTGCGTGGGATAATGGACAGGGCACTTGAGGCAGAACAGAGGCAGGAAGAGGAGGACTTCCTTGTCTCTCAAGGCCCCCTTTATCCAGACAATGTTCCTTCTGTCCCACCCATCACACAGGAAGAGGAGGAGGAGGAGGAGGAGGATTGTGTGAGCATGGAGGTGGAGCCTGGCACTCAGCATCAGCAGCAGCAGTCTTTTAGGGATGATGTACAGTCCCAACAAACCAGTGGACTTGTACGTGGCTGGGAGGAGGTGGCTGGCGATCATGTCATCCTCAGTGACCCAGAAGACTCCGGACCGAATGCCTCAGCTAACCTACGCTGCATGGCCTCCCTGATCCTGCAAAGCCTGCGGAAGGATCCTCGTGTTCTTCGGATCAAGGAGAGTGACCATTACTGGCTGGCCACTCTCCTTGATCCACGGTACAAGGGTAAGGTTGCGGACCTTATCTTGCCGTCGCAGAGGGAGCAGAGGATGAGACATCTCAGGGAGGCCTTGCAGAAAGGTCTGTGCAACGCGTTCCCAGAAACTGGGAGGTTACAAACTCCTGGTCCTGGACGACGAGTTGCTGAGGCTTCGGTCAGTAGCAGAAGGAGCGGTGGGGAAGGTGGACGTCTGACCGATGCGTTCAAACAATTTTTTAGTCCGCAGCCCCAAGGTATGATCGGTTCCAGCAACCATCGCCAGCGTCTGATATACATGGTGCAGGAATACCTAGGGGCAAGGTCAGACTTGGACACCTTTCCCACCGAAAATCCTCTGGCTTACTGGGTCCTGAGGATGGATCACTGGCCAGAGCTTGCACAGTATGCAATTGAGCTACTGGCCTGTCCTGCATCCAGCGTTCTTTCCGAACGCACATTCAGTGCTGCTGGAGGATTTGTCACCGATCATAGGGTGCGCCTGTCCACCGACTCGGTTGATCGACTGACCTTCATAAAAATGAATCAGTCTTGGATCACCACCAGCTACCAGACACCTGAAGCGGATATAACGGAATAATTTATAATGTCACATCCCTTCAAGACTGCCTATGCTGATGCTGAGTGACTGTCCTGTTATGTTCACTGACTATCCTCTTCCTCCTCCTCAATGATCCATGCCACCACACCAGTGCCTAAGGCACAATTTTTCAGCCCCTGTATAACAGGGGCGTGTAATTACAATTTTTTAAAAAGATGCTTCGCAACAGGTGTGACTGCTGTGCTCAGAGTACAGTATCTGTGAGGGGTTGCAGTGTTGTGGCACCAGCACCAGTGCCTAAGGCACAATTTTTCAGCCCCTGTTGGGGCGTGTAATTACAATTTTTAGGCAATGCTTTGCAACAGGTCTCATTGCTGTGCTCAGAGTACAGTATCTGTGAGGGGTTGCAGTGTTGTGGCACCAGCACCAGTGCCTAAGGCACAATTTTTCAGCCCCTGTTTAACAGGGGCGTGTAATTACAAATCTTGATCTAATAGTTCACAGCAGGGCCCATTCCTGCGCCCACCAAGAGTAACTATGAGGGCCTACAGTCTTGTGGCAACACCGTCCACCACCACCACCACCACCAAAGGCCCAATTTTTCTGCCCTGTTCAACAGGTGCATGCAATTACAAATCTTGATCTAATAACTCACAGCAGGGCCCATTCCTGCACCCACCAAGAGTAACTGTGAGGGCTTACAGTCTTGTGGCAACACCGTCCACCACCACCACCACCACCACCAAAGGCCCAATTTTTCTGCCCGGTTCAACAGGTGCATGCAAGTACAAATCTTGATCTATTAACTCACAGCAGGGCCCATTCCTGTGCCCACCAGTCTTGTGGCTACACCAATATCTAATAGGGCAAATTTCTGCAGAGTATATACGGCAGGCCCCTACTTTCAAACATCCAACTTACAAACGACTCCTACTTGCAAACGGCAAGAGAAAACAGGAAGTGAGAGGAAATCTACCCCTAGGAAGGAAAATTCTATCCTGTTAGATTTAATTTGGGAAAAAGGTATCTCCTCTCTACTGATGCTTTATCACCAATCCTTGTTTCAATTAAAACCCCACTTTTCCAAAAACATTTGTCATTGGGACGGAAAGTGAGGTGACATGTTCTGAACAGATGTGCAAAGACAGCAAATGTTACAGGGGTGATAACCCCTCCCTATGTTCTCCAAAAAGCTTAAAAATTGATTTTTTTGGGATGTAGCTACACTTCATAATGTACCTGTTCAGATTCTACTTAAGAACAAACCTACAGTCCATGTCTTGTTTGCACCACCTATATACTGCTGTTCAGAGTATATAGGGTTGTAGGTATAGGGTTTTATTTTGGGTGCGGGGTCCCCCTTAGTATCCATACAAGACCCAAAGGGGCTGGGGTGGGGGGGGGGGTGATGGGGTAGCCATGCCATTTTTCTCAAGGATTTTCAGCCATATGGCGGCCAGGACAAGACATGACATTAAAGCCGCAAGTGGTTTTAAATGGCTTCTTTTTTTCCTTTACAAATGTCATTTTGTGCAAGGACAGTTCTAAACACGGGAAACACATGCCACTTCACAGGCATACTTTAGACACCCCCCAGGTACCGTATTTAAAGGAAAATTTCACTTTTTTTTTTTTCACTTTATGCATCATTAAAATGACTGCTCCCGAAAAAACTTTAGTTTTTAAAATTTCTTTTTGCATTGATATATGTCCCCTGGGGCAGGACCCGGGTCCCCAAACCTGTTTTATAACATTAACATGCATATTGGCCGTTGTAATTAGCAATTTTGATTTCGAACGTTCGCGTCCATTATAACGAATAGGGTTCGAAAATTCGCGCGAACTTTCGGTCCGTTCGAAGGTTCTGGTGCGAACCGAACCCGGGGGTGTTCGGCTCATCCCTAATCTGGATGTGGCTGGGATATCACACTCTTTACACACAGGTTTATCTAATATAATAACAGGGATACATGGAACAATCTATATAGCGGAACCTGTAGACATATTACTAGATTTGAACACAGCTCATAATAACCTACTTGTATCAGATGGCAGGAAAACAACATCTTTGGCATGCGTAGACCAGAATCGCCCACTTATACCAAAGAGATTTCAGGGTTATCCTCAAGTGTTGAGCTGTCAGAGTTTCTCCTCAGGGCGACATTACTGGGATGTAGACATCGGGGGGTCCCCATACTGGAGAGTCGGGATGTGCTATCCCAGTATAAATAGGAAAGGAGAACGGTCACAAATCGGATTTAATGCCAAGTCCTGGTGTTTGTGTGACTCCGGTCTAGTGATACATGACAGTAAATCAATACAGTAAAACACTAAAATATATATAAAAACTCAGTAAATGTCCATAAATATTGTAGCAGCGCTTCTTGTCATGAATAACAAGCTTCTTTATGTGTTGCCTACACAAAAGGAACTGATGAGCAGAGGGAAAGTGTGATTGATATCTCAAAGTGGTTGATATAGTTCAAAAAGTTCATCCGTCATGTATTGTATATACAGTAGAGAAGTCCCCTTTTGGGGATACACTCACCAAAAGGTAGATATGAATGAGCCTTATCAATGTCACCAGGATCACTTCTTTCCTTTCTTTCACTCCTTCCACCGATATCCAACTTTGTTTGTATGCTCAGGTGTTCAGGTATTCATATGAAAAAAGAATAGTCACATAGCGTGATATTGCTTTAAGCATTTATTTCCCATGAACAACACCCTTACAAGTGGATACGTACAAAATTGCAGTTAAAAAACGGGCATAGAAAATGTTAGTTGCTCAGTACACATAAGGCGCCAGTAGATGGAGGCTCACGCTGTGTTAAACAGCGTGTGTGATGTTACCACTTCCTGGTTCCTGGATGCGTTGGAGCGCAAACGTCACTTCCGGTTTACGGCGAGACCACGACCCTGACGCGTTTCGTCACTTCCGGACTTCGTCTGAGGGCGTGGTCTCGAGCCGCAGTTACCGGTATTTTATCTGTGAAGGGCGGACATCTCCCCTGCGCTGCTAGCCAATCGCAGCGAGATACCCGCTCACACCCCTCAGACATGTTAAACACAGTAAATGAGACGGGTGAACAGAGCACGCCCAGGGGGAGGACCTGTTTCAACAGAACATATAGACAACAAACTAGTGTCTGCAAATAAACAGAATAAAGTGCATGCATATTCTACAGACACCATAACTGTTATTTACTATAAACGGAGAGGGGGAGATGGATGCATAATATAATGTAGCCTATTTCCATATGGAAAATAGATTGATCCACGATTGTATAGCATTGGTGCAGCGGGACGTCAGCCCAAATACAGGGCGATCGTATTGCTGCTTTATCTGCTGTTCTGACAACCGGGGTCCCCACACATCCTGCGATATATGGTATGCAATAAATCCCTAATTTATTGCTGCTAAAACACAACTGGGTATGTTAGTGGTCACCATATTAAAAATGGGAACCGTATAAACAAAGGGGATACAATATTTATGATAATATGTACAAATCCACTTAAAAACATAAATATTTAATGCGGAAAAAACGTGTATATAAAAAAATGTATATAAAAAAATGTGTATATAAGGGGGGTTTAAATGTATCATAAAAGAATAAGAGCTGGTGTCAGTAAAATGTGCATCCATATAACCATATATATAAAATATTGAAAATAAATATTAAAATTTAAAAATAATACTAAAATATACATGGAAAAAGTGCATATATAAAAATTCATATATAAAAAAATATATATATAAATAAATGTACAAATATATATATACACAATATGCACAATATAGACTATGGGGTATGAGTGGTATAGATACATATAGATAATGCATTGTGTATGCATATGCATGTGATGGGGACCTGATGTATACAGGATCTTCCCGTAGTTATTTGTTCTATCTCAGGCATGGGTGAAATACCATATAGCCTGCATGAAAAGAACTAAAATACTAGATGTTCAACAGTATGCATCTTTCTTCAATGTTTTATACCAGCTGAACCAGACTTCACTTATAAATATATAAAAATGTAAAATCATTAAATATATAAAATCAAGTAAATGACAAAATCCTCAGTAAATGATGTGTAAATAGAAGCGGATATGAGAAATGGAGGGATAGAGAATGATGAGTAAGAGAGGGGACTCAAGTGTCACTAATGAAACAGTTAATGTCAAGTTCAATGTTTAGGCCTTTCGGGGATAGCACATCAGTAAGATATATCCATTGGGTTTCTCGTTTAGATAATTCTCGTACGAGATGTGACCCTCTCCAATGGGGTTCTAAATGTTCAACCCCCCAAAACTCCAAGCCTGATGCATCTTGATTATGTTTCAATTTAAAGTGCAGAGACACATTATGGTCTTTAAACCCTATTTTTATGTTATGTATGTGCTCTGCTATTCTAACTCTCAGCATCCTTTTTGTGCGACCGATGTACAGAAGACCACATGGACATTTTAAGGCATAGACCACGTGTGTGCTGTTACATGTGATAAATTGTTTTATGTCAAAATGTCTGTTATTAGACGGGGATAAAAAATTCTCTAGTCCCCTGAGTGGTCTGGATACCTCCCTACAGGCCTTGCATCGTCTGCATGCAAAAAAACCATTCTGCTTCCAGAAAGTCGGTGGACGTGTGGGGGGGTCTAGTACTTTTTTTACCACCTTATCGCCATAGCTAGCAGCTTTCCTGTATATAAATTGTGGTTTGGGTGGTAGTACAGTGCCTAATTTCTTATCCATTAATAGAACATGCCAATGTTTGTTGAAAATAGATTCGACTTCCTTATATTGTGTATGGAAGCCCGATAGGAAGCCCCATTCTTTTGTCTTGTTCCGTTGTAAGGGGACCCCCGAATCTCTTTCAACCAGACAGGTGTCTCTGGAGATTGCTCCTACTTCAGTAACAAGCTTGTTCAAAGTATTTGGATTATAGCCTCTAGCTTCAAACCTATCTGTCAATATTTTGGACTGTGAAAAAAAGTTTTTGGCTTCAGAGCAATTCCGTTTGACTCTCATAAGTTGTCCCTTCGGAATGTTTTTCAGCCACAGCGGATGATGTCCACTCGAGGTAGGTAGGTAACTGTTCCTATCGGTTTGTTTAAAATAGACCTTTGTTTCCAATTTGTCGTTTTTCCGATATACGGTGACGTCTAAAAAATTAATTTCTTCATGATGCCATGATGTAGTTAATTTAATATTGTTATTATTGTTGTTTAAAATATTTAAAAAATCACATAAAGAGTTCATAGGTCCTGCCCAGATAAAAAATAGGTCATCGATATATCGTTTATAAAATATTAGTTCCCTTCTCATATTCTTAAAAACCACTTTATCCTCCCACTCTGCCATAAATAAATTTGCAATGCTAGGTGCAAATTTGGCTCCCATGGCGACACCCCTTTGTTGTGAGTAGAACCTATTCGCATACCAAAAGTAGTTATGCGATAAGCAATAATCTAGGGCGTGTCGAATAAACAATTTTTGATTATGTGGGAGATCATCTCTTTGGCTGAGTGCCCAATTCAGTGCTAGGAGAGCATCATCATGCTGGATTATGGAATAAAGTGATGAGACGTCCGCTGTGACTAGCAGGACATCTTTCTTTCCGCATAGGTCTACCTCTTGCAGACAATTCAAGAAGTTTTTGGTGTCTCTTAGATATGAGCGTGTTTTAATTACACTTTTTTGTAGAAAAAAATCCAAATATTCACCTAGCCTTGATGAAATGGATCCGATGCTGTTGACTATGGGTCTGCCGGGAGGGTTGATCGGATCCTTGTGAACCTTGGGTAAGGTGTATATTGTGGGAATTCTACTGCTTGTGGGAATCAAGTAAGTTAATTCTTTAGATGAAAGAACTCCAGATCGGTCTCCCATGTTTACCAAGATTTCCAACTGGTCTCGGTAAGCTCGAGTGGGATCTCTGTCTAGTATTTTATATGTTTCTCCATCGGATAACATGTCTGATATTTGGTTGGTATAAAATTCTTTAGACAGTATCACGACTCCTCCCCCTTTGTCTGCAGGTCTGATAATGATGTCCTTTCTTTTTTCAAGCATCTCAATACCTTCTTCTATATGTTGATAGTTGACCTCTTTCTTGGGTTTAATGTGATCCAAATCCCGTAGGACTAAACCCTTAAAAACTTCCACCTGATGATTGGCGTTGTTTAGTGGGTTGAATATGGATTTATTTTTTAAACCACTGTTAATTGCTCTCTGGGTATTGTCAATCTTGGTAGTTGCATTGGAGTCTTTACCGAGGAAATATTTCTTTATGTTTAATTTTCTTACATATTTGTGTATGTCTATGTAAACGTTGAAACGATTAATTGGCTTTTTCATGCCGCATTTTAATCCCATGTTCAATATATTTATTTCTTTATGTGTGAGTTCGACAGGGCTAAGATTAAATATTCCACCTAGTCCTCCTCGAGTCTTCTTTTTTTGGATTCGACGGCCTCCCCGGCAGCCTCGTGTTCTTCTGTCGCGGGATTGCGTGGGGGGCGAGGATGCTGGTACTGTACTCGGTCTTGCTCCCATTGGGAGTAATGGGGTTGGTCTCTCCACATCTGATCTTTCTGTGGAGGGTATGTTTGTGATTTCCCTCTGCGGGGTGGGTAGCCGCGACCCCTCCTCAGGTTTCCTCTTCCTCTCACGGAAAAAGGGCGCGGGGGTGGTGGTGCAGTGTCATATCCATTCTGATAATTCCATAATGGCTGGAACTTATTATGTATAGGTACTTGATATTGTTGTTGTTGATAATGTTGCTGGTTGTTCCCTGTGTAATCACTTCTTCCTTTCTGGATTTTTGGTTTTATCCCTCCTTTTCTCACTGGAGTGGAAGAGTGCGTGGGGGAATCCCATAGGATTCTTTCATTGCCATCATTATTCAGTAATTCGCGAACTCTTTCTGGGGGTGGTGCCTGAGTCCGTTTTATAGGAGGTTCTCGAAGCAGGGGTTTCTCTAACAGATTTTTATCTTCTGGTAGTGTTTGTTGCCATGCATATACTGAATTAGTCTTGAAATCTTCCATGTCCCTATGGAATTTTTTAACTTTCTTTTTTTGTGTGTCTTTGTCTACTTTTTCTAACCTTTTTGTTATTCTAATGTTAAAGTCCGTGACTTGTTGTGTATCTTTTATGGGATCCAATTCTTGCTGTAAGGCATTGATGCGTGTTTCTAGAATTCCCATTTTTCGTTTTTTCCTTTGGAGAATTAATTGTTGTAATTTGAACCCTACTCCGTTAAAAAAGTCTAACCACTCTTGAATGGAACCAGGATCTTCTAGTCCATCTTGAGGGGTGACTTCCCATCGTAGACTCCTGATGATGATTTTTTCTTTAATATAATGTTCTAAAGTGAAAATATCCCACCAGGTTCTGACTTGTTTTTCTAGTGTGTTGCCTAATGCTGACATAGCACCGTTATAATTAACATGATTGGTGGGGGGTTCAGTAGTGGTAAAGACATTAAGATCTATATTTCTATTACTCAGGAACCTCAATGCATCCATGGCAGCCGAGAAAAAAAGAAAAGAGTATGTAAATATGAAGATGCTTAAAGTGGCCCTTCCTGCATGAGCACCGCTCAGCGCCTGGGATAAACACAATTGATGGTATGACTAGAGTAATATAGGGCTGAATGTCTATCTGATTGGGAATGGGGATCCCAATCACAACGAGCAGCTGCTGGAAGTGTGTGAATGATGTAAAAGCAGTATTTGGAGGAACACCCAAAGATTATTATAAATAAATAATGTAAAACAATAAAATTATGCACAATAAAAAATTGTAGACAATTAATACCGTAAAACACTAAAATATATATAAAAACTCAGTAAATGTCCATAAATATTGTAGCAGCGCTTCTTGTCATGAATAACAAGCTTCTTTATGTGTTGCCTACACAAAAGGAACTGATGAGCAGAGGGAAAGTGTGATTGATATCTCAAAGTGGTTGATATAGTTCAAAAAGTTCATCCGTCATGTATTGTATATGCAGTAGAGAAGTCCCCTTTTGGGGATACACTCACCAAAAGGTAGATATGAATGAGCCTTATCAATGTCACCAGGATCACTTCTTTCCTTTCTTTCACTCCTTCCACCGATATCCAACTTTGTTTGTATGCTCAGGTGTTCAGGTATTCATATGAAAAAAGAATAGTCACATAGCGTGATATTGCTTTAAGCATTTATTTCCCATGAACAACACCCTTACAAGTGGATACGTACAAAATTGCAGTTAAAAAACGGGCATAGAAAATGTTAGTTGCTCAGTACACATAAGGCGCCAGTAGATGGAGGCTCACGCTGTGTTAAACAGCGTGTGTGATGTTACCACTTCCTGGTTCCTGGATGCGTTGGAGCGCAAACGTCACTTCCGGTTTACGGCGAGACCACGACCCTGACGCGTTTCGTCACTTCCGGACTTCGTCTGAGGGCGTGGTCTCGAGCCGCAGTTACCGGTATTTTATCTGTGAAGGGCGGACATCTCCCCTGCGCTGCTAGCCAATCGCAGCGAGATACCCGCTCACACCCCTCAGACATGTTAAACACAGTAAATGAGACGGGTGAACAGAGCACGCCCAGGGGGAGGACCTGTTTCAACAGAACATATAGACAACAAACTAGTGTCTGCAAATAAACAGAATAAAGTGCATGCATATTCTACAGACACCATAACTGTTATTTACTATAAACGGAGAGGGGGAGATGGATGCATAATATAATGTAGCCTATTTCCATATGGAAAATAGATTGATCCACGATTGTATAGCATTGGTGCAGCGGGACGTCAGCCCAAATACAGGGCGATCGTATTGCTGCTTTATCTGCTGTTCTGACAACCGGGGTCCCCACACATCCTGCGATATATGGTATGCAATAAATCCCTAATTTATTGCTGCTAAAACACAACTGGGTATGTTAGTGGTCACCATATTAAAAATGGGAACCGTATAAACAAAGGGGATACAATATTTATGATAATATGTACAAATCCACTTAAAAACATAAATATTTAATGCGGAAAAAACGTGTATATAAAAAAATGTATATAAAAAAATGTGTATATAAGGGGGGTTTAAATGTATCATAAAAGAATAAGAGCTGGTGTCAGTAAAATGTGCATCCATATAACCATATATATAAAATATTGAAAATAAATATAAAAATTTAAAAATAATACTAAAATATACATGGAAAAAGTGCATATATAAAAATTCATATATAAAAAAATATATATATAAATAAATGTACAAATATATATATACACAATATGCACAATATAGACTATGGGGTATGAGTGGTATAGATACATATAGATAATGCATTGTGTATGCATATGCATGTGATGGGGACCTGATGTATACAGGATCTTCCCGTAGTTATTTGTTCTATCTCAGGCATGGGTGAAATACCATATAGCCTGCATGAAAAGAACTAAAATACTAGATGTTCAACAGTATGCATCTTTCTTCAATGTTTTATACCAGCTGAACCAGACTTCACTTATAAATATATAAAAATGTAAAATCATTAAATATATAAAATCAAGTAAATGACAAAATCCTCAGTAAATGATGTGTAAATAGAAGCGGATATGAGAAATGGAGGGATAGAGAATGATGAGTTAGGCCCCATGCACACGAGACGCTGTTATTTGCTGTTGAACGCGCGTTCAGAGGCAGTTGGACGCTTTTTTCAACTGCTCCTGAACCCATTCAATGTTATCCTATGTGTCCATGCACACACTCTCGTTTTTTGGCGTTTACAAGCAGTTGCGTTTAACCTCGTTTTTCCAGAAGCAAAAAAATGGGTTCAGACGCAAAAGTTTTCACGTTTCAGACGCTAAACGCTGCTAAACGCGGCTAAACGCGGCTAAACGCGGTACCGGCGTTTTGCCGCGTTTGCGTTTATAAGCGTTTTTAAAGGTGACCTATTTTTTAACATTAGAAATCTCAAAAATGATGGCAAATGATGAAAAACTATTAAAAAATATAAAAGAAAACTGTAATTGCTTGCATCGCATTGTGGACAATCCACAACTTGTGGCAGGTAAAGTGGCAAGTGGACAATCAACAACTTGTGTCAGGTGATGTGGCCAGGTGACGTGGCCAGGTGACGTGGCAAGTGGACAATCCACAGCTTGTGGCAGGTGACGTGGCAGGTAACGTGGCCAGGTGACGTGGCCAGGTGACGTGGCAAGTGGACAATCCACAACTTGTGGCAGGTGACGTGGCCAGGTGACGTGGCAGGTGACGTGGCAAGTGGACAATTCACAACTTGTGGCAGGTGATGTGGCACGTGATGTGGCCAGGTGACGTGGAAAGTGGACAATCCACAACTTGTGGCAGGTGACGTGGCACGTGATGTGGCAAGGTGACGTGGCAAGTGGACAATCCACAACTTGTGGCAGGTGACGTGGCCAGGTGACGTGGCAGGTGACGTGGCAAGTGGACAATTCACAACTTGTGGCAGGTGATGTGGCACGTGATGTGGCCAGGTGACGTGGAAAGTGGACAATCCACAACTTGTGGCAGGTGACGTGGCTAGATGACGTGGCAGGTAATGTGGGCAGGTAACATGGCTAGGTGACGTGGCCAGGTGACGTGGCAAGTGGACAATCCACAACTTGTGGCAGGTGACGTGGCCAGGTGACGTGGCAAGTGGACAATCCACAACTTGTGGCAGGTGACGTGGCCAGGTGACGTGGCAGGTGACGTGGCAAGTGGACAATTCACAACTTGTGGCAGGTGAAGTGGCCAGGTGACGTGGCACGTGATGTGGCCAGGTGACATGGCAAGTGGACAATCCACAACTTGTGGCAGGTGACGTGGCCAGGTGACGTGGCAGGTGACGTGGCAAGTGGACAATCCACAACTTGTGGCAGGTGACGTGGCCAGCTGACGTGGCAGGTAACGTGGCCAGGTGACGTGGCAGGTAACATGGCCAGGTGACGTGGCCAGGTAACGTGGCAAGTGGACAATCCACAACTTGTGGCAGGTGACGTGGCACGTGATGTGGCAAGGTGACGTGGCAAGTGGACAATCCACAACTTGTGGCAGGTGACGTGGCCAGGTGACGTGGCCAGGTGATGTGGCCAGGTGACGTGGCAGGTGACGTGGCAAGTGGACAATCCACAACTTGTGGCAGATGATGTGGCAAGTGATACGCTAAATACAAGTACACTGCTGCTCTCTCAGCTGCTGCTACTCACTCTGGTCTCACAAACTGGCTGAAATGGTTAAAATTTACTGTTTTTTGAGCTTAGGGAGGGTCTATGATGAAACGCTTATAAACGCAAACGCGGTTAAACGCCGCTAAACGCGGCCGCAAACGCGGCAAAACGCGCGTTTATAAACGCCGGTTTCAGCGTTTAAAAACGTGTGTTCAGCAGAGTTTGCACCTGCGTCTCGTGTGCATGGGGCCTAAGAGAGGGGACTCAAGTGTCACTAATGAAACAGTTAATGTCAAGTTCAATGTTTAGGCCTTTCGGGGATAGCACATCAGTAAGATATATCCATTGGGTTTCTCGTTTAGATAATTCTCGTACGAGATGTGACCCTCTCCAATGGGGTTCTAAATGTTCAACCCCCCAAAACTCCAAGCCTGATGCATCTTGATTATGTTTCAATTTAAAGTGCAGAGACACATTATGGTCTTTAAACCCTATTTTTATGTTATGTATGTGCTCTGCTATTCTAACTCTCAGCATCCTTTTTGTGCGACCGATGTACAGAAGACCACATGGACATTTTAAGGCATAGACCACGTGTGTGCTGTTACATGTGATAAATTGTTTTATGTCAAAATGTCTGTTATTAGACGGGGATAAAAAATTCTCTAGTCCCCTGAGTGGTCTGGATACCTCCCTACAGGCCTTGCATCGTCTGCATGCAAAAAAACCATTCTGCTTCCAGAAAGTCGGTGGACGTGTGGGGGGGTCTAGTACTTTTTTTACCACCTTATCGCCATAGCTAGCAGCTTTCCTGTATATAAATTGTGGTTTGGGTGGTAGTACAGTGCCTAATTTCTTATCCATTAATAGAACATGCCAATGTTTGTTGAAAATAGATTCGACTTCCTTATATTGTGTATGGAAGCCCGATAGGAAGCCCCATTCTTTTGTCTTGTTCCGTTGTAAGGGGACCCCCGAATCTCTTTCAACCAGACAGGTGTCTCTGGAGATTGCTCCTACTTCAGTAACAAGCTTGTTCAAAGTATTTGGATTATAGCCTCTAGCTTCAAACCTATCTGTCAATATTTTGGACTGTGAAAAAAAGTTTTTGGCTTCAGAGCAATTCCGTTTGACTCTCATAAGTTGTCCCTTCGGAATGTTTTTCAGCCACAGCGGATGATGTCCACTCGAGGTAGGTAGGTAACTGTTCCTATCGGTTTGTTTAAAATAGACCTTTGTTTCCAATTTGTCGTTTTTCCGATATACGGTGACGTCTAAAAAATTAATTTCTTCATGATGCCATGATGTAGTTAATTTAATATTGTTATTATTGTTGTTTAAAATATTTAAAAAATCACATAAAGAGTTCATAGGTCCTGCCCAGATAAAAAATAGGTCATCGATATATCGTTTATAAAATATTAGTTCCCTTCTCATATTCTTAAAAACCACTTTATCCTCCCACTCTGCCATAAATAAATTTGCAATGCTAGGTGCAAATTTGGCTCCCATGGCGACACCCCTTTGTTGTGAGTAGAACCTATTCGCATACCAAAAGTAGTTATGCGATAAGCAATAATCTAGGGCGTGTCGAATAAACAATTTTTGATTATGTGGGAGATCATCTCTTTGGCTGAGTGCCCAATTCAGTGCTAGGAGAGCATCATCATGCTGGATTATGGAATAAAGTGATGAGACGTCCGCTGTGACTAGCAGGACATCTTTCTTTCCGCATAGGTCTACCTCTTGCAGACAATTCAAGAAGTTTTTGGTGTCTCTTAGATATGAGCGTGTTTTAATTACACTTTTTTGTAGAAAAAAATCCAAATATTCACCTAGCCTTGATGAAATGGATCCGATGCTGTTGACTATGGGTCTGCCGGGAGGGTTGATCGGATCCTTGTGAACCTTGGGTAAGGTGTATATTGTGGGAATTCTACTGCTTGTGGGAATCAAGTAAGTTAATTCTTTAGATGAAAGAACTCCAGATCGGTCTCCCATGTTTACCAAGATTTCCAACTGGTCTCGGTAAGCTCGAGTGGGATCTCTGTCTAGTATTTTATATGTTTCTCCATCGGATAACATGTCTGATATTTGGTTGGTATAAAATTCTTTAGACAGTATCACGACTCCTCCCCCTTTGTCTGCAGGTCTGATAATGATGTCCTTTCTTTTTTCAAGCATCTCAATACCTTCTTCTATATGTTGATAGTTGACCTCTTTCTTGGGTTTAATGTGATCCAAATCCCGTAGGACTAAACCCTTAAAAACTTCCACCTGATGATTGGCGTTGTTTAGTGGGTTGAATATGGATTTATTTTTTAAACCACTGTTAATTGCTCTCTGGGTATTGTCAATCTTGGTAGTTGCATTGGAGTCTTTACCGAGGAAATATTTCTTTATGTTTAATTTTCTTACATATTTGTGTATGTCTATGTAAACGTTGAAACGATTAATTGGCTTTTTCATGCCGCATTTTAATCCCATGTTCAATATATTTATTTCTTTATGTGTGAGTTCGACAGGGCTAAGATTAAATATTCCACCTAGTCCTCCTCGAGTCTTCTTTTTTTGGATTCGACGGCCTCCCCGGCAGCCTCGTGTTCTTCTGTCGCGGGATTGCGTGGGGGGCGAGGATGCTGGTACTGTACTCGGTCTTGCTCCCATTGGGAGTAATGGGGTTGGTCTCTCCACATCTGATCTTTCTGTGGAGGGTATGTTTGTGATTTCCCTCTGCGGGGTGGGTAGCCGCGACCCCTCCTCAGGTTTCCTCTTCCTCTCACGGAAAAAGGGCGCGGGGGTGGTGGTGCAGTGTCATATCCATTCTGATAATTCCATAATGGCTGGAACTTATTATGTATAGGTACTTGATATTGTTGTTGTTGATAATGTTGCTGGTTGTTCCCTGTGTAATCACTTCTTCCTTTCTGGATTTTTGGTTTTATCCCTCCTTTTCTCACTGGAGTGGAAGAGTGCGTGGGGGAATCCCATAGGATTCTTTCATTGCCATCATTATTCAGTAATTCGCGAACTCTTTCTGGGGGTGGTGCCTGAGTCCGTTTTATAGGAGGTTCTCGAAGCAGGGGTTTCTCTAACAGATTTTTATCTTCTGGTAGTGTTTGTTGCCATGCATATACTGAATTAGTCTTGAAATCTTCCATGTCCCTATGGAATTTTTTAACTTTCTTTTTTTGTGTGTCTTTGTCTACTTTTTCTAACCTTTTTGTTATTCTAATGTTAAAGTCCGTGACTTGTTGTGTATCTTTTATGGGATCCAATTCTTGCTGTAAGGCATTGATGCGTGTTTCTAGAATTCCCATTTTTCGTTTTTTCCTTTGGAGAATTAATTGTTGTAATTTGAACCCTACTCCGTTAAAAAAGTCTAACCACTCTTGAATGGAACCAGGATCTTCTAGTCCATCTTGAGGGGTGACTTCCCATCGTGTGCATAATTTTATTGTTTTACATTATTTATTTATAATAATCTTTGGGTGTTCCTCCAAATACTGCTTTTACATCATTCACACACTTCCAGCAGCTGCTCGTTGTGATTGGGATCCCCATTCCCAATCAGATAGACATTCAGCCCTATATTACTCTAGTCATACCATCAATTGTGTTTATCCCAGGCGCTGAGCGGTGCTCATGCAGGAAGGGCCACTTTAAGCATCTTCATATTTACATAGTAAATCAATACAGGTATACAGTAATCAGTCTTATTACTGTGGATATAGTTAAGATGGTCATAGATGTTATAATGTGAACATGCACTCTCCTCAATGCATAGTTTAGGCTCAGAAATCATATTGTTTTGTTATATATATGTAGCACTACCACCAGTTAAGAGAGCCGCTGGTTTGATTTCGGGCCCTGTATACAGCACCGCCAACCCCCGGCAATCTTACTCGACCCACTCTGGCACAGTTAGTCTAGGGTTAAACTTATATCACATTCAATATAGTATTGCAAGGAGTAATCTCTTTGCAATAAGACAACACACTGAGGCGAGAGATCAAATATAACAGGTTTACTTTAGTATCAAAAAGGCATAGGCAGAACAGAACACATGCAACTTGCTTACAGAGCCCTGCAGCAACCCTGCGTGGTAACCCACCGCGCGCAGCTATTATGGTGTACGCGCCCTGTGGCGCACTAAACAATATTACTATCTCCCCTCCCTGGTCAGGCCTGACATAGAAGAAATCTCAGTCTTTTCACTTAGGATTTCTTCGCATGCAAACTTTCGGTGGTGCACTTGATGAAACAGTATTTGTAATCCACAAGTAGGCAGTCCCAAGGAACACTATACTGGAAACCCTTTAACTCTGTCCTGCTACTGGTCTCCTAATGGAACAACAACAAACGATAGGTGGGCCAAGGCAGTCTATAGGCCTAAACATGGTACAGTCTATTGGCTTGAGCAAGTGCTCGCTCACCACTCCGGACGCGATCCCAGTCCGGGACTTCCACCTGCTGTGTCTCCGCACACAGCGTCTGTCACGATCGGGTCCCCGATCCGACTGATGTCCTCCCTCGACAAGTCAGATGCTACTCAGGCCCCGCAGTGGGGTGGAAGGCTCTTCAGAAGTTGCGCAAGGCCCCAGGCTTCAGGCCTTGCACTGCAGCAGATCCGCACAGGAAGAAACTGTTGCTTGCAGCGCGGTGTCCAAAGAGGCCGAGCTCCGCCTCGCCTCCTTCTTAAATAGCCCCTCCCATGAGTCTCTGCGGTGGCCAATTTGCACTCTGGGTGCCGAACGGGGTTCTGGGTAACGTAGTCCTGGGCCCTTAAAGGAGACCCCGCTACATATAGAAAATAGATTGTAAAATTATTATACAGGGCATCTGGTGCAGCTCTGCATAAAAACCAATTCGCTTCCAGGTTTTTTTTTTGTCAAAGCCTAATTGAACAAGCTGAAGTTCGAAGCTGATTGGGTGCCACGCACAGCTGCACCAGACTTTTCACTCTCCAGTTTTAGTAAATCAACCCCACAGTCAGATTGCAATGTGTGTGGTCAACTTTAGAATTCTTCTGATTGCTATTGTGAAAAAAATTTAAATACATTTTATATATATATATATATATATATATATATATATATATATATATATGTATATATATATACATACCATATATACTTGAGTATAAGCCGACCCGAATATAAGCCGAGGCACCTAATTTTACCACAAAAAATGGGAAAACGTATTGACTTGAGTATAAGCCTAGGGAGTCCATCTGCATGCCTCACTGTGTCCATGCCTCACTGTGCCTCACTTTGCCTCACTGTGCCCATGCCTCACTGTGCCCATGCCTCACTGTGCTCATGCCTCACTGTGCCCATGCCTCACTGTGTCCATAGTGTACATTAAGACGGCTCTCATTCACTTGAATGTATTTTGTCATGTTGCGCGACTTGGGGCGACACAAGTCGGATCCCAAGTCGCGGTAGTGTGAACCGGCTCTTACTGTGTATTGCCCCCTTTAGTATCAAAGACAGCGTGTAGTCTTTTGTGATAGTTGTCTAGGAGCCTCCAAATTCTTGCAGGTGGTAAAGCTGCCCATTCGTCTTGGCAAAATGCCTCCAGGTCATGCAAAGTCTTTGGTTGTCTTGCATGAACCGCATGTTTGAGATCTCCTCAGAGTGGCTCAATGAAATTAAGGTCAAGAGGCTGTGATGGTCACTCCAGGACCTTCACCTTTTTCTGCTGTAACCACAGGAGGGTCACCTTGGTCTTAGGGTCATTGTCGTGCTGGAAAGTCCAAGAGTGTCCCATGCACAGCTTCCTGTGATGGCCAAGCAACTATGTGATAATAAATGGCTTCATATGATTATTATATCCTTAAATAATAATTTTTTTGATCAGTCGTATTTTCAATATCAATGCCAACATTTCCCTATTCCTGCCAGGGCATGCAAACTTTTGACTTTTGAGCACAACTGTATATAAATAAAAAAAAATAAAAAATAAATATATATATATATATATATATATATATATATATATATATACATACATACACACACACAGTGGAACCTCGGATTGCGAGTAATGTGGTTAACGAGTGTTTCGCAATACGAGCACTGTATTTAAAAAAATCGTAACTCGGTTTGCGTGTGTTTAGGCCAAAGCGGTGTGCAGTATCGCTTTTGGTCTAAGGTGGGCGCCGGAGCTGAACGTCGCCGATCGGCGCCGTTCGGAAATGCAAGGAAAGGCCCGAGGACAGCACAGCTGACCTCGGCAAATATCGAGAACAAAGTATTTCCGAGGTTGGCCGAGGTCAGCCGAGGTGTCCTCGGGCCTTTTCGGCCGTTTCCGAGGCTCTCTGGCGCCCCCCGCCTCTGGCCACATGCGGTATTGCATACCATTGAAGTCAATGTGGAACGTTTCCATTGACTTCAATGGGGAAACTCGCTTTGATATGCAAGTACTTTGGATTACGAGCATTCTCCTGGAACGGATTATGCTCGTAATCCGAGGTTCCACTGTGTATATATATATATATAAACTGTGTGTATATATTTATATATATTTATATATATATATATGTAGCGGGGTGTTCCCCTTTAATGCAGAGAGACAAGAAGTTCCAGGTGAGAGGTGAGTCGGGAGGAAGTAAAGAGACATTATGGAAGTGAAAGCAGAGGAGAGAGAGACTACATCTCCCAGTACATCTTGCAGCACCCAGGGTGCATTGCTCCAGAACAGAGACTGCTGGGGCAGACTTTATAAAGGGGAGGCGGAGTTTTGGTCGGCCTCTTTGGACACCCCTCTCCTAGCAAGAGGATCTCTGTGCTGAACTGCTGTGTGCACAAGGCCTGAAGCCTGGGCCGTGTGCTCCTTTCCAAAGAGCCCTCTGCCAGCCTAGCAGAGCCTTAGAGACATCTAATCCTCCTTGCTGCAGTACACCAGAAGGATTGAAGACTTGGATGTCGGTGGATTCCTGTTCCTAGACGAATCGATGGAGGAAACGGACTTGGACTTGTCCAGGTGGTGAGAGCTGTTTAAAGACAGATCCTTTATCTTTACTATTCGTTGGGATTACAAAGTTGTTCTTCAAGTGCACCACCGAAAAGATTGCTAGTGAATATTGTTTCACTGAACTTCCATTTAGATCAGTCAGGCCTGACTGCATAGGTAGACATTGCTGGGTGTTAGTCTACCCATGAGGGGAAGTAGCTGTAAAAGGGCAGCGCTAGAGTTGCATAGCAATACTTAATTATTCTGATTACTCTGTTTATCTTTATTACTGTTTATTGCAGGGATCTGCAACTTGTTATACTGTTGTTTATTACTTGCCCATTAGCCTCAGTAAAATATCTGGGTAAAGTACATTTGGTGTCAGTTCTGCTTACTTTAATAGGAGTTTTAAAGTATATTCTGTGTATGTTTGTTATAGGACTGCGTCACCAACAGTTGCGGTCACGCGGTCCTATCCCTCTATCACCAGCTGTGCCACGGGAGGTTAGAGCCGATTGCCAGGGGTTGACAGCAGTGCACTACAGGGCCCAAATCAATATCAGCGGCTCTCTTAACTGGGGGTAGCGCTACACGTGGGGGCTCGAGTCCGGGATCCTTGTACGTTGCACGCTGCAATCAAGCCGGTCAGAAGTACCAGCATGGACCCGCTGGCAATGTCACAGTGGTGCGCAGCGATTGGCGCCGATCCAACCGCGGCGGTAGTCATTGTACTCCCGGGGGAAAGATGGAAGGAAGAGGAGATAAAACAGCTCGTATTGTTACTGTCTCCGAGCCACAAAGCATGGGTGATGGATTTTAGGCCAGATCCAGTGATCTCGTTTACATACGCACTGGTAGAATGGAAAAACGAAATCCCAGAGCATTTTAAAAGTCAGAGTATACAAGCCATAGATAATCAGATCTATCACTTGATACATACGCTGCCAGTGAAGGAAGAATGGTTTCAGACACCAAAGCCATCACTCCCACAATTATCTCCACCACTATCCCCTAAAGCAGAAAAGCTTAAGGAACTATTAAGCCCGGGATCACCGCTGGCCGCTATAGGGCCTGAATTGTTGAATGCTCTAGGAGACCTTGTAATTAAGTGCCTGAAAAGCAGTACGGTGCATGTGGAGGCCGGTTACCAGAAGCTTAGCACCTTCTCAGGGAAGCTCCCCGTCCCTGCGGGGGAGGAAGATTTTGACACTTGGGTGGAACAGGCATTGCAGGCAGTAGAAGCATGGGAGGTGCCTGAGGCACAGAAGAGACAGCGAGTCTTAGAAAGTCTGAAAGGTGCCGCGGCAGAATCGGTGAAGAGCTTCCGGTTTGGAAATGAAAACTGTACAGCTCAAGATTGCCTGGCCATGCTGCAGGAAGAGTTTGGTCAGCTGGAGAAGGTGTCAGAGATGATTTATCAAATTGAACACACTCTCCAGCAGCCGAATGAGAAACTGTCAGAATATGTTAGAAGGCTGAACAGGCAGTTATGCAAGATTGTACTGAAGAAGAGAATGCTGCCCAAAGATGCAGATGAAGCACGCATGAAGCAGATCATGAGGGGAGCGCGGCGCTCAGACCCGGTCTGGCTGCACCTGAAAACCTCAGGAGGAGGAATGTCACTAACCTACTCTGATCTAATAAAAATTATTAGGGACGAAGAGGCGCTGGAGGAAGATCAGCAGGTGGCCAAGGCGAATGTCACACCTGTACCAGTGTTGGTACATTCGGTCAAGAGCCCAGAAAGAGAAGCGGAGGTTGACACTCTGAAATCGCAAATGGCCCAAGTGTTGGAGATGCTGACCTCTTTGATGGAGAAAGATCAGAGAAGACGAGAGAAACCAAGCCCAAGAAAGGAGTTGTTCCCGAACAACTCAGCACCGGCCTCCCTACAGGACCGAGAAGAGGTGATTTGCTATAACTGCGGAGGGAGTGGCCACTTTGCAAACGTATGCTCCAGCCCAAAGAAGAAGAGAACAGATAATTGCAAGCCGGCGGGAAACTCCAAAGGGCCCCGGTGAAGGAGTCAACCGGGTGCCCATCATCTTCAGTGCGCTCCAAACTAAAAAAAAAGGCCAAGAATGGAGGAGACAAAACTCCTAGGAGGAGGTATAGTACACCCCCACCAAGATGTACCCCAGAGGGAGGGGGCAAGACCCCTCAGTGGAAGTACAGCACCCCAAAGAAGGAACATCCACCTAAAAGGAACAATAACATCCCTCAGCGGGTTTGTGCCCCCATTGAGAGGGAGAAAGTCAATGCATGCCAGGCTCAGGAAAAATTTAAGTCCAAAAGGAGCAGGGCAAGGGTCGAAAGCCAAAAAAAAGAGGTGACCCCAGTCCGGCCATACCCAAAGGAACTGGTGGGCCCATCTCCTACTGTGCCCATTCAAGTGGAAGGAGTCTATACTAAAGCTCTTTTGGACACCGGAGCACAGGTGACTTTACTATACCGGGACTTCTATGATAGGCACTTGAGTCATCTGCCTATCCAGAAGATAGAAGAGCTGGAGATATGGGGACTTGGAACCCAGAGTTTCCCTTATGATGGGTACCTGCCCATAAAGATGACTTTCGACCCATCCGTGGCTGGGAAGGCTGAAGTGTTTGACACCCTGGCAGTTGTGTGTCCCCGGCCGCCTGGAGCCAGCAAGATTTCCCTGATCATTGGGACAAACACGGATCTAGTCAGGAGACTCCTGACCCCTCTAGTGAAAGAGAGAAACCATTCAGCCACCAAAATCCATCCCATGCTAAAGACGGCCTACCAACGACTGGTCTTAGAGCAGAAGACCCCAGGAGAGGGGATAGGGAAGGTGTGGAGACTTGGCAGAGAAGGAGTAGTGCTACAGCCCAGAGAAGTAACCTGTCTTAGGGCCACTGTGAAGCTTTCGTGGGAACAACCTGGCCCCTTTGTCATGCTGGAATCAGACCCAAGGGAAGAGTCCTCAGGCCTGGAAGTGATACCAGAAGTGATTCCGTTCATTGCCCTGAAGAAGGCCCATGGCAGAGTTCCGGTGAGTGTTAGGAACACTACGGGAGGACCCATGGAGATCCCTGCCAGAGTGTTGCTTGGTCAGGTGAGCCCTGCTGCCCCGGTCACTTGGTCCGAAGTCAAGGGGACGGGTGACGGAGGAGATGTTTGGGAGAAACTGTCCGTGGAAAACCCGAACCTACCCAGGGCTTGGAAAGAAAGAGCCAAGGCCCAGCTGTCCAGGTGGGAGAAGATCTTTTCCAAAGATGAATTCGATGTGGGGTGTGCAAGAAGTGCCACCCATCGGATCCGCCTCCAAGAAGATAAGCCCTTCCGAGAGAGGGTCAGGCGGGTCCCCCTGGCAGATCTGGAGGATCTGAGGGAACAACTTGTAGAACTAAAGAAGACTGGTGTGATCCGGGAGTCTAGAAGTCCCTATGCCTCCCCAATCGTGGTGGTCAGAAAGAAGAATGGGTCGTTGAGGCTTTGTATCGATTACAGGACTCTCAACAGGAGAACCATCCCTGACCAATACACCACGCCAAGGATAGAAGATGCCCTACAAAGTTTGTCTGGAGCCAAATGGTTCAGTGTGATGGACCTCAAGAGTGGGTACTATCAAATCCCTATGCACCCAGAAGACAGGGAGAAGACAGCCTTCATAACCCCGGTGGGATTCTTCGAATTCAATAGGATGCCTCAGGGTCTGTCTGGAGCTCCTGCTACCTTTCAACGCCTTATGGAGAAGACTGTTGGAGACATGAATCTTATAGAAGTCCTTGTGTACTTGGACGATGTCATTGTCTTTGGAAGAACCTTGGAAGAACATGAAGCCAGGTTGGAGAAAGTATTGAGAAGACTCAGCGAAGAGGGACTTAAGCTTTCCCCCGAGAAGTGTCGGTTCTACCAGTCTTCTGTGAACTATCTGGGGCACATAGTGTCTGAAGAAGGGGTGGCCACAGATCCTGAGAAGTTGGAAGCAGTCACTTCCTGGCCACGACCCACCACAGTAACAGAGCTCAGATCCTTCCTGGGGTTCTGCTCCTATTATAGGAGGTTTGTGGAGGGGTTTGCTCGGATTGCCCGCCCGTTGAATGAATTGCTAAAGGCAGAAGGGGAAGAGGATGACTCAGGGCCCAGGAGGCCTGGTGAGTCAGTTCAAGATCAGTGGAACCCAAGGTGTGAAGAGGCCTTTCATGCTCTGAAGAGGAGCTTAACCACTGCCCCAGTCCTGGCCTACGCCGACCCTACCAGACCTTATGAATTACATGTGGATGCCAGCCATGAGGGTCTAGGTGGTGTACTCTACCAAGAACATGAAGGACAACTGCGACCAGTGGCCTATGTGAGCAGGAGCCTGACCCCCTCAGAAAAGAATTACCCCACTCATAAGCTGGAATTCCTGGCCCTCAAATGGGCGGTAGTAGACAAGCTAAAAGACTACTTGTATGGGGCAGAGTTTACTGTGAAGACAGACAACAACCCCCTGACCTACCTCTTCACCACCGCGAAACTAGATGCCACCGGACACAGGTGGTTGGCCGCATTGTCTGGATTCAACTTCAGTCTGAAGTACAGACCAGGAGCCGGAAATAGGGATGCAGATGCCCTGTCCCGGAGGTCTCATGCCACGACAAATGACTGGGAAGATTGGACCCAAGTGGCACCGGACGGGGTGCGGGCCCTTTGTCAAGGGGCTGAATTCCAAGCCAGAGGAGGCTCCAGAGCAGAAGAAATAGGGGTTACCATGGTAGGAGTCCCCAAACACTATTGTGGGGTAACTCAACTGGAGGAAGACAACCTACCGAGACTGTCCAAGAAGGAGTTGAGGTGTGACCAATTGGAAGACCCCATGGGGAGATTGGTCCTCGAAGCCCTGGAGAATCAGGATCCCAACAAATTCCTACATCACCCCTCAAAGGAGGCTCGCCTGTTGAGGAAGGAATTGGACAGGCTACAGGTACATCAGGGAGTGGTCTACCGAAGGGGCCCCTCTGATGACTCAGAAGATAAGTGGCAGTTATTTCTTCCAGAGAAGCACCGAGAGACTGTACTAATTGCCCTGCATGACCATCATGGTCACCTAGGGGCAGAAAGGACCTTCCAGCTTGTCAGAAATCGGTTCTATTGGCCCTGCATGAGGGCAGAAGTAGAGGAGTATTGCCATTCCTGTGCACGATGCATTCAGAGAAAGACCCTACCCCATCAAGCTGCCCCAATGGGCCATTTACAGAGTCAAGGCCCAATGGATCTGGTATGCATTGACTTTCTCTGCCTCTAACCCGACCTGAGTGGATTGGGGAATGTTCTGGTAATAACCGACCATTTCACCCGCTATGCTCAAGCTTTCCCAACCAAAGACCAGAAGGCATCCACCGTGGCCAAGATACTTATGGAGAAGTATTTTGTCCATTACGGACTACCACAGAGACTCCACTCAGATCAAGGAAGGGACTTTGAGAGTCGGTTGATCCGAAGACTTTTGGATTCATTAGGAATAAAGAAGACCAGAACCACGCCTTACCACCCACAAGGAGATGCTCAGCCGGAGAGATTTAACCGGACCCTGCTCAACATGTTGGGAACCTTAGAAACAGAGAAGAAGCAACACTGGAGTCAGCACATATCAGCCCTAGTACATGCCTATAACTGTACCACAAGTGACGCCACTGGCTACTCCCCTTATCGACTTATGTTTGGGAGAGAAGCAAGGCTACCTGTGGACCTGGCCTTTGGCACTTCTATAGACAATACCTCAGCTACATCCCACAAGGGATACGTGGACAGACTTAGACGTAGCTTGCAGGTGGCCTATGAACAAGCCCAGGCGGCTTCGGATCAAAGGGGGGCCCGCAACAAGAGAAATTTTGATCTGAAGGTTCGAGTGCAAGATCTGCAGCCCGGGGACCGAGTACTGCTACGCAATCTGGGGGTCCCTGGAAAACACAAGCTTGCCGACAGGTGGAGATCTGAGCCCTATGTTGTCTGTAGGAAGTTGCCCGGTTTGCCTGTCTACAAACTAAAGCCAGAAGGAAAGGTGGGTCCACTGAAGACGTGGCATCGGAACCACCTGCTCCCACTTGCTGAGGCAGTCAGAATACCTCCCGTGAGAGACTCCCCTGAACCGGCCTCTATCCTGGATATTCCTAGGCCGAACACTCGGTCCCAGACCTCTCGAGCCAAAGATGGGGAGGCCTCCCAATTGAGTACAGAAGAAGGTGGAGAACTGGACTGGCTGAGGTCTCCCTCGACTCTGGGAACGTCCGCCATAGATCTCCCAAATGGAGGGGATACCCCAGATGCAACGCTGAATCCGGAGGCTACTGAATTCATACCCTTCAGTCCCTCAGCTGATTACTGGGAAGATGTTCCTGACACTTGCGCAGAGGAGGACTCTAGAGATTCCATACGTCAGTTGACTTCTGAATCAGAGGTTCCAGAACCAGCAATGTTACCTGAACTTACTCCTGAAGAAGAGCCTGTGGTGCCAGAGTCAGAAGCACCAAGAGAGCAGAGGGCTCGCAGAGTCATCAGGCCTCCCAAGAAACTAACTTACCCCCAAATGGGGACGAGCTCAGAGGACTCTGTTGTAACGGCTAGGAGAAGTGTTGAACAACCTGATCCTTCCACCGTCCATTTGGTGGAGGGCAACCCCAGCTCACTCTCTGGCACAGTTAGGCAGGCCACTCATGGTAGTGTGACCTGTGGGCAAGAGAGTTCCATCCCAAAGTTTTGGTGGGAATTCCCTATGCCAACATCATGCTCGACATTGTCCAAAATGGTAAACAGTATTTGTTGAAGTTTATCTTTGGGGACCAAAGAGTTCAAGTGGGGGGAGTGTGTAGCGGGGTGTTCCCCTTTAATGCAGAGAGACAAGAAGTTCCAGGTGAGAGGTGAGTCGGGAGGAAGTAAAGAGACATTATGGAAGTGAAAGCAGAGGAGAGAGAGACTACATCTCCCAGTACATCTTGCAGCACCCAGGGTGCATTGCTCCAGAACAGAGACTGCTGGGGCAGACTTTATAAAGGGGAGGCGGAGTTTTGGTCGGCCTCTTTGGACACCCCTCTCCTAGCAAGAGGATGTCTATGCTGAACTGCTGTGTGCACAAGGCCTGAAGCCCGGGCCGTGTGCTCCTTTCCAAAGAGCCCTCTGCCAGCCTAGCAGAGCCTTAGAGACATCTAATCCTCCTTGCTGCAGTACACCAGAAGGATTGAAGACTTGGATGTCGGTGGATTCCTGTTCCTAGACGAATCGATGGAGGAAACGGACTTGGACTTGTCCAGGTGGTGAGAGCTGTTTAAAGACAGATCCTTTATCTTTACTATTCGTTGGGATTACAAAGTTGTTCTTCAAGTGCACCACCGAAAAGATTGCTAGTGAATATTGTTTCACTGAACTTCCATTTAGATCAGTCAGGCCTGACTGCATAATTAGACATTGCTGGGTGTTAGTCTACCCATGAGGGGAAGTAGCTGTAAAAGGGCAGCGCTAGAGTTGCATAGCAATACTTAATTATTCTGATTACTCTGTTTATCTTTATTACTGTTTATTGCAGGGATCTGCAACTTGTTATACTGTTGTTTATTACTTGCCCATTAGCCTCAGTAAAATATCTGGGTAAAGTACATTTGGTGTCAGTTCCGCTTACTTTAATAGGAGTTTTAAAGTATATTCTGTGTATGTTTGTTATAGGACTGCGTCACCAACAGTTGCGGTCACGCGGTCCTATCCCTCTATCACCAGCTGTGCCACGGGAGGTTAGAGCCGATTGCCAGGGGTTGACAGCAGTGCACTACAGGGCCCAAATCAATATCAGCGGCTCTCTTAACTGGGGGTAGCGCTACATATATATATACATACACACACCAGCATAACTCAAATTACAGCATTAAGGTAAAAAACCTTCTACTTTTAGAACCACTTTAAAAGCCCCAAAGGTCATCAGTTTAGAGTCAACTGTAATTAATGTGGCTAGAATTATTAGAATTAATCCAGCATGCGTGGAAACATGTAACGTGTAATACAATCACTGTTTTCATATGTAGCTGCATCTGATGCATTTGTTTAGGTTCGTACGTGTGTATTCATGGGGAAGGGGGCAAATATTTTTATGGCAGGTTTAAGTCCCTGGGTGTAATTTTTTTTTTTTTTTTTTTAAATAAACTGTATTTTATCATGCTTGTCTAGGTATGAGGTCAATTTGAGTCATAAGGCACACAGCTGATGTTCATCATCACCTAACCTCTGGCACCTTGTTTGTTCTCCAGGTGTGGATATCCTACAGGTAGTAAGTTTCAACTTTTCAGCATGCTATCCCCTCTTAAAGCATTTGTAAACCACTGGACATTTTTTTTTCTTACCTGCAAGGAAATGTCATAATGTGCTAGTATTCATCGCATACTAGCACATTATGTTAAAATTACCTTAAAATGAAGCTCTTGTAGTGCCAAGATGTCAAAGCTACAGGCACTCACATCTTCACCCATCTTGCTTCCAAATTCTTAGGCTCCAGGTCTGTGAGTGGCCAGAGCCACAATGACGTCATCGGGAGCCGCCGTTCACGGCACAGGGCTCTGAAGGAATGGCACGGGTGGCCGTTCCTTCAGAGTGCATGCGCCAGTGATGTCACTGGCTGCATGTACAGTAAGTATCTCCTAAACGGTGCCCTTTTAGGAGATATTCACACTACCTATAAGTAAGCCTTTTTATAGGCTTACCTTTAGGTAAAATTTAGTGATGGAAGTTTACTTCCCTTTAAGGCTTGAGCACTGAGAAAGAAAAACCTTCAGATCACTTTTTACAATACCTTCCAACACTGAACCCATGGGCACCTCCTCAGGAATATTGTGCACAAAGAAATTTTGATCGACCCCCAAGACATCGTAAAGAAGAATATCATTTAATCTCCATGCAGGTCAAGTTGGGTATGGAAATGTGCATAGTTACTGGGGCATGGTCAGGGATCATGATTTGTTCTTTGGCTTCTTGCTGCAGGAAATCTAAATAAAAACTGGTCTACATATGTAGCGCCCTGCTCCTATTGGGTAGGCGCTAGTGGTAAATTTAGTTGTCTGAGCTGTAGTTTAGCTCAGAATAATTGTACCAAATTATTGGTCTCTGTTCCAGTTCAGCTGGGCTGCACATTTTTCCACCTGCCTGTAGGTGTCGTTGTCACCACAGGTCAAGGTTGGAAATGCAGTAGGCTGGATGCATTGGGTATTCCTTTCTGAGAGAGGGTACCTAAGGAACAGACACCGTTTTCTTGGGGGTCTTCTGATCCTGACCTGACGGCCCTCTTGGCCTCAGGGATGTGTTAGCAGTTTTTCCACCTCTGGGCCTGCAGGCCCGAGGCTCCGTTAATGAGAGTAGGCCCAGGAGTTTCTGGGGCCTACTGATCCAGGGATGGTCCTGTGTCGCCTTGCCTGCGGGAAGGGACCGAGCAATTGAGGGCTCAATTGGAGGATGTATCCGGATAAAAATCTACCTCACAGTGCTGCCGGCCTGGCTGAAAGATCCTGGCACTGTGTGTTATGTTTTCAGAACTTTATCAGTGAGTGATTACACAAGTCTGTGGCAGAGACTTTTGAACAAGCTCGCACCGGCTGCTAGGTCAGTGAAGGAGGCCTATCCGGTGGATGCTACATCCAGTGTGGAAGATGTTTGTCCTCTGGATTAAAGAAAATACCCATGATCCGCAAAAGCAAGGTACCTGAATCCCCCCCAACCCTCCATCCCTCTGTCTGGAAGTTCTTTCATAAAACCCATGAGAAAAAGAGACTAAAGCCCTGTACACACGATCGGATATCCTATGGATTCTAATCCGATGGATTTTTCCATCGGAAATCCGAAGAAACTGTCTTCCATCAGTCTTGCCCACACACCATCAGTCAAAAAAACGACCGCACCAAAACGACGTGACGTACGACGGCACTATAAAGGGGAAGTTCAAATCTAATGGCGCCACCCTTTGGGCTGCTTTTGCTGATTTCGTGTTACCGCTGTTAGTAAAAGTTTGGTGAGAGCCGATTCGCGCTTTTCAGTCTCCGTGCTTTTCAGTCCGTTACAGCGTGACAAATGTGCTTTCTCCCTTACGAACGCTAGTTTTACCAGAACGAGCGCTCCCGTCTCATAATTCAGTCTGAGCATGCGCAGGTTGTTTAACCGAAGGACTTGCCCATGGACGATCGGAATTTGCTATTGGTTTTTTATCCATCGGAAAAATTTAACACATGTTCTATTTTTTCACACCGATGGAAAAAAGACAGATGGGGCCCATACACGATCGGTTTGTCAGATGAAAACAGTCCATCGGACTGTTTTCATCGGTAAAACCGATCGTGTATACAGGGTTTAAGTGTTTGGTGCAGACATTTGTGAACAACTCTTCAAGGAAGACCCCTAGGATGGACGTGGTGAACAGTAAGGTAACGGCAGGCCCAAAATCTTAAACCAGCCGCCCCTTCGGGGGTATTGCTACACATAAAACAGGTCAATATGGGAATAGGCCTTGTGGACCTTCAAATGGTAACCATAGACTGTGTTTGGATGTGGATCGACCTCCAGCAGTCCACCAGATGTAGATTCTGAATTGTCTTGCAAAAGCATTGAAAAGCTAAGAACAATAGTGGGGATTTACCCTATGAGGTGTCCAAGGTCTGATCGAGGCTTATCCCCGAAAGTAGGAGAAATCTTTTCCTGAAGTCCAGCAGCTTGTTAAAGTCTTGGTCTAGGAAAGTTATTTGCTGCATGTTTGGGGCATAAATTGTTGAAAAGGTAAATTTATGACCATTAAGGATTCACTTCACAAAAATAAAGAAGCCTTGAGGGACCAGTAATTGGTCCTCCTTCAGCAGCTTTTATAAACGCTAATGTGACACCTCTGGCCAGGGCCGCCATCAGGGGGGTACAGGCAATACAAACGTAAGTGGCCCGGATGGCAACCCCCCATTTTTTTGTTTTACATTTTTTTTCTCTTGTAAGGGGCCCGGAGGTCCCCAGGGGCCCGGATGGCAACCCCCCTTTTTTTTCTCTTGTAAGGGGCCCGAATGGCAACCCTCTTTTTTTTGGATTGTTGATTGTTTTCATTTTTTTTTTTTTGTCTGTCCCAAAGCCCCCCTGACCTTAATTCTCGGGGGACACACACGGCAGCACCCCCCGCTTCTCAATCCGCGGCACCCTCCAACCCCCCGCCCCCCGCCCGCTTCTCAACCTGCGGCACCCCCCGGGTTTTCAATGTGCGGCGGCAGCACCCCCCCCCCGGTTCTCTGCTCCAGGGGGCCCATGCCTGAAGCTGTGTAAGGGGCCCCAAAATTCCTGATGGCGGCCCTGCCTCTGGCTTTAGATCAGGGTGACTTACCTAACCACTATTAACCACTTCCATACAGGGCACTTATAAACCTTCCTGCCCAGACCAATTTTCAGCTTTCTGCGCTGTTGCACTTTGAATGACAATTGCGCAATCGTGCTACACTGTACCCAAACTAAATTTTTATCATTTTTTCCCCACAAATAGAGCTTTCTTTTGGTGGTAATTGATCACCTCTGGGATTTTTATTTTCTGCAAAAAAAAATAAAAATGACCGAAAATTTTGAAAAAAAAAAGGTTTTTTTTTGTTTCAGTTACAAAACTTTTTAAATAAGTATGTTTTCTCCTTCACTGATGGGGCTGCACTGACAGGCACCGATGAGGTGGCACTGATGAGGTGGCATTGATGGGCACTGATGATGGGCTCTAATATGCGGCACTGATAGGTGGCACGGATAGGCGGCATGGATGGGCACCGATAGGCGGCACGGATGGGCAAGGATAGGCGGCACAGATGGGCACGGATAGGCAGCACAGATGGGCACGGATAGGCGGCAAAGATGGGCACTGATAGGCAGCACGGATGGGCACTGATAGGCGGCACGGATGGGCACTGATAGGCGGCACGGATGGGCACGGATGGGCACTGATAGGTGGCACGGGTGGGCACTGATAGGCAGCACCGATGTACTGTAATGGATGCCAATCAGTGCCAAGCAATAATGCCTGCCAATCAGTGATGCCCATTGTGGGCACTGATTGGCATCCATTGTGGGCACTGATTGGCATCCATTAGGGGGCACTAACTGGCATCCCTGGTGGTCTAGGGTGGCATACCTGGTGCTGGCATCCCTGGTGGTCTGGTGGCATCCCTGGTGGTCCAGTGTGGGCATCCTCGGGGGGGCTGCGCTGATTATCTATCAGCACAAACTCCCCCTGTCAGAGGAGCAGACGATCGGCTCTCCTCTACTCGCGTTTGACAGACGCGAGTGAGGAAAAGCCGATGATCGGCTTTTCCTGTTTACACTGTGATCAGCCGTGATTGGACACGGCTGATCACGTGGTAAAGAGTCTCCGTCTGAGACTCTTTACCTAGATCGGTGTTGCGGGGTGTCAGACTGACACCCCGCAGCAACGATCGTCGCTATGCGCGCCCCCGGGGGCGCGCAGCGGCTCAAAATCCTGAGGACGTCATATGACGTCCTGTCAGGATTTTGAAACCACTTTACCGCCGTCAATCCGCTATAGGGCGGGCGGCAAGTGGTTAATTGAATAAACATCTGGGAAGCTTTGGGGTGGACATGGGGGTAAAGTGAATTTCTTGTGGCATTAATATTTGTGTTTCAACTCTTGCCACAGTCTATTCCTTTTGTTTCCTAAATATTGTATGAGATCATTTTTAGGTGGGTCGTGGTGGGATTTGGGGACAGAACCAAAAAGGCGTCGCCCTGTGAGAAGCCCCTTGACTATAGGAAAACCACAGGAGAAAAACATTGTCAAAGCAAACCATACAACAAAATCACACATTAGTAAACAGTTGTATGAAAACTGGGGGATCTGGAAATTTGGGTGGAATCCAGCTCATCGAGGGTTAGCGCCTGTGCAGAAAGTACTCCAAAAAAAGCAATGGGTCCTACTGGGAGTGTCATCCCTAGTGGGCCAGCCATCTTAGACTCTCTAAACTTTTTCAAATAAGAAGAAAATCCCGCATTACGAATTGGCTTGATGCGTGTCCAACCTGACGGACCAATTGGGCTTCTGGGAAAGATAGGGGTTTTCTGGTCGGGAAGATCACCAATTGGTAAGGGGTGTAGCTTTGAAAGCTAGAAAAAGTATGTTCCAGTAAGCATCACAATAGGATTAGCATGTTGTCTGCAGATTTGGCCCCTAGGAATGAGGAGCTTGTCTTATGAAATCTTATCTGGGCTTCACTGCTAGAGATGCAATTCTTGGGTAAGTTCCCCTTGTGCCTACACACAGGGGGAGGCTTTGGAAAGACTAGTTGGTAGGTGGATGGGCAGGTGTCAGCAAAGGGCAATGGTGCAGTCCATGGTGAATGGAAGGAATATAGGGTAGCTCTCACCCAATCATGATGCAGTCTGATGCCGCGTACAGACGATCGGACATTCCGACAACAAAACCGTGGATTTTTTTCTGACGGATGTTCGCTCAAACTTGTCTTGCATAAACACGGCCACACAAATGTTGTCGGAAATTCCGAACGTCAAGAACGCGGTGACGTACAACACTACGATGAGCCAAGAAAAATTAAGTTCAATGATTCCGAGCATGCGTCTAATTGATTCCGAGCATGCGTAGAATTTTTGTGCGTCGGAATTGTGTGCACACGGTCGGAATTTCCATCAAAAACTTTTGTTGTCGGAAAATTTGAGAAATTCCGACAGCAAATGTCCGATTGAGCCTACACACGGTCGGATTTTCCGACAACAAGCTCCCATCGAACATGTGTGTACGCGGCAAAAGAGGACAGGTTCTGTTAGAGCTCATCACATTCTGTGATCTGTGTGGTCCTTGTTGCTCAGACATATTGAGCTGGAAAAAGTTCTGAATAGTCTTTCCTGTCTGCTCTGCCTTGTTTTCCACAGTTCTGGCCAGCTGGGCACAATGAGGTCTTCCACCATACTCCAGTCTGGAATATTGGTCTTGATTAAGTCTAGTTGCTCTAGCAATCTTGGCAGGTCCTTCTTAACCCTTAGAATAAAGGCCTTATTTTTTACACAAGCTATTATACAGAAGGGGTAGCCCCAGTAATAGGATATCTCCTTTTTGCCTGGTTGGCTTCTCATTACACCTGCACACACAGCCTGCTGGTCTCTGGTAAGACCTGGTCAATGGGTCAAGGGATTTGTCCCTCCAAGACTTAAGCCTCGTACACACGAATGAGTTTCTCGGCAAGAAACGACAAGAAAACTGCCGAGATAGCTTTCTTGCCGAGAAAATCGTTCGTGTGTATGGTTTCTTGTCAAAAAAACCGACAAGAATCTCGACGAGAAATATAGAGAACCTGGTCTCTATTTTTTCGTCGAGATTCTTGTCAGCCTGTTTCTCGACGAGAAAAGTGTGTGTGTGTACACTTACCTGTCCTCCGGGAAGCCCGCGCATGCTCGAAATGACTACGACGCATGCGCGGTAGCTTCCTAGGCATAGGTAGGGTGTAGCAAGATGGCGGCGACGACATCGAATGTGACGAGCGCACGCTCGTCGTAGTCGATGACGTCACCGCGTTCGCTCCATTCAAAGAACCGCGGGTTCTTTGAATGGATCGTGTGTACACTCGGCCGGGGCAAGTTTCTTGTCCAAGAATCTCGTCAAGAAAAACGACGTGTTTTTTCCTGACGAGATTCTCGGTCGTGTGTACGAGGCTTCTTTGAAGCCTTTGGACTCCAGAACCCAATCTGGGAATTAAAAAACCCGGGGAAAAAAGAAAAAACAAATTTCTCCACTGATAGTGCCATTCTGGAGACTCAATCTGCATCATTGAGAACCTAGTGTGTCATTTACCTTTTTTATTCACAGTGGCAGGACCCAGCACTGTCATAGTAGGTTAGAAAATAGGCTTAGTTGTGCCCTATCCAAATCAATGACCTGTGTAGAGTGCATTTGGCCATAATGGCCTCCTTCTCAGCATATTATTGAAGTTTTCAGGTTCCATCTAGTGGGTCAACGGGGTCTTGTGTTGTGGGCTGCATAGTCCTATAAGCCCTATTAATTTGGTAAAATTGGCTTGTAGTGTAGGGGCCAAGTTAGGGGGCTTGATAACTTCTGGTAGGACCCTAATCCTGATGTTAGAGCACCTGCTCCTATTCTCAAAATCGTCTAATTGTAAAAGTAAGGTCCTAACTGTGGGCATGCTCTTTCGGAAGTTCCAAGGAATGAACAACTTCCTCCTGTTTATTCTCAAGGGATTCCACTCTATGACCCTGCTATGGACAGAGTCCACCCTAATACACTCAAGTTCCTGTTTAATTGAGTCCCAGACTTTGATAATGAGCTACGTTACGTCTTGTTTGGTGGGAAGGGCCCTAATTTGGCCACCTCTATTCCAGACCAGGGGTTTGGTTTCTGCAGTCAGGCTGTTTGGATCTGGGAGGTTGCATTGGATAGGGTTGGTACATGCGCCTACTATGACCACCATCTTGAAAGCAGTCTGAGCACTGTTCCACTGTGGAAGGAAAAGGAATCTAGGACATCCCTTGGGGTCTGATTGAGACTGGAAAGCCTGGTGTTGTGTCTCTTTCTCCTTGGCACTAGGGATGAGCCGAACACCCCCGGGTTCGGTTCGCACCAGAACCTTCGAACGGACCGAAAGTTCGCGCGAATTTTCGAACCCTATTCGTTATAATGGACGCGAACGTTCGAAATCAAAATTGCTAATTACAACGGCCAATATGCATGTTAATGTCATAAAACAGGTTTGGGGACCCGGGTCCTGCCCCAGGGGACATATATCAATGCAAAAAGAAATTTTAAAAACTAAAGTTTTTTCGGGAGCAGTCATTTTAATGATGCATAAAGTGAAAAAAAAAAAAGTGAAATTTTCCTTTAAATATGGTACCTGGGGGGTGTCTAAAGTATGCCTGTGAAGTGGCATGTGTTTCCCGTGTTTAGAACTGTCCTTGCACAAAATGACATTTGTAAAGGAAAAAAAGAAGCCATTTAAAACCACTTGCGGCTTTAATGTCATGTCTTGTCCTGGCCGCCATATGGCTGAAAATCCTTGAGAAAAATGTCATGGCTACCCCATCACCCCCCCCCCCCACCCCAGCCCCTTTGGGTCTTGTATGGATACTAAGGGGGACCCCGCACCCAAAATAAAACCCTATACCTACAACCCTATATACTCTGAACAGCAGTATATAGGTGGTGCAAACAAGACATGGACTGTAGGTTTGTTCTTAAGTAGAATCTGAACAGGTACATTATGAAGTGTAGCTACATCCCAAAAAAATCAATTTTTAAGCTTTTTGGAGAACATAGGGAGGGGTTATCACCCCTGTAACATTTGCTGTCTTTGCACATCTGTTCAGAACATGTCACCTCACTTTCCGTCCCAATGACAAATGTTTTTGGAAAAGTGGGGTTTTAATTGAAACAAGGATTGGTGATAAAGCATCAGTAGAGAGGAGATACCTTTTTCCCAAATTAAATCTAACAGGATAGAATTTTCCTTCCTAGGGGTAGATTTCCTCTCACTTCCTGTTTTCTCTTGCCGTTTGCAAGTAGGAGTCGTTTGTAAGTTGGATGTTTGAAAGTAGGGGCCTGCCGTATATACTCTGCAGAAATTTGCCCTATTAGATGTTGGTGTAGCCACAAGACTGGTGGGCACAGGAATGGGCCCTGCTGTGAGTTAATAGATCAAGATTTGTACTTGCATGCACCTGTTGAACCGGGCAGAAAAATTGGGCCTTTGGTGGTGGTGGTGGTGGTGGTGGACGGTGTTGCCACAAGACTGTAAGCCCTCACAGTTACTCTTGGTGGGTGCAGGAATGGGCCCTGCTGTGAGTTATTAGATCAAGATTTGTAATTGCATGCACCTGTTGAACAGGGCAGAAAAATTGGGCCTTTGGTGGTGGTGGTGGTGGTGGACGGTGTTGCCACAAGACTGTAGGCCCTCATAGTTACTCTTGGTGGGCGCAGGAATGGGCCCTGCTGTGAACTATTAGATCAAGATTTGTAATTACACGCCCCTGTTAAACAGGGGCTGAAAAATTGTGCCTTAGGCATTGGTGCTGGTGCCACAACACTGCAACCCCTCACAGATACTGTACTTGGAGCACAGCAGTCACACCTGTTGCGAAGCATCTTTTTAAAAAATTGTAATTACACGCCCCTGTTATACAGGGGCTGAAAAATTGTGCCTTAGGCACTGGTGCTGGTGCCACAACACTGCAACCCCTCACAGATACTGTACTCTGAGCACAGCAATGAGACCTGTTGCAAAGCATTGCCTAAAAATTGTAATTACACGCCCCAACAGGGGCTGAAAAATTGTGCCTTAGGCACTGGTGCTGGTGCCACAACACTGCAACCCCTCACAGATACTGTACTCTGAGCACAGCAGTCACACCTGTTGCGAAGCATCTTTTTAAAAAATTGTAATTACACGCCCCTGTTATACAGGGGCTGAAAAATTGTGCCTTAGGCACTGGTGTGGTGGCATGGATCATTGAGGAGGAGGAAGAGGATAGTCAGTGAACATAACAGGACAGTCACTCAGCATCAGCATAGGCAGTCTTGAAGGGATGTGACATTATAAATTATTCCGTTATATCCGCTTCAGGTGTCTGGTAGCTGGTGGTGATCCAAGACTGATTCATTTTTATGAAGGTCAGTCGATCAACCGAGTCGGTGGACAGGCGCACCCTATGATCGGTGACAAATCCTCCAGCAGCACTGAATGTGCGTTCGGAAAGAACGCTGGATGCAGGACAGGCCAGTAGCTCAATTGCATACTGTGCAAGCTCTGGCCAGTGATCCATCCTCAGGACCCAGTAAGCCAGAGGATTTTCGGTGGGAAAGGTGTCCAAGTCTGACCTTGCCCCTAGGTATTCCTGCACCATGTATATCAGACGCTGGCGATGGTTGCTGGAACCGATCATACCTTGGGGCTGCGGACTAAAAAATTGTCTGAACGCATCGGTCAGACGTCCACCTTCCCCACCGCTCCTTCTGCTACTGACCGAAGCCTCAGCAACTCGTCGTCCAGGACCAGGAGTTTGTAACCTCCCAGTTTCTGGGAACGCGTTGCACAGACCTTTCTGCAAGGCCTCCCTGAGATGTCTCATCCTCTGCTCCCTCTGCGACGGCAAGATAAGGTCCGCAACCTTACCCTTGTACCGTGGATCAAGGAGAGTGGCCAGCCAGTAATGGTCACTCTCCTTGATCCGAAGAACACGAGGATCCTTCCGCAGGCTTTGCAGGATCAGGGAGGCCATGCAGCGTAGGTTAGCTGAGGCATTCGGTCCGGAGTCTTCTGGGTCACTGAGGATGACATGATCGCCAGCCACCTCCTCCCAGCCACGTACAAGTCCACTGGTTTGTTGGGACTGTACATCATCCCTAAAAGACTGCTGCTGCTGATGCTGAGTGCCAGGCTCCACCTCCATGCTCACACAATCCTCATCCTCCTCCTCCTCCTCCTCTTCCTGTGTGATGGGTGGGACAGAAGGAACATTGTCTGGATAAAGGGGGCCTTGAGAGACAAGGAAGTCCTCCTCTTCCTGCCTCTGTTCTGCCTCAAGTGCCCTGTCCATTATCCCACGCAGCGTATGCTCCAACAGGTGGACAAGAGGTACAGTGTCACTGATGCATGCACTGTCACTGCTCACCATCCTCGTGGCCTCCTCAAATGGTGAGAGGACAGTGCATGCATCCCTGATCATGCTCCACTGGCGTGGGGAAAAAAAGCCAAGCTCCCCTGACCCTGTCCTGGTGCCGTAGTCGCAAAGGTACTCATTGATGGCCCTCTGCTGCGTGTGCAGTCGCTGCAGCATGGCCAACGTTGAGTTCCACCTGGTGGGCATGTCACATATTAGGCGGTTCTTGGGCAGGTTCAGCTCCTTTTGCAGCTCAGTCAGCCGAGCACTGGCATTATAAGATCGGCGGAAATGCACACAGACTTTCCTGGCCTGCCTCAGGACATCCTGTAAGCCTGGGAACCTGCCCAAGAACCGCTGCACCACCAGGTTGAGGACGTGAGCCATACAGGGCACATGGGTGAGCTGCCCCTGTCGCAGGGCGGAGAGGAGGTTGGTGCCATTATCAGAAACGACCATTCCTGGCTTAAGCTGGCGTGGCGTCAACCACCTCTCGGCCTGCCCCTGCAGAGCTGCCAGAACCTCTGGCCCAGTGTGGCTCCTGTCCCCCAAACACACCAGCGCAAGCACGGCATGGCATCTTTTTGCCTGCGTACTCGCGTAGCCCCTTGTACGCCTACGGAGCACCGCTGGTTCCGAGGACAGAGCACTCGAAGAGGACATGGAGGAAGAAGAAGAGGAGGGGGTGGAGGAGAGAGGTGTGTCACAACCAGTAGTAGCATTTTGGAGGCGTGGTGGCGGAACAACCTCCAACACTACTGCACCTTGTCCTGCATCCCTCCCAGCTGCCAATAGAGTGACCCAATGGGCCGTGAAAGAAAGATAACGTCCCTGTCCATGCCTGCTGGACCATGAGTCAGCGGTAATATGCACCTTACCGCTGACCGCCCTGTCCAGCGAGGCATGGACATTGCCTTCCACATGCCAGTAGAGAGACGGAATCGCCTTCCGTGAGAAAAAGTGGCGTTTGGGAACCTGCCACTGAGGAACCGCACATTGAACAAACTCACGGAAGGGGGCAGAGTCTATCAACTGAAAAGGCAGCAGTTGAAGTGCTAGCAATTTAGCCAAGCTAGCATTCAACCGCTGGGCATGTGGATGGCTGGGAGTATACTTCTTTCGACGGTCCAGCAGCTGGGGCAGGGAAATTTGCCTGCTACAATCGGACGTCGGTGTACTGCAAGTACTTGGTTGTGACACACCTAATTCTACACCTTCAGTCCTCTCAGAGCAGCTTTCAGAGAGGACTGAAGATATAGTGGGGATGGAGATCCCAGCTGATGAGGAGCAAGGAGAGGTCCGCTTTGTTCTTTGGTGTGGGTCTTTTATGTGTGCTTGCCAACGAGCTGCATGGCAGGTCGACATATTTCTGCTCATGCTTGTGGTGCCCAAGCGGCTGATGTTTTGGCCACGCGAGATACGCTTGAGACAAATATTGCAAATAGCAGTGGTGCGATCTGATGCACTCGTCTCAAAAAAGGCCCACACCAAAGAACTTTTGTGATAACGTGCAGAGGCAGCGCCCTGCACAGGCGGAGCTCTGCGGTGTGGTACAGTTGCTGTGCTGGCCTCTAGCTGGCCTCCAGGGGGCATCCTGCCTCGTTGGACATGTGACGCTGCATCCTCCTCCTCCTCCTCCTCCTCTCTCCCTTCAGGCACCCACATGGAGTCAGTGACCTCATCATCCCCTCCCTCTTCACCACTAGAGCAAACCTGGCAGTAAGCTGCAGCTGGTGGAACACTACTGCCAGATTGCTGTCCTTCAGCATCCCCTCTCTCTGCGCGCACACTACTGACTTCCTCAAGCTGGGTATCATCATCCGAGCCTTCGAATCGTTGGGCATCCTCCTGGAGCATGTACCCAACACTGTGCTCAAACAGTTCGGGGGACTCCTCAGGAGGACATGGTGGGTCTAGGGAAGGGGTGGCTGATGATGCCATTGAGTACGCGTTGGCAGCTGCTCTGCCAGTACCCTGAGCCTGGGTGAGAGAGGATGAGGAGGATGAGGAGGGCTTGGTCATCCATTCTACCAAGCCTTCGGCATGATGCGGCTCCACATGTCCAGCTGCCGAAAACAAAGACAAGCGTGTCCCATGGCCACGTGCTGATGACGATGCATGACCACGTCCACGGCCAGCACTGTTGTCTCTAGAAACAGAGCCTGCCTGCCCTGTGTTCTTGCCTCGGCACGCTCTGCCTCTCCTTGGCGGTCTTCCAGCCATTGTAGTCGGTAGTGTATATAGTATAAAAAATAGAACTCCTATGTGTGCTCACAACACACTGTAGGTCCTATGGGTGCTGACACTAACACACTATAGGTACTATGTGTGCTGCTGACAAGAAAATATAGGAGCTCTGTTTGCTGCCACTAACACACTAGAAGTCCTATTGGTGCTTCTGAGATGAAAATATAGGAGCTCTGTGTGATGCCACTAACACACTAGAAGTCCTATGGGTGCTGCTGAGAAGAAAATATAGGAGCTCTGTGTGATGCCACTAACACACTAGAAGTCCTATGGGTGCTTCTGAGATGAAAATATAGGAACTCTGTGTGATACCACTAACACACTAGAAGTCCTATGGGTGCTTCTGAGAAGAAAATATAGGAGCTCTGTTTGCTGCCACTAACACACTAGAAGTCCTATGGGTGCTGCTGAGAAGAAAATATAGGAGCTCTGTGTGATGCAACTAACACACTAGAAGTCCTATGGGTGCTTCTGAGATGAAAATATAGGAGCTCTGTGTGATGCCACTAACACACTAGAAGTCCTATGGGTGCTGCTGAGAAGAAAATATAGGAGCTATGTGTGATGCCACTAACACACTAGAAGTCCTATGGGTGCTTCTGAGATGAAAATATAGGAGCTCTGTGTGATGCCACTAACACACTAGAAGTCCTATGGGTGCTTCTGAGATGAAAATATAGGAGCTCTGTTTGCTGCCACTAACACACTAGAAGTCCTATGGGTGCTGCTGAGAAGAAAATATAGGAGCTCTGTGTGATGCCACTAACACACTAGAAGTCCTATGGGTGCTTCTGAGATGAAAATATAGGAGCTCTGTGTGATGCCACTAACACACTAGAAGTCCTATGGGTGCTGCTGAGAAGAAAATATAGGAGCTCTGTGTGATGCCACTAACACATTAGAAGTCCTATGGGTGCTGCTAAGAAGAAAATATAGGAGCTCTGTTTGCTGCCACTAACACACTAGAAGTCCTATGGGTGCTTCTGAGAAGAAAATATAGGAGCTCTGTGTGATGCCACTAACACACTAGAAGTCCTATGGGTGCTTCTGAGATGAAAATATAGGAACTCTGTGTGATGCCACTAACACATTAGAAGTCCTATGGGTGCTGCTGAGAAGAAAATATAGGAGCTCTGTTTGCTGCCACTAACACACTAGAAGTCCTATGGGTGCTGCTGAGAAGAAAATATAGGAGCTCTGTGTGATGCCACTAACACACTAGAAGTCCTATGGGTGCTTCTGAGATGAAAATATAGGAGCTCTGTGTGATGCCACTAACACACTAGAAGTCCTATGGGTGCTGCTGAGAAGAAAATATAGGAGCTCTGTGTGATGCCACTAACACACTAGAAGTCCTATGGGTGCTTCTGAGATGAAAATATAGGAACTCTGTGTGATGCCACTAACACACTAGAAGTCCTATGGGTGCTGCTGAGAAGAAAATATAGGAGCTCTGTTTGCTGCCACTAACACACTAGAAGTCCTATGGGTGCTTCTGAGAAGAAAATATAGGAGCTCTGTGTGATGCCACTAACACACTAGAAGTCCTATGGGTGCTTCTGAGATGAAAATATAGGAACTCTGTGTGATGCCACTAACACATTAGAAGTCCTATGGGTGCTGCTGAGAAGAAAATATAGGAGCTCTGTTTGCTGCCACTAACACACTAGAAGTCCTATGGGTGCTGCTGAGAAGAAAATATAGGAGCTCTGTGTGATGCCACTAACACACTAGAAGTCCTATGGGTGCTGCTGAGAAGAAAATATAGGAGCTCTGTTTGCTGCCACTAACACACTAGAAGTCCTATGGGTGCTGCTGAGAAGAAAATATAGGAGCTCTGTGTGATGCCACTAACACACTAGAAGTCCTATGGGTGCTGCTGAGAAGAAAATATAGGAGCTCTGTGTGATGCCACTAACACACTAGAAGTCCTATGGGTGCTTCTGAGATGAAAATATAGGAGCTCTGTGTGATGCCACTAACACACTAGAAGTCCTATGGGTGCTGCTGAGAAGAAAATATAGGAGCTCTGTGTGATGCCACTAACACACTAGAAGTCCTATGGGTGCTGCTGAGAAGAAAATATAGGAGCTCTGTGTGATGCCACTAACACACTAGAAGTCCTATGGGTGCTTCTGAGAAGAAAATATAGGAGCTCTGTGTGATGCCACTAACACACTAGAAGTCCTATGGGTGCTGCTGAGAAGAAAATATAGGAGCTCTGTTTGCTGCCACTAACACACTAGAAGTCCTATGGGTGCTGCTGAGAAGAAAATATAGGAGCTCTGTTTGCTGCCACTAACACACTAGAAGTCCTATGGGTGCTGCTGAGAAGAAAATATAGGAGCTCTGTTTGCTGCCACTAACACACTAGAAGTCTTATGGGTGCTGCTGAGAAGAAAATATAGGAGCTCTGTTTGCTGCCACTAACACACTAGAAGTCCTATGGGTGCTGCTGAGAAGAAAATATAGGAGCTCTGTTTGCTGCCACTAACACACTAGAAGTCCTATGGGTGCTGCTGAGAAGAAAATATAGGAGCTCTGTGTGATGCCACTAACACACTAGAAGTCCTATGTGTGCTGCTGAGAAGAAAATATAGGAGCTCTGTGTGATGCCACTAACACACTAGAAGTCCTATGGGTGCTTCTGAGATGAAAATATAGGAGCTCTGTGTGATGCCACTAACACACTAGAAGTCCTATGGGTGCTGCTGAGAAGAAAATATAGGAGCTCTGTGTGATGCCACTAACACACTAGAAGTCCTATGGGTGCTTCTGAGATGAAAATATAGGAACTCTGTGTGATGCCACTAACACACTAGAAGTCCTATGGGTGCTGCTGAGAAGAAAATATAGGAGCTCTGTTTGCTGCCACTAACACACTAGAAGTCCTATGGGTGCTTCTGAGAAGAAAATATAGGAGCTCTGTGTGATGCCACTAACACACTAGAAGTCCTATGGGTGCTTCTGAGATGAAAATATAGGAACTCTGTGTGATGCCACTAACACATTAGAAGTCCTATGGGTGCTGCTAAGAAGAAAATATAGGAGCTCTGTTTGCTGCCACTAACACACTAGAAGTCCTATGGGTGCTTCTGAGAAGAAAATATAGGAGCTCTGTGTGATGCCACTAACACACTAGAAGTCCTATGGGTGCTTCTGAGATGAAAATATAGGAACTCTGTGTGATGCCACTAACACATTAGAAGTCCTATGGGTGCTGCTGAGAAGAAAATATAGGAGCTCTGTTTGCTGCCACTAACACACTAGATGTCCTATGGGTGCTTCTGAGAAGAAAATATAGGAGCTCTGTGTGATGCCACTAACACACTAGAAGTCCTATGGGTGCTTCTGAGATGAAAATATAGGAACTCTGTGTGATGCCACTAACACATTAGAAGTCCTATGGGTGCTGCTAAGAAGAAAATATAGGAGCTCTGTTTGCTGCCACTAACACACTAGAAGTCCTATGGGTGCTTCTGAGAAGAAAATATAGGAGCTCTGTGTGATGCCACTAACACACTAGAAGTCCTATGGGTGCTTCTGAGATGAAAATATAGGAACTCTGTGTGATGCCACTAACACATTAGAAGTCCTATGGGTGCTGCTGAGAAGAAAATATAGTAGCTCTGTTTGCTGCCACTAACACACTAGAAGTCCTATGGGTGCTTCTGAGAAGAAAATATAGGAGCTCTGTGTGATGCCACTAACACACTAGAAGTCCTATGGGTGCTTCTGAGATGAAAATATAGGAACTCTGTGTGATGCCACTAACACATTAGAAGTCCTATGGGTGCTGCTAAGAAGAAAATATAGGAGCTCTGTTTGCTGCCACTAACACACTAGAAGTCCTATGGGTGCTTCTGAGAAGAAAATATAGGAGCTCTGTGTGATGCCACTAACACACTAGAAGTCCTATGGGTGCTTCTGAGATGAAAATATAGGAACTCTGTGTGATGCCACTAACACATTAGAAGTCCTATGGGTGCTGCTGAGAAGAAAATATAGGAGCTCTGTTTGCTGCCACTAACACACTAGAAGTCCTATGGGTGCTTCTGAGAAGAAAATATAGGAGCTCTGTGTGATGCCACTAACACACTAGAAGTCCTATGGGTGCTTCTGAGATGAAAATATAGGAACTCTGTGTGATGCCACTAACACATTAGAAGTCCTATGGGTGCTGCTAAGAAGAAAATATAGGAGCTCTGTTTGCTGCCACTAACACACTAGAAGTCCTATGGGTGCTTCTGAGAAGAAAATATAGGAGCTCTGTGTGATGCCACTAACACACTAGAAGTCCTATGGGTGCTTCTGAGATGAAAATATAGGAACTCTGTGTGATGCCACTAACACATTAGAAGTCCTATGGGTGCTGCTGAGAAGAAAATATAGGAGCTCTGTTTGCTGCCACTAACACACTAGAAGTCCTATGGGTGCTGCTGAGAAGAAAATATAGGAGCTCTGTGTGATGCCACTAACACACTAGAAGTCCTATGGGTGCTGCTGAGAAGAAAATATAGGAGCTCTGTTTGCTGCCACTAACACACTAGAAGTCCTATGGGTGCTGCTGAGAAGAAAATATAGGAGCTCTGTTTGCTGCCACTAACACACTAGAAGTCCTATGGGTGCTGCTGAGAAGAAAATATAGGAGCTCTGTTTGCTGCCACTAACACACTAGAAGTCCTATGGGTGCTGCTGAGATGAAAATATAGGAGCTCTGTGTGATGCCACTAACACACTAGAAGTCCTATGGGTGCTGCTGAGAAGAAAATATAGGAGCTCTGTGTGATGCCACTAACACACTAGAAGTCCTATGGGTGCTTCTGAGATGAAAATATAGGAGCTCTGTGTGATGCCACTAACACACTAGAAGTCCTATGGGTGCTGCTGAGAAGAAAATATAGGAGCTCTGTGTGATGCCACTAACACACTAGAAGTCCTATGGGTGCTTCTGAGATGAAAATATAGGAACTCTGTGTGATGCCACTAACACACTAGAAGTCCTATGGGTGCTGCTGAGAAGAAAATATAGGAGCTCTGTTTGCTGCCACTAACACACTAGAAGTCCTATGGGTGCTTCTGAGAAGAAAATATAGGAGCTCTGTGTGATGCCACTAACACACTAGAAGTCCTATGGGTGCTTCTGAGATGAAAATATAGGAACTCTGTGTGATGCCACTAACACATTAGAAGTCCTATGGGTGCTGCTAAGAAGAAAATATAGGAGCTCTGTTTGCTGCCACTAACACACTAGAAGTCCTATGGGTGCTTCTGAGAAGAAAATATAGGAGCTCTGTGTGATGCCACTAACACACTAGAAGTCCTTTGGGTGCTTCTGAGATGAAAATATAGGAACTCTGTGTGATGCCACTAACACATTAGAAGTCCTATGGGTGCTGCTGAGAAGAAAATATAGGAGCTCTGTTTGCTGCCACTAACACACTAGAAGTCCTATGGGTGCTTCTGAGATGAAAATATAGGAACTCTGTGTGATGCCACTAACACATTAGAAGTCCTATGGGTGCTGCTAAGAAGAAAATATAGGAGCTCTGTTTGCTGCCACTAACACACTAGAAGTCCTATGGGTGCTTCTGAGAAGAAAATATAGGAGCTCTGTGTGATGCCACTAACACACTAGAAGTCCTATGGGTGCTTCTGAGATGAAAATATAGGAACTCTGTGTGATGCCACTAACACATTAGAAGTCCTATGGGTGCTGCTGAGAAGAAAATATAGGAGCTCTGTTTGCTGCCACTAACACACTAGAAGTCCTATGGGTGCTGCTGAGAAGAAAATATAGGAGCTCTGTGTGATGCCACTAACACACTAGAAGTCCTATGGGTGCTGCTGAGAAGAAAATATAGGAGCTCTGTGTGATGCCACTAACACACTAGAAGTCCTATGGGTGCTGCTGAGAAGAAAATATAGGAGCTCTGTTTGCTGCCACTAACACACTAGAAGTCCTATGGGTGCTGCTGAGAAGAAAATATAGGAGCTCTGTGTGATGCCACTAACACACTAGAAGTCCTATGGGTGCTGCTGAGAAGAAAATATAGGAGCTCTGTTTGCTGCCACTAACACACTAGAAGTCCTATGGGTGCTGCTGAGAAGAAAATATAGGAGCTCTGTTTGCTGCCACTAACACACTAGAAGTCCTATGGGTGCTGTTGGGGTGCAATGCTGTGCTAACAGCACTGCGGTTGGTACTACTGCAATACTGTACTAACAGTAAGCACGCACCAGACTAATCCCCAGCAGCAGCTAATAACACGCTAACTGTGCAATCAGCAGCAATGAACGATCAATGACTTAGGTAGCAATGGTTTAGCAAAGAAATAGCCAATGGTTTAGCAAAGAAGAGCAAATCTTTCAGTATCAAGCAAAGACAGAATCAGCAGACTGATCTCTCCTAAAGCCGGAACTCATGTGACCGGGGCCGATGGCGTGGCGGCCTTTTAAATGGTGGGGCATGTACTAAAGCCCCTGAGCTGTAATTGGCTACAGGCGTCCTGCCTGTAGCCAATTATTGCTCTCCGAGTTTCGGGCGCTGTGATTGGCCAAGCATGCGGGGTCACAGTGCATGCTTGGCCAATCATCAGCCAGCAATGCACTGCGCCGGCCGCGCCGGCCGCAATGCATTGCGGGGCCGCTCGCATCACACGAATGTGATGCGAACGGCCCAAATAGTTCTGGGCTCGACGAGCGAGCGAACGCCCGGTGCTCGATTCGAACATGGGTTCGAATCGAGCACCGGGCCCATCCCTACTTGGCACATTAGCTGTGTCTTCAGTGCTCTTCTACACTCCCTATGTCGTGGCCATAACAAGGGCAAGGCAAGAGCTTGGGAGAGAAGTGACTTCATCTGCTCATCACCATGACAAGCCCTCCTGGCATTTTTATTTGGTATGCTTTATAACAGAAAGTAAGTGTAGCGATACCCCCAGCTAAGAGAGCCGCTGATATGATTTTCTGGCCTGTAACACACCGCTGTCAACCCCCAGTAATTGGCTCTAACCTCCCCTGGCACAGCTAGTAGGGGATGATAGGATTGTGAGAACTGTAGCTTTAGGTAACACAACCCGGCAACAAAAGCACACAGTGGTATTATATAGCTGACACTAACCGTCTCTTCTGCACAGTAATAACACCAAACAACTTGTCTGCTTAATCCCGATACTTTTACTGAATGAAATAGATCAGCAGATAAACAATACACGTTAGTATATGCAGAGCCCTGCAATAAAAGGTATTCAGCAAGTAAACAGATACACAATCCTGTACACATATGTAGCGGCCCCCTCCTCTCCCCGTCCTCTTCGGCCTAGGGGTATGTCACGCGACAGGGGTGAGGTGCACTACGGCCCATGTCCTCCCCACTACTTGCGGGCGAGGTGAAGGCCAATACCTGATGTTTCCTCGGGCCGGTGTGTCCTGAGCATGTACCGAGTCTGCTGTGCAGAAACCGCCAAACCACCCTTTGCTCCCATTAACAGGGTCCATACACCGATCACAGTCCAACGGTTAGATTTATTCCGTATCTTCAGTTACAAGGCAATGCGATGGCATGATACGGTGGGATGAGCAGGTCGAGGCACTATACTGATCTGGGTCCCCACACCCCCTATGCTATGACCAAGGGTTGTAGGAGTCTTGACATGAATACCTCTGTTCCGCTGCGGGCCTCTATCAGGGGAAGATGTCCTCCAAGGGAGTTACTGAAGGCCCATCCGTCACCGGGTTGACACTACCCCGGGTCTTCGAACGAGTGACCTTCCCAGCCTCCTCACCTCAGATGCGGGTCCCCTCGCAAGGGGCGCCCTGGAGCAACTTCACCCTCGCGGGACCCAGTCGGAGTCACCGGGTCCCAGGCCTCCTCAATAGTACCTCATCCCAGGCTGAAGGTGCCTGGGATGGACTCCATCTTCACCCCGACCAGGCCTAGGGTGCCTAGGTCGGAACCTTGAACCGCCCGCACCCAGGCCGAAGGTGCCTGGGTGCGTGAAGAGATGATCCCCGAAGACGACGACCGCCGACCTCGTGGCGAGGGCGTCTCCCCCTTTTATCCCCTCCCGACGATACCACGGCGGGTTCCCCGCCCCGGCCGTACCATCTCCAGGAAGGGACAAAGAAGGGTAGCACTGCGGCAGTGATTCTACCCCGAGCCAGTAGGTACACTGACACCCACTGGTCGAAGAGAATATTACACCACCCAATCCTCCACGAATAAGAAAAAGGGGTCTGAACCCTAACATAATTACACACTTGGGTCACACTACCCCCAAGTGTATCCCACTAAATTGAGGACCCCGCTACACACTCCCCCCTGTGATTTGACACTGGTCCCCAGCGTCAGGTGCACACCCATGTCTCCCAAAGAGGGATGACATGAAGTGGGCCCCAGAGGCTATCCCTCAAATTTTTGGATACTAAATGTGCCAAGACCTGCTCAAAAGGGAAAAGGGAAATATAAAACGATAAACATTTACATAAGACATCTATTCTGTACCCATGTACAATCCCTCCCATCGCTGTCTAAGAACCACCCCACTCTCAGTAGTCTTGACCGATGAATCTCCTGCAGAAGGGAAACAACAAAAAGAAAACACATCCTAACACTCTGTGTTAACTTGGCATGAGTGGGTCTGTCGGCCGAGAGACCCGCTCACTCCAATAAGCAAGTAATGCATATGTAAAATTTTCAAACATTCGTTGTGCAACACTGCCACCTGGTGACAGAGCTGCGGTAATGACACTTGGTGAGATCTTCATTCTTCCTGCTTTCCTACTCTGACTCTACCCCAAAAGTCTCTGCCTTTGGCACATGAAGAAAAGGGAGAAAAAAAACACAACAGCTCCCAAGTCTCCAGTGAGTAAAAGAAAAGCCCAAATCAAAACAAAAGTAGGGCACAGTTCTAGGCGTCTGGGAATGTCTCATCCAGAAAGTTTCAACAGCAACAAGATAGGAGCTCACTCCTCCTATAAGTAGAACCTTGGATCCGGCAGAAACAGAGGCTTCAGGTGCCCGTCAAACACTTCCACTGAATACTCGACATCCTCTCCTTCTTTCCTACAGATGAGCACCTTATCAGCATGAATATGGCGCCCAAGTCTCCAATCAGCTCTGCAGTCCTTGAACTTTTTAGACACAGGCGGCGAACATGACAGGTATCGCCTGGCATGGGGTACTTTAAGCTTTTCCCACACAAACTCGTCATACCACCTTGGTCGCAGGACCTCAACTTCATACAATAAGTCCCGAGGCAAATAGGGGTGCTCCCACCCATACTCACGGGCGACTCTCTGGGAGAAAAGTCTCTGCAATCTGGCTAAGGGCGGCATCACATCTCGCTCACCTTCTCCTGGCTGTACGATGGCCTCCGGGTGCCGAGGTACCTTCACCATCTCGGGTTGCTTTGTCTTTGGTGCCTGCAACGAGGCACGCTGCGTCCCCACCATCAGAGCGGGTGATGTAGTTGAGTGAGGAAAGTTGGTCGAAGGGTTAGATTTCCTCTGGAACTCCGGGGTCTGCGCCCGGAATGTATTATCTGCTATGGACATGGGGGAATCCTGTGGTTTACTCAGCACAGGTAGCGGGCGTCTGTCCCAGCCCTTCCGGTGAAACAGCTCATCTATCTCCCCGTCATCCCCACAGTCTGACAACGACTCTAGGTCGGAGGTGTCCTACATCTCGGCGGGAAGGTAGTCTCTAGTAGACGGAAGGCTACCTTCCCTTTCGGGCTCCACCGGCTGTGAACTCCCGACACCTCCAACCAACACCGCAGTCCCAGCCCCTAGCTCACCTGGACCTACTGAAGAACTGGGATGTCCGGGACTCTCTTCTCTACCGGCGCCATCCAGGCCAGGCAAGCGGCGGGGTGAAGCTCGACCCCGACCACAGGATGCCTGCACCAGGCCTATCTTCCTCTTCGGGGGTGGCAGCAGGGAGTCTGTGGTGACCGAAGCAATGTCTTCGGATTTTTCTCTCTCAATCTCTGGTTGGGCAGTCACTTCGCCCTGGTCAGCGCGTATGGGGACCTCCGCAGAGGCCTGGATCTCTCCCTCCGGAGTGGCGGTTCCTGTGATGCAGTTGAGGCGTAGGGCCCGGGGCCTTTCCGTGTATGGTTCAACCTCAAAAAGGAACTCCTTGCATGCCTCACATCGCCCGAATGGCTTTAGTTGGACTACCAGTCCCGAGCATCCGGGACAGATCACACCGAGAGCCTCCGTGTCTCTGCATGAATACAGAGCCAACTGTCCTCGGGGCCTAAGTCTTATCCCCGTGTCTGTCAGGGGAGCAGCAAATGCAGTCATCTTCGTGGGGTAAGGTACCGGTATCCACGGGGAGCTTGAGGCCATCCCGACCACTTGCTGTTCCATCATGCGCTGACCACGCGCCGGAGTCTCCACGTGTATCTCCACACGTGGCCAGACTCCTCCCACAACTTGTACGTTTTCGCGGGCTTCCGCCAGCCTCCGCCCACGAATTGTACAGTCATGGGGTGCCTTGTGGCGCAGTGCATTAACAGTCCCCACATGTAGTACTTCACACGGCTGGACCTTTCCCTTTCTACGCTCCTCTGCGTGGGCCTTTCCCGACTTAGGGTCATGTCCACAACTCCGAGCAGGGATGCACTCTGGCCAATCACATGGCCGACCCGCTCGGAACTCCTCCGGGCAGCAAAGTTCAAACACAGACGCTCTCAGTTCCATCGCCAAGACACACGATATCCCGGACGAGCCCCCACGTGTAGCGGCCCCCTCCTCTCCCCGCCCTCTTCGGCCTAGGGGTATGTCACGCGACAGGGGTGAGGTGCGCTATGGCCCATGTCCTCCCCACTACTTGCGGGCGAGGTGAAGGCCAATACCTGATGTTTCCTCGGGCCGGTGTGTCCTGAGCATGTACCGAGTCTGCTGTGCAGAAACCGCCAAACCACCCTTTGCTCCCATTAACAGAGTCCATACACCGATCACAGTCCAACGGTTAGATTTATTCCGTATCTTCAGTTACAAGGCAATGCGATGGCATGATACGGTGGGATGAGCAGGTCGAGGCACTATACTGATCTGGGTCCCCACACCCCCTATGCTATGACCAAGGGTTGTAGGAGTCTTGACATGAATACCATCCGTTGCGCTGCGGGCCTCTATCAGGGGAAGATGTCCTCCAAGGGAGTTACTGAAGGCCCATCCGTCACCGGGTTGACACTACCCCGGGTCTTCGAACGAGTGACCTTCCCAGCCTCCTCACCTCAGATGCGGGTCCCCTCGCAAGGGGCGCCCTGGAGCAACTTCACCCTCGCGGGACCCAGTCGGAGTCACCGGGTCCCAGGCCTCCTCAATAGTACCTCATCCCAGGCTGAAGGTGCCTGGGATGGACTCCATCTTCATCCCGACCAGGCCTAGGGTGCCTAGGTCGGAACCTTGAACCGCCCGCACCCAGGCCGAAGGTGCCTGGGTGCGTGAAGAGATGATCCCCGAAGACGACGACCGCCGACCTCGTGGCGTGGGCGTCTCCCCCTTTTATCCCCTCCCGACGATGCCAGGGCGGGTTCCCCGCCCCGGCCGTACCATCTCCAGGAAGGGACAAAGAAGGGTAGCACTGCGGCAGTGATTCTACCCCGAGCCAGTAGGTACACTGACACCCACTGGTCGAAGAGAATATTACACCACCCAATCCTCCACGAATAAGAAAAAGGGGTCTGAACCCTAACATAATTACACACTTGGGTCACACTACCCCCAAGTGTATCCCACTAAATTGAGGACCCCGCTACACATACAACTAACGGACCCCGCTGCAGCTCCCCTCCCTCGTGGGCAAGATGGCGCCCAGCAATGTCTAAACTTAGAAGTCAGGCCTGACTGTTCTATATGCAAGTTCCATAGAAAAGGATCTTCGCTAGCAAATGGTGGTGCACTTTTTGAAGGTAAATTGTAATCCACAGGAATAAGTACTGGTAACTCGATGGATAGCAGAAAGTGACTAAAGCTATTCAATGCACTGTCCCTCCGGCGTGCAAATGCAAACTCTAAACGGTGGGTCCTGAACAACAGACACTGGGCCTAGAGATCCTGTAATAATCTTTGAGCAGGTGCTCTCTCACCCAACCGGACCAGTCAGTGTCAGTATCTTCCGTAGCTGTGTCTCGGTACACAGGTCCCACGACACCCGGGGTCTTCGGTCCTCCTGGAAGTAGTAGACAGCGGCAGGATGAGACGTCCCTCGGGCTCCTCAGGCTCTTTGGATACACAGGGCCTAAACTTCAGGCCCTGTCAGGAACAACAGACTCGGCAACGAGTTCCACTTGCGGGGCAGGCGATGTCCAAAGAGACCGAACTCCGGCCCGCCTCCTTCTTAAATAGCCCACCCCAGCAGTTCTTGCGTGTGGCAATGCACCCTGGGTGCTCCGCTGTATCCCGGGTACGGTAGTCTCTGGGTCCTTAAAGCAACACCCCGCTACATAAGTTTTTCTTTCTCAAAATTTGTGGTATTTTTCCTTTTATAACGCAAAAAAATAATAAAACACCCACTGGTTATTACCACCACCACAAGAAAGCTCTACCTGTCTCTAAAACAATTATATAAAATTCATCAACTTGGTTACATGACTGAAAAGTACGGAAAATTTTGAAAATGGCCTTGACATTGGGCGTAAGGAGAATTACCGGCTGCTACTCAAGTGGTTAAGGGTGCTATTTACAGGTAAGGTTTAGTGAAAGGGTTGTAGGAGTTGTGTGTATAAAGTTGAGAGGGGGACTCAGTGCTGATGATTGTTGTAGGGCTTAAGTATGTGAGTCATAGGCTAGGGCTACTGTAAGTGTTTTTTGGTTTTCTACTTTTTACTATAAGGGAGCTGTAGATTTTCACTTGTTTGGTGCTTTTGCACAAATATATTGTGTTTCTTTTTTTTCCCCCTTGTATCACCCTTCAGCATTAGTAAAATGTATATAAAGGTAACCAAAACAGAATGAGAAATGCCTGATAGCCTAGAAAGGCACCTTCATTGTAATATCCTTGTACTGCACGTACTACCTGCTTTGTGTAAATAGCTTGTAAACAATATAAGTTCCCGTTTCGGCCGTGCCCTTTGTGTTAATGTACAGAGCTGGTTATGCTAGTACTGGTGCCAGACCTTTGCACTGTAACTTCAGTTTTCCACTGTCAGCGATGGCGTCTTCTAAGCTGAGAGCGGAGCTGGACTGTTCCATCTGTCTGAACATTTACTCCGATGCCGTAATGCTAAAATGTGGACATAACTTCTGCCGGGGCTGTATCAATAGTGTGCTGGATACACAGGAGAAGTTTGGAGTTTTTTCCTGCCCGGAATGCAGAGAAGAGTTCATAAAACGTCCTGTACTAAAGAAGAACCGAATGCTTTGTAACATTGTGGAAACCTTTAGGTCTTCTAAGCCAGACCAGCTAGGGAACCGGATCTCCTGTACTTACTGCATTCATATTTCGGAACCGGCTGTGAAATCCTGTCTTCATTGTGAAGCTTCTCTGTGTGAAAACCATCTGAGAGTCCACAGCAAGTCACCAGAACACGTCTTATGTGACCCCAAAACTTCCCTAGAGAGCAGGAAATGCTCCGTCCATAAGAAGATCCTGGAGTATTACTGCACTAAGGACTCCAACTGTATCTGTGTGTCCTGCAGGCTGGATGGAGAACATCGGGGACACCAGGTGGACACTCTGGATGAGGCCTCTGAGAAGAAGAAGGAGAAACTGAGGAGTGTTCTGGAGGAACTTCTGACAAAGAGAGAGGAGATGGAGGAAAGAGTCCAGAGTCTTCAGGAACACAGGAGAAGTGTAGAAGAAGATGCAGCTGACCTAACAGAGAGAGCCAATGCCCTGTTCAGAGACCTCAGGAAACGTCTGGAAGACCTGGAGAAGAGAGTTCTAAGTGAAATCTCGAGACAGGCAGAGCGGCTCCTTCTCCCAACTGCCGATCTGATCCGGGATCTGGAAATAAAGAAAGACGAGCTGTCCCGGAAGATGCATCACATCGAGGAGCTGTGCAACATGACGGATCCACTGACTGTCCTACAGGATACTGATGACTTCTGGGACACTGAGGACGGGGATGACAAGAACAGAAAGAGATATGATGAACTCTTTAATGATGGAGGGGATCTAGATGTGGCTGGGATATCATACACTATACATACAGGTTTATTCGATGTAATAACAGAGGTGAATGAAGGAATCTATATACTGGCACCTACAGACATATTACTAGATTTGAACACAGCTCATAATGACCTACTTATATCAGATGACAGGAAAACTGCAACTGTGGCATGTGTAGATCAGAATCGCCCACTTACACCAAAGAGATTTCAGGGTTATCCTCTGGTGATAAGTAGTCAGAGTTTCTCATCAGGACGACATTACTGGGAAGTAGATGTTGGGGGGTCCATAGATTGGAGAGTTGGGATGTGTTACCCCAGTATAGAGAGGTTAGAAGAGCAGTCAGAGATCGGATTTAATGACAAGTCCTGGTGTTTGTCTGACTGTGGTCTAGTGATACATGACAGTGAATCAATACAGGTACCTAATATCTCCAGTAACAGAGTCAGGATCTATCTGGATTACGAGGCCGGGAAGATCTCCTTTTATGAATTGAGTGTCCCAATCCAACACCTCCACACCTTCACCACCACCTTCACTGAGCCCCTCCATGCTGTCTTAGGTGTAAATTCTGACAATGACTGTATAAAAATAATTGGGGGAAGAAGGAGATGTGACAAACCCCCCCATAGATTGCTGACATCAAAGGGATATTGGAGAATTCTCTCATTCACTAACCAATGCAATTTGCAGTAGTTGCTGTTGTATTACTGATAGAGTTTAGATGGCCATACAAGTTATCTGCCCTGTACACACGACCGGGATTCCCGACGGCAAAAGGTCCGTCGGAAATCCAGAGGGGAAATCTGCTCTCTACTTTTCCCCCCGTACACGCGATCGGTTTTCCTGTCGGGAAAATTCAGATGAGAGCTTTTCCTCAGGAATCCCGACCGTGTGTATGCTCCATCTGAGTTTTTCCCCACAGGAAAATGGCCAAAAACGGCCGTTTTCTGCTACATGCCTCGTACACATGGCCGGGTTATCCGACGGGAAAAAGTCAGCCGGGAATCCCGACGGGAAAAAAGAGGGCTGGTTCTCTTTTTTTTTTTTTGCCGGCGGGTTTGGCAGTTGTCCCGTCAGAAAAACTGCGAGAGAGCATACACACGGCCGGGATTACCGGCCAAAAGCTCTCCTTGCAGTTTTCCCGTCGGAAAACCAGGTCGTGTGTACGGGGCAATTCACTTGAAGACCAGGTCTTTTCTGGAACTTTTTGTTTAAAAGTTTAAATTAGTATTTTGCTTGAAAATTATTTAGAACCCTCAAACATTATAAAGATATATATTTATACCGTATATACTCGAGTATAAGCCGAGTTTTTCAGCACATTTTTTTGTGCTGAAAATGCCCCCCTCGGCTTATACTCGAGTCACCTTTTTGTGCCTGATCTCCCGGATTTGGGGATCCGGTTCCGGCTGGCCGTAGGTCCTCTGGACCCCAACCTTGCCACACATGTAACTCCACTCATCCTCTACAAGTGTGCAAAGTTTGTTGTCCGGGGGACCTACAGCTGGGGAGCACCGATTTTTCAAAGCCGGGTACTCCTTCCATAGACTCCCATGTTAAACAGTAATTTCTCTGGTAAATTTGGGGACCCAGTACCGGCCGGTCGTATATCCCCTGGACCCAAAACTTGGCACACATCTATCCCTACTCTTCCTCTATAAGTGTGCAAAGTTTGTTGTCTCGGGGACGTACGGCCGGGGAGCACCGATTTTTCAAAGCCGGGCACTCCTTCCATAGACTTCCACGTTAAACGTCAGTCTAGTCATGGGCACAGTGAGGCATGGGCACAGTGAGGCATGGACACAGTGAGGCATGGACACAGTGAGGCATGCACATGGACACAGTGAGGCACAGTGAGGCATGCAAATTGACACCCTAGGCTTATACTCGAATCAATACGTTTTCCCAGTTTTTTGTGGTAAAATTAGGTGCCTCGGCTTATATTCGGGTCAGCTTATACTCGAGTATATAGGGTATATATGTATATACCGTATATATATATATTTTTTTAGCAGAGACCCTAGAGAATAAAATGGCGATTGTTGTAATATTTTATCTCACAAATTATTTGCGACACAGTCTTTGAAACACAATTTTATTGGAAAAAAATACACTTTAATGAATAATAATAATAAAAAAAAACCACAATAGTTAACCCAATTTTTTTGTATAATGTGAAAGATGATGTTTCACCGAGTATATAGATATGTCCGCCCCCCCGCCACTTCTAGAAATGATACTGCGGTAAATCTGCTCACGAGACCACTTTTATATTACAGAGAACCAGCCATAGTAAAAACAATACCGGGGTTATGGCAGATAACTGGTGCCATAAAACCAGTATTTAAAGTCAAAGTGATGAAGTACTTTTATTGTGTTTTGCCAGCTTTAGAATTTTTCTTATTGGTGTTGTATGTGAAAAAAATCAATAAATTATATACTGTATATATATATATATATATATATATATATATATATATATATATTATTTGATCAGTATTGTAATTATCTTATTCCCGGATTGAAGTTCAATATTATGTCCAGCAGGGAGGAAATTTCCTTCCTGGATACATTGTTGAAAGTGACTTGTATGTTAAAAATATGGACCGTAACCAATTACTACATTACAGTCGTTTTTTTAGTTTTTTTTTGCATTTTTAGTGTATATATGAGATCTGTGTTCTTTTTGACCCCAGACCTCAGATTTAGGAGGACCTATCATGCTTTTTTTTCTATTACGGGGGATGTTTATATTCATTGTAATAGGAATAAAAGTGACACAATTTTTTTTTGTTGTAAAAGAACAGTGTAAAAAATTAAAATAAATAAGAATTCTTTTTTTAAACGCGCCCCGTCCCGCCGAGCTCGTGCGCAGAAGTGAACGCATAGGTGAGCAGCACCCGCATATGAAAACGATGTTCAAACCACACATTTGAGGTATCGCCGCGATCAGTAGAGCGAGAGCAATAATTCTAGCCCTAGACCCCCCCTGTAACACAAAACATGCAACCTGTAGAATTTTTTAAACGTGGAGATTTTTAAGGGTAAAAGTTTGTCTCCATTCCACGAGCGGGCGCAATTTTGAAGCGTGACATGTTGGGTATCAATTTACTTGGCTTAACATTATCTTTCACAATCTAAGAAAAAAAAAATTTGGCCTAACTTTACTGTTTTATTTTTTTATTCAAAAAATTTTATTTTTTCCCCCAAAAAAGTGCGCTTGTAAGACCGCTGCGCAAATACGGTGTGACATAAAGTATTGCAACGACCGCCATTTTATTCTCTAGGGTGTTATAAAAAAATTATAATGTTTGAGGGGTTCTAAGTAATTTTCTAGCAAAAAAAAACTGTTTTTAACTTGTAAACAACAAATCTCAGAAAGAGGCTCGGTCCTTCAGTGGTTAATTCCATACCTAGGAGTCAATTAACCTGAGTTAAAAGAATAGGTCAGTCATCCACAGCACTGTGAGGAAAGATTGAATGAAATGGAGATTAAACTTAATGAGAGGGGTTATCCAGAATCATCAGTTAAAATAGAACGTGTTGATCTAAGGAGTAGTAGGACCCTTAAAGCGGAGGTTCCGCGACCAATCAATTTTTTTTTTTTTTGTGTTAAATCTGTTATACACCTCAATTGAGTACTCACTTGTTAGGCGATTTTCAAACCGCCCCTGTCCGTTTTCTTAGAAAAGATGAACTTATATAATCCGATCTAGGCATTTCCCATTTTGCTTGTGGGCATGGTGAAGCTCACCATGCCCTGGTGCTGCTCACGTATGCGTTCGCTTCTGCATGCAAGATCGGCGGGACGGAGCGCGTTTAAATTGTTTTTGTTTCTGATTTATTTTACCTTTTATTCAATTTTTTTACACTGTTCTCTTAAAAAAAAATTGTGTCACTTTTATTTCTATTACAAGTAATGTAAACATACCTTGTAATAGAAAAAAAAGCATGACAGGTCCTCTTAACTACTTCCCACCCGGCCACTGTATATATACGGCCGGGTGGGCGCTCTCTCCTTCTGAGTGGACGTTCAGGAACGTCCCTCAGAAGGAGGGGGATCGCGCGCGTTTCCGCGCAGCGGCGCGATCCCGATGCACGCGTGTTACCCGGACACGGCGCATCTCGATTCGGCAGGAGGGCTCTGTGATTGGCCCTCCTGATCACATAACGGCCGTGTCCAATCACAGCCGTCATGTGATGTAAACAGAGAGCCGGTTGCTAGGCAATCAGCTCTCCTCTCCTCACACAGAAGTCGTCGGTGAGGAGAGGAGAGCGGATCGCTGCAGCTGGCTGGTGATCAGTGAGTATGAGCTGTTTTTTTCAGCTTTTTACTCACTGATCACCAGCCTAGTGTCCCCACACAGTGTAAACACATACATGTCCTCAAAATATATGTCCCCACACACACACATGTCCCCACATAGTAGAAACACCTGTCCCCCACATATGTGACAGTAAAATCATATGTCCCAATGATCATTTGCACACATATGTCCGTGATCACACGAACCAATTATTATACACTTAACGGATTTTTTTTTACCAAAAACATGTAGTAGAATACATTTTGTCTTAAATTTATGACAACATTCGATTTTATTGGATATTTTTTTCAAAATTTCGGCTCTTTTTTCGCGTATATCGCAAAAAATAAAAACGTAGTCGTGAATAAATACCACCAAAAGAAAGCTCTATTTGTGTGAACAAAATTATAAAAATTTCATTTGGGTACAGTGTAGCATGACCGCGCAATTGTCATTGAAAATGCGAGAGCGCTGAAAGCTGAAAATTGGTCTGGGAAGGAAGGGGGCTAAAGTGCCCAGTATTGATGTGGTTAAACATGAGATCTGGGGTCAAAAAGACCTCATCTCATATTTACACTAAAATGCAATAAAAAAAAATGTTGTTTTAAAAACAAAAAATTTTGCTTTAGGAGCTATGGGTAGAAGTGAAGTTTTGACGTCGCTTCCACCCTGCAATGGTATGGAGACGGGTGAGGGCCATCTTCCACTCATCTCCATACCACAGACCCAGAAGGATCCGACCGCCTCCACCGCTACCAGGGCCGCCATCAGGAATTACACAGCTCCAGGCAGAGGAGAACTGGGGGGGGGGTGCTGCCGCCACGAATTGTTGAGGTCTGGGGGGCTTTGGGTGATGACGAACAAAGAAAAGAACCAAAAAAAAAGGGGGGTTGCTATCCAGGGCCCTGGGGACCTCTGGGCCCCTTACAAAAAATAAAAATAAAAAAAAAAGTAAAAAAAAAAGAAAAGAGGGGGGTTGCCAACCGGGGCCCTGGGGACCTCCGGGGACCTCTGGGCCCCTTACTAAAAAAAAAAATTATAAAAAAAGGGGGGTTGCCATCCAGGGCCCTGGGACCTCTGGGCCCCTTACTAAAAAAAATATATATATAAAAAAAAAAAGGGGGGTTGCCATCCGGGGCCCTGGGGACCTCTGGGCCCCTTACAAAAAAAAAAGAATAAATAAAAAAAAAAAGGGGGATTGCCATCCGGGCCCCTGGGGACCTCCGGGCCCCTTACAGGTGTATTGCCTGTACCCCCCTGATGGCGGCCCTGACCGCTACCGACGGCTTTGGTAAGTGGCGGAGGGCACTGGAGCGCGGCGGGAGGGGGGGTCATCTCCTGCCACCGATTAAAGTGATCTCGTGAATCCGCCGCAGAGACCACTTTTATCTGAAAGTGGACCGCCCGCTGCTATAACAACGATATTCCTGTTCAAAGAGCCAATGAATAAAGATGGCGGGTGGTCTGTAAGTGTTTAAAACACGTTGGGGGTTATTGAGAGAAAATGTCCCTAATATAAATGAATTTCAATCCCCGCCCTTGCCCTCATATAGAAAAGGTAGAACGTTTGAGAGACCGAATGGTCAAATCAGACCAATATTTCCCACCCAAACCCAGTGTAACATTTTTGGGATCCCATAATACTGGGTAATATCCAAGTCTATCTTGTATACAGTGAAGCTCCATGATTAAAGGAAAAAATATATCACATCCCCATACAGGTTTTGATATCCCAATTAAAGGTTATTGTACATTTCAATCTTCGTATGTGGTTTATGCTATAAAGTGGCACGTGTGGGTTACTTTATGTTGGAGAAACAACGCAAAAGGTCAAGGACCGTATAGCCAGAAATAAATATTTGATTAGGGATAAATTAACACAATTACCATTAGCTAGACATTTTTTAGATAAAGGACATAAGATTTCCCAATTAAAATACTGTATATACTCGAGTATATAAGTCAACCTGAATATGAGCGGAGGCACCTAATTTTATCACAAAATACTGGGAAAACGTATTGACTCGAGTATTAGCCTAGGGTGAGAATGCAGCAGCTACTGTAAGTGGAAAAGAGGGTCAACAATGCCCAGCTGCAGCCTCACTGTGCCCATCTGCAGCCTCACTGTGCTCATCTGCAGCCTCACTGTGCCCATCTGCAGCCTCACTGTGCTCATCTGCAGCCTCACTGTGCTCATCTGCAGCCTCACTGTGCCCACTTGTCTCTACAGTGCTCATCTGCAGCCTCACTGTGCTCATCTGCAGCCTCACTGTGCCCATCTGCAGCCTCATTGTGCTCATCTGCAGCATCACTGTGCTCATCTTCAGCCACACTGTGCTCATCTGCAGCCTCACTGTGCCCATCTGCAGCCTCACTGTGCTCATCTGCAGCCTCACTGTGCTCATCTGCAGCCTCACTGTGCCCATCTGAAGCCTCCCTGTGCCCACCTGTCTCATCAGTGCACATCTGCAGCCTCACTCTGCCCACCAGTCTTATCAGTGCCCAACTGCAGTCGGCGGTGCTCTGTCAAAAGTTCCAACTTGTCAAACTCTACAACCGGGTGTACTGCGCACGCGCGAGCGCGTCCACGAGAACGTCTTTCTGTTGCACGTCGTCAACCTATCAAATGAACCAACTCCACTAGCCGCTGCACCACGCCTGCGCGGCCTTTGTTTTAACGCACGATAATCACCTATCACACACCAAGAAAGACGCTCTGGTGGAGGCGCATGCGCAGTACACCCAGCAACGGCCGCCGACTACAGTTAAGACAGCATGACACAGCAGGAGACTCCAGTATAAGCTGAGGGGGGCTTTTTCTGCATAAAAAATGCGCTGAAAAAGTCGGCTAATACTCGAGTATATATACGGTACATGGTGTGGGAGGGATTAATAAACGTAGGAGAGGTTGTGATCGGGAATTAATATTGAAAAAACGATTCTGGATTAATTTCCTCAATGCCCTTGCCCCTAAGAGCCGGTTCACACCAGGGCGACTTGTCAGGCGACTCAGTCGCCTGGCAAGTCGCGTCCCACGATTTTCAATGGAACTGTTCTAAGTAAGAGGACAAAGAGGACCGACATCTGCAAGATTGTATTTGTTTAACAGTCACCACATCCCAAAATTAAGTAAATAAAACAAAAAAAACCCCTAGGAGGTGGGACTTTAAAAGTGACTGAAAAACACACATCAGAGTATGTTGAAAATATATAGATTTTAATAAATAGTTACAAAAAGACAAATTTGATGTAGATCACATGGATTATACAAATCCAAACTGGAAATTAACATGATACAAAAAGAAGAAATTTGAACATATATTATTATTTGTCAGACCCGACAGCTGTTTCGGTTATACCCTTCCTCGGGGGATTTGCAGACAAAAGATTTTCAGATTTATGGACAAACAGATTAGTAATTTGTCAAAAGAGGGTCAGCATTCAATACACCATGGAACTACACCCACGGCAGAGAACACAGGGTGAGGCACAAAGTCGCACCCCACCTGTGTGGGGAGTTCCGAGATGAAAGGGATCCAGTAGACCTCAAACGAGGGTCTCCAGGTGGAAATACGCAGGGAAATCAGGAGAAGCTCAAAAGAGTCCCCCAGGGCAGCTCTCAGTATAGCGAAATATTCCAAATCAAAGAGGTATCAGCCTGATAGGTAGATCGATCTTTCTATCTAGTACATCTTTGAATGTAACCGCGTCTTCTATTGGAAGTGTTACGTGCCTGGCAAGGTGCATCAGGGAAGAGTCGACCTCTGGCGGTGTTACTAGCGGATAGACACTAGACTCCTTAAGAGGATAGAGCTTGGCTAGTCTATTGCTGAGACTGGTCTTCTTCTCAGGCTTTTGTCATTCATCTTTGATTAGATCCTCCAGCTCGTTGATGAATGGGAAGGTTTCCGGGTCTTTTTTAAGGTTCGTAAAATATTTTCTCGCTTTTTGCGGAGTTTCTTTTTCCTCCTCCCACTCTATTGCCTCCTTCACTGACTTTATGAAGGGTTCTATCAGTACAAAGTCAAATCCGGTAGAGACCTCCAAGTCATCATTGTCAGATAGGGGGTCTGACTTTTTTGATGTGGAGGGAGTTGCAGGCAAAGTGCCTTGTATGGACATGCTCGCTTCAGACTCTGTGATTTGCAGGGATATGTCTCTAGCTGGCTCTCTGTTTGGCTCTCTTTCTCTGGTTGCTTCGTCTAAGCACGTGCGACAGGCCAGCTTGTCCGGATTTGCTATGGCACCGCAGACCCAGCATGAATTCCCAGATGGACGGGGACGATGAGGGGGAGGAGAGCATCAGCGTGTAGGAGACCTCCTGTGGTAGGAGTGGCTGTGCCGAGAGTAAGATTTTGAACGGCTCCTCCTGCGACTTGAGGGGCTTCTCCTACGGCCTGAGCGACTTCTGCCACGGACTGAGCGGCTTTGTCTATGGCTTGAGCGGCTTCTTCTAGATGGCTCTCTTCATCTTGAATCTGACTATAGGGCTGTCCAATTTAGACAGCATTAATGACAGGCTCTTTTTTTCTATCTTCACTACTTACCAGTCTTCCCCTCCTCTTACCTATTAGGCTGGTGATGGTCTACTGGGGCAGCGGCCTCCATGAGAGGTGATGGTGTCCCACCTACAACAAACAGTGGGAAATAAGCATGCGGGCAGCAAGGTTTAATTAAGAATTAAGGTTTAATTAAGAATATTAATATTTAATATTTAATATTCAATATTCAACGATTATTGATATGGTTTAAATAAGAGTTCTTTTTCTGACAAGATTTGAAAACTTCAATATAACAAGCATTTATTAAAGAATTAAGGTTATTAGTCTATCTAATACACCGCAAACATTTACAGTCTTTGGCAAGGGAGTAAATATTAGTTTCAAACACAAAGTATATACATTACATTACAAATAGACAGACAAACATAGGAAAAATGCAAGCATAAGGGGTAAGTGCTGGGAGATGGTCTAATAATTACCTATAATGAATCCTGGGCCCAGGTTCTCTCATCTCTCCACTCTCTACTGGATGGGGGGGTCCTTTTATGGAGCCCTCTCCCATTGACTAATCCAGGGCAGCTACGATTGGTTGCGGTTCTTTCTCTCCTCCTTCCTGCCGTTATATTAATTTCCCACACTAGCCCACTCTTTACTGGAATTTAGTGATAATTGGATTTGAAGATAAATTAATTAAACCGGAGGTCGTTAACTTCCCTTGAATGGGGCGCTTAGCTATGCATGGAACTAGCCAGGAAGAATTACCCCTTAAATGGATATGGGTGTTAATATGGGAGAATACACACGCCTTTATCTAGAGAATAAAAGGCGGTGCCGCATAGACTACCAGTTTCAGCTGTGATCTCTTTTCTAGCTTGTTTGACTACTAAGTTATCTCGTCAGACCATAAGACTCCACAGCTCTTGTTACCCCACCTTAATGCATATTCAATAAGAGGACAGGTAATTAGATTGTCCTAAAGCCCAGCTTGTCAGCCAAGTTAACCCTTTACAGACCGACGTATTTCATACTACACATTTCTTATTCTTATATATAAATTTATGTTACAGATATTCCCAGTTTACCATGTAAATTATACATAAAAATTCCTCATAAGGCAACAGATGACCCCTTGTGGCAAGTTGAGACAGATGAGACGAGGCCACACTTAAGTGAGTAATTGTTTATGTCTAATTTCCATTAAATTGTTAAGTTTCTCCCTCCGCCATCTTAGAAGTCGGCCAAGATATATCACCATGCCCGTCATGAAAATCAGTACCCCACATTGCAATATGAGAAGACCTTTTATTCCCATTTCCACCCAGGTCCTAGTTGTTCAACCTCTTCCCTGTTTTCACCATATCATTACTAATATAAATTATATGGGTAACCTTCCTTGCAAGCAAATTGTGAAGGTTTACTGACAGAGTATAAATTTTTACATCAAAATGGGGTATGTATGTGGTAGGATCTGGGACATCAGGGGTACTCTCAATGATATAGTCTTCTGTTAACACTGGTATGGGGGTTACTACAGTTTCCCCAATAGTAGTGTACTCATGTGGAATGAAGCAAAAATTTGGATAGGGTATTGGACACGACTGACCCCCATAGAGAAATGTCTGGTGATTGATAACGACACAGTACAGTCCATCCATGTGGTAGGTGATCCTTGTGCTTGGTGTTCTCCATTTTGACAACTTTACTGGGCAGTTTAGCTTCCATCTCACTTGGCTTGAGGTGGTTGGCATGGACTGGTTTCTTGAGGTGGTTGGCATGGACTTTCCAGTTGGGGGTCCCTTGCTACTTTGGCTGTGGGAACTGGGTCATTGCTTAGACCACAGACTGGAGTGTCCATTTCGAACACATCACAACGGCATAAGTATCTATTGTCTTTGACAGTGCAGCAGGCAGTGTGTGGTGCTTTCCATCGCCCTTGAACTTGAATGAGCATTTTGGGGAGGTGCAACCTTTCCTTGTACACGTCATTTTCGAGGTATCCGAGGGAGTGTATGGACGCCATTGTGTTAAAGTAGTCATCTTGTGGATGGAACACGGGCAGCGACATTGTGAAGGACACGTACAGTAGGTCACGGTAAGTGCACAGTGACTGGCTCTTCTTGCAAGCAAATGGCCCTCTATTTGGGTGTGGTGTCACTATCCCTATATTTCGAATTGTGGAAACCGGCAAAGGTTTGAACTTGTCTCCAGACTGTACATTCATTCCACCACTAGTATTAGTGTGAGTACAATACCACTGGGTAAGGTCTGTATCTTTTAATATATCAGGGATTTTACCGGCTTGAATATCTCGGATGACATTGGTGACCTTTGTTAAAATAAAATTTCCATATGCAGTACATATTACCTCTTTGCCCATACCATCCTCTCTAGCTTCATGTTATAAACCGTAAACCTTTCCTCCTCTGCAAGCCCCTCAACACCCTGCAGGACTGGTTTCAGCACTTGCCGACCCTCTTGCTGTTCGAAATTTCCGATATGCCTGCGGCTCTGTTCCAAATTGACATGCCAGATCCAAAAAGTCCTGGGATGGATGCAAGTATGCTGTCCACGCCCTTTAACTTTCTGGATCTGAAAATGCCCCTGTGGGGAGGGAGGTTTGGTTCTGCAAATGGATCCTGAGTTCGGCTTGCATGGGAGGCAATCAAATCTACTTGCAAGGAAGAGTAAAACAGACCCATTTGTCCGGGCACATGAGCCAAATTCAGCCATGTTTCATTGGGACTAGGGATGAGCCGAACACCCCCGGGTTCGGTTCGCACCAGAACCTTCGAACGGACCGAAAGTTCGCGCGAATTTTCGAACCCTATTCGTTATAATGGACGCGAACGTTCGAAATCAAAATTGCTAATTACAACGGCCAATATGCATGTTAATGTTATAAAACAGGTTTGGGGACCCGGGTCCTGCCCCAGGGGACATATATCAATGCAAAAAGAAATTTTAAAAACTAAAGTTTTTTCGGGAGCAGTCATTTTAATGATGCATAAAGTGAAAAAAAAAAAAGTGAAATTTTCCTTTAAATATGGTACCTGGGGGGTGTCTAAAGTATGCCTGTGAAGTGGCATGTGTTTCCCGTGTTTAGAACTGTCCTTGCACAAAATGACATTTGTAAAGGAAAAAAAGAAGCCATTTAAAACCACTTGCGGCTTTAATGTCATGTCTTGTCCTGGCCGCCATATGGCTGAAAATCCTTGAGAAAAATGGCATGGCTACCCCATCACCCCCCCCCCCACCCCAGCCCCTTTGGGTCTTGTATGGATACTAAGGGGGACCCCGCACCCAAAATAAAACCCTATACCTACAACCCTATATACTCTGAACAGCAGTATATAGGTGGTGCAAACAAGACATGGACTGTAGGTTTGTTCTTAAGTAGAATCTGAACAGGTACATTATGAAGTGTAGCTACATCCCAAAAAAATCAATTTTTAAGCTTTTTGGAGAACATAGGGAGGGGTTATCACCCCTGTAACATTTGCTGTCTTTGCACATCTGTTCAGAACATGTCACCTCACTTTCCGTCCCAATGACAAATGTTTTTGGAAAAGTGGGGTTTTAATTGAAACAAGGATTGGTGATAAAGCATCAGTAGAGAGGAGATACCTTTTTCCCAAATTAAATCTAACAGGATAGAATTTTCCTTCCTAGGGGTAGATTTCCTCTCACTTCCTGTTTTCTCTTGCCGTTTGCAAGTAGGAGTCGTTTGTAAGTTGGATGTTTGAAAGTAGGGGCCTGCCGTATATACTCTGCAGAAATTTGCCCTATTAGATGTTGGTGTAGCCACAAGACTGGTGGGCACAGGAATGGGCCCTGCTGTGAGTTAATAGATCAAGATTTGTACTTGCATGCACCTGTTGAACCGGGCAGAAAAATTGGGCCTTTGGTGGTGGTGGTGGTGGTGGTGGACGGTGTTGCCACAAGACTGTAAGCCCTCACAGTTACTCTTGGTGGGTGCAGGAATGGGCCCTGCTGTGAGTTATTAGATCAAGATTTGTAATTGCATGCACCTGTTGAACAGGGCAGAAAAATTGGGCCTTTGGTGGTGGTGGTGGTGGTGGACGGTGTTGCCACAAGACTGTAGGCCCTCATAGTTACTCTTGGTGGGCGCAGGAATGGGCCCTGCTGTGAACTATTAGATCAAGATTTGTAATTACACGCCCCTGTTAAACAGGGGCTGAAAAATTGTGCCTTAGGCATTGGTGCTGGTGCCACAACACTGCAACCCCTCACAGATACTGTACTTGGAGCACAGCAGTCACACCTGTTGCGAAGCATCTTTTTAAAAAATTGTAATTACACGCCCCTGTTATACAGGGGCTGAAAAATTGTGCCTTAGGCACTGGTGCTGGTGCCACAACACTGCAACCCCTCACAGATACTGTACTCTGAGCACAGCAATGAGACCTGTTGCAAAGCATTGCCTAAAAATTGTAATTACACGCCCCAACAGGGGCTGAAAAATTGTGCCTTAGGCACTGGTGCTGGTGCCACAACACTGCAACCCCTCACAGATACTGTACTCTGAGCACAGCAGTCACACCTGTTGCGAAGCATCTTTTTAAAAAATTGTAATTACACGCCCCTGTTATACAGGGGCTGAAAAATTGTGCCTTAGGCACTGGTGTGGTGGCATGGATCATTGAGGAGGAGGAAGAGGATAGTCAGTGAACATAACAGGACAGTCACTCAGCATCAGCATAGGCAGTCTTGAAGGGATGTGACATTATAAATTATTCCGTTATATCCGCTTCAGGTGTCTGGTAGCTGGTGGTGATCCAAGACTGATTCATTTTTATGAAGGTCAGTCGATCAACCGAGTCGGTGGACAGGCGCACCCTATGATCGGTGACAAATCCTCCAGCAGCACTGAATGTGCGTTCGGAAAGAACGCTGGATGCAGGACAGGCCAGTAGCTCAATTGCATACTGTGCAAGCTCTGGCCAGTGATCCATCCTCAGGACCCAGTAAGCCAGAGGATTTTCGGTGGGAAAGGTGTCCAAGTCTGACCTTGCCCCTAGGTATTCCTGCACCATGTATATCAGACGCTGGCGATGGTTGCTGGAACCGATCATACCTTGGGGCTGCGGACTAAAAAATTGTCTGAACGCATCGGTCAGACGTCCACCTTCCCCACCGCTCCTTCTGCTACTGACCGAAGCCTCAGCAACTCGTCGTCCAGGACCAGGAGTTTGTAACCTC